>JABTTQ020001245.1:0-1233568 GCA_016081115.2 Rehmannia glutinosa | reverse complement strand
ATTACGTATTGCCGAAGGACTTCGCATCAAGATGTTAAGGAGAGATGATGCGACGCACACAAGTGGAAATAAAATCGCGCCGTGGAAAGAAATACACTTTGGTAGTAGTAGATGACTACTCAAGATATACATGGACAATATTCATGTGTAAGAAGAAAGAAACTCTCAAAAACTACCACAAACGATGAAGAGGATTCAAAACGAGAAGAGTCAAACCATTATCAAAATAAGATCGGACAGAGGAAGATTTGTCAATGGAATAATAACTTCGATTGTATTGAAAATGGTATTGGTCATGAACTATCGGTGAAGAACTCCACAACAGAATGGAGTTGCGAGAAAGAAGAACAAAACCTCAAAAAATGACAAGGACCATGTTAACAAGCGGAGTTGCCAAAAAGATTTTGGGTGAAGCAATCAACACGACTTGCTCGCTCAAAAGCGGATGTATGATAAGCGTGACGGTTGACAAAGACTCCTTTATGAGATCCGGATCGAAGAAAACCAAATGTTGCATATTTGAGAATATTTGGATGCAAATGCTTAAATCCACAACAATGGCAAAGACAATCTAAAGGCTTTTGATGCTAAAGTCGATGAAGGTATCTTCTTAGGATACTCAACAAACCAAAGCCTACTGAGAATACTCAACAAAAGGACTATGGTTGCGAGAAGAATCCATTATGTAGTATTCGATGAGCGAAATGTAAATGGAGAAGACATTGAAGAGTCGGTGATAAAGGTTGAATCATCCAACCATCTGAAAGAGTCCCTATCTTTGAAGTGAAGAATTATCAATTGAAAGAAGATGAGATAGTGAATCTCAAAAATTTGGAAAATTTGCGGTAAGTGATTACGAGAGAGGTGACCCACAAACACAAGTACCAAGTCATCAATCCGGCTAATTTACTCCAACCGATGTAAGATGGTGAGAGACCATCCACGAACTTGTCATTGGAGATATAAGAAGGTGTCAAAACAAGATCGAACTCAACAAGAAGCCATGTTCACATGCTTCATCTCGCAAATAGAGCCCAAAGATGTGTCACAAGCATTGGACGACACACATTGGATTCAAGCTATGCAAGAAGAGTCAATCGATTTGAGAGAAATAATGTATGGGAATTAGTGCAAAGACCCATACATCAAAATGTTATTGGAACCAAATGGGTGTTCGAAATAAGATGAACGAGGAAGGTTACGTAGTAGAAACAAAGCAAGGTAGTAGCCAAAGGATATTGCCAAGAAGAAGGGATAGATTTTGATGAAACATTTGCCCTCAGAAGCAAGATTGGAAGCTATAAGGATGTTTCTTGCCTATGCAGCTCACAAGAATTTCATTGTATATCGAGATGGATGTAAAAAGTGCATCCCTAAATGGTTTATTGGAAGAAGAAGTGTATGTTGAACAACCTCCGAGGATTTGAGCGGAAGACTCTTGGAGATAAGGTATACAAACTCAAGAAAGCCTTGTATGGATTGAAGCAGGCACCCAGGCATGGTATGATACCTTGTCACAATTCCCTAATCGAAAATGGATTCACAAAAGGAAAAGTAGATAGAACACTTTTGAAATCCAAGACAAGAAGAGTATTCTACTTGTTCAAATATATGTTGATGACATCATCTTTGGATCCACAAACAAAGAGCTGTGTGAAAAGTTTTCAAACCTCATGCAAAGTAAATTTGAAATGAGCATGATGGGAGAGGCGACATTCTTCCTTAGACTCCAAGTGAAGCAATTGAAGGATGGAACCTTCATAAGTCAAACAAAATACACGAGAGATTTAATAAAGAAGTTTGGTATGGATGAGAAGTCTTCAGTAAAAATACCAATGAACACATCGGTCAAAATGGACATGGATGCGGATGGTAAGCACATGTAGATCAAACAAGATACGAGCAACATTGGATCATTTGCTTCTATCTCACAAAGAAGAAGGCGGACATCACCTTTCTTTGTAGGTGTATGTGCAAGATTTCAATCTGCTCAAAAGATAGCCATATGATGTAATGACCAAAGAGAATATTGAGATACTTGAAAGGAAGCGAGAAGTAGGCTATGGTATCGAAAGGAAGGTGGATTCAAGCTAATTGGCTATTGATTAACTATCTTTGGATGCGAGTGGGCGGAAGAGCACGCAGGCACATGTCAAATCTTGAACAGCGGTGATTTCTGGTTTAGCAAGAAGCAAAACTCAATAGCCACCTCTACGGTGAGGCGGAATACATAGTTCGGGCGGTAATTGTTGTGCCCAAGTCCTATGGATGAGACAAGAATGAGAGACTATGAAGTTGAAGAAAAAGAAATTCCAATCATGTGTGATAACACAAGTGCAATGTAATCACTCAAAAACCGTGATGCATTCAAGAACAAAGCACATTGATGTCGAGATATCACTTCAAAGAGATCATGTTGAAAAGAAGGACATCATCCTGGAATATATCTCAACGATAAACAACTAGGGACATCTTCACAAAAACCATTATGTGAGTCAAGATTTGAAGAACTCAAACATGAGTTGAAATAATGAGTTTGGTGACACTCGGACGAATCAAAGAATGAGAAATGGAGAAAAGGGGTGAAAAAGAGCCAAAATAGAAATCATTCATAAATCAGACGGAAAAGGAAAAATGACTACCGAGTCACCGATAGTCGTGAGTCACTAAGAGAACTGTGAGAAGTAGAGTTAAATCGGCTAAGGGATAAAATTTGAATAACTTATGAGCAAAGTGACAAAACGCAAATCGTTTTGACTAAAGCGGGAATGTTTTAAAGAATACGTCGGATAATGATGATGTGTACGGACATAAAGGCGCACACAAGCTTATGATTGGATATAAATGCTGCCGCATTAAATACGAGACATTAAATGCTCAATAGGCGTGCAAAATCCAAGCCGTTGATTTGATCACATTTCAAAAACCACCCGCACATCCTTTCATAAACCATATTTAAACCATTTTAAATCCTGTTTCTCTCTCACACTTCTAAAACTGTTCATCTCTTTCTCTCAAAAGCAAAGGCAAAATACTCTCGAAGCCCTATCTATCTCCAAGTCAATCTCTCGAGTTTTTCCTTGATATAATCCCGAGAAATGGCACCAACTTATGACTTTACCAAGTTAGGAAAGCAAATCCACACTCTCACGGTGGATTTTGACGGAATGATGAAACAGGGTCCGCGACACCTAGTGAAGAAAATCGAGAAGTTGGAAGCGTCCCGGACTAAAACCGTTTCTAACGTTAGAATATCCGATGACCTATGTGGAGGAGGTCGCACAATTCTACGTGAATGCTTTGAGATTCACGATGAAGGAATCAAGTCATCTACATTCACGAAAAGCGGTGACTATCTCGCGAAAGATTTGGTGAACATTGCTCACTACCGGCGAAGGAGCATCGAGATTAACGAAGCTGATGTCAACTTTGGCCGATGCTTGGAAAGAAATAGCCAAGCCCGACTTTGCTTGATAAAATAGTGTATACTGACAAACAAGAAGCTGGCGAAGGAGGATTATCACAAGTTGTTGGATATAGTTGCCAAATGTATCGACATCAAATTTGGCGGCTTTGACCAATCTGTCAAAGGCAAAGCGATTGTAATGGCTGCAATCATCGAAGAAAAAGAAGATAAAGCGGGCTGAGTTTGTCTCGGACTCTGCGAACGTGGGGAACAAGTCCTTGAGGAAGATGGTTCGTTTGGAGGATCCCTAGGATATGGCCTAGTGATTGGCCGCTAATGGAGGTGAAATGAGTCCTCTTAGACATGGGAAGGCATTCCATGTTAACAAGAGGATGTTGAGCAAACCTCTCTCAGCGCTCGAGAAGAGAGCTACGCCCAAGAGAGGCGACACCTGGTGGGAAATCACCAGAAAGATACAATTGTTTTTTTCTCCACCCAAGAAGAAAAGTCGCCTATGACTACTAAGAAAAAGCTGTTGCCACTGCAAAGAAAAAACCAAACATGCTCCTCGCCCTGCCGTGTGTCTCTGCCCTACGGCGGCGTCGAGAAGGACTCACAAATACCTTCTCCAATCGTCAAAAGAGAGGAATCGAGAAGCCACGACGGCCCGCTCCTCGAGAAAAGACACCGGCACGGCCCCGCGCTCGGACTCGAAAAGACACCGTCAACGGGCCGAAATCCCTTTGGTACAAACTAGGAGACGAAGAGGCGAATTATCAAGCGCTCCGAGCTAGAGAAACCAGGAGTCGACCACTCGGCTAAAGCAGATCTGGGACTGGCTGGAGAAGTAGAGTCTCCGGATGTAATTGATGAAACGACCCTGGAAGTCTCATCAAGCGATCGCGAGGCAACTCAAGACACGGTTGTAGTTCACACACCGCAACACAAGAAGAAATCGCTTTGGAGCGGATAGTGATGTAATGATCCTATCTCCACCTTACCCCGGACATCCAAAATCGTCCTGAGTGGAGAAATGGAAGTTGAGTAAGTCAAGGAAACAGTTCAACGGCTGAGTTTATAGAAGAAGAAGAAGGAAGCTGCTAAATTTCCTTGGACTAAAGATCGCGGCTCCCAAAGCCTTGATGAAGACAACTGCTTAGACATCTGCAGATTTTCAAGGAAAAGGAGAGAAAAAGCAAGCCGGGAAGCGAGGGCACGTGAGAAGAGCAAGCATCCGCCTATCTCGGCACCACGAACACACACATCCTCTCGCCGATGTCTTCTCTGGCGGTGATGAGGATCGGGAGAATCTGCGCTTTCTGAAAGAGTTGCAAATGCAGCAAGCATTGCATGAATCGAGAATCCTTCACGAGCAAAGACCGATGGAGGGACCAGGAGAGTCCTCGAACACGGTGAAATCGATCCAATGGGAGTGGTTCGACAAATAACCAGTTATTCTTTGCCACCACTTCCTCACTCGGAAGAAAGCGATAAGGAGATGGCGATGAACGGGACAGTGGGGACCCCGTCGAGCCAACCCCTATTGAAGGTGTTTTTACCACCCGCCCAACTACTGAACACTCAATCGAAACAGTAGGGAGTTTGGAGACGAGTGACCCCATTCCAAGTCACTCAGGTGGTGCGCCCGAGTGGGAAACTCACTCCCTTCGGCTAGGTCGGAGGATCTGCGGGAGATGACTCCACAACGAATCAAGGAGGCGAAGGAGAGAAATTACAAACACAAGAGAAAAAGACAAGTTGCCATCAACGACGCCGACGATTGAGATCAGTATCGGTGAGGTGTACAAGCGCTCACGAAGGCTAATGACTGCTGATGCGGTCGAGGCACGAGAAGGAATGTACCGCAGGGAGTTAACACTCTAGGCGATGAAAGTGCAATCCATGGGGTTGAGACTCAATGGATGCCACCGTAGAAGACCCTAAGGCAGGTGACATTTGTCGAAAGGGAGGACCAAGGCACCATTTGTAGTAGAGAAGCCCTTGGAGTGCGAAGGCCCACGGGAGGTTGAGACTTCCAGGGTAAAGAAGCGATGTAGAACATCCCTCTCCTGCTATCATCGACCCATCGAGAAGGAGATAAGCACACTTCATGATTCCCAGGACAATCCACGATGTCACTTTTCCGGGATCGGAAGGCGAAAGAAAGAAGGCTGAGTCATCCCCGTGACAAATCCAAAAGACTTCGGTTTCAGATGTTCCAAGCACGAGCAAGTCGATCCCCAGACTACTCGTCAAAATTTTAACTTTGATGATGAGCCACCAATGGAAATCTCATCATCGTCCGATGACGCTCGATAAGTAGGGACAAGTCTCTTGAAATGGAAAAATCAACAGACCAACGGTTATTAAGGCAGGTAGGCTCGTGGCCGTCCACTTCACAACAAAACCTAGGCCGAACAAGAGACCACCGCATAGGCTCCTCAGGCTGGCAGAAGTCTATTCTAAAAGAACTTCACGCGCACCACTCATCATCGAACAAATCCGGTGGTGGCGGTGATGAATCTTTTATAGAATCCTTTCCTTTTTCCCTGAGTAGTGCACTCCATGAAGAGTCGAGAAGAATGAACGCGCACGCTATCACCGCAGGACAGCTCTGTTTTCTCATCAGGTACCATTGTTCGGTACTTATGACTTTGATGTTGTTTGGCCATCGTACCGCAAGAATGCTCGGTGAAGTTCGAGAAGTGTTCAAGGCACTATTTCTTGAGGTTGAGCGGATGGAGAGGCATCAGCCTCTTTGGATATCGGCGGACAACGAGATGCCAACTTTCGACTTGAGAGGCATAACATCGAATAAAGGGAATGGTGGCAATGGAAGAACAATGCGTGTGGAACAAGTCGATTCTTCAGGACATTGTTCAACAAGTCTTGGTATGGAGAAATTTTGAAAATGCTGATGCAAAACAAAGCCGAGAGAACATATTGAGCATATGCATGACTCACACTTGCCAAGATAAAGGCTGTGCGTGAGCAAAATACAAATGATCTACGGCGTTTGGAAGAACACATGACAAGAAAATTCAGCCTTCTCATGCCATGGAGATGAAGCGATTTCCCAGAATCCAACGCTACTCGACTGAATTCCGTCTTTGGCCGCATACAACGCAGCAGACTCGAAGCGAACTTCGACCATCGAAGACTTCGACTTCATGCTTTCAAAGATGTTCCCTGGGGTTCCTCTATCCTTTGATGATGCCAAAAGGGGAAGATGAATACCTTAAAGCGCTAAAATCTGAAGGTGAGAAGAAAGGAGCAAATCAGAAGGAAAATCAGGTGAGGAAGTCTTGAAACAAAAGAAAGAAAGCTTGTTGAGGGGAAGGGTCGAGGATGTGACTTTGATGATTGCACAAACCCCCAACAAGGTCTGTCACAGTGACATTATAAGCGGCAAACTCCTGTGACTCGCCACTCCAACACTGCTATATCCATGGTGATAAGAGAAAAACTATTGAAGCGGGGATGAAGGAAGTGGAAGGAAGAATGGATGCCCGAATTATGAACATCTTGAAAGAACACGGAGGCATTCCAAAGAGACAGAGACACTTATGCCATCTCGGATGTCGGAGACGAGCCACGATCGTCAGTTGATGAATTTAAAACGCTCGAATCGAGGGATCTTTGCAAATATGTCATGGCTCGAGCTTGGGACTTATCTTGGGAAAAGGGTCTCATGTTATGTGAAGAAAGGCGACGACAGACGGACTACCTCGATCACTCTCTGTGGTCACTCCGCTGGTCACTCAATTTGGAAAGAAAAAGACCCCGAGTCACGATACGCCCAGTAGAGGAAGAAGCGATGAGTGGAGGAAGAAGCTTGGACTGGCCTCTGTCCAAAAACATTGAATATATGGATCCGGAAAGAAAGGAGGGATCTCTTTGCCGGGCTTGACCAAGTATCGAATTTGCAAGTGGCGAAAACTAACGCCGAGTATGTGAAAAGACTAGAAGAAAAAAAAGAGACAAACTCAGCTATGAGAGGAGAGACGGGAAAGAATAAGAAGAGATGAAAGGCGCCCGAGGAAGGCATATGAAAAGAAAAAGAAGAGCGGTGACGACGAAAAAAGAGAAGAAGAGAAAGAAGATCTTGATCAAGATGAAAAGAAGGAGACAACGAAGGAGATGAAGTGTCGTTGTCACCCCTTTATGTATTTTATTATGTAAATACATACAATGTAAGTCTTCTATAATAAAGCTATAAATTCTTTATTTTTTTGTGAAGACAAAATATGTGCTCGATACACCTTATGTGATTGTGTAAAAGAACAAGAATGATATGATCAAATAAAAGAATTGATTAACGCGATACATTCTATGTCAATACACTATCTACGTATGTATCTTTGTTGTTTGCATTTTTGAATGGTTTAAGTTTTGACATCATCAAAAAGGGGAAATTGTTAGGAATTTTATTGTTTAGATTTTGATGAATGCCATGTAAAACTTAGAATAGAAAGTTGGCACCCCAATTCTTGTTGTAAAATGCATTGTAATAAATAGAGTGGCCAAGGCGAGTTAAGTCGGCCTACGCCCTAACATGCAAGAAGACAATCAAAGACTTGAAGGAAGACTCATTGCGAGGCAATGAGTATGGCAAAGAAAAGTAGACGGGAACTCTCTTGGAGAAGCGGTGAGATGCGGTGAGTGGAGCATCACAAGTCAACTCAAGGAAAGCCAAGTCTCAAGTTGAAGTACAAAGAGTCATCCAATGATTGGAAGGTGACTCACAAGTCACACGGGGAAAGCAAGAAAATGCGATCAAGTCGAGATAAGCTGTAAAAGAACCGTTGCCGAGAAATCAAGAGATTTACTTAAACAAGTAATATCTCCATACCACCTTTCGGAGTTCTCGGTCGAGCGTGCAAAAGGAATGAATCAATGGGAAGCACCACACCGTGTCGAACTGCGAAAAGGTGAAGGAACAATTCATACGAGGAAATGGCAATTCAAGAAGCAAGAAAGGCAAAAGACAAGCCAACGATCGCAAAGTGACTTTCAAAAATAAGCATATCTCTTCAACGGGCAAATTTTTGAAAGTTCACTATAAAAAGGCCGATGAGTTTGTTTGAGAAGAAGGATGACACACAAGAGAAAAATCAACTAAAAACGTTCAAGCAATTATCAGAAAATCTAAAACATTCTCAATCCTCAAGCTGCATTACGAAGTACATCAATCCAACACTCACCTTGTGAAGGAAAGAGAACTTCAATCAGGTTGAAGAGGAAACTTTTGAAGAAAGGGGTCTACATTCCACGAAGGATTGTAGGAAGGTTCAAGGTCGAACCAAGTCTTAAGCTTTTGGAGGGCTTCGTGATCAAATCCAAAGAGCTTGAGCAAGTGAGTCAGTAGTAGCAAGCGGTACTTTGCCTGTGAAGAAGGTAGGTCGTAAGAGAAGCCGGTGAGTGATCAATGCATCTCCGGACTGAGTCCCCAAAGGATCAAGTCACCGTGTGATCAAGACTTGTATCCGGATCATTACCACTTTGTAAACTAATCATTACTTAGTGGATTCCTCCGGGAGTTGGAGAAAGAGAGAGTAGAAGAATTACCCCATCTTCGAACCTCTATAAAAACTTTATTGTGTCATTTACTTTTCAAAGACTTTAATTCTTGCATTTTTAATCGCTTATATCCGGTGATAAATTTGCTATCCACTTGATAACTTATAAGTACTAAACCAAGCACTAAATTCTTGCTTAATCAAACTTAAGGGTGTTAAGTCTTCCAAAAAACAAAAAACCACAATTGAGTCAAATTATAGCCAATGTACCGAGTTACTCCATCAATGGCTCCGGTGATCGATTGAGAGATTAACTCTAATGAGTGACTAATTCGATTGTCCATCAAGGACACAAATGTAGAATCAACTCAGTAGATTTAAAAGGACTAAATCTAAAATTCGGTAAGGTTTATTCAACCCCCTTCTAAACCTTACACTTACACCCCTTGGGACCTACACGAACTCGCTGCGGCTTGGGGAGCTTGTGCAAAGGACTCTTTCACCGGGTGCTCATTGTAAATTTGACCCGACTTATTGAGCCTCAATCGTCTCAACAATGTGCTTTCGGTCTCAAATTTGGTTTTTTCCAATTGAGTTGGTGGTCCTCGGCCTTGCGGGCGTCATCGGACGATGATGAGATTTCCATGGGTGGCTCATCATCAAAGTTGTAAGTTTGACGAGTAGTCTTGAGGTCGACTTACTCGTAGTTGGAACATCCTCACCGAGTCTTTTGGATCGATCCGCGAGGGGATGACTCAACTTCATCGTCTCCTTCCAATCCCGGAAAGGTTACATCGGGATTATCCGGGAATCGTGAAGCGCACTTATCTCCTTTTCTCGATGGATCAATGATAGCGGGAGGGATGTTACGTACTTGACTTCTTTACCCCGGAAGTCTCAACCTCCCGTTGGCCTTCATTACCTCCCTGCGATCTCAAGCTGCGCGAGGCATGGACATCCCTTTCGACGATGTCACGGCCTTGTCTTAGAGGGCTGAGTGGCATCCATTGGAGTCTCAACTCCATGGATTGCAATTTCGTCACCCAGTGTTAACTCCTGTATTCATTCATCACGTGCCTCGACGCATCATCAAACCATTAGCCTTCGAGCGATTGGCACCTCGGTGAGACAGTCTCAACTATGCTCGAGCCTCGTTGATGACAACTTGTTGTGTACTTTGTGTTTGTTCCTTCTCCACTTCGCCTCCTAGATTCGTTGTGAGTCTTCTGCAACATCCTCCGACCTTGCCGCGGTGGAGGGAGTTTCCTCCTCACCGCACACACACCGGTGAGTGGCTTGAATGGGGTCACTCGTCTCCGGACTCCCGACTTTCACCGAGTATTCAGCCGTTGAGGCGGTGGTAAGACACCTTCATTAGGGGTTGGCTCGACCGGGGTCCCCACTATCCCGGTTTCATCGCCAGATTCCTTAATTCCTTCTTCCGAGTGAGTGGGGAAGTGGTGGCGCAACAACGGTGGCAATATGTTGCACCACTCCCATTGGGTCTATCTCATTGTGTTTTGGAGGACTCTCCTGTCCCTCCATCATTCTTTGCTCATGAAGGATTACCGGATTCGTGCATTGCTTGCTGCATTTTGCAACTCTTCTTCCGTGGCGAATAGGGTCGAGATCCTCATCACTTTACGATAGGGCGTCAAACGAGGATGTGTATGTTCGTGTGCGGAATGCGGATGATAGGCGAGATGTTGGCCTTCTCACGTGCCTCTGCGTCCTCACCGCTTTAGCCCGCTTCGTTTTCTTTTTGAATTTCCGGTATATTTATGCAATTATCCTCGTCAAGGCTTGCAAAGATCTTGTGTCCACCTCAAGAAATCAAGAGTTCTTCTTCTCAGCAATGAACTCCGGATTTTCAAAACTGCACACTGGATAGGCTCGGTTCCATGTTCTCCACTCTCAGACGATTTTGAATGTCGGATACAATGGAGAGTGCATGATTACATCGTCTTCATCATCCTCTTGCGACCCTCGTTTCCAGTATTAAGGTTAGCGAGACCTCGCCGCCGACACCTTGGCGACCTGCATTACAGGTGGAGAAGCAACCTCCAGCAGCAGTGATTCGGTTGCCTCGGTTGTGCCTTATTCCTCGGTTGTTCTGTCTACAGCTGGGTCATCGAGTTGCCTCTGCTGATCGGCTTTCAGACTGGCGCTTTCATCAATCATTTCGGAGACTCCACTTCTCGGCAATCTCGTATCTTCTCCCGGTGGTGGGTGACTCAATTAGGTTTCTCAAGCTCGGGCGCTTGAAAATTCTTCTTCTCTCTTGTTTGTACCGAGAGGATTTACGTTCGGATAGAGTTTCTTCCGAGTCTTGGGCGGTGGGTCGGTCTATTGTTTTCTTCGAGGAGCCATCTTCTTATTCTCCTCTTTTTGACGACCGGAGAAGGTATTTGAGATTCCTTCTTCGCCCACTACCAGCGGGGGGAGACACGGCTATGGGGGCAGTGACTTTCAGTGGGGCGGCGGAGGATTTGTTTTTCTTTGCTTTGCGGCGTGATTCTCTTAGCAACAGTGGGGCAACCTTCTTCTTTGGTGGAGAGAAACAAGTGTCTTGAGTCAGTCACCGATTCCCCCTCACTTGTATCGACTCTCTTAGCGTAGGCTCTCTTACGTGTGCGAGAGGTTTGATCTCGAACATCCTCTTGTTGACATGGAACGTCTTTCCATGTCGAAGAAGGACTCCTTTACCTCCATCACCGGCCGATCACGGAGAATGTATCTAGGAACCTCCAAACGCTCCGTCCTCCTTGAAGGATTTGTTCCCAACGTTCGCGAGTGCTTGCTATAGACAAACTCAACCATTCACTTTCTTTTCTTCAATGATTGCAGCCATTATGATCAATTTTGCTTTGACAGTTGGTCAAAGTCGCCAAATTTGATGTCTATGCATTTGGCAACGATGTCCAACAATTTGTGGTAGTCCTCGCTTGACCTCTTGTTAGGCATGTAGACTATCTTTTGATAGTCGGTCTTGCTACTTCCTTCCAAGCGGCCCAGTCAACATCGACTTCATTGATTTCTCGGTGCTCCTTCCGCCCGTAACGGCGATTCTACGCCAAATCCTTAGCGGTGATGATGAACTCCTTCCCATGAACAGAGGATTTGATCCCCTCATCATGAATCTCAGCGTTCACGTAGAACTCGTGTGACCTCTTCCACATAGGTCATCGAAAACTTCATCGTCGAAAATGGTTTTAGCCCCAGGCGTTTCGAGTTTTTCAGCGATCTTCTTTACGGGCGTCATCGGACCCTGTTTGACCATACCCTCGAAATCCACATGACTTCGGTGTGGATTTGCTTTCTAGTTTGACAAAATCATGAGTCGATGCCATTTTTCAAGATTTCACCGAATGAAACTTAGAAGATGATTTGAAGATTGATAGGGTTTTGTGAGAGTTTTTGCCTTTGCTTCCGAGAGAGAAAATGAACAGTTTTGGTAATGTGTGAGAGAAAGCGGACGAAAATGGTTTAAGTATGGTTCATGAAAGGGCGTGCCAATGGTTTTGAAATGTGATTGAAATCAACGGCTTAGATTTTGCACGCCGATTAGCATTTAATGTCTCGTATTTAATGCGGAAGCATTTATATCAATCATAAGCTTGGTGTGCGGCTTTTATCTGTACACATCATAATTATCTTGCGTCATTCTTAAAAACATTCCCGCTTAGTAAAAACGATCGCGTTTTGTCACTTTGCTCATAAATGACTCGACTTGCCCCTTAGCCGATTTAACTCTTCTTTCCTCGCATGTGAATACTCACCGTCAAATAACTCGACTGACTTTTTTCCGATACGGCTAATTCACTTAGGCGATTTGAGAGTTCAAATTCTTTTTTCCCTTTTCGTGTTTCATTTCTTTTCTTTTGAGTCTCCCGAGTGTCAACTCACCAATTAATCCTAACTCATGTTTGAGTTCTTCAAATCTTGACTCACTTAATGGTTTTGTGAATATGTCGCCAATCCTGTTTATCGGTTGAAATATATTCCAAGGTGATGTCCTTCTTTTCAACATGATCTCTTATGAAGTGATATCGACATCGATATGCTTTGTACTTGAGTGCAACACGATTTTGAGTGATTGCAATTGCACTTGTGTTATCACACATGATTGGAATTTCCTTTTCTTCAACTTCATAGTCTCTCACCATTGTCTCATCCATAAGACTTGGGCACAACAATGCCGACATATGTATTCTGCCCATTTGTGGAGGTAGCTATTGAATTTTGCTTCTTGCTAAAACCAGGAAATTAGCCTGTTTCAAGCATTTGACATGTGCACGAGGTACTCTTCCCAGGCTAACTCTACATCCAAAGATAGTGAGTCCGAGTAACCAATTAGCTTGAATCCACCTTCCTTTGGATACCATAAGCCAACTTCTTGGCTTCCTTTCAAATATCTCAAGATTCTCTTGGTGCATAGATCATGTGGCTTTCTTTTGGAGCGATTGAAATCTTGCGCGCATACACCAACAACAAAGGTGATGTCCGCCACGCTTCTTTGTGAGATATAGCAATGATCCAATAAGTGCTCGTATCTTGTTTGATCTACAGACTTGCCATCCGTGCATCCATATCCATTTTTGATGATGTATTCATTGGTATTTTCACGAGAAGACTTCTCTTCCATACCAAATTTCTTCATTAAATCTCCGTGTATTTTGTCCGACTTATGAAGGTTCCATCCTTCACTGTTTCACTGGAGTCCAAGGAAGAATGTCACTCTCCCCATCATGCTCATTTCAATTTGCTTTGCATGAGGTTTGAAAATTTATCACACAGACTCTTTGTTTGTGCATCCAAAAATGATGTCATCCACATATTTTGAACAAGCGATGCTCTTCCCCGTCTTGAATTCTCAAGAGTGTTCTATCCACTTTTCCTTTTGTGAATCCATACTCGATCGGGAATTGTGATAATGTGTCATACCATGCTCACGGGTGCTGTTTCAATCCATATAAAGCTTTCTTGAGTTTGTATACCTTATCTCCAAGAATCTTCTGCTCAAATCCTGGAGGTTGTTCAACATATACTTCTTCTTCCAATAAACCATTAAGGAATGCACTCTTTACATCCATTTGATATACAATAAAATTCTTGTGAGTTGCGTAGGCAAGAAACATCCTTATGGCTTCCAATCTTGCCACGAGCAAAAGTTTCATTAAAATCTATTCCTTCTTCTTGGCAATATCCTTTGGCTACCAATCTTGCTTTGTTTCTTACCACAGAACCTTCCTCATTCATCTTGTTTTAAATACCCATTTAGTGCCAATAACATTTTAATGGGTAGGTCTTTGAACCAGTTCCCACACTTTATTTCTTTCAAACCGATTGACTCTTCTTGCATGGATTGAATCCAATATGTGTCATCCAGTTACTTGTGACACATCTTTAGGCTCTATTTGTGAGATAAAGAATGTGAACATAGCTTCTTGTTGAGTTCGGATCTTGTTTTGACACATTCTCTTATATCTCCAATGACTAGTTCGTGGATGGTCTCTCGGCCATCTTACATCAGTTGGAGTAAGTTAGGCTGGATTCATTCGTCTTTGCACTGTGTTTCTTTGATCGCTCTCTCGTAATCACTTAGCCGCAAATTTTCCAACATTTTTGAGACTCGGCTATCTCATCTTCATCTAAGTTTATAATTCGATTTCGAAAAGATAGGGACTCTTCGCATGGTTGGTTAATTGACTTATCACCGATTCTTCAATGTCTTCTCCATTTACATTTGGCTCATCGAACACCACATGAATGGATTCCTCTCCGCAACCGTAGTCCTCTTGTTGAGTACTCTGTAGGCTTTGCTTTCAAATGAGTATCCCAAGAAGATACCTTCATCACTTTTTAGCATCGAAAGCCTTTAGATTATCTTTGCCATTGTTATGGATGAAGCATTTACATCCAAATATTCTAAAATATGCTACATTTGGTTTTCTCCTGTCCAAATCTCATAGGAGTCTTTGTCACCGTCTGTTTATCATGCATCTATTTTGTGTGTAGCATGTTGTGTTTATTCTTGACCCAAAATCTTTTTGTAACCTGTTTACTAACAACATGGTCCTTGTTGCTTCTTTGAGAGTTCTATTTCTTCTTTCTCGCAACTCCATTCTCACTGTGGAGTCCTTTTTGCGGATAATTCATGACCAATGCCATTTTCAATACAATACTTGAGTTATTATACCATTTACAAACTCGGTTCCTCTGTCGAGATCTTATTTTGATAATGGTTTGGCTCTTCTCATTTTGAATTCTCTTCATCACCGTGGTAGTTTCTCAGAGTTTCTTTCTTCTTACACATGAATATTGTCCATGTATATCTTGAATAGTCATCTACGACCACCAAGGTGTATTTCTTTCCACTTATGCTAGTTAGTTCAATCGACCAAATAAATCCATATGTAGCGATGCAATATTCCGATTGAAGATGAACATGTCTTTTCTTTGAATGATGATTTGATTTGTTTTCCCTTCGACACGCGTCACATATACTCTCCTTTTTGTATCACTGAAATGAAGTCCTTCCACAAGATTGCTTCCGCAAGCTTGTTAATCGCTTTTAAATTCGGGTGACTCACCTTTTTATGCCCGCGACCAACTTGATTCATTTGTGCTTCTTTGCTAATAGACAGTCTTTGGGTGTTGCGGTTGACCAATCCACGACATACATGTTCTTTTGTCTCCATCCTTGCAACACAACTTCATTTGATTCAAGATCTCCTTGATTTGACATATACCCATGTTAAATCCAACATTATAACCCTTGTCACGAGTTGGTGATGCTTAGCAAGTTGAAGTTGAGTCCTTCAACATATGCAACATCGTGACTTCTAATCCATTTTTCTTGATGGATCCAATGCCTCTTATTTCTCCTGAGCTTCATTTCCTCCAAATATGACTTTTGCTCCTTTGACTTCCTTGAATTTTGACAAATTTTTCTTGTTTCTGTCATATGTCCGGAATGCCACTATCCATGTACCAGGTTCCTTGGCACTCACTGCCTTGAACTCCAATCAAGGAAATTAAGTTTTAGGTACCCATACTTGTCCGGGTCCCGAGGGGTTAGTATTGTAAGATGATCCAACCAACCTATAGCCAAATGATTTGACTCTAAGGGGTTGCCATCTATCGATCTTATAATCATAATTAATTTTGGCAAATTGCTTGGGGATTCTGGTTCATACAAATTGTCTCTTTTGTCAGTATGTCGTATATGTGTTTTAGCAATTGCTTTCTTTGGGTAGTTGTGGTGTCTCTGAGTGTAGTGCCTAGGTGCATATGTGTGTCGATGAAAGCTCTTATACCTTTGGAATGGCCTTTCTTGAGTTCTGTGCCTTTGCCATTTGGGCTTATATTCCATAGGTCTTTCTTTGATAGTTCACATCATTCCAATCAGCTTGGCTTGGGTATTTTCTACCATTCCCATCATATGTGTTTCTTTTATAGAACTTCCTGGGGTTTTTGGTAGCTCTGTTTCTTCTTTCTGAGTATTTCCTATTTGGAGTTTGTTGAGGAACTCTACTGATTTCTTCTCACCGTCCTCTTAGCACACTCAACTCAAGTTGTTTTCCTTTTCTTTTATAACCAAGAGCCAGTTTGCTTGTAATTGTGCTTTGGAATAAGTGTGTGTGCACCACTTGGAGTTTTGATTTTTGAGATACTTCATTGCTTGAAGATCCTTTTTTCCAAAATCACTTTTGGAGCTTGACATAGCACGAGAGAATTAAATCCTAAGCCCGTCTTGTCTCCACATTCTCTTTGACTCATAATAAGATCATCCAATGATTTAGATGCCTTAGTGAATGAGGCAATCACATTTTTGAGGTCATTTTCCCTCTTTTCTATAAGCGAATCTCTACTATTAGCTTAGTATTTTCGATCTTTAGACTTTCATTCTCATCACTATTTGACTTAGAGTACTCGGCTCCTTAGTCACCGTGAGTTTTGCTCTTAGTAGGTTGTTTTCCTCATTTAGTAGTGTGTGTGAGGATTTAATGTGTTCAAAATCTTTCATCATTTTGCCTAATGAATCATAAAGATCAAATGGGTGATGAAGTGTGTGTGTCACAGATCACTATCACTAGAATGCGAGTTTGATGAGTTAGAGTGTACCTCATCTTCTTGGTCAGTTGGTCTTGTTCCTTGGCCATCAAAACGGATCAAGGCTTCTTCTTCGTCGAGTCACTTGAGTAGTCGCCTTCACTACTCTCGAATCGCCTATGTCTCTTGACTTGGTCATGTCTCGTGATCTCTGCACCAACATTGCCTTTTTCTTTTCTTGTCTTCTTTCTCTCAAGACCTTTCTTTCTTCTTCATTCTTGTACTTGTTGACTACAGGATATGGGCAATCAATGGCATAGTGACCTGGTTGCCTGCGCTTCCAAGATAGATTTTCAACCTTTTGATCACTCTTTCCATTCTTGGATTGTCGACCCTTTGATATTGACTTTTTGATGCTCTGTTCTCTTGGTTGGCCTATCTTCCTCGACTTGGAGGAGTCGAGTGTCTTCGGAGGATTCGCCCTTGCCTCTCTTGTAGTTATTATTGAAGAACTTGTTGAACCTTTTAACCATCGTGGCTATTTCCTCCGGGTCTATGACTTCTTTGACCTCGGCTCTCTTGCCATCCTTAACTATTAGATCACCGCTTTGTTTTGGGTACAACTGTCTCTTCCTCGTCTTTTCTTCTCGGCTCAAATTCGTAGGCTTTGAGATCCGAGAATAGCTCATGGTTGGATGTCTTCGATAGGTCCATGGAATGTCTTAGTGCCATGACCTTCATTTCCCATTCACCGAGACTTTTTAGGATCTTCATACACATTTCATTCGTATATTCTTTTCCAAGTGCGATAGCTCGTTGGTAATTTACGTGAACCGAGCATCCAGTTGATCCAGGTTCTCTCATGCGATCATTTTGAAATTCTCAAATTTAAATGACAGCCACCGATAATTTATTTTCCTTGATTTGCTCGAGCCTTCACAAATTAATGTTAGCTTGTCCTAGATTTCTTTAGCCGTTTTGCATGATTTGAATTTATTGAACATGGATTTGTCCAAAGTTTTGTAAAGAATGTCCTTGGCCACATTGTCCAAGTTATATCTTTTTCTCATCATCATTTGTCCATTCAGCTTCTTGGTTTTCAACCATAGCCGGTCTAGAGCAACATCCTTCTTCACCTTCAATTCCGCACTTTCCTTACAAAATTGTGTTCACTTTTAAAATTTGCGATGGCCCATCCTCTATCACTATCCACATCTCATCATGTAATCTTTGATAGATGAGCCTCGCATACGAATTTTCCAATCATCAAATTCTTCAATTGTGAACATAGGGATGCGTGTTAAATTTGCTTCCATGATAATAACTTTTGATGATAAAAAGAGTTTTGAAAACTTGAGTACTAAAACAAGCTTTGAAAAATTTGGAGATCTAGTTCGAGAACCGATTTTAAGGCTCAATGAACCAACCACTCGATACCACTTGTAGGTCCCAAGGGGTATGAGTGTAAGGTTTAGAAGGGGGTTGAATAAACCTTACCAACTTTTCTATTTAGTCCTTTTAAAAGTTCGTAGTTGATACTACACAAAATTGTGTCCTTGGTGACAACTAATTTAGTTAATCAAGAGTTAGTCACTCAACACTGACTCGAGCCGTTGATAGAATAACTCACCTGTTAAAACTAAAGACTTAGCTCAACTATAGTTTGTTTTCAAGGGAGACTTAACACCCTTAAATATGGTTTAGTTTTGATTTAATACTTGGTTTTAGTACTTAGAGATTATCACGTGGATAGCAAATTTATCACAGAGTTAAACAAATAAGATGCGAGGAATTAAAGTGTTGAAATGTAAATGACACGATAAGTTTTATAGAGGTTCAAGATGGGGTAATTCTTCTACTCCTCTCTTCTCCAACTCCCGAGGAATCCACTAAGTATTGATCGATATACGAGTGGTAATGCAGTCCGGATACAAGTCTTGATCACACAAAACGACTTGATCCTTTGGGACTCGATCTGAGATGCCTTGTCACGCACTGGCTTCTCGTGCGACTCGCTTCTTCTTCACAGGGCAGCGCTTGCTACTACATGTTCACTTGCTCAAGCTCCTTGGATTTGATCACGAAGCCCTCCAAAACTTGAGGTCGGTTCGACCTTGAACCTTTCTACAATCCTCCGTGGAGTGTAGACCCCTTGATTCTTCAACAATTTCCTCTTCAACCGATTGAAGTTATCTTTCCTTCACAGGTGAGTGTTGGATTGATTTTCTTCGTAATGTAGGCTTGAGGATTAATCTTGAATGATTTGAGAATATTTTTGGTTACAGATATTGCTTTTCTTGCTCGTATTTGTTTTCTGATTGTCAAGGTAACCAACATTCTCTCAAATAAATTCCTCAGCCTTTTATAGTGTTCTTTTTGAAAATTTGCCCGTTGAAGAGATAGGCTTATTTTCAAAAGACACTTGTGGTCGTTGGCTTGTCTTGTTGCAGTCCTTGGAATTGCCACTTCCTCGTATGAATTGTTCTTCAGCTTTTCAGAGTTCTGACATGGTGCAGTGCTTCCCATTGGTTTATTCCTTTTGCACGCTTCTGGGACTGAGCACTTCAAGAAAGGTAGTATGGAGATATTACTTATTTAAGTAACTTTCTTGACTTCTGTGCAACGGACTCTTTTCAGTTGTCTTGACTTGACTGCAGTTCTTTAACTTCCCCAGGTGACTTCGAGTCAGCTTCCAATCATTGGATGACTCTTCTGTCACTTCAACTTGAGACTTGGCTATCTTGAGTTGACTTGACTGATACTTTACTCAGCTGCATCTCAGCTGCACATTCAGTCGAGTTCCCGTCTTCTCTTCTTTGCCATACTCAGCTGTCTCGCAGCGGAGTCTTCCTTCTAGTCTCCAGTTGTCTTTTGCATGTTTAGGCATAGCCGACTTAACTCCTTCACGGCTTTGACAGGCCCTATCTATTACAATGCGATTTACAACAAAATGGGGTGCCAACTTCCTATTCTAAGTTTTACATGGCATTCATCAAAATCTATAAAATGATTTCCCAACAGATTCACATTCAAGCATATTTATATCCAACATCTTCCAATCCGAGTGTATTTGATATCTTTCGTGTTCTTAGTTGCCTCTTCCACTTTTATTTGCTTTTGTTTTATTTTTATTTTTTGCAACAAACTATTTGACGAATTTGTAGGTGGATAATAAAAAGACGGTAATTGCTAGTAATCATAGTCCTCGTGGGAATGACACTGATACTCGCTTAGCTCTGCTATAAACGATAGGTGCACTTGCCTAGGCCGTTTTTAGGAGTTGCTTCCGAGCCATCGGTGGTGCTAGTGAGAGGGCGGAGATCTTTGGCTTCTCACGTGCCTCTGCGTCCTCACCGCTTTAGCCCATTCATTTTCTTTTTCGAATCTGCAGGTATATTGATGCAATTATCCTCATCAAGGGCTTGCAACACTGTGTCCACCTCAAGAAACCTCAAGAGTTCTTCTTCCTTAGCAATGAACTCGGATTTTCAAACTACTGGGATAGGCTCAGCTTCCATTTTCTCCATTCTCATGACGATTTTGGATGTCTGATACAATGGAGAGTACATGATGACATCGCTTCTTCATTCTCTTGCCGCCCTCGTTTCCGGGGATTAAGGGTAGCGACTTCGCCGCTCAACATCCTCTGTCAGCCTCATTGCTGGTGGAGAAACAACCACTGTCAATAGGTGATTCGGTTGTCTCAACCATTCTTTGTTCCTCACTGTTCTACATAAATGGGTCTTGAGTTGCTCTGCGATCGGCCTCAGCAGACTTGGTCGTTTTTCATCGATCACGTCTTGAGACTCTACTTCTCAGCTATCTCGGGTATCTTCTCCAACCGAGTGGTCGACTCGGCCCGGTTTGTCAAGCTCGGGCGCTTGAAAATTCTTCTTCTTCTCCTTGTTTGTACCGGAGGATTTACTGGTTCGGATAAGGTTTCTTCGAGTCTTGGGCGACGGGGTCTGGTCTTTGTTGTTTCTTAGGAGCTGGCCGTCTTGGCTTATCAGTTCTCCTTTTCTTGACGACCGGAGAAGGTATTTGATATTCCTTCTCTCACTGCGGCCGCAGGTCGAGACACTGCCTTTGTGGGGGTAGAGACTGGCTTCAGGCAGGGGTAGGAGCGATTTTTTCTTTCTTTGCGGAGAGCGGCCGATCTTTAGCAACCGGGAGCGACCTTTTTCTTTGGAGGAGAGAGAAACAGATGTATCTTCGTGGTCACTGATTCCCCTCACTCATCGCTCTCTTAGCGTAGGCTCTCTTCGAGCGCCCTGAGAGGTTTGATCCCGAACATCCTCTTGTTTACATGGAATGCCTTTTCATGTCGAAGAGGACTCCTTTTACCTCCATCACCGCCAATCACCAGGCCGTATCCTGAGGAACCTCCAAACGTTCCATCCTCCTTGAAGGATTTGTTCCCAACGTTCTAGCAGAGTCCTGTAGACAAAATCAGCCCGATTCACTTTATGTTCTTCAATGATCGCGGCCATTCACGATCAACTTTGCTTTGGGACAAATTGGGTCAAAGCCGCCAAATTTGATATCTATGCATTTGGCAACGATGTCCAAAATTTTGTGGTAGTCCTCCTTCAATAGCCTCTTATTGGGTCATGTAGACTACTTTCTCAAGATAGTCGGACTTGGCTCTTCCTTCCAAGCGAGTCAGTCAACATCGCCTTCATTGATTTCCAACATTCCTTCCGCCGGTAACAAGCGGTGTTACGCCAAATCCTTGGCGTAATGATGAACTTATTTCCATGAACAGATGATTTGATGCCCTTATCGTGAACCTCGGCGTTCACGTAGAACTCGCGTCGACCTCTTCCACATAGGTCATCGGAAACTCCAACGCCGAAATGGTTTCACCCGGATGTTTCAATTTCTCAAATCTTCTTCACTAGGGTGTCGTCGGACCCTGTTTCACCATACCATCGAAATCCACAATCTTCTTCACTAAGGTGTCGTCGGACTGTCTCAATATTTTACCGAACGAAACTTTAGAAAATGGTCCGAGGATTGAAAAGGTTTTGAGAGAAAATTTTGCTTTTGCTTTCGAGAGAGATGAACAGTTTTTGGTAAAGTGTGAGAGAAACAGATGAAAATGGTTTAAGTATGGTTCATGAAAGGACGTGCGGGTGATTTTTGAAATGTGATCAAAATCAACGGCTTAGATCTTGCACGCCGATTTGCATTTAATGTCTTGTATTTAATGCGGCAAAGATTTATATCCAATCATAAGCTTGGTGTGCGACTTTTGCTGTACACGTCATTATTATGCTAACGTCATTCTTAAAAACATTCCCACTTAGTAAAAACATTTGCGTTTTTGTCACTTTGCTCATAAATGACTCGGCTTGCCCCTTAGTCGATTTAACTCTTCTTTCCTCGCATGTGAATACTCACCAATGTCGGCTAACTCGGTCTGACTTTCTTTCCGATACGGCTAATTCACTTAGGCGATTTTGAGAGTTGAACTCTTTTTCCCTTTTCGTGTTTCATTTCTTTTCTTTGAGTCTCCCGAGTGTCAACTCACCAATTAATCCTAACTCATGCTTGAGTTCTTCAAATCTTGACTCACTTAATGGTTTTGTGAATATGTCGAACCTGCTTATCAGTTGAAATATATTCCAAGGTGATGTCCTTCTTTTCAACATGATCTCTTATGAAGTGATATCCGACATCGATATGCTTTGTACTTGAGTGCAACACGGGATTTTGAGTGATTGCAATTGCACTTGTGTTATCACACATGATTGGAATTTCCTTTTCTTCAACTTCATAGTCTCTCTCACTTCTTGTCTCATCCATAAGACTTGGGCACAACAAATGCCCGCAACTATGTATTCTCACCTTGTACTGTGGAGGTAGCTATTGAATTTTGCTTCTTGCTAAACCAGAAATTAGCCTATTTCAAGCATTTGACATGTGCCGAGGTACTCTTCCCTGACAACTCTACATCCAAGATAGTCGAGTCCGAGTAACCAATTAGCTTGAATCCACCTTCCTTTGATATCTTGATAGGTGTGAGTTTTGCATGTATTTTAGGGAATATTTATGGCTATAATTGTTTATAAACATGCAATAACGTGTATGAAATGGTATATATTCGCTCTTTGTGGAAAAAGATATTATGCTTGCTTGTTTTGTAGGAATTTAACGATATTTGGAGTGATTTTGTGACAAATACGAGCATTGCTACCTAGAATCATCAAGAATCGAGCGATTACACCCAATCGGAAGCCAACTATATGGAGTCTAGAGTCATTGTGATGAGTCGTGTGTCAAAAGAAGCTTGGATGATCAAACAATAAGGAGATTTATCTCAAGGAACATCCAAACGCGTATAGAATTTCCAAAGACTTTGGCAGGGTTTAGTATTTTGGCCATAACTCTCTCTACAAAATCGATATTGAGGTGATTCACGTGGCTATGGAAAGCTAAGAGAGAGGGCTACAACTCTTATGAAGACCCCGCAAGCAAATTCGGACGTTTGGGTGGCGCACGGGCCACCGTGCGTGGACGCACGACCGTGCGTTCTCTGAGACCGGATTATTTCTACGAGATGGCGCACGGGTAACCCATGCGTGGGCGCACGACCCGTGCGCCCTCTGAGAGACTGGATGTTTTCCTACGGCTTTGAGCACGGGTAACCCGTGCGTGGGCGCACGACCCGACGTGCGTTCTTGCGAAAAACTCCAAAAATGACAAAGAAATTGACTAGACTTCAAAAAGGGTATAAATACCACTTCTTGGGCCGCACACCGGAGGAGGAAAGGTCTGAAAAGACCCAAGAACACAAGAAATAGCTCAACTTCATCAAGGAAGAATCAAGAGAAGAATCGGGTCGAATCGGAGCTTGAGGATTGAAGATAAATCGAGAGATTATCCATTTCCCTAAGTTTTCTCATTCTTTGTGCTTTAATCTTTCATTTTAGCTTGTTATGAATATGAACAATTTGTCTATGAGTTGTTTATTTTTAATGAGTAGCTAAACTTCTTGTGATTTCCGGGTTTTGGAAGTAGATTAATTGAACTCTTGTTGAATGTTTTAATCTTAGTTGAAGTTATTGTATTGAAGTCTATTTGAGTACTTTGAGCTTATTCTTGTTTTATCACTTGGCCAATGATTTAACATGTTTGATATATTGATTCATAATTCGAGAGATGAGTTTCAATATTAGATCTTGAGTACTTGACACGAATATTTGCATGAATCGAGAGGTTTGTGAATATTTGTGCGGACATTTGATCTTTTGTGCATTTGGGAGTTGTGTATCTTATGTTGAGTAGAGATGCTAGCATAGATATTTCAATCTACACTTTATATACATCTCGAGAGGGAGGATAAAATACCGTTGTGATCGTCTTATAGGTATATTGATAATAACTTTGGCTTTGATTAAATCGGACAACAAGAGGAATATTAATCGAAACCATAACCCGAATCCGTTTTATTCTCTTGATAATTCCATTATTCTTAGTATCTTATATACTTGTGGTTATTCTTGTCTTTACCTCCACAACAATTATCCAATTACGATCGTCTAAATAAAAATAAGACTATCTTAGTTTAATACTTAGCACATTAATTTATTAGTCTCTGTGGATACGACTTGCTTACCCTATTCTATAAACTACACCGTACACTTGCATGTGAAGCTAAAAATAAGGCGAACAAGTTTTTGGCGCTGTTCGGGACTAATACAATTTTTGGTGCTAATATTGCGATAGATAGAATTATTTTTAATTTAGGCATTTTTTTTATTTATTTTATTTTATTTTATTTCATTTTTCTTTTGTAAATTTTCTCTCTACAATGTTTGATTTGTTTCTTTGAGTTGGTATAGGTAGTGCACGAACACCGCTCGGATGGAGAATGCCAATTATTTCAATAATCGAATTCTTACGCTATTGGAATAATCCTACTCCTACGTACTATTATCCAAATTGGGCGAATTACGAAGATTTTTCATATGCTAACACGGAGAATGTGATTCCACCACCATCAAGCTTCAATGTAATGAATGGGTTTACTAATGCAGGCAAAGCCATCTTTGGAAGACGCCCTCATTGCATTCATGAATCAAATGACTTCATTTGTAAGTGAGACAAGGAACCGGCTCGATGCACAAGAGGCTAGGATGGACATGATGGAGTTGCAATTGTGCGATTCGATAAAAAATCTTGAGACTCAAATGGGCCAATTAGTGACAATTGTTAGTGAGCAATACCAAAAGAGCCAATTTTCAAGCACCACCAAGCCAACTCGAAGGAACAATGTAGTGCCATTCATCAAATGAGTGGTACCAATACGAGAGCCACGCCAAATTAAATCGGGAGTATTTCTATCTCTCACTCAATTGAAGATCCTCATATTGATAAAAATGTGTGCACTCTAGATGTAAGCTTCACTACGGATGTATCAAATTTTAAGAAGCATACACTTGAAGGAACAATGTTTGAAAATGGTGATCAATTCACATGTTCTCTACGACTTCATGATATTTAATGTGAGTAAAGATAGAAATATCTTTACTATGATTGATAAACCATTTTTCATCATTAGGAGCACATTTCTTGATTTCAAAAAGACCATCAACATTGTGATCCTTAATCATCCACATCTTACATACACCAAGGATCACCTATATTGTTGGAAAATACGGGCGTGGCATGATCGACACTTGTTTTGGATCCCGGTTGAGTAAAACAAAAGTCCGGCTAAAGACTTTAAATTTAGCGCTTGTTGGGAGGCAACCCAACGGTTTGTGGTGTGATTTTTATTTTTGTTTGTTTTCTTTTTAAAAAAAAAAAAAAAAAAAAGGAGAAATTACCCGATTTTACTTGCGACCCACGCACGGGCAGGCGGCGTGCATGAACGCACGACCCGTGCGTGATTGAGGAATTGGAGATGTTGCTACGGCACCACGCACGGCAGCCCGTGTGCAAGGCGCATGACCCGTCGTCCTTCACCGAGATAATATTAAGGTACAAAATTTGAAGTGATGGTTGAAGGAAGAAGTCCTAGCGATATGAGGAGATGCGAGGAGGGCCACCACCCGCACAATGAATCGGTAAATCCACACAATTTTATATTGAAATTCTATCTTCTCTTACGTGCGATATAATTTCATTTAAGTTTGGGGGGAGAGATAGTTATTTTGATATGAAATGTGTGGATTAAAAAAAAAAATTGTATTTTTGTGTGTTTTCATATAGTTGCATGTAGAGCATTTTAGGTTGCATTGCATTAGAAGCACGTTTACAGCTTTAGCACGTTTATTGCTTTCATAGAGTTTAGAGAGTGAGTTGACCGACATTGAGATTCTCGTGCTCTATTTTGAAAATTTTGTATTGTTTGGATTGGGTGTTGAGTATGAGTTGATTGAGCCATGAATAGATGATATTGAGCATGTGGATATTGAGAACATGGTTTGATGCTTTGAATTACGTATTTGCAAGCCTGTGAGCTTTTGAGCCTTTACTGCTTTCATCATATGCAGTCTTGTTGATTGATTTGAGTGTATCATTCATGTTGTTAGAATTCTAGAACTTGCTCACTCGTACCTCTGTCAAGGTCACATGTTGTATGCGACCAGTGAAAATGATCAAAGGCCATTTTTGTTAGCCCTTCAAGCCTTTTGCTTACCTAATTATGATATTGAAATCCCTAGTTAGCCAACTTGAGCCTATTGCCTAATTTCTTGATAGCAACAATTCAAGCCTTAACTTGATATATTTGTTACCCCATACTTGAGCGTATAGCATTGAGTAAAGGGATTGAATGAGGTTGAATGGGTTGGAATTGAAAAGTTGGATAAATTGGTTGATGGGAACAAAAGGGAAGAAAAGGAGAAGCAAAGAATGTTGAAAACTCACAAAAGAGTAAAAAAAAAAAAAATAAAATAAATAGCTTTATGAATGAGTTTTCTTTGAATGAACTTGGAGGTTAAGAATTGTAATGTGAGGTGATGGTGTTTTACAAAAGAAAGGGGATGGAGATAAGAAGAGTTGGTGAAAATGAGAGAAGAATTTAGTAGCATATTGAGCTTTTATGTAGATGATTTATATGTTCATCGGTCTATACGCTCGAGTTTGAGTCACTCTATCCATATTTTCCTACCCTAACCAAAGAGCCTTCATTATAACCAAAAGAAAAGTCCTTTTTGATTCACAAATTGCATATATTCTAGTGGCGGAGATATGAGACGATTTGCAAGCTTATGGTAATTCTTCAACATTGAATTGAATTGAGCGTAAACACGCCCTATATTCATGTGAGATGAGAGTATACACTTGATCTTGAGAGAGGTGATTCAAAGCATTTACCATGATTTATTTGATGTGTGCTCTATGTTAGATGTTTGAGGCTTGGTTGATTCGTTACTTGACACCTACGATAAACAATGCGAATTTTATGGAGTTGTTGTGCGTTGTACTTTTCATTACTCCCAATCATGTGTTGTCTAGTTTTAAAAGCGTTGGCCAGGACGCCAACAGTTTAAGTTTGGGGATTTTGATAGGTGTGAGTTTTGCATGTATTTTAGGAATATTTATGGCTATAATTGTTTATAAACATGCAATAACGTGTATGAAATGGTATATATTCGCTCTTTGTGGAAAAAGATATTATGCTTGCTTGTTTTGTAGGAATTTAACGATATTTGGAGTGATTTTGTGACAAATACGAGCATTGCTACCTAGAATCATCAAGAATCGGCGATTACACCCAATCGGAAGCCAACTATATGGAGTCTAGAGTCATTGTGATGAGTCGTGTGTCAAAAGAAGCTTGGATGATCAAACAATAAGGAGATTTATCTCGAGGAACATCCAAACGCGTATAGAATTTCCAAAGACGGCGAGGTTTAGTATTTTGGCCATAACTCTCTCTACAAAATCGATATTGAGGTGATTCACGTGGCTATGGAAAGCTAAGAGAGAGGGCTACAACTCTTATGAAGACCCCGCAAGCAAATTCGGACGTTTGGGTGGCGCACGGGCCACCCAGTGCGTGGGACGCACGACCCGTGCGTTCTCTGAGACCGGATTATTTCTACGAGGATGGCGCACGGGTAACCCATGCGTGGGCGCACGACCCGTGCGCCCTACAGAGACTGGATGTTTTCCTACGGCTTTGAGCACGGGTAACCCGTGCGTGGGCGCACGACCGTGCGTTTGCTAAAAACTCCAAAATGACAAAAATTGACCTAGACTTCAAAAAGTATAAATACCACTTCTTGGGCCGCACACCAGAGGAGGAAAGGTCTGGAAAAGACCCAAGAACACAAGAAATAGCTCAACTTCATCAAGGAAGAATCAAGAGAAGAATCGGGTCGAATCGGAGCTTGAGGATTGAAGATAAATCGAGAGATTATCCATTTCCTAAGTTTTCTCATTCTTTGTGCTTTAATCTTTCATTTTAGCTTGTCATGAATATGAACAATTTGTCTATGAGTTGTTTATTTTTAATGAGTAGCTAAACTTCTTGTGATTTCCGGGTTTTGGAAGTAGATTAATTGAACTCTTGTTGAATGTTTTAATCTTAGTTGAAGTTATTGTATTGAAGTCTATTTGAGTACTTTGAGCTTATTCTTGTTTTATCACTTGGCCAATGATTTAACATGTTTGATATATTGATTCATAATTCGAGAGATGAGTTTCAATATTAGATCTTGAGTACTTGACACGAATATTTGCATGAATCGAGAGGTTTGTGAATATTTGTGAGGACATTTGATCTTTTGTGCATTTGGGAGTTGTGTATCTTATGTTGAGTAGAGATGCTAGCATAGATATTTCAATCTACACTTTATATACATCTCGAGAGGAGGATAAAATACCGTTGTGATCGTCTTATAGGTATATTGATAATAACTTTGGCTTTGATTAAATCGACAACAAGAGGAATATTAATCGAAACCATAACCCGGAATCCGTTTTATTCTCTTGATAATTCCATTATTCTTAGTATCTTATATACTTGTGGTTATTCTTGTCTTTACCTCCACAACAATTATCCAATTACGATCGTCTAAATAAAAATAAGACTATCTTAGTTCAATACTTAGCACATTAATTTATTAGTCTCTCGTGGATACGACCTTGCTTACCCTATTCTATAAACTACACCGTACACTTGCGGTGAAGCTAAAAATAAGGCGAACAGATACCATAAGCCAACTTCTTGGCTTCCTTTCAAATATCTCAAGATTCTCTTTTTGCAGATCATGTGGCTTTCTTTTGGAGCAGATTGAAATCTTGCACATACACCTACAACAAAGGTGATGTCCGCCTGCTTCTTTGTGAGATAGAGCAATGATCCATAAGTGCTCTTCTGATCTTGTTTGATCTACAGGCTTGCCATCCGCATCCATATCCATTTTGATCGATGTATTCATTGGTATTTTCACGTAAGACTTCTCTTCCATACCAAATTTCTTCATTAAATCTCTCGGTGTATTTTGTCCGACTTATGAAGGTTCCATCCTTCACCAAGTTTCACTGGAGTCCAAGGAAGAATGTCGCTCTCCCATCATGCTCATTTCGATTTGCTTTGCATGAGGTTTGAAAATTTATCACACAAATGACTCTTTGTTTGTGGATCCAAAAATGATGTCATCCACATATATTTGAACAAGCGTGATGCTCTTCCTATCTTGAATTCTCAAGAGTGTTCTATCCACTTTTCCTTTTGTGAATCCATTCTCGATCAGAATTGTGATAATGTGTCATACCATGCTCTCGGGTGCCTGTTTCAATCCATATAGAGCTTTCTTGAGTTTGTATACCTTATCTCCAAGAATCTTCTCGCTCAAATCCTGGAGGTTGTTCAACATATACTTCTTCTTCCAATAAACCATTAATGAATGCACTCTTTACATCCATTTGATATACAATAAAGTTCTTGTGAGTTGCATAGGCAAAAACATCCTTATGGCTTCCAATCTTGCCACGAGCAAAAGTTTCATTAAAATCTATTCCTTCTTCTTGCAATATCCTTTGGCTACCAATCTTGCTTTGTTTCTTACCACGTAACCTTCCTCATTCATCTTGTTTCAATACCCATTTAGTGCCAATAACATTTTAATGGGTAGGTCTTTGAACCAGTTCCCACACTTTATTTCTTTCAAACTGATTCACTCTTCTTGCATGGATTGAATCCAATATGTGTCATACAAGGCTTGTGACACATCTTTAGGCTCTATTTGTGAGATAAAGAATGTGAACATAGCTTCTTGTTGAGTTCGATCTTGTTTTGACACCTTCTCTTACATCTCCAATGACCGGATTAAGTGGATGGTCTCTCACCATCTTACATCGGGTTGGAGTAAGTTAGCCGATTCGATCGTCTTGCGGCTATGTTGCTTTGATCAGCTCTCTCGTCATCACTTAGTAGCAGATTTTCCAAATGTTTTGAGACTCAACTATCTCATCTTCATCTAGGTTTATAATTCCAAACGACTTGACAAAGATAGGACTCTTCTCGCATGGTTGATTGATTCAAATTATCACCGACTCTTCAATGTCTTCTCCATTTACATTTGGCTCATCAAACACCACATGAATGGATTCCTCTCGTAGCCATAGTCCTCTTGTTGAGTACTCAGAGGCTTTGCTTTCACCGAGTATCCCAAGAAAATACCTTCATCACTTTAACATCAAAAGTCTTTAAATTATCTTTGCCATTGTTATGGATGAAGCATTTGCATCCAAATATTCTAAAATATGCAACACTTGCTTTCTCCCCGTCCAAATCTCATAGGAGTCTTTGTCACTTTGTCTGTTTATCATGCATCTATTTTGAGTATAACATGTTTGTGTTTATTGCTTGACCAAAATCTTTTAGGTAGCCCTGTTTGACTAACATGGTCCTTGCCGCTTCTTTGAGAGTTCTATTCCTTCTTTTTGCAACTCCATTCTGCTGTGGAGTCCTTGCCGCAGATAATTCATGACCAATACCATTTTCTATACAATACATCGAGTTATTATACCATTGACAAACTCGATTCCTCTCACGATCTTATTTTGATAATGGTTTGACTTTTCTCATTTTGAATCCTCTTCATCACCGTGGTAGTTTATGTAGAGTTTCTTTCTTCTTACACATGAATATTGTCCATGTATATCTTGAATAGTCATCTACTACCACCAAGGTGTATTTCTTTCCACTTATGCTAGTCATTGGTTCAATCGGACCAAATAGATCCATATGTAGCGAGATGCAATATTCTTGTTGAAGATGGACATGTCTTTTCTTTGAATGATGATTTGATTTGTTTTCCCTTCCGACATGCGTAACATATACTCTCCTTCTTGTATATATGCGAGTCCGAAGTCCTTCCACAAGATTGTCAATCGTTTTGAAATTCAGGTGACTCAAACTTCGAACACGTGCCCCAACTTGATTCAGTGTGCTCTTTGCTAATAGACGAGTGCTTGGTGTTGCGCTTAACCAATCCACGACATACATGTTCTTTTGTCTCGCATCCTTGCAACACAACTTCATTTGATTCGGTATCCTTGATTTGACATATACCCATGTTAAATCCAACATTATAACCCTTGTCACGAGTTGGGCGATGCTTAGCAAGTTGAAGTTGAGTCCTTCAACATATGCAACATCTGTGATTTCTAATCCATTTTTCTTGATGGATCCAATGCCTCTTATTTCTCCCCGTAGCTTCGTTTCCTCCAAATATGACTTTTGCACCTCGACTTCCTTGAATTTTGACAGATTTTTCTTGTTTCTGTCATGTGTGCGGAACACCACTATCCATGTACCAGGTTCCTTGGCACTCACTGTTTCCTTGAACCTGCAATCAAGGAAATTAAGTTTTAGGTACCCATACTTGTGCAGGTCTGAGGGGTTAGTGTTGTAAGATGATCCAACCAACCTATAGCCAAATGATTTGACTCTAAGGGGTTGCCATCTATTAGTCCCATAATCATAATTAATTTTGGCAAATGGCTTGGGGTTCTAGGTTCATACAACTGTCTCTTTTGTTTGTATGCATGTGTATGTGTTTTAGCAATTGCCTTCTTTGGATAGTTGTGATGTCTCTGAGTGTAGTGCCTAGGTGCATATGTGTGCTGATGAAAGCTCTTATACCTTTGGAATGGCCTTTGCTGAGTTCTAGGCCTTTGCCATTTGGGCTTATATTCCATAGGTCTTTGCTGATAGTTCACATTATTCCAATCGGCTTGGCTTGGTGCTTTCTACCATTCCCTTCATATGTATTTCTTTTATAGAACTTCGAGGTTTTGGTAGCTCTGTTTCTTCTTTACTGAGTATTCCCTGTTTGGAGTTTGTTGAGGAACTCGGGCCGATTTCTTCTCACTGCCCTCCTCTCGGCACTCAATCGGCCGTTTTCCTTTTCCTTTATAACCAAGGCCAGTTTGCTTGTAATTGTGCTTTGGAATGAATGTGTGTGCACCATTTGGAGTTTTGGATTTTTGAGATACTTCATTGCTTGAAGATCCTTTTTCCAAAATCACTTTTGGAGCTTGACATAAAGCACGAGGAATTAAATCCTAAGCATGTCTTGTCTCCACATTCTCTTTGACTCATAATAAGATCATCCAATGATTAAGATGCCTTAGTGAATGAGGCAATCACATTTTGAGGTCATTTTCCCTCTTTTCTATAGCGACTATTTACGCTATTAGCTTAAGATTTTCAGTCTTTAGACTTTCATTCTCATTAGCTATTTGACTTAGAGTACTCGGCTCCTTAGTCACCGTGAGTTTTGCTCTTGAGTAGTTTGTTTTCCTCATTTAGTAGTGTGTGTGTGAGGATTTAATGTTTTCAAAATCTTCCATCATTTTGCCTAATGAATCATAAAGATCGGTGGGCGATGAAGTGTGTGTGTGTCACGATCACTATCACTAGAACTGAGTGTGTGATGAGTTAGAGTGTACCTCATCTTCTTGGTCAGGTTGGTCTTGTTCCTTGGCCATCAAACGGATCAAGGCTTCTTCTTCGAAGTCACTTGAGTAGTCACTTCACTACTCTGCGAATCGGTTGTGTCTCTTGACTTGCTGTCTCGGCTCAGATCTCTGCGGCCAACATTGCCTTTTTTCTTTTCTTGTCTTCTTTCTTTCTCAAGACCTTTCTTTCTTCTTCATTCTTGTACTTGTTGACTACAGGATATGGGCAATCAATGGCATAGTGACCTGGTTGCACTGCAGTTCAAAGATAGATTTTCAACCTTTTGATCAACTCTTTCCATTCTTGGATTGTCGGCCCTTTGATATTGACTTTTTGATGCTCTGTTCTCTTGGTTGGCCTATCTTCCCTTGACTTGGAGGAGCCGAGTGTCTTCCGGAGGATTCGCCCTTGCCTCTCTTGTAGTTCTTATTGAAGAACTTGTTAAACCTTTTAACCATCGGGGCTATTTCCTCTTGGTCAATGACTTCTTTGACCTCGGCTCTCTTGCCATCCTTAACAATTAGAGCAACTGTTTTTGGGCACACTGTCTCCTCTTGGTCTTTTCTTCTCACTCAAATTCGTAGGCTTTGAGATCTTAGAATAGCTCATGGTTGGGATGTCTTGGGCAGTCCATGGAATGTCTTAGTGCCATGACCTTCATTTCCCATTCACCGAGAGACTTCTTAGAATCTTCATACACATTTCCTTCGTATTTCTTTTCTAAGTGCGAGATAGCTCATTGGTAATTTACGTGAACCGAGCATCCATTGATCCAAGGTCTCTCCGGCGATCATTTTGAAATTCTCAAATTTCTAGACAAAGAACCGATAGTTTATTTTCCTTGATTTGCTCGAGCCTTCACAAATCAATGTTAGCTTGTCCCCATTTCTTTAGCCGTTTTGCATGATTTGACTTTGTTGAACATAGCTTTGTCCAGGGTTTTGTAAAGAATGTCCTTGGCCACATTGTCCAAGTTATATCTTTTTCTGTGATCATTTGTCCATTCGGCTCTTGGTTTTTCAACCATGACCGGTGCAGGGAGTAACATCCTCTTCACCTTCAAATGCAGCTCTCCTTACAATCTGTGTTCACTTTTAAAATTTGCGTGGGCCCATCCTCTATCACTATCCACATCTCATCATGTAATCTTTGATAGATGAGCACGCATACGAATTTTCCAATCATCAAATTCTTCAATTGTGAACATAGGGATGCGTGTTAAATTTGCTTCCATGATAATAACTTTTGATGATAAAAAGAGTTTTGAAAACTTGAGTACTAAAACAAGCTTTGAAAAATTTGGAGATCTAGTTCAAGAACGATCACGGAAGGCTCAATGAACCAACCACTCGATACCACTTGTAGGTCCCAAGGGGGTATGAGTGTAAGGTTTAGAAGGGGGTTGAATAAACCTTACCAACTTTTCTATTTAGTCCTTTTAAAAGTTCGAGTTGATACTACACACCATGTGTCCTTGGTGGACTGACTAATTTAGTTAATCAAGAGAGTTAGTCACTCAAATGCACTGACTCGAGCCGTTGATAGAATAACTCAAATTGTTAAAACTAAAGACTTAGCTCAACTATAGTTTGTTTTTTCAGTGGGAGACTTAACACCCTTAAATATGGTTTAGTTTTGATTTAATACTTGGTTTTAGTACTTAGAGATTATCACGTGGATAGCAAATTTATCAGCAGAGTTAAACAAATAAGATGCAGGAATTAAAGTGTTGAAATGTAAATGACACGATAAGTTTTATAGAGGTTCGAAGATGGGGTAATTCTTCTACTCCTCTCTTCTCCAACTCTGGAGGAATCCACTAAGTATTGATCAAGATACGAGTGGTAACAGTCCAGATACAAGTCTTGATCACACAGTGACTTGATCCTTTGGGACTCGATCTGGAGATGCCTTGTCACGCAAATGGCTTCTCGTGCGACTCGGCTTCTTCACAGGCGTGCCTTGCTACTACAGCCCACTTGCTCAAGCTCCTTGGATTTGATCACGAAGCCCTCCAAAAACTTGAGGTTGGTTCGACCTTGAACCTTTCTACAATCCTCCGTGGAGTGTAGACCCCTTGATTCTTCAACAATTTCCTCTCTTCAACTGATTGAAGTTATCTTTCCTTCACAGGTGAGTGTTGGATTGATTTTCTTCGTAATGTAGGCTTGAGAATTAATCTTGAATGATTTGAGAATATTTTTGGTTACAGGTATTGCTTTTCTTGCTCGTATTTGTTTTCGATTGTCAAGGTATTTTATTGCCTTGTTTTCTTGCTCGAATTTTCCAATCATCAAATTCTTCAATTGTGAACATAGGGATGCGTGTCAAATTTGCTTCCATGATAATAACTTTTGATGGTAAAAAGAGTTTTGAAAACTTAAGTACTAAAACAGACTTTGAAAAATTTGGAGATCTAGTTCGAGAACCGGTCTGAAGGCTCAATGAACCAACCGCTCGATACCACTTGTAGGTCCCAAGGGGTGTGAGTGTAAGGTTTAGAAGGGGGGTTGAATAAACTTTACCAACTTTTCAAATTAGTCCTATTAAGTATTCGAGTTAATACTTCACATTGTGTCCTTGATGGACATGCTAAGTTAGTTAATCGGCCAGAGTTAGTCACTCAACGCACGCGACCGAGCCGTTGATAGAATAACTCAAATTGTTAAAACTAAAGACTTAGCTCAACTATAGTTTGTTTTTCGATGGGAGACTTAACACCCTTAAATATGGTTTAGTTTTGATTTAATACTTGGTTTTAGTACTTAGAGATTATCACGTGGATAGCAAATTTATCAAGAGTTAAACAAATAAGATGCGAGGAATTAAAGTGTTGAAATGTAAATGACACGATAAGTTTTATAGAGGTTCGAAGATGGGGTAATTCTTCTACTCCTCTCTTCTCCAACTCCTGAAGGAATCCACTAAGTATTGATCGGATACGAGTGGTAACAGTCCGAGATACAAGTCTTGATCACACAAACTGACTTGATCCTTTGGGACTCACCGGAGATGCCTTGTCACGCAGTGGCTTCTCGTGCGACTCGGCTTCTTCACAGGGCACTGCCTTGTCTTGCTACTCTGACCCACTTGCTCAAGCTTCTTGGATTTGATCACGAAGCCCTCCAAAAAAAAAACTGAGACTGGTTCGACCTTGAACCTTTCTACAATCCTCCGTGGAATGTAGACCCCTTGATTCTTCAAAAATTTCTCTTCAACTGGTTGAAGTTATCTTTCCTTCACAGGTGAGTGTTGGATTAATTAATGTAGGCTTGAGGATTGATCTTCAATGATTTGAGAATATATTAGGTTACTGATTCGAGATGTTTGCTCGAATGTTCGCGGTTCGTAACCTTCTCTCGAGTTATTCCTCAGCCTTTTATAGTGATCTTTCAAAAATCTGCCCGTTGAAGAGATAGGCTTATTTTTTTTTTGAAAGTCACTTGTGGTCGTTGGCTTGTCTTGTTGCAGTCCTTGAAATTGCCACTTCCTCGTATGAATTGTTCTTGACTTTTCGAGTTCGACATGGTGCGATCTTCCCATTGGTTTATTTCTTTTGCACGCTTCGAACCGAGCACTTCAAGAAAGGTAGTATGGAGCTATTACTTGTTTAAGTAATTCTCTTGATTTACGTACAACGGATCTCTTTCGATTGTCTTGACTTGACCGCATTTTCTTAACATCCCCAGGTGACTTTGAGTCGACTTCCAATCATTTGATGACTTTTCACATTACTTCAACCTTGAGACTTGGTTGTCTTGAGTTAACTTGACGATATTTTACTCACCGCATCTCGGTTGCACCTTGAACGAGTTCCGTCTTTCCTTCTTTGCCATACTCACCGCCTCAAATGGAGTCTTCCTTCTAGTCTCCAACAACCTTGTATTGTATGTGGTAATCATTCATGTTTTAAACTCATGCACTCTGTGGCACTTATTTAGATAGAGTACTCAATATTTAAATTTTATAATATATGTGATGTTGCTTAAAATCGGCAGATGACTGACTCCAAGTAAGAGATTCTGATTAATGATCAACTTCTTCTCTAACGTAAGATAAGGTCCTGATGTTGTTGCAGGGAGGCCCATTCGACACTCAAGTCATGAGTACCAGATATAGGAGAATTACAAACCAAAAACATTAATCCAGAGTGAATAATTGAGATTAATGCGAAATACTTATAAATAATTAGGATGAACCTTTTTTTATACCTGGTTGATGTGCTGCATGGGTCTTATAGGATAATAAAGTGGGCCAAGTGGGCCGGATAATTATATCTTTGACTCAACAATGATTAATAATATTGGATAATTAAATAATGTCGGAATTAAATAATGAGTAAAATAATAAAATAAGAAATAATGAGAAAAGTAATTTTGTCTCCGAACAATATGGACCACGCAATCTTGAATGTCATGTAATAAACAAAAGATTTAATAAACAATAAAAACCTCAAAATTCTAAGAATTCATAATTTAATCAGAAATGAAGCATTTGTATATGGTCCGACATAGCCCTTTAAATATAAAATGTTGTGGGAATGATCTCTTGGAATTATGATATATATTTTGGGTGAATAAGAAATTGTTGTCAAGAGGTACGATTGTTCGTTTTAAACTATTCGGATCGAAAAAGGTTTATCCTGGATAGTTGTGTTGCCTCATTTGTACCCAATGGATGTGTCTATTCGGATAAGTGGACATGCATGTTCGAAATAGTTGTTTCGTTTTACTTGTGACATTTGGTAATCTATAGATATCCCAATTATTTTACTCGAGAATTCATTCAACATTTGCATACATTCATATAAATACTTGTTTGTCAAAAATTTTTCGATCTTTGTTTTATCTTGGGATATGTTTACTATTCGATTTGTGGGCAACGCTTGCGGGTTAATTCGTTTTAAAGACATTGAGTCAAACTCGACTTCACTATCATTTCATTTTCACAATTTTAATTTACGCATTTCGTTTTCTAAAATTCCTATAAGTAAGTCTTTAGATTTAATTCCCGAATATAATATCGCACATAATATATCCCCAATATGATCAAACTGGTCGTTGGATAAGATAGAGCAAGCATTAAATATTCATGAGGATTTATGCAAAATGTTCAACAATATACAATGATCCTATTCATGATCATATCAGGGGTTGTCTTGCTTTAGCATTTTTTTTTTTTTTTAAAAAGGTTTGATTGATAAGATTAGTTGAAAATTTTGCAATATAGGCAAACTAATGAAGCGAGAATAATGGGAATTTTTGGTAAGTCTTGCCATAAATAGAAAATGAATATGCAAATTTCTAGAGAAATAATATTGATGGGGTTCACGAAACCCTAGGATGCTCTCTTCTCTCTCTTCTCCCAAATACTAGGGTCGTGCCTTCATACTTTTCCTGGCTCTCTCCCGACATTGGGATACAAGGTATCGGTTATGATGTTTGCTCCTTTGCTAGATCTTGTTCTCCTTTGGTTTCTCCTCTACGAGTTCTCCTATGTCTTATGTGGATTTTGCTACAAGAGTTTATTCTATGGATCATTCGAATCTCTTACTTGGGATCGCTTATGAACTCATCAAAGGTGGTCCCTTTGCATGTGAGCCCCCCCACAGGTGGTTTCAACTGTGGTCCCTCCCAATGTGGTTACAACAGTGGTCCCCTCATCTCCTTCAAAGGCCAATACTCAGACAACAGTGGTCCCCCCTCCTAAGGTGGTTTATCCATATCATGGTGAATACCTGAAACAATTTTAGCAAAAGAATGGCCAAAATTGGATTGAGCATTAATATTATGAGCCGAATGTCGAGGATTCGATTCATAATCGGATGACATTAGGGAGAGGTCCCATCACTAGGGCATACATGGGGCATCATTACACCAGATGAATCCAAGTATATAGCAGGATACTTTGTAGAGGGGACCACTGTTGCCTGAGTGTTGGCATTTGAAGGAGAGGAGGGGACCACTGTTGTAACTGTTGGAAATATTATAAATATTTCTGGGTGAATGAGAAATTGTTACCAAAAGGTGTGACTATTCATTTAGAACTATTCGGATTGAAAAGGTTCATCCGAATAGTTGTGTTGTTTCGTTTGAAACCAATGGGCGTGTCTGTTCGAATAAATGGACATGTCTATTCGAACGGTTGTGTGTTTCACTTGTGAATTTTGGTAATCTATATATATCCCAAGAATCTGCAGATTTTGATAAGTCAATTTGCATACATTCATTTTCCATACAAACACAAGCATATATTCTGTCAAAATATTCACGTAAAAGAGATAGTACAAAACATTCGAAGTTCGTTGTCTCTTGTTGTTTGGAGTGCTACTACACAGAAGAGGAGACCGTTGTATCTTGGGAGACATTTGCTATTCAACCGTGGGCACCGTGGCGGGGCAATTCGTCTTAAAGACATAGAGTCGAATTCTAGCCTCGGTCTAATTTTTCTCGCATTTTGTGTAATTTCGTTTTCGAATGCAAGTAAGTTTTCGATTTAATTTCGGAATATAATATCGCACGTGATAAATCCCCAACAGTAACCACCTTGGGAGGGACCATAGTTGAAACCACCTTAGGAGGGGTCCGCTGCTAAGGGGACCACCTTTGATGAGTTCATGGTAGCCCCAAGTAAGAAATTCGAAGGATCCATAGAATAAACCCTTGCCGCAAAATCCACATAAGACATAGGAGAACTCGTAGAGAGAAAAACCAAAGGAGAACAAGATGTAGCAATAGAGCAAACATCATAACTGGCGCTTGTATCCCAACGTTGGGGAAAACCGCCGGAAAAGTCATGGAGGCACGACCCTAAGGTTTGGGAGAATTTCAGACACCCTAAATACTTCTCAGACACTCACAGTCAACGGCGAAACAATGGTTTCATCTAACGAAAACTTCGAATTTGGCTTTTTCAGCCCGGAATATTCCAGGAACCGTTATATAGGCATATGGTACAAGAAAATCACAGTCCACACAGTAGTATGGGTTGCTAACCGAGAAACCCCAATTCCAGAAACATCATCAGGTACCCTGAAAGTCATCAATCCAGGCCTTCTAGTTCTCGTAAACGACACCAATGGCATTATTTGGTCCACTAACACATCAAGTACCGTACAGAACCCAGTCGCAAAATTACTCGATTCGGGAAATCTTGTCGTGAAAGATGATAAAAACCCGGAAAATTTCCTGTGGGAGAGTTTCGATGACCCGACCGATACTTTTTTACCAGGGATGAAGCTCGGTAGAAATTTCAGGACTGGATTAGAAGTTTATATCAGGTCCTGGAAAAGCAATAGCGATCCGGGTTCAGGGGATTTTATGTACCATTGCGACCCGACGGGTTACCCGCATAAGATCCTGAAATGGGCGGTGAGATCCGATGTGGTGGGGCCGTGGGGCGATGACGGCCCTAGTGGTGGTGTGTCGGACGAGAGTGGATATGGGTCGATCGAACGGAAGGTTGGTCCGTTTATCTTACGTCCCCGACGGATAATTGTGATATTTATAGAGCTTGTGGGGCTTATGGGAGCTGTAATGTTGAGAATTCACCTGTTTGTGGGTGTTTGAGTAAGTTCACTCCGAGTGATCCTCATGGTTGGGATAGGGGAGATTGGTCGAACGGGTGTGTTAGAAGGACACCGTTAGATTGTGAGAATGAAGATGGATTTTGAGGTATTCGGGCGTTAAATTGCCGGATACTATAAATTCTTGGTATAATGAGAGTATGAATCGGAGGAATGCAAGGAGTTATACACGAGGAATTGTTCGTGTACGGCCTATGCGAATCTTGATATGAGCAGAGGTGAAAGTGGATGTCTGGTTTGGTTTGGAGAGCTTGTTGATATCATAGATGTGTCTCAAGGAATGGAAATCTATATTAGGATGGCTTCTTCTGAGTTAGGTATGCATTCAATCAAAATAGTTGTGGATCGTCTTGAAATTGCAAAAACTTATGCTATTAGAGGAAGTGATTTAATGTAGCATAATCAGAAGTTGACGTGATGTTTGCAAATAGAAACTAAAGTTGAATAAGCCAGAAAAAAGAGTGTTTTGTGAATAAGTTGTAAAAGTATTTTATTTGTATGTAAAAGTCAAACCAGAAACATAATCACAAATCTAGTTAAAGCACCCCTGCACCTTCTTTTAGATTTTGATTTAATTATGTAGAATCGGAATCAGAAGCAAAAGTTAGCATTCTAAAACAAGAAAAAACTACTTTTTTCCAATGAAAAGTCGATAATGTAATCTCCAAACACTCCCTTTGTTATGCTTATTCTTTTTCAAAGATTTTCGGTTGAGTGCGAATGAACTGCCATTTCTATCCTAGAAAAATAATGTCTTATGTTTCAATAACAACTCTGCAGTGCTCGGAAAAAAGGAAACGAGAAATACTTATTGTGACATTGTCCCTAGTAATTGGAATAGTTACGCTGCTCGAGCTTGATGTCGTATTCTCGGAAAAGTAAGAAGGTTGATAATCATCCCGATAAAAGTCATAACAAGAACTCTTGAGCTCTCATTTGTTTGACTTATCCGCTTTAACTAAAGCTACCGATAATTTTTCAATCAACAACAAGCTTGGAGAAGGTGGATATGGACTGTTTATAAGGTAAATACATGAAATTCATTGATTCTGTTCATAAGGTGATCTTGATAAATTCTAGTTTTTCAAGTATCTCATAACATAAGTACATTTTGATAGGGCCTCGAGCAGGGGACATGAAATCGTCAAAACGCTCCTCACAAGAACTTCCCATCAAGGAGTAGACGAATTCAAGAATGAAGTAATCTGTACCGCAAAACTTCAGCATCGAAATCTAGTGAAGCTTTTAGGTTGGTGCATTCAAGAAGAAGAGAACATGTTGGTTTATGAATACATGACCAACAAAAGTTTGGACCTATTACTCTTCGGTAACAATTACTCATTCATCCGTCAATTAAGTTACATTATCACACATAATTTTCTAAAAATGAACATGTCCTGATTTACTTGTCGATCCTGAAAAGCATATTACTAGATTGGCCTACGCGCTTAAACATCATTAATGGCATTGCTCGGGGCCTTATGTATCTACATCAAGATTCTCGTCTCCGTGTTATCCACAGAGACCTCAAAGCCAGCAATATATTATTAGATTATGATACGAACCCAAAGATATCGGACTTTGGACTTGCCGTAATTTTCGGAGGAATGAGACCGAGCCAACACAAGCCGAGTAGTGGAACATAGTATGTATGAAACTCTTGATACCTTGTTACATTACATACAATTTTCTTGCAATTTAATCTTTTGGTAAATATTTTTCATGTAGTGGCTACATGTCCCCGAATATGCCGTGGACGGCTTGTTCTCGGTGAAATCGATGTGTTTAGCTTTGGTGTTCTAGTGCTTTGGTGTTCTAGTGCTTGAGATTATCAGTGGTAAGAGAAACAAAGGATTTTCTCATAAAGATCACAGCCTCAACCTTCTTGGACATGTAAGTTTTGCATTCTGAAAAACTTGAATCTTTATTTGACATAAAAACAAGGGATAATTACAAATATCACCCTTGACTTTTCTTTTAAATACCCCCTTCACATATGTTTCTATTTTACAAATTGCACCTAATGAGTTTAGCGGGCATTTATAATTTATAATGCTTTATGGGGTATCTGTAATTTTAAAATATAACGGGTGTTTTTCTAATTAGACTAAACCTTAGGGTAGTTTTTGTAATTATCCCTAAAAATAGTCCTTATAGCATAATGAGTTAATTTAACAGGCATGGATGCTATACAAAGAACAAAGGTCACTAGAATTGGTTGATTCTGATCTGAGAAACTCATGCGATTTATCGAAAGTAGTTCGATCAATCCATATTGGTCTTTTATGCGTTCAAGAATTACCAGAAGATAGGCCAAGCATGTCTACTGTGGTGCTGATGCTGAGCAATGAAGGTGTTTTGCCTCAAGCTAAACATCCTGGTTTTTTCACAGGACGAAATACACTAAAAGCTGAAAATTCAGTTAGCTCAAACACAGCAAGTTCAATAAACGAAATGACCATAACACTGCTACAGGCTCGATAAATACATGTTTGATAAGTATAGATTACATATTGATTCGTAATCTCTGCCAATCTGGCACATTTCTTCTGTGACCAGTTAGGTAGGGTTGTATATGTCCTTCTTTCAGTGCAGAAGACTTCTGCATATTGCAATTTTGTACTTAAGTCCACGACTTAATACTTAAGAAGACAAGTGATAACTAAAATGGAAAAGATAAGTGAAATAGTAGATTCAGATTTTATGTTCCACTATTATACTCTACATTATATCGAATAAACAACACATGTTGGTCCAACCAAAAATCTCTGCCGCCAACTCCGCCGAGCTCCACCGACCTACAAAGGGGGCCGGAGGATTACTCCGGCGTGCCATCCCCGACGCATAAGTCAGAATATATTTAAAGAAGAGAATAAGATAGAGCAAGTATTAGTGAGTGTGTATAAAATTTCTAATGTAATTCATATCTGATAGGGATGTATTTATAGAGCAATTAACTAGGATTTTTAAGAATTACGGGGACAATTACGGGGAATCTAAACCCCATTGGGGTGTGTCAGAGTTTGTTACCAAAATTTATCTGATTAAAATATCTTATCTGAGTCCACGGTCGAACCGAGATCTTATTAGCTCTTATTTCTTCTAGTAAGCCGAGCTTAAGTAGGGAGCCTTATACTAAGCCTTTGCAAGAGTTAAGCTATAGATACTCAATATTGATCTTAAGTTCGGCCTATTTTATGCCGATCACGTCTATAAAATAAGTATGTCAAAACATGTGTTATTTATCGAATATAGTGGAAGAAAAGAATGACTTGCTGTTAAAATAAAGTAAAAAAAAATTGTTGTAAAATCAAAAATAGATTTAAACAGAAATAATACTGATGTAGATGAGTTCAGTTCTTGAACAATCGCCCAAATTCGATCTAGATCAAATCCGACCACAAACACGAAGGCCAAGAAATCATTATGAACACCGGCTACCTTGAACCAAAAACAAGTAGGCTAGCTGAACTAGTATTAACTTGACCGAACATCTTAGTAAAAGCCCAATTTCGGAAACAGCAGGCCGCAGGCCGATCACTAGAAGCCTAAATTCGGAAACAACATTGTAATTTATAACTGGCCTGCTTTCTTATTTTGACTGGGACAATTGCAAAATTAGTCCCATAACTATTGACAACTTGTAATTTTGGTCCCATAAATATTGAGTTTGCAAAATTGGTCTTATAAGTTTAAAAATTTTCGCCAAATTTGTCCTATAAGTTTTGTTCTCAAACAATTTCAATTCTATATTTTTCTAGTTGTTGCAATAATGGTCTCCGGGGGTCATTTCATATTTTCATAATATCCAAAATGCCCTTGCTTACACAAATGGCTTAATTGACAAAGTTTTTGCACTAAAATGGTATCGAAACCCGCATTTTTAAGAATTTTGAGTTATATTTATTATTTATGTGTAATTAACCCTTTGTGAGGAGTATATTCTTCGAGAAAAATGAACCTGGACAATTGTCCAAGATGTATCATTTCAGAATGTATCGCCAAATTTCAGTCAAAGAATTATATGAATTCAAAGAATATTTTAATTCTGGAGAAGCATGTTGGATCTGATATGGTAGTAATGGACTATATCCGTTTTCATCAAATACTTAGTTTGAAATCAAATAACTTAGAGTCTGTGAAATATTTGTAAAGGTATGCCCTATTGAGCTTATCTACTTTTGAACCCCATACGATCCCTTAAGGTTATGAATGGGGACTAAATCTAAGAGGTATAACAATGATACGAACAAAATAAGTGACAAAAAATGAGGGTCGTCATATTTTTATGAAATCTGGGTATATTTTGGTTAATTAGCTATCATTGTGTTGGATTAAAATTGCTAATTCTTGAAAGATATAGTACTATAATTGCTAACTTCTCGAAATATGGACCAAAATGCTTTATTTAACCTTTCAAAAAAAAAAAAAAAAAACCATAAGAGTAAAATTGTCCGGACCAAAATTACAACTTTAAAAGTTACATGACTAAAATTGCAAATGTTAAAAGTACCTGACTTTGCAATTTACCCTTTTTGATTTCTGAACACATAGTAAGCTCACTTATGTACATCTCTTGAGAATTGAGATTCAACACAACTACAAAATTATCATTCACATAAGCGAGTGTAATATAATGTTGAAAACTCCACACCCGTAGTCTATTCCCCAAAAAAAAAAAATTAAAAATAAACAGAAAAAGGAGAAACCCATTTCATAAATCCAATTTCCAAGATTTCTTGCACCTGATGGCCGAAAAGCTTGGAGGGGATGGCTTGATTAGCGAACTCTGCAAAGGGTTTTGGTTATTGATGGATTCTGGCAAAGGGGTCATCACATTTGCGAGTCGTAAAAAGAATTATGCTTTCTCTTAAGCAATATTATCTTATCCAATTCTTGATAGTATGTAAATTTAAGTATTGTTGAGTTGTACTTTGGAGATGATAAAATTTCAAATTATACAGAAACTGATTTATGAAATTTGCTGGACCTTTTGGATATGCTGCATATGCATAGCTTGTTATGCTTATTAAGCTGATTGTCATAGACTCATAGAGCTACAATCTTCTTATTAAAGAGGATGAAATGTTTGTTCATTTTCTAGGTCTTGGTATAATGGACTTCAACGGGTTGTTCTGAAGAATTGGTTTTAATTTATATTTTCTTGTTGTGATGTTTTATGTACGTTTTTGCCTTCTTACTCTTTTTTTTTTTATTTATATTTTATGACCAATCTTCTTTTGATTACATATGAGCTTCCATCATCCTTCGTATGTCACTTTCTGAGTTTCACTTTCCAATCTGGTGGCGTGATATTGTCAATCAAGAACTGCTTGATGAAGATTTGGATCATTATGCCTGATCCCAGGTGGCATTTCCTTGGTCCTGAATCATGGAACTGTCACTATCTGATAATATATTGTTTAAGATTAACATATTTGTAGTATCCACCTCAATTTTTGATTGAAAAAAATATGCAGGAAGTTACTGTGAGTTTTAACTTTAAAGACCATGATCAAATTTAAGAAATTAAAATATCATATCTATGAAGGTCTTATTCAAAGGGTCACTTTCTTAGAGAAACCAGACATAGGTTGAACATTCCAGGTGTCGAAAAATGACGTATTTATAAAGGACTTCTTCTATCAGAGTAGAATTTTCAACCACAGAGAAATTTGCTGATAAAGATCTGGTAAATGTCAGTATCATCTTGTCCTCTGTTTGTGGCACTGTTTCATGTTGGTATGTTTCTCATAGTTCTTCTCAAATTTATTTGCACTCAACTTCTCAACAGACCGTGTCGGTAATTACTAGGATTCCCATGAAAAGTCCCTTGTTTACATATTATTGTATTTGCATATCTTGTTCTTTGGTGAAAATATATGTTTTAAGTGAAAGTATCAATTCATCCCAATCCCTTAGAGATGGTGAGACAATGGTTTCAAACGGAGGAAATTTCGAGCTCGGGTTTTTCAGTCCCGGTAGTTCGAACGGCCGATACTTGGGAATTTGGTACAAGAAAATTCCAATCAGAACTATAGTTTGGGTTGCAAATAGACAAAACCCAATTAAAGATTCATCCGGCTCATTGATGATCAATAGCACAGGAAATCTTGTGCTTTCAAACGAAACTAATACGGTGTTTTGGTCGGCAAATTCAATAAAAACAGCTCAAGAACCAGTGTTACACCTCTTAGATTCTGGTAATCTTGTCATGAAAGATGGAAATGCAGATAATTACCTGTGGCAGAGCTTTGATTATCCGTCCGATACGTTATTACCAGGCATGAAGCTCGGATGGGATTTGAGAACTCGTCTAAACCGGCGTCTAGTTTCATGGAAAAGTCCTGATGATCCATCTCCTGGAGAATTAAGTGCTGGTATAGAACTTGATCCGTATCCCCAGGGACTTATGTGGAAAGGGGGTAAAAAATATTTCCGAGGGGTCCCTGGAATGGTTTGAGATTTAGCGGTGCCCTGAATTGAAGAACAACCCTGTATTTGAATTTAAGTTTGTAGCTAACCGGGACGAGGTTTATTACATGTACGAACTCTTAAATGAGTCGGTTATTACAAGGCTTGTTGTGAACGAGACAGCCTCAGCGCGTCAGAGGTATGTTTGGGTCGAGGCCGATCGTCTTGGAAGCTTTACGCGTCGGTGCCTCGTGACTATTGTGACACTTATGGTTTATGTGGTGCTAATGGAGTGTGTGTTATAAGTGACTCTTGTTTGCCGATGTTTAGAAGGTTTTAGGCCGAAGGTGGCGGAGAGCTGGAATTCTATGGACTGGTCACAAGGGTGTGTTCGTGAGGAGCGTTTGGAATGCGCGGAAAACACGATTTTGTTAAGTTTTCTGGTTTGAAATTGCCGGATGCTACGTATTCGTGGGTGAATAGAAGCATGAATCTGAGGGAATGCAGGGAGCGTGCTCGAAGAATTGTTCTTGTGTGGCGTATACGAACTCGGATATTAGTGGACGAGGAAATGGATGTGTTCATTGGTTTGGTGATCTTGTTGATATTAGGCAATTTGCCGATGATGGACAGGATCTTTATATACGGATGCCATCTTCAAATAAAGGTTTGCATCTATATTTGTAGTCTCATTATTGTATTGTTGATGTTGAAATTTAAACTCGGGTTTATAAAGTATGCTCCATGAGAATTTTTTGTTGTTGTAGTGCTGATCAAGATTGAATTTTTTTGCAGCAAACAGGTCTCGGGTGATAATAGCCGTGATTGTAGTTCCCATTGTTTTGTTATGTGGATGGCTTGTTGTTATCTGTTATCTTTTGAGGCGAAGGATGAAAGCAAAAGGTAAATATATTTTTCTTTAATAAGTTATGAGTAGTGATTGGAGGAGATAAATTTCAAAGAAACTGAAAGATACAGGTTCGAACCAATACCTTTACAAAGAGTAAGCCATACCACGTGAGCTACAAGCTTGATAAGGACCTGAATTGGTAACACAGTTGGGCAAGATCTTACATTTGGGAAATTAATCATATTGTAATGAATGTTGCGTCTTTTAGAAAATTTTACCATCATCAACTATTTTATGAGCAGGTGAAAATGAAGAAGATGGTTTCAATGATGTGTCTCACAGAGAAGATTTGGGCCTACCTTTACTTGACTTGGCTACAGTTATCCACGCCACAGAGAATTTCTCAGTCAACAAGAAGCTCGGTGAAGGTGGTTTTGGACCTGTCTACAAGGTGAACTTACAAATTGACTTATTTACCCCAGTAAAAAAATACAAAAAACCCACAAGTTTTTGAGAGTTGCAAGAAAAAAAAACATGATGTTTGATTCTGTATTAACTTTTTGTAATTTTCAAACATCTCTGGGTTTTTCGTAAGTAAGCCAATCCTTAGGTTAGTTTTTGTAATTATCCTGAAAATGGGAACTTCTAGTGGAGGCTTACACAAATTGTCTAATTTTCAGGGCTTATTAGTGGATGGGCAAACTATTGCTGTGAAGAGACTATCAAAGAGTTCAGGACAAGGCCTAAACGAATTCAAGAATGAAGTAAAACTGATAGCAAAACTTCAGCACAGAAATCTTGTGAAGCTTCTCGGTTGTTGCATCGAAGGAGACGAAAAATATTGATTTATGAATACATGCCCAACGGAAGTTTGGACTCGTTTATCTTTGGTTTGTCTCTGACAAAATCTTGTGAAAGATAATTCTGTCATTGCCTCGGAAAAATATATATTCTGCTTAATGTGATTCTGAAATATCAGATCAAACGAGAGAGTCACCGTTGGATTGGTCGAGCGTTTCAACATCATATGTGGTATCGCCGAGGACTTCTCTATCTTCATCAAGATTCCAGACTCAGAATTATCCACAGAGATCTGAAAGCAAGTAATGTTTTACTTGATGATGAGCTGAACCCGAAAATCTCCGACTTTGGGATGGCGAGAAGTTTTGGAGGGGATCAAATGCAAGACAATACTAGAAGAATAGTTGGAACGTAGTACGTAAATAAAACTTCAAGTATAGATTTATGCTGCCGAATTTCGTCATCTTATAATGCACAACCGTTTCCTCTGTGTTTTGCAGTGGCTATATGGCGCCAGAATATGCTTTTTACGGTTTATTTTCGGTGAAGTCTGATGTTTTTAGCTTCGGCATTCTACTCTTGGAGGTGGTCTGTGGAAAGAAGAATAGAGGTTTTGGCCATCCACAGAACCATCATAATCTAATAGGATATGTAAGTATCTTTACAAGACATTAAGGGAGTGTTTCAAAGCTTTTGGCTAAAAAAAAAATGCCAACTTCAGTTTTGATTATGCGTAATTTAATCAGAATTCTAAAAGCCAGGAATGCTTTAGATTTCTTATTCCACGTCTGATTTGACTTTTACATACAAATAAAACGTTTTTACAACTTAATCGCCAAATACCTCTCTATAAACTTATTATAACTTTAGCTTCTGTAAACAAACATTACCAACTTCTGTTCTGATTCTCAATTACTTTTCGCTTCGACTACAATTAATCACTTATTCTAAAAGCAGAAGATTTTGCAAACACTCCCTACGGAAAAAGGAAATACTTTACTTATCATCTTGCCCAACATTTGCTCTGGCTTAGGTATGGCAATTGTGGACAGAAGGCAGGCCATTAGAACTGATGGATTCATTTTCCGATGATGTGCTCGTTCGACCTGAGGTGATGCGGTGCATCCATGTGGGTCTATTATGTGTCCAGCAGAATGCAGACGACAGGCCGAATATGTCGACAGTGGTTCTGATGTTGAACGGTGAAAGTCGCTTCCCCTGCCAAAACAGCCTGGTTTTTTGATAGATATGATTCCAAGCGAAACGTGTTCGTTGTCGAGCAAGAATGCTTCTTGTTCGATCAACGATTTTACCATTACCACGATGGACGGTCGTTAAGAGAATGATTTGCAGACCAAGTGTAAGTATGGATTTTTTTTTTTTTTTTTTTTCCTGGAATGTTATAATCTGAGAAACTGCTATGGTTGGTGCATAGTTTTGTATGGTGCAACTTCCAAATTGAGGATACTAATTTGTTCATGTCTAGTAATTTGTTCGTAGTTGTATTGAGCGTTAAAACGTTGTAAAAGTAGGTCGTTGACGAAGTTTTGAAGAGAAAATTAATTTTTGGTTTATTGACACATTGTAATATTGTATGTAACAAGAATAGTTATAATTGTTGGACCCTTTTTGATAGGGGTGACCAAATGGAACCGAAATCGGGTTTCAAACCGAATCAAAACCGTGGTCAACGGTTTCAACACGAACCGCCGGCGCCGTGCCGACCGTTCCGGTTCCTTGGTCTCAAAACCGTGGAACCGCTATTTTAATTGTCGGAGAAATGTGGTGGAACCGGTTGTTTTAAAGGTTAAAACTAATGATTTTTATTTATTTATTGGTAAAATTATGCTAGAAATGTTAAATATTTATTATGATGTTTTATATTCGTAACTACATGAGACGCGTTTTAAACCTAATGTTGTAAAGGAACTACGTGAGCTTTGATTTATCTATACTCTAATAGTATATATAGATAGTTTAATATTATTATTAATATTAAGTACAATTACAAAACTTAATTGAATATTAAGTCTAAGTCTTTTTCTTTCTTTTTCCTTTTTTTTTTTGTAATTGAAATTGATAGACAATTTTTAAAAAATTAAAAATTATCAAAAGACAAACAAACGAGATCTTGGTTAAAATAAGAATCGGAATCGTGGAGAGGAACGGGGTTCCAACTGAACTTAATCGCTGTTGGTTCGGTTTTGGGACCGAAATCATTAGGCAAATCGGTTCGACAATGCTCTTGAGAATTGATTATGTCTTACATCCTGTTCACAAGCAACACACATTTCAACCCTTCTCCACCGACATATATAGAATATTATAGTTACCCTTTAAATTTAAGACACAATCAAATCTCAAATGGATTTTTGTAATTTTCAAAACCTCTCGTTTTTTCAATTAGCCCAAACATCATACGGTTTTGTAATTATACCTTTTGTTAGAATTATAATTAGTTATTAGTTTATATTTGTGAGGGTAGTTTTGTATTTTTCCTTTGTGTATCTTAGCTAGGGTTTGCTCCTATATATTGGGTAGCCTCCATTTGTAATTCTTAAGTTGTTGTATTCAAGACTCTCAAGTTATATAGAATTCTTCTTCCAATTTTCTCTTACAAAAATGTATGTTAATTATTCTAACATGGTATCGAGCAAGGTTTTTTTCCGATTGGTGTATCGATTGTCGGTTCGCGGATCCGGTGGGTATATCGTGATTACAAAGGTGAGTATGTTGCGACTTTGTGTTATTTTCATTAGATTTTCGATCTGTTAGCACTTGTTGGGTTTGCTATCTTTTTGGCCTCAAGAATCGGATTATTTGCAATAGTTTTGTTGGTAGAGTTGGCTTGATTTGTTGGATATTTGCATCGATCTATCTAGTTGTTTGGTTGGTATTTCGCTTGATTTTACGTCATTATTCATTATGGCTAGTGAAAGAGATGATTCGTTGCGGTCGATTAGTGTTAGCTTGAATGGAAAGAATTATTCTTATTGGAGTTATGTCATGAGAAATTTTTGAGAGGAAAAAAATTGTGGAGTTATATTTCGGAACACAAAAACATCTTGTTGAGAAAGATAATACTAAATATCTTTGCGAATTAGAGGTTTGGGAAGTGAACAATTCAAAATTATTACTTGGGTTAACAATTCTGTGGAGAACTCTATTGGTATGCAATTGGCTAAATATGATCTTTGCTAAAAAGTTTGGGATCATTTGGAACGGTTGTATACTCAATCGAATTTTGCTAAACAATACCATTGGAAATAGATATTCGATCTCTTGAAAGAAAAAATGATCAGACAGAATTTTATTCTGCTATGATGATCTTTGGGATCAATTAGCCACTTCATCAATCTATTGAACTTGCGCATTTGCCCCCTATATTGCTCGTAGAGAGGAGCAACGATTGGTTCAATTTTTGATGGCTCTTCGGGATGATTTTGAGTCTCTTCGTGGAAATATTTTGCACCGTATTCCTTTACCATCTGTTGATTACATTGTTAGTGAATTGTTAGCGGAGGAATTACGTCTAAAGTCTCAAGCAGGAAAGGAGTTCTTCCTGCTCCCTTCATCCGTTCTTGTTGTGCCCCATCGTCCATCTTCGTTCCTTTTCGGACCGCACCCAAAGGTTGCGATAATGAGTGTAGTTCTCAGAAACAACCAGGACATTGGAAGGCTCAATGTCCCGAGTTGAATAAAGGTGGCCAACAACGTTTTCAACAGAAAAAAATCCACGACCTCCCCAAAATCGGTTTGTCCATCCAAATCAACGTGGTTTTAGGCCGCCCCCACCGACTCGTGTTGTTGCACCCGTACCCTCATCGATTCTCGCGACGTGCGGAACTCTTACCTCGATCGGCCTTCTATGGATACAATTGCCGAGCAATTTGAAATTTCTTGCCTCATCTCATGCTTTGTGCCTCCTCGGGTTTGTCAACTCCGAGCTCGTCGGTATATCTTCATCTATTTGGGTATTAGATTCGGAGCTTTTCATCATATGTCCCCGATATATCATGTTTTACTTCCATTTCACCCACATATGCTAGACACATTTATTCTACCGCGATGGTACATTGTTACCCTTAGCGGAATGGATCTGTAGCTACACCTCAATTGTCTCTTCCACATGTTTACCATATTCCCAAACTTACACTAAATTATGTTTACATTAGCCAATTGTGTGATTCCTACTACTTAGTATCATTCTCTTCTACTTTTGTTGTGTGCGGGATCCACATTCCTAAGGCGATTGGGACGAGGCCATAGGCGGAGAGTTATACATTTTGGATGAGCTCGGAGTACCCTCTATCGCGACTTCTCTTTGTTGATTTGTCTTCTTTTCGTTTGAGTCCTTCATCGTCTAGCTTTTATTTGTGGCATTCTCGTTTGGGTCATGTTTCGCTTCACGTTTAAGATTTTTGGCTTCTACGGGTTCATTAGGAAAATTGTCATCTCATGATATTTACGATTGTAGTGGTTGTAAACCGCAAAATTTTCGGTTTTACCTTTTAAACGAAGTGTTTCTTATTCTACTACGCCATTTGATTTGGTTCATTCGATGTGTGGGGACTGCTCCTATTTCCACAAGGGGGTTCTCGATATTATGTCTCTTTTATTGATGATTATTCTCGTTATTGTTGGGTTTATTTTATGAAGCATCGTTCGATTTTATGAGCATATATACTTCATTTCGAACTTTTGTAAAAACTCAATTCTCTCGCTATCATAAAATGCTTTAGATGTGACTTGGGTGGGAGTACACCTCTAATAATTTTCGTGAATTGCTTGCTTTGGATGGGACTTTACATCAAACTTCTTGCACGAGATACTCTGAACAAAATGGTATTCTTTGAAAAAAACATAGGCATATCATTGAAACTGCTCGCTCACTTTTACTATCTAGTTCGGTTCAAGTGAATTAAGGGGAAAGCCGTTCTTACCACTTGTCCATTGTATAAATAGGATTCCATCATCCATTACATCCGATTTATCACCATTTCGGAGACTATATGGTTCCACCCCTAGTTATTCGTCCTTACGAGTCTTTGGTTGTGCATGTTTTGTGCTTCGTCCTCATGTTGAAAGCAGCAAATTATCTTCTCGTTCAGCTATTTGTGTTTTCTTAGGATATGGAGAAGGTCGGAAGGGATACTGTTACTTTGATCCTGTTGCTCAAAAATTATATGTGTCTCGTCATGTATTTTTCTTGAGCATATTCCATTCTTCTCTATTCCCTTTAGTCCTCATAGCATCTCCAAAACTGATCTTGTTCATATTGATCCATTCTCGGATAATACGAGATAGAGACTCATCGAATCTTCTTTGCTCGCTTTACGCCCTACGGCACCCCAATCGCTTCCCCGAAATTGTGGATTGTTTGCCTCCTCGATATTCCCAACGTACACGTAAGTCCACTCGATTACGACTTTGTTTATTCTTCTTATTCTCCCGCCTTTGCTTCATTTTTGTCCTCTATTCACCAAATTTCTCAACCACACTCCTATAAAGAAGCGATTCGATCATTTATGGCGGATGCTATATGTGAGGAACTTTACGCTGCATAAAACAAACACTTGGGATTTGGTATCTTTACCACCTGGTAAATGGGCAATTGGTTCGCGTTGGGTTTATAAAATTAAAACCAAATCGATGGTTCGGTTGAGCGATATAAAGCACGATTGGTTGCTAAAGGTTATTCACAACAAGATGGTATGGATATGGATTAGAGAAACATTTGCCCCTGTTGCAAAGATGACTACCGTTCGTACTCTTATTGTTGTTTCTTCTATCCGAAATCGCACATATCTCAATTGGATGTCAAAAATGCCTTCTTGAATGGTGATCTTCAAGAAGAAGTTTACATGATCCCACCACCTGGAGTTCCTCATAATCGGGGCGAAGTTTGCAAGCTTAAGAAAGCATTGTATGGTCTCAAACAGGCACCACAGGCTGGTTTGAAAAATTCTCTGTCGTGCTTACTTCACTTGGTTTTAGTTCCGTAACCATGATTACGCCCTTTTCTTCAAGCGTATGTGTTGGTATTATTCTTCTTTCCTTATATGTTGATGACATGATCATCACCGATGATGTTGATGTGATTGCATTGTTGAAATCGAGTTAGCTTCTCGCTTTGAAATGAAAGATTTGGGACCTTTGCGATATTTCTTGGGTATTGAGGTAGCCCGCTCCCCTCGAGGTTATCTTCTTTCACGATCTAAGTACATTCTTTGACATACTTGATCGAGCTCGTCTTGCGATACTCGGACGGTTGATACGCCTCTTGAACTTAATGTTCGATATTCTTCTTCCGATGGCACACCATTGTCGATCCTACTTTATATCACACTATTGTTGGAAGTTTGGTTTATCTAACCATTACGCGTCCCGATATTGCATATGCGGTTCATATTGTGAGTCATTTGTCACTTGCCCCACTACCGCTTCATTGGGTCATAGATTCTCGTATCTTGCGATACCTCGGTGGTACTCTTTTCGAGAGTCTTTTGTTTCCATCTACATCTTCATTAGAGTTGAGGCATATTCGATGCAGATTGGGCGGTGATCCTCGATCGAAAATCCACCACCGGTTTTTGTGTTTTTCTTGGAGACTCACTTATTTCTTGGAAGAGTAAGAAACAAAATGTTGTGTCTCGATCCTCCACAGAAGAGGCGTATCGATTCCGCAATGGCTTCTACTACAATCCGAAATAGTTTGGTTACGTTGGATTCTTGCGGATATGGGTGTTCATTTGTCCTCACCTACTCTCATGCATTGTGATAACCAAAGTGTTATTCGATTGCTCACAACTCGATTTTCCACGAAAGAACAAAGCATATTGAGATTGATTGTCATGTCACTCGTCATCACCGCAACATGGGACACTCCACTTACCTTTCATCTCATCATCTTTACTGATTCTTGATCTTTTCACCAAGTCACATCCGCTTCCCGCTTTCATTTTTTTGGTTGGTAAACTCTCGATGATTTCTACTACATCATCATGAGTTTGTGGGGGATGTTAGAATTATAATTAGTTATTAGTTTATATTTGTGAGGGTAGTTTTGTATTTTCTCTTTGTGTGTCTTAGCTAGGGTTTGCTCCTATATATTGGGTAGCCTCCATTTGTAATTCTTAAGTTGTTGTATTCAAGACTCTCAAGTTATATAGAATTCTTCTTCCAATTTTCTCTTACAAAAATGTATGTTAATTATTCTAACACCTTTAACATAATAAAGAAAAGGATAGTAAAATAATATCAATGTTGTTTTATATTTCCTTGGCTTGGTGGGAAAGCCATGGAAATACCCTTTGCAGGAAAGGGAAAAAAACAAACAAACAAACTCAGTATGTCTTGCCAAAAGAGGAAGATAATGCCATTTTGGTGGGAACTAAGGCAAGTGAACATGAAAGACTTTTTGCCTTCTGACGACAGACAGACAAGACAACCTTTGGATTAGCTGACAACAAAATCAGTACGATGATGGGTTGAAAGAAAGGGCCAATTAAATGGGAACACTCGGTCAATATGTTGGCTTCGTTAGCAAGGGAAACGAAGACCTTCAAATCATGAAAGGCGGGTTAGGTTGGCTTGTTGATGCAAAAGCCGATTCTTCTTCAATCCTTTTGTGGGTCGGCCTTTGCTATACAAGGAATCATGAATACTGAAAGTTGAAATCAAGTAAATGTTACATTTGTCTCCTGGACATAGTTGATTGGTAAAGGATTTGAGTGATGTGTTGTCATTGCTTTGATCACCGCATGTAGAGAGTTCGAATCCCTCCAGTAATAGGCGATTGAAGATTTCTTGTATGGTAACTCAATCTACAAGCAGCCTACATCGACTTGTTGAGGCATATTTTGTGATCCATATCATCCACAAAGCTCTAAGACAAGGGTACATGGGGCTCTTGAGATGGTGTTTATCCTTTTGTTTTAAGAAATGTTACATTTAATTTGGATTTTGAGTGTTTTAAGTGGGGGGTTTCAATCGAGTTGTGATTCGTGTCCGCTTGTCATGTTTCGACACGGGTATTACACGCGTTTGACACAAACACATAATGTTTAATTATTTGTGTCAAGGCTCACAACTTGAACAAGACACGTTTATGACATGGCAACACGAACACGACACGTTTATGACACGGGCAACACGACACGACCACGAAATACCTATATAATTTAAAGTTTACACAAAAAAAATTAAAAAAAAATGAAAAAAAGAAGAAGCTAAAATTACAAATAAAAAACACATTAAATTATTAAAAAATGTATTCAATAATTTGTTCAACACCATATAACCAACTAAAACATAATAAAATATGAAAATAACATATAATTATACAATTAAATAAAGCTAAATAGGTCAATATGTTGGCACGGGTTGACCTAACCTGTCCCTATTTACTTCATGTGCTAACCGTTTCCAACACGAATTTGAATCGAACTAGCTAAAAATTGTACATATACCTCGCTAAATTAATGTTCGATTCGTATCGGTTTATTTTGGCGTGCCACAAATTGACACCCCTAGTTTTTAGGGTTGGAAGAAATATTGGTAAGTAAATTCAATTCAAATTTATTTATTTTTTGATTCTTTTAAGGGATAATAATTATAAAAACAACCGTGAGATTTTAACCTCAACATAGAAAGACTCTAATTATCTTTCAAAATTATAAATTCCCTACAAACACCCCTTGAGGTATTTATTTACATAACAAAATTCTGATGATGGTACAATTTATATAATAGAAACAATTGCCAATGTATCTTTGTATAATTGTATCTTTGATAAAATGTATTACATATATATCACATAATTTTAAGTTTATGATGAATAATAAGAAATTTAAAATATAAATATATTAGCTAATATAATATTTACATTATATTGTTATTTAATAGGAACTAATATTAAGGTTAAAACAACTAGAAACTAAATGTAAAATATAATAAATTTAATGTTAATCCATTAATTAATCAATTTATGAAATTAATTTATAAAATAAGTACAAATTTATTAGTATTAAATACTTTTTGTTGTTATTTCAAAATAAGATTTACCTTAAAAATTGAATTGAGAATTAGCATATAGTATTTGAAAATAAAACTACTCTAAAAATATTTTTAAACATATTCCATCATATAAAATCATAAAATCATAAAAAGGACTCCAAATTCCAAAACATAGATTAAATAATGGGAAGCGCTATTAGCACCCTCAAAATCTATTAATACAACCATCCTCTTAATATACCCCCATATCTTTTTCAAAAATAATTTATTTACTTAATACACCCCCTAATATTCTCCAATTTCCACTTCCTCATTAAACTCCAACTCTTTGTCCAAGAAGATAAACCTCAATTTCTTCTCCCACCCATTCACACTAACAATATTGTTGGAACTTGTCAGAAAAAAATATACTGATGGAACTCTATTCTTCTTTGTTTGACGAGAAGGGACTAAAACCATTAACCAGGACCTACATCTACATAGAAATTGGTGAGATTAATTTAATATTACGAATAGTTGGAATGCAGAAGTATATATGAAAGACCCAAAATCGAAAAGCTCTTACAAATCCAAAGTCGATTTGTGTTTGGTCAATCTGAAAGGTCAATCTTGTGTTTGGTTTAATTTTATCTTTTATTCAAAATTTATTTTTCATGTGTTGAAATCCCAAAATAAATTTGTTGCAATTTCAAAATTTGTTATATCCCTGCGCAAGATCTAGTCTTTTAATTTTAATTTACTGAAAGGAGAAGAAAAGAATTTGGGTGAGATGGGAAGAAGTTTATAAGATTTAAAAAGATGAAAGTGTATTTAGAAATTTCGGATGAGATCTTTTATTCCAAAATCGTGTTTCATCTCCTATTCCAACCGTGTGTGGATGATTGACACTTGTATTACACTTACCATATTAGAACCCCACAATTTATGCTTGATTTATGCTTGAAAATAAACATGGTAAGTGAAATACACGCGTGTCAATCATCCACACTGGTTGGAATAGGAGATGAAACACGGTTTTGGAATAGAAGATCCTATCCGTAGAAATTTGTAGGACACTAAGAGCATTTTAATCTTTTCAATTAATGATATTTTTATAATTAAAAAAATGTATTAATAGGTTTTGAGGGTGTTAATAAGCGCTCCCTTAAATAATATCCATGTCTAGTTGTCTACTGTCTACACCAGTCGAAATACCAAAAAAGACCACGCCTTTCATTCGTTGGCACTCAATACAAAACCAAATCTCAGTGGTCCTTTTTTTTCCCTCACATTTCTTTTATTCATGCATAAGCAATTAGCCAATTACACATCCCACACGGCACACCACCAACCCCGAGAAATAAATATTAACTAAATAATAATATTATTATAACTGGGATTAAAAAATGATGATGAGCGTGACAACAACCCATCATCATTCAAGTCCACAACTTCAACTTCAATTTCAATTCACCTCCGACGACGTCGTGTTGTCTCAAACTTGAGTCATTAAGTTTAATTAATAAGAAGATTAAGGGTGATCGAGGTCATATAATCATGAAATTTTGAGTTTAAGTTTTGTTAATATAATAACAATTGTTTTTAAATTTATATTTGGTGTTGGTAATTATTTAATAAATATGCATTCTGGCAGAATAATTATTACTTGTGGTCCAGTGGAAGCATAACTAATCTGAGGTTTTGCACTATAAATTGGGAGGCCCATTTGGAGGCCTAACTCTCCTCTCAGTTCTCTGTCAAACGCATTCTTATCCCTTTCTTGAGAAGAAATCAATCAAACTGCATTATCAATGGCCACCAAAGTTTACATAGTGTAAGTGTTTAATCTTCGCATTCCTTTTTCTGATTTTTTTAAAAAAATTATGATCATATTTGAGTATTTGGTTGGGTTTTCCTCTGCTTTCTTGAGCTTAATCGGTCTTATACTGTTGCAATTCTTTACGTTTTAATTGGTTTGTCTTTTTCTTTTTGTATTTTCTTTGTCGAATTTGGATCTATTAGGCTTATGTCGGCGATTCTTGATTTCATGACTGTGAGCCGTTTGGTTTTAAGTGATCAGTACTTGGAACTGTTTATTAGCTACCATTTAATTCTGTTGTTTAAATTCTCTTTGTTCTCATTATTTGAATAAATTTCATAATTCGTATTCCAGAAATCTGAATAGCCCAATAGAACTGATCAGAGTTAGTTGAGGTTTATATAAAGATTGATGAAAATTGTCAGGCGCTTGTGTGGTTAAATATATATAAATTTTTTTCTTTAATTTTGGTGAAAAATGTTTTGCTGAATTGTCTCAATGATGGGGGCACTTGAGCTAGTCAATTTATATTTTGTTTCTAAATAGAATATGTTATCTGAAAAGGGATATTGATCAATGTTTTTTTCTGCGGTGTTATATTACACTAGATTGCTTAAGCTTTGTTAGCTAATACAACCATATTCCTTCCATTTGGATTTCATCATTTGTTATATATTGGATTTCATTCTGTTTGTAGTACTAATCATTTTTCATCGAATGAGTTGGTGAAAGCATGAAGTATCTCACACTAAACATCTATTTGGAAAAAAATAATCAGATTATCCAGAACTTCAAATTCTGAAACATTCATTTCTAGAAAATTCTCTCAAGAACCTGATTGCATCTGTTCTGTACTTTATTGTTTCTGTTTTAAAGTTCAATCATTTGTGGGGTGGTGGGGGAATATGAGAATGAGAAGGTTTATAGTCCACCAGAAATCGGCAAAACTCTACCCCTTAATGTCCCGAGTACTTTCTATGTGAAGTTGGATTGATAATGTTAAGAGTTTTAGTTAATTTTTAATTTAAACCTTTTGTGATATCTGTTATTTTAATTTTTTTGCAACTAAGACTCTTTTGTATAGAGTAAAATAGAACTCCTAATGTCCATGTGGTGTGAGGACACAATGTGGCAGAGTTTTGGGGAGGAAGATATGAATTTGGTGGTAGAAAGCCTATCGACCCCGAAAATACACCCTTGGCGTCGCCCTAACTTTATTTGTAATGAGGACACCACATTTATTTCAGCCAAATAATTAGTGATTCTTTTTGCGGATTGAGGTTCTTTCCAAACTATGATGCATTGGTTGTGGGACTAGAAATATTCTTGATTCTGGTGTCCTGTATTATTTCTCAGAAATAGTTTCCATTATTCTTTATTACTACTTTGCTGAATTTGATAATCTCAATTTCAACCTTCACAGTTACTATTCTATGTATGGACATGTGGAGAAACTAGCTGAAGAGATATTGAAGGGAGCTGCATCGGTTGAAGGAGTTGAGGCCAAACTATGGCAGGTACAAACTATCTTCCCTCATTATCGCAGTAATATGTCGCATGAAACAAGGAAACCTAGAATTCCAGCCCGTGTTTTTCATCTTCTTTCTCTAGCATTTTGCTTCTTGTTTTGTCAAATGCCCGCAAAAAGAAGGATGTTTTTCATTGCTTTTTTTTTTGTGTCCGTTGTATCATGTTCCCTCTTAGATGTAAGTAAGACTATTAGAGTAACCCCTAATAAGTATTGAAGCGGTATTTGAAGAGAAGAAACTCAATTTACAGCATTTGGAAATTAGTTTTTTCTTGGCTTGAAATTACGGATTTGCACTCACAACCCTCTTCCTCATTTGATATATTCATCGATCTCATTGTATCCATTTCCCAAAAATGATTTCTATTTCAGCTTTATTGAAGAAAAAAAAAACATTTCAGCTTCTTTGTAACTCTGTGTCACAGGTCCCTGAAACGCTACCAGATGAGGTTCTCACGAAAATGAGTGCACCTCCAAAGAGTGATATTCCCATTATCACACCTAATGAACTTGCGGAGGCTGATGGCTTCATATTTGGGTTCCCCACAAGGTTTGGAATGATGGCTGCACAATTCAAAGCATTTTTCGATGCTACTGGAGGCCTATGGAGAACACAACAACTTGCCGGAAAGCCTGCTGGGATCTTCTACAGCACTGGATCTCAAGGCGGTGGCCAAGAAACTACAGCGTAATTCCATATGCAGACCTGAAATTCATCTATATTTTAAGTTCACTATGGCTTCATTTGGATTGATGGATTTCAAACCTATCATAACAAATCCACTGAACATGTTTGGATACAATGAATTTCAAATCTTTAGGCGCCCATTTTGAGCTCTTTTTTGAGTCATTGTGGTGGATTTAAATCCATCTTCTATGGAGTTATTTGAAATCATTTCCAAAAATCTTCCCCGCAAATTCATCTTATATGGAGTTAGTTGAAATCCTTAGGTTGCATTTGGATAGAATTTGAAGCTAAGATTTGAATCTATAATAACAGATCCATTTTACTTGTTTTGGTAATTTCATAATTCAATGAATTTAGAATCCTTAGCTCCTATGTTTAGCTATTTTGAGTCATTGGGGTGGAATTTAAATCCATCTTACATGGAATCATTTGGACGGAATGATTTGGATTTGAGGGGAGAATTTGTCGAAAGGATTTCAAATACTCCAAATAAGATGGATTTGAAATCCACCACAAGTGGTTGCTTTTGGATGGAAAGGAAGAATTCCGTGGAGGATTTCAAATGACACCCAATAAGATGGATGTGAAATCCACCACCGTAACTTCAAAATAGCTCAAAATAGGAGCTCAAGGATTTGAAAATTGTATTATGATGTAATCCAAACAAGATCAACTGATTTGTTATTATGAATTTGAAATCCCTAATCTCAAAGCCATCAATCCAAATGAAGCGTAATCGTTCATCTTTTCCTATGTCGATAGTCGGTTATAGTCATGAAATATTGAGTTCTCTCTATTCTTTGATTTGTTGCAGATTGACTGCTATCACCCAGCTTGTTCACCACGGATTGATCTTTGTGCCCATTGGATACACATTTGGAGCAGGCATGTTTGAAATGGAAAAAATAAAAGGTGGAAGTCCTTATGGAGCTGGAACTTACGCCGGTGATGGATCAAGACAGCCATCTGAGCTCGAAACCAAGCAGGCTTTCCACCAAGGGAAGTATATTGCCACTATTGCCAAGAAACTAAAGGGAGCAGCTGCCTGATCTCTTCCAGATACAAATATACTGTTTGCATTCATATGATTTTTTTTTAAATTTCTTTTTCTTTGTCTGTTTTAAGTATCTTCATTTTATGTGATATGTGATTCTTGCTGGGTTGCACATGTTCGGTTGAATACAGTGGTTATGCAAATATCAAAAGTATGTTTGCCTTAAATATCTTTGATGTTCTTACCCTCATTAGCCATTTTTTTTATCTTATTGTGTTTCAAATTGTGTTTTGTGGATAGATCTAAACTCGACGTAACCCAACCCGGAACCCGTCGGTTAACCATTCCCTGGTAGACAGGGCAGCCAGTAACCGCCCTGAGGATCGTGATTTTCCAATCATTGAACCGTCAATTCCAACACGGAACCGGAGTTGGATCCTCTACATTTCCATTGTGTAAATTTCAGAGAGAAAGACACAAGGATAAAAATAACAGCAAGTCTCGTGTGAGACGGTGTGAACGGTGATACTTTTAGTGTGAAAAGTGATAATTTGTGTAAATACACTAACTTTTACACTAAAGGTATTACCGTCTCAGACTTTACCGTCTCACATTGGTTTTTGCGTAAAAACAACGGGAACCTACTTTCACACATTCTTTATTTTTGTGTCTTTATCTCTCTTAAATTTACACAATATTTAATGAATGGAGATGTAGATGATCCATTAATTAGAGGTAGAGGTGGCAAAACCCGTCTGGCCCATGGGCGCCCAGCCAGCCCGAGGTTTGAGCTGGGCTGGGCTGTGAATTTTTAGGCCCGAAAAAGTCGGGGCCTTTGGCCCGGCCCGAATGGCGCCCGGCCCAAAGTTTTATACAGATTTAATGCATGGGCTGGACTGGGTCAAGCATTTTCGCGGCCCGACCAAAATTGGGTCGGCCCGATCTAGCCCGAATTTTTCAAAAGCCCGATGGGCTCGGGCAGGGCTGGCCCGACCCAGCCCCTTGCCAGCTCTAATTATAGGTCTCAACATAAATTTTCTTGGTAAGCTTGAGTTAGTCCCTAACCTGCTAAGTGCAACAGAGAAATATAAACAAGGTGGCAAGGGTACAGGTTTACTATTACCATGATTTGTGGGATACCATAATTATTTCCAGTAACTATAGCCACAGGGGAAAAAAAAAGAAAAGGTTACAATAAGTTTCAATTTAAGATATATCTAATAAAAGAGTCCAATATAACCAGGTGGCTTAATTCACCTCCCCACCACAAAGAATCGATTGTGGGATGGAGGTCAGTGTTCAAATCCTGCTCCATCAAATTGTTTGTGGGGTGGAGGTCGAGGTTCATATCCCTTCTCCATCAAATTGCTCCCCGGCATATGCGAAAGTGAAGATTTGGTGAACTCATCTTGAATAGCATCCGTGTGGGTTCGATTCGGGAGATATCGTTATTAGTAGATGGGGGTCGAACATAATTGTTCTCTTTACCCGGAGGATCTGGTTGTAAGTCACACCGCCGTCGAACACTTTGGCAGGTGACATCCCGCCAAATGGAAGTGAGTTATAAAAAAATAATAATAATAAAATAGTCCAATATCGAATATAAATTAGAGTTGCAAATTCAGTTTCACGTGTTACCCAAATCATTAAACAAAGAACAAGTTTTAGCCTCGAAATATTCATGTCAATCAATTTAGTTGTATGAGAATGATAAGTTTTTCTCTTGATTCTTATCACTTTCTGGTGCCCATTAATTAATTTAATACCTCAGTATTCTTTTCGAGTCGTGTTTAAATTACATGATCACCAAAGCATTAAAATATTATCAACTTTTCTGACTGAATTTTAAAATTAGAGCCCAAATTAAAATACCCATTATGCGAACACTGGATTATGAAAATTCTTGTTAGTGCGTTTATGGGACAAACAATTATTAAAAAATATCTGGTCAAGTCACAGCATTAATGGTCTGTAGGTAAGTGTTATTAGCTCAAAAATTATTAGAAGCACATTTTGCACCAATTAATAACTTGATTCCATTATTAGTTTAGCAATTAGCAGTGAGCATATAATTAATCATACTGCAAATTGATCATTTCATACAAAAAAATTACCAGACTTTATTGAGAAGATAAATATTTAGTGTTTTTTTATAGAGGCTGATCATGATTAATATTTAATATTCAATGTTCAGATGCTTTCTTTTTGTACTCATTTATGCATCTAAGCAAAGTTAATGTATGCTCTTTAAACAAATATTCTTGAGTACTTTATGATGGCTAGCTAGGTGTAGGGTGACTACATGAAAAGATACATGATGCTACTCACTAGGAAATAGTAATAGGTCCGTGTTTGTATATAAATTTGAGTTCAAGGCATATATTGCTACATCAAAATAATTAGGGGTGTCAATTTGGGTCATTGGGTTGGATTCGTATTTTATTTTAGGTTGATTTCGGGATTATGCTCAAAATATATCAAAAGTTATGTAAAAGATAAAATAACTATGTTTTAGACAAATTGGTAACTTCGTGTCGGGTTCGTGTTAGTCGGGTTCGTGTTTCTCTCGAAGAACTTGAGGTCGGGTTTGTGTCGGATTTTTTCGTATCGTGTCGAGTTTGACTCCCCTACAAATAATAGTTTTGTTTCAGACAATAATTTTTTCCTCTTCTTCCAATCCTGTCTTTTCGGATTATGATGTTGCATAAGCTAAGGCTCTCTATAATGACATTGATCATCTCCTGGGTGTGTTTGCTGAGTATAAAAGCAAGATGTCACCATCCAAAACAATGTTTAATTTAAAAATCGTATCCGACATTGAACCTGGATTAATAATTGTGTCATTGGTCAATGGTTCAACCGTTCTAAAAAATCGGTTTGCCCACTGCCCACATAAATACACATACATATATATATTACACACACACATGTAAAGAATAACCACTAGTATAAATGTAAAAAACTATTAATTTAAAATTAAAATTAAAATTAATTAATAAAATTATAAAATCCAAATAAATATATGTAAATTGAAAATAAGGAGATGCTATATGCAAATTCACTAAACATAATTCCAACATTTTTTTGTAATAAAACAAAGAAAATTTTATTTACTAAAAAAAGAAAAAACAAAGAATTGGGTTAACAGGGTCATCGGGTTTGACCGAGTGACAATAAATTTTTAGCCTCCCAATTTTAATATATAACTGAATAGGATATGTGACTGGTTCCCAGACGGTCCGGTTCAATTTTCACAACATTGAATTCAGAGATCTTGGACTAACTATCCACCACAATTTGTGCTTGGAGATTCACTATTAAAACATGTTAAGCCCACTTATAAGATTAGACCAACATATCAGACCTATTAGTGTAGGAAATTCATAGAGAACAGTAAAAAACTTGTAGAAATTTTCTTGTAAGAATATATAGTGGAATGTTGTAGAAAATTTAGTAGAGTCTAGGAAAGTTCCAAAGAACTCTCTTGTAAATATCTGAAGGTAGGTTCTACCGTTCTAGTAAATATCCAGGAAGAGCGATCTAGAGAGTCTATCCTAAGCGTTAGATCAAATCACCACCATCCTCCATTAGGGAGGTGGGAAAATATAAATAGATTAGCACCTTTCATTTGTAAAAACAAATCAAGAAATAAGTTGAACCGAGTGTATAAAGAGTTTCCTTTAAAATATTAAAGAGTTCTATGATTGTTCAAGTTATTGTCATCCATTCAGATTGTAAATCACTTTTAAGTCTCTCATAGAGGGTGATTTACAAATTCAGTCAAGCATCAATAATAATAATAAAGATGAGGTCAATAGTAGTAAAAAAATTGCAATAAACATCACCATTTAGGAATCGCAATCATTAGAAATTGCAATCAGCAGTGATCAAGACGAGCAACCGAGCAACCACATTACTATAATAAATTATGGGCATAAATGGGTTATTGATTTTTAGTACTGAGCTATAAACATTTTGTTGGTTTGGTATCGACATTTCCGAGTTCTTCGATTTAGTAATCATATTTCATATTTTTTAGAAATTGGTACATATTCACTTTTAAGGACGAAAATGCCCCCAAGAAACATAAGTATACTCAAAATAATTTTTTTTTAGTATACTTATTTAAATTATAAAATCAACTAAAATTTTTATTAATTTAATTAATAAAAAATAACAATAAGTTTCTAAAAATATTAATGAATTTCAAGAAAAAAATAAAATTTATTACGTTAAATGTAAATTAACAAACATAAATTAAAATTTAATTAATGGAAAAAATTAGTTTAGTTAATTAAATTTAAAAGTTAAAATAAAAGTTAAATAATTTAAAATTTAAAATTAAGATAGTAAATAAGAAAATTATAGCAATTTTTTTTATTAATATATTAATTAGTTTTTTAATCAAATTTAAAAAATAATTAATTTATTTCATTTTTTACGATTAAGAATTTAATAATTAAATTTAAATAACAATAAGTTATTTCGTAATTAAATTTATTTTTAAATTTAATAATACTAATTAAAACTTAACTTTTTAACAAAATTTTAAAAAATCTTAGGGGTATTTTCGTTCTTAAAAGTGAATAGGTATCAATTTATAAAAAATGTGAAGTATGGGTACTAAATCGGTAACTCGGAAATGTCATGTACCAAATCAAAAAATGACTATAGATCGGTACTAAAAATCAATAACTCTAAATGTATAGAGTTGGGCTCAAGACTCTCATTCTGATTAAAAAATGGGTTTTATACTTTGGAGGTAAAATATCAAGGATTTAAATATATTTTTCATTTAAAAGAACTATATGTGTCTCAAACTGAACCAATTATTGTTAAATAAAAACAAAACTTAACCTATGCATAAATTCTGTGTGGTGTTGTTTAAAACGGACGCGCATGGCCAATTATGTTGTAGTGAGTAGATGTATTTTAGAATTTCACATAATGAAAATATGGCCTTAAAATTGATCAGCTCTTTCAATTTCTCCATAAATTCCAATAGAGCTTGCTTCATATATAAAGATGATAAAACCAATTATTACACACAAAATAAATTAATTATATTATGCAAAAAAAAACTAGTAATTTAAGTAAAAAGCAGTGTTGTAGTCCTTTTATTTTCCAATTGAAGGAGTTGAATGTGACCATTGGATGCAAAGCACAAAGGCATGGCTGATAGCTCCCCTTCTCTCTAACTCCTTCCTCTTTCTTACTCAAGAAAGAATATGTGAATTAACAAAAAAACCTAAAAAGGAAAATGCCAATGGGCCACCTTCTGACTTCCACTAACATATTCCAGACACATAAACAATTTAAAAGTGACATTTCTAATCAGTTTATCTCCCCACTTCTCTTCTGTAATTCAATTATTCCTTTCATTTCTTTTGGAGATTTCTTTTATTTTTTAAAATGAAAACTAAAGTGAAGTGCCAGCTCTGTGCAAGTAACATAATGTACCTGTTCACCACCAAAAGCTCCTTTATATCCTTTTTTTTTTTTTCTTGTGCTAAACTCAGCTACAAACAACAAAAAATGATCCTCTACTCAAGCTAATAATCTAATTAATTTCAGCACCTGCACTTATTCCTAACCAACCCTTTAATCATAATTCTTCAATTATTACATGACTAATATTTGCATTTGCATACAATATAATTGGTCCCTAATCTTGGCCAAAGCTTCATCATTTTGCCTGTATAGCCATGGCCCAATGGTTCCTGTACTGTCTTCGCTATGAGACGGTGATATTTTTACTATAACAAATGATACTTTTAATGTAAAATGTGTATTTAGACAAAGTATCACATTTTACACTAAAAGTATCATTTTGTTCTGATAAAAGATCACCGCCTCACAAGCCTCACACCATCCCACAAGAGACTTGTTGTGCTGTCTTCTACCCGTTTCACTTTCAGCATTTCTTTGTTTTTTACTTATTCATCCAAATGAGATCTACAAGTCATATATCCTACTTTAGTTTTTGTTAGCCTTACGAAGAGCTGAAATTGAGTCAATTTGATTCCAGGGCTTAATTATCTGAAAGTTCCTCCAAATGTGGGTGTCCAAAAATCGACCGATGTTTCATGAGTCATCGGAAAAGTGCTTGAAACTGGTACCAAACATAGCCCTCGGCTTCGTAGATCTTGGCGCGGCCCTTCTGGATCGTTGGATTTATCAGAATTATTCTGCAAATTACAGATTATAAATGCTTAATTAATCGAGGGGATCGATACAGAATAATAAGGATTAATTGGTCCTGTAAAATCTGATGTAGCAATTTAGGTCCTGTAAATACAAAAGGGTGGTGGCGATGGCGGACGCAGGATTCCCGGCTTTGGGAGGCGAAAAACGGTCCAAATTCATATATTTAAACTATGAGAAAAAAAAAATTTGGGGCAATTGTAAAACACTACTATTTGAAGTTTTTTATCAAAGTTTTGGGGGGCAATTGTAGAAAAATTCCTTTATTTTAGTAATAAAAAAATAATTTAAAAAACTTTTGGGGGAAAAAATAATTTTGAAAAATTTTGGGAGGCAGCCCCCTTGTCCCCCCTCCTGTCCGCCACTGGTGGCTGGCATATTTGGTCATTTAAATATCTTACATTTGTAGCAATTTATGCCGCGTAAATTTTAATTTTTGTGCAATTTTGGTCCCAAATGGGTAAATCAAATTTCACCATTTCATGTCCAAAGGGATTGAAAATTGCATAAAACTCAAAATTTACGTGATTGAAATTGCTACAAAGCATACTAATAGGACCAAATATGCTAATTTTTTATACTTATCGGACCAGTTGCTACACACAATAATTACAGGACTAAATATGACACACATCCTTATATTTATATGACGAAAACTGCAAATAAGCCGAATAATAATGTCATCTCAATATTGACAAATATCAAAGTGTTATTTTAAGGCTAGTGAATACAATAATGACACCATTTTACACACGTGTGCGGTGTGCCATTGTAGACGAAACTTCGTAAAAAATAATAGGTGATTTCATGTGATTTTAGGGACCACCGTAATGATAATTTTAATAACTAAGTGATAAGAAGAAAATTATATTATAAGAATTACAAGTACCTGCTGATGTTGGATCGGAGCTCCATTTTTCAAGTACGGGTCACTTAACACCTGATGATTAATAGAATTAAGCCCAAACAATGAATTAAAGTTAGTATTTTATGTATTTTTAATTGTATATATGTCCTGGAAAATATAGAGAGACTTACACTGACTTGTTCATGGAGAAATTTTATGTATGCAATGGCTTCAGAAAGTACAGAAGCAGTATCAGTCTGTAAATTATAAAAAAAATGATTTAGATCAATATCAGCAGTTTTATTGATGCTAATTTTATTGAGAAATTAAAAAGCAGATTACTGGAATCCACTCGGGGAAAAGTGATGGAAATTTTTGAAGAAGTTTGTATAAACCTTTCCAAAAGGTGAGACTAATTGTTGAAGTGCCGTTATTCTGTCTCCCATTTTCTCTTTCCTCACCTAATAATCAAGGACAAAGCTAAATGATTATAATTATATCCATTAATCTGCTCTGAATAAAGAAAAGCTGAAGCTCTCAGAATCAACTTATACAACTTTTTCAAAAGTAGAATTTGAATTCCACAAGCTGCTAAATACCTTGAAAGCTGGCAAAGGTGCAGGCGTTTCGTTGCGAGGCCTTTTATTCGATGTTGTTTCCGTGTTGTTTTTCTTCGTATTCGCCCCTAAATCCCGAATTTCTGACGTGTTCTTTTTGACAAAACAAACAGAGATTAACATAATTTTGAAATTGGGGGGAAAAAAGAACAAACAAACCCTAGAATTCTGATTGGCAGGAGTTACGTACTATCATGCAGAAAAATTAAATTCCTAAATCAAAATTACCTTTGATTTTTCATTAAATGATGGAGGCGTAGGAATCTGATGTGTTTGTGTAAAAAAGCTCGATCGAGAATCAGTCATGGCGGTGGCCGCCGGAGCAGATGCATTCCAGAAAGGAGTGTTGTTAGTGAAATGCAAATGGCTGCTGTTAGCCGCTGCCGGATGTTTCGGCTGAGATGTTCTCAGAAACTGCGGGTATTTATTCATAGACGGCATAAATTCAGCCGCGTTTCCACCATAGCCGCCGCCGCTCGCTGGATATGCATAATTCATTTGTCGGTTTTGGTACGTAGAGTGGTGCTGTTGATTTTCAGACAGTAATAGGCTGCCGTAGGCGGCGGCGGAATCCACCTGAAAACCGGCGGTTAAATTCTGAGAAGTAATCGAGCTGTCATTCGAACTGGCCTGAGAACTAAACGGCGCCGTTTGGTGATCTAAAGAAAAACCGCCGCTATTTGAACTCAAATCTTCTTGTAGCAACGACCGGAAACTGCTCTCAACTTTTTCACCTGATCTACTAAAATAAAAAATAAAAAAAATTAAGAGAAAATTAAACAATTTTTTTATAAAAAAAATTAATGGAAGACTTACAATAAAGCTTGATTCCAATCCAAGTTATGAGAAGAAAGGCCTAATTCCATCATTTGCAAGTTTTGATTTGCTAAAACGGCGCCGTCTGCCGAAGACTGGTCATCGCCGCCTTGCAACACCATGGAGCCGCCGCCGCCACCGGACGCCGCCGTCGTAGTACTTGCTTTCGTGTCTTCCGTCGGCCATCCAAAACTTGCTATGGTATTTAACGTCGTTGAAATCGAAGCTGACGGCGTTGTTGTTCCGCCGTCAAATCTGTTTCTCGTTGTATCCCACCAGCTCCCACTTCCCAGATGAAATTCATCCCCCATGGCTACGTTCCTGTTTCTTTTTTTTTTTTTTTTGCAGTTAATTTTTCTGTTTTATAAAAATGAAATGAAATCCGAAATGCTGCATCTCTCAGTATTTATACTATTTATCAAGAGCTGAAGAAATTAATTTGAAGAATTTGTGGTTGACTTTTTTTGATTTGACAGAAGAAAGGAAAGTCATCTTGAAATCTAATTCTATGCTTAGCTAATTATATATTATAATAATAATAATAATACAATATTTATATTTTTGTGGTTTGCTCTGTCTTTATCAATCCCAATAGTGGTGATTATTCTTTTGGTTTGATCTGCAATATTCAAATTTTAATTATATGAATTGTTTGGAAAAGGTAACCATGCCAACCAAACTTTCTTATACACTATCGAGTCAATATGTCATTGACGTTACAAGACAAAAGTCTACACGTCATAACAACATATAAGAACAATATTCTAATGTACTGCCTAACATAAAGGATTCCCTTTTTAAGTTTCTTAATTAAATTAGAAATATAAAATTAATGAATCACTTTTTTTTTTGGAAAGTTGTAAAGCTATTTAATTATCAACACTTTGTTAATTGCGACCTTAATTAGGTTAATAAGTGTTCACAATTCTCCAAAATTAAATGGCTTTGATATCTGTTTGTGAGCCCTTTTCAGATAGACTTTCATAATGATTAATGTTGGTAGTTAATTTAAAATAGAATCACTCTTTCAAAAACTTCATTTAAGAGAAATTAGAACTATAGACTTTTTGAGAAGTCACTTATTAGAAAGTCTATTTTCTAATTAAATGCAGACTTTTGCATAAATGCTCCCAAACTTGCACTAAGTATTCTTATATTCAATAATTTGTTACTTACTAATATAGTCACCTGCATGTCTTCATCCTAATACGAGTGACTGATCACATGTGATATATCTGTAATTACACATATTATATGATTAATAGCATGTAATTATATGATATATCTATAATCACCTGTCTCAATTGGATTTGTTGATGGGATTGATGAGATTGGTTATATGATATATCTAACAATAATAATATTATAAATCGTGTTTGAATTTTGGGATTATGAAATTTGATTTTGAATTGGAAAAATTATGCCATTTGACATTGGTGATGAGATATTAGAAGCATATATAATAAATGTCCAAATTGCCCCCAACTCATAAAATGTAAGATTGAGAAAAAACCAAAATGAAGATAAGAAGTAGGGGCAAAGATGGAAGGTCAAGAAAAGTGTGGCCAAGCCAAAACCAATATAATAACACCACCTGGGCGCTGGGCCTGGATTGGATCCGAAATTTTGTTAGACCTTAATTTTTTTTTTTGAGGACATTGTTAGACCTTAATTAACTACCACGCCAAAATATATATTGATGGGTTACTATCCTTAATCCCAAACATCAGATTTATTAGAATAAAATATTATTTTTCATGCCCAGTTATCAACCCCAAAATTGACCGCAGTAAAAAATATCATATTTTATAATTTAATAGAGTAATCACAAGAAGTCCACGCCTTAATACAAGTGAGTGATTACATATGATATAAATGTGATTGTATGTATAATACATTTATTATGTATACTATAAATATCTTTGTTGTCTTATAGTAATCCTTAGAGTTGAGGAAGAAGGGAAATTCCCTTTATCATGTTATAGTGGTGAAGTCAATGTCAGTGACTAATGCCACCAGATTCAATTCACAAAAGCCATCATCTGAATCACAATCCACACAACACACCAAGGGAGTATTTGCAATATGCAAACACTAAAAAAAGGTGATTATCATATTTTAGTCTGAAAAAAATATTTTTAGTGTTTGCAAGTTTCGACTGAATTCGCATGCATGTAGACAGGACAACATATCTATATGTTCTTTGGTCTCAAGCCCTGGATAAAGGAAAAGGGTTACATTAGGTTGACGGCCAACATAAAAATTTTGTTATTTTCTTATGATATGGATCATATAAGACATGGTGTTATTTTTGCCAATCTCGACGCTTCGATTCTATGTTATTTAATCCTAAAAGCAAGGGAAGGGATGTTTTATATTTCGATTTTGCTTCTCATTTAGCTTCTATACACAAATGGAGTACTTCTATAACTTATCCACCTAACATTCCTAACTTAATCAATTTTCGGTTTTATTTGCTAACACAACGAACTTCTAATTCTCAACTACATGTCACTTCGACAATTAATCACTTCAAAAGTAGAAGTATTTGCAAACACTACCTCACTAAAAAGAGTCTTCTTATGAATATTTTATTTATTACGATGTTTTATCTTGTGTTTTAATACATTCTTTTAAAAAATTACTTGTACAATCAAGGATGTACCCAAAAAAATTTATAATGAAGGCACAAAATAAGTACAATTATATACTATATGAAAATAATTAATAGGAGCACAATTTATTTATTTTAACCTAATTAATATACGAATTTTCAAAATATATAATAATTATAAAAGAAAAAAAAATATGGGGCGTGTGCCCCATAACAGGAACTATATATGGCTCCGTATATGCGTACAATATCATATTATACAAAAGACATTTATACGATGAATTGAAATAAAAAATAGAAGATAAAATAGTATTAGAAGTATGAGATTCGGTATGAGGCTAGAAGACCCTAGAGGACTGAAAATAAACATGTGTGTGTGGAAACACACACTGAGAGTTTCAATTTGTGATTAATTAAATGTACAAGTTGTACGCCCCGATAGCTACACTTTATCTAGGAGGACCACTCTTCCATTATCGGACAGGGCCAGATGTTTATTGGTCTCTCATGTTTAGCTTTTGCTTGGTAGGTGAATAATATACTTAATTCCTTTTTTAATTGGTATTATATGTGTTAGTGTTATTGAAGTTGGCAAATTTGGTCCGTTTAGACAAATCATGTTCTAGTGTTGTAAACACTTTGTAATGCAACACTAGAACACAGAATCTGGGGCGGATTTTATGCCGGATTCTCGTGGTGTGTTTTTGCAAGATCTTTATATTGTGAATGTTCTTGATATTATTGGATAAACTTTATCTTAATTGATTCACCATTTATTAATTGTCAATTATTCCTTTTAAATCACTTTCCTTGTGTAATTGATTCTTACCCACAAGGAAATAATTTTTCTTTCGATTTTCTTCCTTTTGCAAGAAATCGTCCTCTTGAAATCGAGGGATTGGATTTTCGTTTTGATTGCTATAAAGAGAGAGAGTCGGACCTTTGAAGAAGCTATCGAGAAAATACATATTGAGCTTATTGTTCTTCTTCAAGAAATATTTCTGTTATAATTCTAGTCTTCGGGAGAAAACGGTGAAGATCTACGGTGTGGATCGACTCAACCGCTTGAGGATTTGAAGTTGGAGGGACTCCAACAAGGTTGAGGTTTTTGGAAGAATCGGTCAAGAATATTAGTTTTATACGAAGTGTTGGTGTATAAGATAAAGAGGAGTCTTTATGCTTTACGTAAATCCAAATCGTATTTGTAATAACTCGTTTGTTTCTAATATTGGATTGTTTTTCTTCCGGGCGTGGCCTCGTGCATTAAGATTGAGGAATCTAAGCACGTAAAAAAATTCCCGTGTTATTTTTTTCCGGCGTATACTTGTGTTGTTTGGTCCAGTGTTACAACATTAACATACAACACCATAAGAATCAATTGTTTAAAGTCACAAGGCATCAAATTCTATCAATCGGCATCAAGAGCCTTCCACTAATCCTTATTAGTGTGATCCTCGTTTTTTTTATCCGCTAACATGGACACTATCGTGAGGGAAGCTCATTTCTCGACCACCTCTTCTCATTGGGACAAATTTCTCCTATTGGAAAGCAAAAATGAGAGCCTTCATCAAATCAGATGAACGCGCTTGGAAATCTATTCTAACCGGGCCGGACACCACCCACCCAAGTTGTTGACGGCAAAAGTGTCCCAAAGAATGAAACCGAATGGACAATGCGAGGATCAACTTGCTAATGCAAACTCAAAAGACTCAATGCAATCTTCAATGTCGTAGATGAAAATCGGTTCAAATCGATATCTACCGTGAAACCTCGAAAGAAGCATGGGATATCCTACAAGTTTGCGTATGAAGGGAAGGCGTAAAGAATGTCTAAACTCCAAATGCTTACTTGAAATTTGAGAATCTTGAATGAGTGAAAATGAAACCATAAGTGATTTTAACTCAAAACTCATGTGATATCTCTAATGAATCTTTTGCTTTGGGAAAGAAATACTCTAATTTTAAACTTGTTAAGAAAGTTCTAAGGTCTCTTCTCTTCTGAAGGTTTGCCTACAAGGCAACCGCCATTGAAGAATCAAAAGTGCTTTAAATGAAACTTGATGAATTAATTGGGTCTCTCCAAACCTTTGAGATTAATCTTGAAGAAACAAAGAAACAAAAACCGAAAGAGGCTAGTTACAAAAAGAGAAAATAGGAGATTGCTTTTCAAGCCGGAACTTCGATGAATTAACTAATGATGCAGAAAAGAAATTCAGAATCTTTCGCACACTCACCAAGAATTTCAATAAGATCTTCAAGCGAGGAAACAAAGGAGGAAATTTTCCCAGACCTAAAAAAAATCTCGAACTCAAAGAAAGCAATATGATGGTGGTAAAGGCATTAAGTGTAGAGAATGTGGAGGTTTTGGACACATTCAAGCCGAATGTGCGAATACCTTGAAGAAGAATGGAAAATCATTCACCACATCATGGAGTGATGATGAACCGTAAGATGATGAAGAAGAAGACAACATGAGCAATCAAGTTGCCTTCACCGTGATAAAAGAAGAGGTTGGTTGTAATCAAACGCACCCGATTACTTACTTACGTGTTACAACACCGAGCAAGTATAACTCTAACTTTCCTTTTATCAAACGTGTCTAAATTCAGCTTCCCGCAAAAGAATAATTTCGACACTTTGAAAGCTCGAGGATGACTCCGATCTAGATGAAGAGTCAAGAAATGAGGAGCTTAGAAGAATTTATCAAAAGATGCTTGATAAATGCGAATTTGTCGACAAGATAAATGTAACTCGGAAAAGAAGGTTGTATCCTTATCAAAAAAGAGACACTCAAGGGAGAAGTTGTCAAGCTTGAAAGACTTGCCACAGATAGAAAAGAAGAACTTGCCAAAGTAAAGAAATAACTCAATGAGATGACAAATTACCAAAAAACGAACACCGGCAAGGTGAGATTAGATGAAATTCTTTCAAGGAAAATACCAAGAAGATCGTGCGTATTGGTTTTGGTTTTAATGCTAACAAAAACTATGCTAAAAAGGATAAAAATTCTAAGATTGCTTTTGTTAAAGAATGAACATCATTCATCATAATGGAAAAAGAAGCAATGATTTTGTTCCTATATGTCACTATTACAACAACCGCCCTGCCATATAAGACCTAAGTGTTATCGTCTTCGAAAACACTATAGGCAAGGCAGTGCAAACTCCGAGTGTTCCAACATCGGCAAAAGAAACACTCTCTCTTTTAAAATTGATTTATCAAACAAACCCAAGAAAATCAAGGGTTAGGAAGGATGAATTCTCTTGCTATGTTGTACACACGCTTAAAAGCTAATGTGATTGAATCATGGTACTTTGAGAAAGTGGTTGCTCTCGTCTATATGACCGGAGAGTTGGAAAAATTGATTGATTTTGAAAAACATGAAAATGGATTGGTCACTTTTGGTGATGGTGCTAAAGCAAAGTTTTGGGAAAAGGAACCTTGAATGTGTCGTATTCCTTCTCTCAAAAATGTTTTGTATGTTGAAGGACTAAAAGCCAATCTTATCGATGTCGATCGGCTTTGTGATGATGATTTGTGTGTCAAATTTGATAAGAATTTTTGTATTGTCTTTGATAATTCGACAATTGTATTAAGAAGGGAAACAGTCCTCCGCGAATCGTTATTTGTTGCGGGAAGAGAGCTCGGTGTTACAACACCAAGTGTCATAACACTAACTTGAGTGGGTTTAGTGATGTTAATTTGACAGTGATATCAATGATTTAAAGAGCACTCCTGGATGATGTGTCTACCTTGGTAACAATTTGGTTTCATTGTACAATGGAACAAAGTTGTGTATCCCTATTCACTATCGAGTCCGAATATACGACTTTAGGGGAGCTTTTGTTCTCAAATGTTGTGGATGAGACAAGTGTTGGATCGACCATGGGGTTGAAGAGAAAACTCTTCTCTTGCGTGATAATTCAAGTGCCATAAATATTTTTAAAAACCCAATCAACACTCCGAAAATAAACACATCGATATTCGACACCATTTTATTAGAGACTTGGTTGAGAATAAAATTGTTACCATTGATTTTGTTACCACCGAGAATCAAATTGTTGATATTTTCACCAAAGCCCTAGACTTTCAAAGGTTTAATTGCCCTAAGCTTGATCTGCGGGTGTCTGTCTTATCCGGCGAGTGTGGATTTCGGTGTTGCAACACAATGTGCATCATTTCTCCTTCTTGATGTGTTGCAACCTCTTTTTGATCTTAATTCTTGTGCATTAGACATTTTGCATTTTTAAGATCATTTCATTGGCTTTTCTGTTTTATTGATGTAACCCTATTAGTACTCCTTTGATGAATTTTCCGCTTTAAAAACAATTGTGGGTCAAATTGCAAATGAATAATTTTTCCTTGTGAAACATGTATTTATTTTTGGGCCTTTGACGGAAAAAGTCGCCCTTACATTGTGTGTGAAAGCTATTCAGTTGTGAACCATTCTCTGTTCTTTTATATGCTTGAATCTTGTTATGATCTTCTGAGAAAGAGCTACCCATGTATTTGGAGCGAAAGCTACCGATCGGCTAATTGTTTTTCTGCTGATTCCTTTCACTCAAAAGATTTATTAAATGGGAAAAGGATTTTGATCCATTGACTTTGTATGGTGGTGTTCTTGAAAAAGGTGGTACAACACTGGGTTACCGCACCAAAACGCCTGAGGCCTTTTTATTCCTGTCAGAAATAAACTCATCATTCTAGACATCCCTTATTGATTCGATGTGGTGTATTATTGTGGAAATGATTTTTTCCTTAAATTTGTCTTTTGTAAAAGGAATTGATCTTCAGTGCTTGTTTTGGATTAATTGCACACCTTGAATTATGGGACTTTTCCAAAAATATTTGAATTTCAAATTTGCAGTTGGAAGCTTTTCTTGGAAACTCCCATAGTCGCCATTTGTATCACTCCAATTTTGGCGGTTCTTTCTCTCATCAATTTTGGTAAGGACTACATACAAATTCTTGAAGGAGATTGTTTTGACCAAAAAATAGCCAAAGTTTGGTTGGCTTCTTTTGTCTTTTTTTGGTCAAAAAGGGGAGAGAGGAGACTCAAGTAAAAGATGAGACTCAGTGAGGTGAGACCCAAGTAAGCGGGAGCAAACCGAGTCATGTGAGATGGTGAGATGAGACCCAAGTAAGAAGTTAATGATGATCTTGATGACTTGGCGGATGCGCCATTCTTTCTTTGAAGAATTCTCGAGGGGGAGTCTCAATCGAAAGATGAAGATGATATCTTGAAGAAGGCGACTGCGAGGGGAGTCAAAGGAGACTAATGGCTCGATTGAGATTGCAACATTTCAACTCTATTTTTGTTCAAATGATAGTGTTGGATGAATTTGGATTTTGTTTGCCTCCTTTTCCAATCGTGCTAACTTGCTTTGGTTTCTATTATTGATTTCTTATGTCACATCCTACATATATATCCTGTTTAGTGTTGTTTTGACCAAAAGTGCCAAAGGGGAGATTGTTAGTGTTATTGAAGTTGGCAAATTTGGTCCGTTTAGCACAAAGATGCATGTTCTAGTGTTGTAACACTGTAATGCAACACTAGCTCACGAGAATCGGGCGGATTTTATGCCGATTCGTGGTGTGTTTTTTGCAAGATCTTTATATTGTGAATGTTGCTTGATATTATTGGATAAACTTTATTTTAATTGATTCACCATTTATTAATTGTCAATTATTCCTTTTAAATCACTTTCCTTGTGTACTTGATTCTTACCCACAAGAAATGATTTTTCTTTCGATTTCCTTCCTTTTGCAAGAAATCGTCCTCTTAAAATCGGGGATTGGATTTTCGTTTTGATTGCTATAAAGAGAGGAGTCGACCTTTGAAGAAGCTATCGAGAAAATACATATTGAGCTTATTGTTCTTCTTCAAGAAATATTTGTGTTATAATTCTAGTCTTCGAGAGAAGACGGTGAAGATCTACGGTGTGGATCGACTCAACCGTTCAAGGATTTGAAGTTGGAGGACTCCAACAAGGTTGAGGTTTTGGAAGAATCGATCAAGAATATTAGTTTTATACGAGTGTTGGTGTATAAGATAAAGAGGAGTCTTTATGCTTTACATAAATCCAAATCGTATTTGTAATAACCGTTTGTTTCTAATATTGGATTGTTTCTTCTTCTGGGCGTGGCCTCGTGCATTAAGATTGAGGAATCTAAGCACGTAAAAATCCTGTGTTATTTTTTTTTTCCGTGTACTTGTGTTGTTTGGTCCAAAGGTTACAACATTAACATACAACACCATAAGAATCAATTGTTTAAAGTCACAAGGCATCGATTCTATCAATATGTTCATTTCATTTTTTTATTCTCGAATTTTACAATTGCAGAAAATATAATTAGATATGAGCATTTTCACTTTTATATTACGAATGTCGAGAAATGTAAATAATTAGTTTAAATTATGATGTGGTACCACTCATTTTCTATCAATGTCTAATTAGAAGTAAAGGACTCTCACCGCAACAAAAATATTCGGTTTACCTACGAAAAAATATGTAGATAAGTATTAAGATAATTGTAAAGTGTAGATAGAATCATTATGTGTAAAATCATTATAGGTAAATATTTACCTACAGAATCTAAAACTGTTGGTAATACATATAGTATTTTTGTCGGTATATTTAATAAAATTTAGTGACAATTATTTTCGTCGATAAATTCTATTGATAAACTCGAAATTCTCCGGTAGTGTATATATGTGACTCATTCTACATCATAGCCGACAAATACTCTTCGACGCTTAACTCAGTTCAAACAAATAGTTGTAAGTAATAAAAACTCTATAGTGTGCAATTAAGTACAATTAACAAAGATTGGAGTTTTTGTAGTCATAAAATGATTTTTTTGTGGGTTTAGATGTTTAGGCCTCCTTAACTAGACCGAGGCATTATATCCAAATTGTACAATCAAAAGCTACTAGCTATATTACAGTGCTCTTTTTATCAAATGTCTATTAGATTAGATTAGACCCGGGGCGGGCGGAGCCAGACGCTTTACTAGGGTGGGCCGATACTTCAAATGAGTGAAAAATTAATTGTGTAAATGAGGTCGAGTTACATTAATTTACATGAATGTGTAATCTACTTTTTATTAAAAAAATAATTATTGATGCAATCTTCCCATTGAAGTAATTGCTTTTAACTTTTAGCAAGTAGATGTTTTGGTTTTTTCCATTAGAAAATAACATGATTATCAAATGCATTACTTTGTGTATCTTATCTACGTAATCGTGCAGCAATATGTTTTTCCCGAAATCATTATGCAGCTATTTACAACTACAAAATTACAACAATTATTAACCCGATACATTTGTGACATTCATTATACGCATTATGATTTGCATACTACAAATTAAAGTTTATTTCTTGGCCAAATAATTTCGAACTCATTTCAATCATCAAACACTAACTAGCAGCATTGTCCTTTAATAATTAACACTTGATTGGTTCCAAAATGTTACAAGTTAAACAGAATTTGAATTAATTAAACTTTGCCGCACAAAAAATAATTCTAGTTGTTAGGGTCACTCCTCATGTAAGGCTGTAAGGCGTAGGAATCGATCGGCTCTGGCCCCGAAAAATTACAAAATTTAGGAGCCCATTTTTTTTATATATCTTTTATTCATATTTATACGACAAATAATGAATATGTTGATTGAAAAACAAATTTGGCTTAGTGGTTTCCTGCCACCTTGAAATTAAGAAAGGTTACACGACCCTTTTTCGAATTCTTGTGGATGCATTATTTTTTTTATATATATCTTGTGATTTAAAAGAAAAAATTAAAACTTCTCTCACTAAGAATGAAGGGACTCTATTCTTTACGCCTTGTAGCCTTTGAAATTGCTAACAAAACTATCACAATTAATTTTTCTTAAAGCCCTAAATTTAATTTTTTTAGGAAGATGTCATATTATTTTACCTATAAAAGAACTGTTTTATATATTACATTTTTTTATCGGTATATTACACATTATTTTTCTTATTGTTTTATGTTGCTTTTGATTTTGTATTTAAAAAAGACTAATTTTAAAGTTCGACTCACACCAAAAAATTGATGATCGCCTACTAGTTATCTTATATCTTCGCTATTCTTTAGGGCATGGAGAAGTTAATTTAAAACACTCTTTGTCAAATAACCCTCCCCCCCACACAAAAAAAAAAAAGTCATGTTATAGGCTTATAGCTAGCACTCATTCTTAACTTAATATCTTTATGGCTATTACGCAAATATTTTTTCAAAAACTTTACATTTTTTAATTCCCATTAAAAGTTTCATGACAAGCTAGTACGTGATTAGAGTTATAATATTTAACCAGGTGGCTTATCCTACCACCACAAAGAATCGTGAGGTGGAGGTCGGGGTTCAAATCCATACTCCATCAAATTGCTCCCGGGGCATATACGAGCCGGTGAAGATTTGGTGAGAACTTATATCAATAGCATCCGTGTCGGTTCGATTCGGGAAAAGATCGTTATTAGTAGATTGGGGGTCGAACATAATTGTTCTTTTTACCGCAGGAGGATCTCTTGTACGTCAAGAAACCCGCCGTAACACTGGTCGGTCGCGTGCATATCCCGCGGTTTACCTTGATGACAAATCGAATCGACCCGCGGTTTTACCTTGATGACAAAGAATGAGGAGCGGGAATTTGTTGTCGCCTCGTAGTCAGGCGTAAACCCTGGTTCGAGTTATAAAAAAAAAAGTTATAATATTTAGATTGAAAGAATAAATAATAAATAATCATCTTAGATTTAGGTTTGAGTTCTAAAATAGTCCACAAATGTCAATTCAATATCCACAAACAAATAATTAATTCAATATCAAATCAAAGTAATTATAAAATAAACCAAAAGATTGCAAGTGGGAAGAGGTGGTGGCAAGTAAGACGGAAATGTGGACTCACAGCGGTGCCGTCATTCACATTTTGACTTTGCCTTCTGATTTGAAAACTGAAACAAGTCAACGAGTGGGTCCACGCGGCTGCTGCGCGTGCGGGTGTGTAGGTCCCGCTAAGACGGTAAGACCTAAGAGTCAGAGCTCGAAAGCGACGTCGTGTGATGTTTGCAAAACATTCCTAAGACTTAATTATTTCGTCGGACGATAAAATTTGTCCGCCCATATTCGTTCACACCTCATTTTCTCAGCCGCCTCAATTTTCAGTTTGCCATTATTATGGTATTAAAATACTAATTCTCAACATAGGTTTAGATTTTTCTTCTAAATTTTTTGGGGCATGTTATCACGGGCCTAGCCATTTTGCCACCACACGATCTTGCCACATGGCCCCGACCACCCCAAATAACATCCGAAGGGTCATGTACACGCACCCACAAACCAAACGATCGCCCACATACTGATCATTCACAAAGACAATCCACCAAGAGTTATAAATAAAACACCCAACGTCACGGCGTGACAATGTGTTCCACATATGCAATATATTATTACAAATCTTATATTCAATCCCGTTTTATCAAAAAATGTGGTCACAATACAGAAATTTTATTACCAATTTGTTGTGACAACAAACATGCATACATGATTAATTATGCATACATGATTAATTGCCAATATATATTGAGAAGTAAGAACACTATTGACTTGTTACTAATAAGTCATGCATTATTATGGAAAAAAAAGTATTTATAACATAATATATGCAATGCATAAAAATAAAATAAAAACAAACTAAACTTAATTACATTATGTAGTGTCACTATATATATCATATCATGACATCGTTTACGGTTAAATGTAATATTTTCATTTGTTTCTATATATAACATATTTTTTAATAGTTTTTTAAAAAAAATTGGGTGAGCAATTTCCTATTTATCTTTTTTTTTTTTTGAAAGGAATTTCCTATTTATCTACACATCACATAAGTGCATCTAAAAGTCACATACGCACATGTCCAAACCTTTTTAAGCGTATTCCCATCTATTGGTGCTACTACTACTTTCTTGCTTATTATATTTATTTTATTTTATTTAATCTAGTGTGTTCACACATCTAGGGGGTCAAATGGAACCAAAATCGGGTTCCAAATCAAAACTAAAACCATGGTCACGGTTCCGGAAACGCTGACGTGATCGCCCAAAATTGGAATCATGTAAGACTTCGCTTCGTTCCGCTTTCATTGTCTCAAAATCGCAGAAACCCCGATTTAGCTTTTAATCGGTTATATAATCATTGAAACCATGGTGGAAGTGGATGTTATCTTCGCCCGATTTCAAGGTTAAAACCAACTTTTTTTTTTTTTTGGTAAAAATATGCTTTGACGAATTATAAATGATTATTATGATGTTTTATATTCGTAACTAAATGAGACCCGTGTTAAACCAAATGTTGTAAGTGAATTCGTGAACTTTGATAAATCTATACTCTAATGTATATATAAACAGTTTAATATTATCATTAATATTGAGTACAACTTAATTGAATATTAAGTCCAAGTCTTTTCTTTTTTTTCCCTTTTTCTCAGAATCGAAATTGATAAGCCATTTTCAAAAAATAAAAAATTATCAAAAGATAAACAAACGATCACGTTAAAATCGGGTTGAAAACCCGCGTAAAGGAACCAAGTTCCAAACCGAAACCGAAATCGACAGTTTGAAATCGAACCGTGAGACAACGTTTACGGTTCTAGTTCCTCCAAATAAGGAACCAAAAGCGGCGGTTTTGGAACGAGAATCGTGGCCACCCCTACACACATCCATATATCTTAAATATTCTTATTTCTACTACCCTCATTTTTTGTTTGTGTTCATATTTAGTCACCCAACATTCATTTGCATACAACATTGCGGGTCTTACGAACGTTTTATAGAGAGAAAAAAAACCTTCAATTTTATTGGTATTTTTCGACCACAAAATATAGAAAATGCTCTCCTCCATTTATTCTAACTCGCTTAGATCATATGTGTAACATCTTTATTGATTTTCGATTTTCTTCAATGATAGACTTTAAATATTTAAAAACTTTTACCACATTCAATTTATGATTACCAATTTTTACCTTTATCTCATTAAGTCATTGTTACTTTTATTTTTACTAAACTGGCATTCCATGCTTTTATTCGATTTTAGCCAAACTTATTATAAAAAGTTTTGATTCTAATGTTTCTCTCCAATTTACTACTTTCATTGTCTTATCAATTGAAACTATATCGTTAGTAAAAAGCATATATTCGGGATAGGAATGGTTTATTGTAAGTGATTAGTGATCTCATCAATTATTAGGATAAAAGCCAAACATATGGTATTTGAAAATCCACTAGATAACCCCATTGACATCCTTATACATATTGTTCTTATATCATTACACATATCTTTTATTACATCTATGTAAGCTATTTATGTTCTTCTTTTTCAAATCCACCACATTACATTCCGATTGACTTTATTATAAGCCATTTTCGGATCAATAAAATATGCATGTAAATCATATTTTTCTCATTTTAATACTCACATAATCGTCGAATTAAATGTATAGATTCCATTGTAGACCTCCCTATCATCAAACCAAAATGGTTATTTTTTTTAAATAAATGAAAATATATATAAAAAAAAAGAAAAAAGTCCGATCACAAGCCGATCAAGTAGCAAAGGAAAAGAATGCAAAATTTCGGAAAAAACAATAAAAACAACTAAAAATGCAATTTAAGTGAAGGGCGTTATGTCTCAAGGATTTTCGAGTGATTATCATTTGTTGTTTTTGCACGTGGTCGAGTATTGCATCTTGATGGTCTCGATATATCTTGTAGAATGTCGGCTAGATCCTCGAGCCACAATTTTCATAGTCTTCATAGCTTCCGAGGGACCACATGAGTGAATGACAAGCGAGTAGTTGGGAGTCGGCTAGTTTGGTCTTTAAAGCTTCCGATTTGTCTTGTTCTTCTTCATCCGCCATATCGACTAATATTTTCGTCTTTGATGCAAATGACATTACTTTGAAAATCACCGACGGCTTTAGATGCAGATTGAATGTGGTGTGATCCAATCTAGAATGTGTACCCAAAGTGGCCAAATCATTAATGGTTAAGGCGAAGCCAAAGATGGTCCGACATGCCCTCGATCGCAACCAAGAGTCTTCCACACTTAGAAGCTATGGCTTTGTTGAGATCCTCATTGTCGTCCACTAAATCATTCGCATCGGCAAAAAGAATTCTCCAAAGCGACAACAGAAAGGAAGCATCAACATGCCTGGAGAATGAACCATGGTCTCAACGACGACACCAACAAAGCTTAGGGAGGCCCCAGCGTCCCTCGCCAACATCCTCGCTTTATCCTGGGAATATTAACTGATTGAAACATCTTTCTAACCCGGATCGTCCTCTCAGAGGAAGGTCAAACAATAGGTTCTTTAATTAGTTGGATTAAGCCTCACAACTCGGCGGCGGGATATCGAAGAATGTCCCGTAATGCAACAATTAACATAATATTCTCGTAATTTCTCGAATCGATAGAAACAAATGAGCAATGGTCCATCCTTTCAACCATTACGTAATCTTTTTACGTAATCTTGAAGATGTTTAGTCATATAAATGAGCAATGGGTTCTATTAATTTTTCCCATAGTTTCATTGCGTGTCCAAATATATGTTAATCATAACAAAATAATATTTATTTTAGCACTTGATAGTTTATATAAAGGGCCCATCAATTTTCCTTCGTATCCATAATTAAAGGGCCCATCAATTTTCCTTCGTATCCATAATATAATAAAAAATTATTATAACAGAAAACGTTATATATATTTTTCCAAATGTGAAGGAGAAAATTTTAAAAAAATTAAAATGGAAATAACATTTCCAATTTCTTGCATACTACGTTACTGCCCACGTGTCCAGTTAATCATTCTCTTTAAAACTTTGGGCTCTTGATTATAATTGATATGATATAGGTAGCTAGCTTGGGCATGAATCAAATATTCTTTACTCATTTTTGGGGTCACCAGGATTTCTAATTGATTGATTGCAATCTTAATTTCCATTTTTCTTGTCTTTGTTGTACAAATATGCTTACAAAAGAGCCTCATATTAGAAGCATTTGGCCATAGTCTTGTCAAGTTTGGTGGACGCACGAACTTGCAATTCGGTTTAAGGTATCATTACATGTCTGCCGACTGTCATTGTTATACTAGGTTCACTAAATATAAATATTATGTAGTAATGAGATGTTAAGTGGTACTTTAAAATCATGTCATTAATAATATATGTATATATATGTATGCATTAAATTAAAAAAATTATTAATCATTATATTTAAGCTCAGCTCCAATTATCAATTAGAATTTCATACTCCAAATGGCATAATTAATTTCAACTAAAATTAAGTTCAAATATAACTTCCCTCACATATGACTCGTTTAATAGAGCAAACAGATCATATTGGAAGTACAGGAGCGGATTCAAGGAAAATTGGGCTAGGAGCGTGGAGTTTGCTAATATATTTGGATAGATATTGAAGTTAATGTATTTTTTTTATACTTTTGTAATATAAATCAATTAAGAAAAGTACTTGCTATAATAGAATTTTATACTAAACAACAAGTTTTTTACTTAAATAAATCAGCATCATTTATATTTATCAAAACATAGTTTTAAAATAATTAAGACTTTCAAGCAAATTTTATTGCGAATTTTTTCAAGATACACACAAGACACAAGTAGGTAGATTAACCTATTGGGATGTAAGACAATACAACTTTCTATATAAAACTCAAGGTAACAATCATATAGTTAGAGAGAAGGAAATGCCTCATAAAAAAGGAATCAAAACGTTCGTTTACCAACAAAACCGGTCTTAGGAAATTACAAAATCATTTATAACACTACAAGAAAATTGATATTATACCTTTCATAAGTTAAGAGAGTAAAATGGAGTACATGAAAGTAACATGGGGCAAAGTGAAATTCAGGGAAATGAAATAACGACCTAATCATGACATAAGCTTGAGGTGTACAAGGTGACAAAGCAGATAATAGGTCGGCACAATCTCCCAACATACAACAAGTGATGACCCATTTTTTAAATATTTTTTCAGTCTTTTGTTGGGGGTAAACATGTCAACCACCAGTTACGAACCAAATAAAGAAAGAGAAAGCTGACAAAATGGGGTCGGGCCCGGTCAAGGTGATTCATCACATATTTTATTGTATGGATTATTGTAACATATGGAAGTTATCATATTAAAATCTCACGATTTAAGGGTAATTTATCGCTCCAAAATTAATATGGTAATTTTCATACACGTAACATCATCTTAAAATAGAAGATCTCATCCCATTCATTCGGGGTCAAGGTACTAATCAAAGTCACATTCATGAAAGGAAATAAAAAGTGTTTTTTACGAAATAAAAAATAAAATTATTAATCACTCAAATTTAAAAATGAAAACTACAATTTTACAAAATGGGGTCCTTAGAGTCTTTTTGTTTTTTTTCCCTTTTTCTTACTCTGGATTTTTAATCATCTCTAATTATATTATATGAAAATAAAATTATCAATATATACTTAATTTTTTTACAAGTACTTGAAAAAATGTTTTAGTTACATTACTAATTGCGATAAAAAGTATTTCAGTGTAATAAAAAAGCTCGAACCGCTTTTTTATAATCCCATGCCGATCGTTCGTCCAATTTCTATGGCATCACCAACTATCTATAGAGGAAAAACATTAAACCACCTAAATTATGCGGGTTTTTTCATTTTACCGTATAAACTAATTTTCTTTACACTTTACCATACAAACTATACAAGTTTTGCACTTTGTATATTCAAAACTTGATTATAGTGTTAAAGAATTATTTTTATTTTTCATAAATTCAAATAATTACATGCTTGGTTAAATTTTTTTTGTGAGAAATCTTTGGTCGATTACCATACTACATTGCTCTCATACTCTTACAAGTAGATGTTAAACTCAATAGGTATTTGGTGAATGAACAAAACCATAACTCAAACAAAAATTAAATACACATCGTGTCTTGATATTGTAACAAAATAATCAGTTCAACTCAAACTTTTATCATATTTTTTCCGGTATTTCGTTTGGTACTTGGTAAATCCAAATTTTGCAAAAAAAAAAAGAAAGAAAATAAATTTTGTAATCATAATTATAATAATTATTTAGTATTTTTTAATTTTAGTATGTAAAAATAAATTATTATACAAAAATAAGTAATATATATGAGAATATATGTAATATAAAAGTAATTTGGTATATGCTAGAATTTCTATTTCGATTCGCTCACAATAATATGGTTTAAATTTATTTTTGTAATTTTTATGTATTAAATAAGATACATAAATATAATATATATACACATACACATAATTAATTTAATTTTCTTTAATTGATATGATAAAGTGAAAATTTCGCAAAGTTGAGATGGCAAAGTGAAATTCTTAACAAAACTTGGATGGTAAGTGTAACTACTTCGGTTTGAATTTTAGGCATAGACGGTTTTGCCCTCACATGGAGGGCACATGCCGAGATATTCGGAGAATATTCTACCGACGATGACCGCTATAGGGTAAAGTGCAAAACTTGTATAGTTTGTATGGTAAAATTATATAAAAACAATATATGTTAAAGTGCAAAAATTGCATAGTTTGGGGTTTAGTGTTTTTCCTCTTATCTATAACTAATAATTCGGTTAAAAGAATAATTCGGTTAATTATAACAAGTACCAAACACTTGCACAAAAAAATTGCGGATGGGATCTTCTATTCCAAGATGGTGTTTCATCTCTCTATTCCACGCGCACGGATGATTGTCATGTGTATAGAAGTTACCATATTAAAACCCCACAATTTAGGCGTGATTTATGCTCCAAAATTAGTATGGTAACTTCTATACACGTGGCAATCATCCGTCTTGCGATGAAATAGAGAGATAAACACTATATTTGGAATAGAAGATTTCATCCGCAAAATTGAGGGCTAGGTAGTCCTATAAATTTAAGATAAAGGCTTCCCTATTCCAAAGTTTTTGTTTCCAAACAGTTTTGCTTTTGTACGATTTTATTGATGATTTTTTTTATTACTATAGGTGATTTAACCAATTAAGTTAAATCTGTACCGAAGGCTCGATCTTAAAGGCTCACATTCAGGGTCATTTTGGAAACTTTAAGTTGATAACTCAAAACAGAACACACGTTAAGCTTAGATGGGATAACCCCAACTAAGACGCTATAATGCTCAAGTCGATTCGGGTCGTGAGGTAAATAAAGTAATAGTAGTGAAGGATTGAAGTAGTCATAGAAAACATTAAAAATTAACCTTAAATGCAACGCTCGTTAGGCTAATGGGATGACCCCAACTAAGACCATCCGATTCTTAAGTCGATTCGGTCGTGAGGTAATAAAGTAAGAGTAGTGACGTATTGAAGTAGTCGTAGTAAACATTAAAAATTAACCTATTTTGAATGTGTGTTTGATTATTTGTAATACTCTTAATTAGTACTTGCATTACTTTACACATGGCGTCGGAGGATCAATGGTGTCCAATCATCCGGGTTGTGGGTCGGTTCGAGTGGGTTATCCCGGATAAAAAGTCCATGAATTCTGCCTCTTGTAATCGCTTTTGGACTATTTCAAAGGTAAAGTGATTTTTGGATTATCGATAGATTTATAACTTAAAATTTCTTATAAGTACTACTACATTTTTTATTTAGTTATTACTATAGGTTTATCTATATCTATATCTATCTATACTACTTATACTTATAAAAGTGTGAATCACTTAAAAGGTTTCTTGAAACTTTTGATATACCTATTATAATCCTAATGAGTAGTATTAAATAGTGTGAGAAGAGGTATAATTGAACTTGTCTTTTATAATATAATTAAATATAATTTCAAGTGTCCATTCATATACCAAATTCTTTTTCAAATACTTTGTAAGTCTATTTTTTTCTTTCATAACTCTTTGAGTAATAAAAATATTTAAATAAATTTAAATTCACATTAAAATATATGGATTTTATATGATAAAATTTTAACCACTCAAAGATGAATAAAATACACAATTATATATTAATTTATAATATTTTTGAACAAATGATGTATCTCTATTGTATTTTGAGAGAAAAATAAGATGACATTAAAAATAAAAAATAAAAACAAAAAAAGTTAACTCCAAGTGCTTTGATTGTAAATAAATATTAATTTATTTTAAGACAAACGAACTAAAAATTAGAAATGAGAAGACATTTTAACCATTCAAAGATGAATAAAATACACAATTATATATTAATTTATAATATTTTTGAACAAATGATGTATCTCTATTGTATTTTGAGAGAAAAATAAGATGAATTTACATTAAAAATAAAAAATAAAAACAAAAAAAAAGTTAACTCCAAGTGCTTTGCTTGTAAATAAATATTAATTTATTTTAAGACAAACGAACTAAAAATTAGAACAGAAGACATTTTGGTATCTAAAATTTGCAATAATCATTTGACCTTTTATATCCTAATAAATAAGATCCAGGAATTAGTTTTATTATTTTTCTAATATACTCTGTTAATCAAATAAAAAATAAATATGATAATATACATTTTTATTAATAAAAAAATTAAAAAGTATGTATATGTTTATATCATTAAAAATTTGAATTTTAAAATAAAACATATGAAAGCTATATTTTTTTACTTAATAAAATAGAATAAAAAAATTATTTTTAATGCGAGTTTAAAAGAAGACTAGAGAGGATTAATTTATTTATTAGAGTATTTTCATGATATATTTTATATTAACTAGAAAAAAACTCACTTTTAAATAAGAATAGAGTTAATTTTATTTTTCACGTAACATATATATATATATATAAGAAAAAAATTGATTTTAATTCTTACATGGTTCATAAACTTATAATTGTCAAATTTGTATATTCATATGTATTTTTAAAAAATAAACAATAATTTATATTCAACATAGTATTAAACCAAATTATTTTGAACTTTGTCTAATATTTCTTCTCTTCATAGTTATAATTTATTTTAAAGATGACTACTCTAAGTATTTTTAAAGTTATTTATATTTCAAACATATCAAGTTGATTAACATTTTTCCTTATATACTTGAAATTATTTTGATTTTCCACTTAAGTGCTAAAAAGTTAAAAAGGAAATGCATAATTTAACTTTAGTTAATTATTATTTATAATATCACTTTAATATAAATTCGAGTGACTTTTTATATCACAAATTCTTTTGAAGAATTGGTAGTCTATATTTTTCTACCATAACTATTTAATTATTTAAATACTTTGAAATTTCAAACATATGTATCTCAAAATTTCAAACAAGATCGATCGATTTTATATTAAATTAGATATCAAGTCCATTCCAAACATATGTATCTCAAAATTTTATATAAGAAATTCATAATATTATGATCTTTAAAAAATTTAAGCAACATGCATAACCGTATTAATGTAATATATTTTCTAAGTAATACATAATATTATTATTAGACTTCAAAGGAAAAAATGAGTGAATTTACGAGAAAAAGAGACAAGATTAAAAATTAAATTACGAAGCTTTGAGTCTAAATTAAAAAGTAGTTTTGGAGATAAGCAGTAATTATATGTTATCAATATATATAGAGGACTCTGCATCGATAGATTTAGTCATTTAAAAGTAAGTATTATGCATTGTGAACCTATAGTTTTATTTTTCATATTTATTTGCATCATTGAGATGAATCTATAGTAAATCCGGAGAAAAACAAGATGATTTAAAACATAAATAAACAAATACAAGTAAAATAGTTAATTTTAAGTGCTCTTATCTTGACAATTTTTTTAATTTTTCGTATTATATTCTTTTGATTAAATAAAAGCAATAACTACAATAATATAAAGTTAGCAATAGTAATCAAAATTATATTATTTTGATTAAATAAAACCAATAATTCGAATATTTGTTGACAACGTCGTCTTATTTGATTATGTTATTTCACCAAAAACTTATTTAAAGATCAAAGTCTATATGAATTTTGATTTTTATTTCGTAATATAATTTTACAAATAAAATATGGAATTTTGATCAACTTTGAAATTTAAATAATATAAGAGATATAGATAAGTTTTTATACGTAAGGAATAATTTTGACTTTGCAATTCTATATGGTTAATAAATCTATAAGTGCGTAATTATTTGTAAAATGCATCTAATGCAAAGAAATCTCTTAAATCAACTAAAAAGAATTTTCAATCATCGAAATCAAAGAATCAAATAATTAGTGCAATTATAAATCATATTAGAATATTATAATTATTTCATCTTAAAGTTTTAAATTTTCTATTTTGTCTCCAAAAAACAAAGTTTATTTTTTATTGAATCGATTCTTTTGAACTTATTTAATTATTCATATCCACATATATATTTAATTAAAATAAAATATTTTCAAATATCAATAGTTTTCAACATATTTTAATTCATATTAGTTTAAGTTTCAAATTACATCTATTTATTTACAAGACCATCTATTATTTTAGTAAAAATTATTTAGCTATATTGTGTTTTACTAAAGTCATAATTGGTACAAAATGATTTCATAGAATAACTTTTTTAATTATATTTCTTGTAAGTTTTTTTAATGCCCATTATATTTATTAAAATTATAATATCTTTTAAGATATAATTCATGCAATATAGAAGTTTAATTTTAATCTTGTAGGTTTTATGCTAAGATCAAAAATAGATAAACAACATTCACAATAAATTTAAAATAACTTATTCAATAATAATTGCAACTAATTAAGTTAATATTTTTAATTAAATTATTAAAGTTATTTGGATCACGTCTGCAACGACGCTCACCTTACTAAGTATCTTTAAATTTGTTAGAAGTACTATTTAAATTTCAGTGGTATATATATTTCACCTCATGATCGTAGATTAGAATCATTAAGCGATTATTGATTGATATTCGAATTCGATCCGATTGGAGTAATTAACCTGGGCCAACGTGTCACTTCATTAATTCATAGTTCAATTTATTAATTTCAAACATATACAAAATCGTCAGCTCTCATGATTTCGAAGGTTGACTTAGTAAAGAAGTCAGCTCCCCACCCCCACACCCCCTATGTGGTAGGGTTAAAATTATTTAATTAGACAAATATAATTCCGTTTTTGACACGATCATCTTTTTCTATCATGCCTTTTAATTTATCCGAAGTATTATTTTGAGCTAGTGATTATTTGTCATCTCTCTTTTTTTTTTTTGACGGTATTTGTCATCTCTCTTTTAATTGACTTATTGTTAGTGTTTGAATTTTAAAGAGTTGAAACTGAAAGTCGTAGCAGTGTCCACTTTGGAGGGTGAGGAATAAAAATGGTATTTTGACTAGTGAACAACGCACGTGTCTTGCCATAGAAATTAACATCTTACATCTTCTTCTTTATCTTCTTCATATTTGTCATCTTCCTCAGGTGTTCTGTTTTGACCTTCATGTTCAAGCATTCAATGTATTTTGGGCCCTGTAATAACAATTTATTTAGATAATGTTAGAAGAAATGAGTATGCTATGAGGCATTAAGTGTTAGTTCATGTTAAGGACCAAATAATTGTTTCTTAATCAAACACTCTCATCGATGTAAATTCGGAGGAACTTGACAATCCTATACATGATCAAATGTATACAATATGAGAGAGAGTGAAAGCCTCACAAAGTGAGTTTCACCCTAAAACCAATTGGTAATAGGAGGAGTAAGCTCACTTAAAAGTGGACTCTCTTCTTCCTTAATTAATCAACGACAACTCACAAGTGACATATCTCAACATGACATATAAATCGATATAACCTCGGTCGTCGGAAAGCAATGTAAGGTACTTTATTCGAAAGGAACCTCAAACAGAAAGACACGCTAGACTAGTTGAGGTGGTCCCAACTAAGACTCCCGATGCTTAAGTCAAATAAGGTAATTGAAGTACTTAGAAGATATAGAGCGAGGTAATTTAGAATAACGACAAATTACCTTTTATATTGATTTTTGTGTTATATTTATAGTATTGTTCACGTGAAACACAGATCAATGTACTCGTGTCTTGATCTGGTCAATCGACTTACCTTTTGACAATGGCAAGCTAGCGGGCAACCCAACATGGGCTTTCGGGTTATTTCGAGCGAGACGAGGTCATACAAGTAATTTTGACTTAGGCAAGTTCAGTAAGGTAATTTCCTTATCACTTCAAAATTTAAGGGCAGTTTTGGATTTAATATTGTGTTTCACTTTTGTGTTCTATGAAATATATGTGCTTTTGTATATAAAATATATCATAATTGATTTTAATTGTATATACGTTGAATACAGAATATCGGATGGGATTGTATAGAAGATCCCATCCGACATAATATAGATTAAGAAGCAATATGAAATTAATTGGAATTGAGAGTTTGAAATGCCAAAATTTGTTCATAAACCTAAACCCTCTACTTCCATATAAGTTGACGCCAAATGGTAGTGTATTTATGATAATGATAATATCAGTGTATATATATAGCACTTATATGTATCAACGCTTATATGTATCAATGATATTTTTTTCCAAAATATGTACCAATGATACTTTAAAAATAAGATGAAACACAATTTTTTTTTTGGTACGGATAAGCAATTTTTTTTAATAAATATAAATATATCAAAAAGAGGAAAAAGTCCGATCACAAACCGGTCGGGTAGCAAAGGAAAAAAAATGTTAAACTTTAGGAAAAGAAAACAACAAAAATTACTTAAAAATGCAATTTAAACGAAGGACGTCTATTTCTAGAAGATCCTCGAATGGCATAATTAGTTATTTTTTTAGCACATGCTTTCGAAAGATCTTCTTGATGGTCTAATGTAGCCTGTTGAATGTCGGCTTATGATCCACGAGCCACAATTGTCATAGACTTCGGAGCTTCCGAAGAATCACAGAGGCAAAGACAAGCGGAGTGGTGAATGGGTCACCTATCTCGTCTTCTTTGTCTTTGAAGATGAAACACAATTCAAAATAAAATAGAAAATTTATGGCATCAATCTCTTTTATACTTCTTTGATATCACAAAACAAAAAGGATGGGAGATATCACAAGCCTGCGTGACTAAACGAACTAGATAGAGATCACTAATTATTCTTTTTGATAGTGCAAACATGACCATGCCTTAGTGAATATATAATAAATATATATTGTTGATTGTTTAAAATTAAAAGTATTTACATGTGGCATTCATCTAAACAAGTGGAATAGGAAATATATATAATAAGAAATCTCAATCCATTTTGGGTAGGGTGACAATCCCTAACACGACACGATAACCCAATACAAACTCAACCCGAAGTTAATAAGAAAAATTTGATCTCGAACCCGAACCCGAACACTCCCGACACGATGTTATCGGTTTGTCTAACAAACATAGTTATTTTATATTTTAATTAATTTTTAATTTATTTTAAGTATAGTTCGAAACCAAACACGAACCCGACCAACAATCCGAATTATGACCCCAAACATTTGGGGCCTAAATCTTATCACTTATACAAAAGTTAATTGACGTATGGTAAACGTTTTGGAAAGTCGGGTATTGTATATACCGTATATCAAATACAATAAAGTTCGAGAGAAAATTATATTAGTAATTAACGATATATTAAGTGACAATATGATAAGTATTACTAAGTACACATGCATACTACGTAACAATAAATCCTATTATTTCCTAATAATGATTTTCGCAAGTTTCAGTATTGGCAAAATTGTGGTTCAATTATCATTATTGGAAATTAGTGACACATACAACGACAATATAAAAATTAATGATAACTTTTTATAGACATCTTGGCTGCCCATCCTACACCTTTTCATTTCCAATAATATTTATTATCCATATTAGATTATCTGTAGTACATTTGATGCATGGATAGATGAATAAAAATGTCCCATTTTTCATATAGATTGTTTTAATTTATAAGAAATGAGACATTTATATGATAGATCTATATGTACACTAGATTTATTATCTACAAGACCAAACAAAAGTTAGTACCGTTTGATACATATCGCAAAATAAGAATTATTAACACTTAATAAGTTAATATATATATATATATATGTATTGCAATTAATTAAATTCTAATAATTATTTATTTATTTATCTCTTTATTGTAGTGGAGTTTCATCATGTTGAGAGGATATACATACATATTGACAAGTATATTAATTCTCAACCATCAATTCCCTCATACATTAAAATAACTCTACCATTCCCATATGTCTCAGACTAGATGTTCTAAAGATGCATTGTTCAGACAGTTTGGGCATTATTCCTATCTATGTCCATTTTTATAATATTTCTTTGCAGTTTTCAAGATGTACTGATGTACAAAGCATGACATCATTTTTAAATCATTAATGATATTTGTTTTTTCTTTTAATTTGGCCACTTATACAGACTGATACTTTTTTCTGAAAGAGACTTTGGACAAAAAGAAGTTGGCTGGGCCTATATGTCCTCAGGCCCTACACAAATTCAGCTTTCTGCGGCTGTCATCATTTGATGTTATATTTCAAGATTTTGTTCGTACTTGCTTTTTATTTTAGTACAATTTCTAGGCCTGGATTCATTGGGCCTGCTACTCCGTCTTTATTTTAGGTTGATGACCGATGGGACAAGCCCAAGTCTCATGGGCCCTTTCAGCCTCTTTTTCCCTATTTGTTGTCGATGAAAGTTTTCATGCTACCCTCCCACAAAATATTGATGCTACTCATTTGAGTAAGAGATTATTGAAAAGAGAGGATTGTGGATGTTAGAATTAGAGCTGATAAAGGGTCGAGTTGGGCTGGGCTGGTGTGATCCCATCAAGCTAGTTAATAAAATCGAATCAAGTTGGCCTGAATTTTTTGTCGGGGTGCCATTTGTGTAGACCAGTCTAGCCTATTAGTAATATTTACACGTGATTTTCATCCCATCACTCGATTTGTCGGGCTTTGGATCGGGCCAAAGTAGGCTAATTATTTGTCGGGACTCTAAAAATGATGCCCACCCCAGCCGTATATGTGGGTCGGACCAATTTTTTTAACTCTAGTTAGAAATTAGAATATCAATTTGAGATAAAAGCTAGCAAGCTTAAGGTTTGTTGCCAAGAACTAGACTGCCAAATGGAACCAAAACCGGGTTCCAAATCGAATCGAACCAAGTGGTCAACGGTTCCTAAACCGTAATTGTGGTCAACGGTTCCAAAATCGGAACCGAACCGTGTAGATCGGTTCCGGTTTCGGTTCTAGGTCTCAAAACCGTGGAACTGGCGGTTTCAACCGTCTTGTTAGAACCGTATATGGAACCGTGATGGAACCGTTTTTTAAGGTTAAAACCAACAATCTTGTTTTGATAAATACATTCTAGAAGAAATGTAAAATATTTATTATGATATTTTTAATATTGCACAACGATTACTTAGGGAAAAAAGTAAACGTCAAGGGTTCCTCGAGCTCAAATGTAGAGCTTGAGAATTATTTAACTACTTCTTTCGAGTTTAGTGAAATAGATATTGAAGACTTTGATATTTTGAAGTGGTGGTCACAAAGAACTCAACCTTATACAATCATCTCAATCATCGCAAAAGAGGTTTTGGCATGCCCCGCTTCAATTGTTGAAATAGAGTAAACGTTTAGCCTGATGGAAATATTTTAGATGAATCAAAACTCACGTTTTTTTTTTTTTTTTCTTTTTATTTTAAACTAAATTGCTAAACATTTTATCTAAATAAAATTAAAAACAAAATGTTCCTATTTAATCGAACCGAACCGAACAAGTATAGGAACCGTGTTCGGTTTGGAACCGAACCGTGAGCATAAGGTTCCGATTCCTCAATTTGGAGGAACCGAACCGGAATCGGAACCAGCTGTTCCAAATCGTGGCCAGTGTCTACCAAGAACTTTAAATTTATGAAATATTAATTTAGTGCCAAAATATATTTAAGAGTAAACAACATAAGATGTTCTTGTGTTTTCTATTTCATAAGTCATGTACATAAAATGGACTAGATTCGACATAAATCCGTTATAATTAATAATTCAATTTTCTTCAATACTCAATTTAATTATAAGAGCAAAATACATTTTTTATAGTTGATCCTGGAATCTAATAATATTATTTAAACTCCACTACATGACAATAATACAATTAATATGAGATGTTTAATACTAAACACCTTCATAGACATAAAAATTATATAGTATTTAAACGCAGAACAAGACTGAGAGATTTTGGATAGAAAATCCCCTATAAGTATGTAATTTTCTCATTTCATAATATTTATTTATTAACAATTGACAATTTTTAGGATGCATTTGATAATTTGTTGATCAAGCGTCGAAGAATTGAAGTTGTGAAAGTCCAGGAGAAATATGGATTATAACAGTTTAATCAGATCCAATAGATGGGCCTCTAAATAAGTTCCCATAAACAAATGGGCTTGGTAGGTAGACTATGCCCAATACCAAGCTAAATTCCCGTCGAGGGTGAGAAATTGGGGCCCATTAGATGGAATGGATCTTCTTTCGTATGCTTACTGGGTATTGTGTTTCAGTTTTCAAGGATTGAATAAGATTTACCATTGGAACACGTCAGCATGACAGCCATGACTGCCATTTCTGTTGAGTCATGTAAATTATTGTCCATTTTTAGGTTATTAATGTAATTTATCTTGACACAGGTTTTACAGAAACTAAGGCTGAGTCGAACACATTAATGTATTTTACTTGAATTTAAAGAAAAAAAGAAAAGATCCAAATGGGCCACGACTACCTAGGGAAAAAGAAATCAATGTTGGAAGCATGATATCTGAGAAGAATTTCTAATGATATTGGGCCGAAAATACAGCTGCTCATTCTATAAATGGGCCAGACCCAAATGGAAGTGGAACTATCCTGGTCCTGTGTCTATTTGGTAACTTTTCCATACCTTTCAAAGTGACAATTGATTGATGGAGAAACTGTGAATATAATCTTAAAAAGGGATAATTACAAAAAGATCTATGAGGTTTGATTCAGTGTTAAAATTAAAGGATATACTAATGATTTTATAAATATGAAGGGGATTTTGATTTACTTTTTTACATATGAAGGGGTTAAATATTAGACAAAATAAAATCTCATGGATAATTTTTGTAATTTCAAAAAAATGCTAGGTTTTTTTATAATTAGGTCAAACCTCGATTGTACTTTTTGTAATTAACCCTCTTCAAAATAACATGATTCAACAAAAGAGCGAAAATGAAGAAGCCAATTTTGTGATGGCTTACAGTTGACCAAGTGTCTAGAGACATCCACATATTATATTTCATTAATTCACAGCTTTTTCTAGACAACACCAGAATTTTCCAAATGAAGCAGTTTGTCAACCGCACTTACTAGAATGTATTTCATCTTGTAATCCAACCACATTTTTTTATGATTTTAATTTGCCAATAAAAGCCAATAATTTATACTTAAAACTTAATATGATAATTTTTATACTTATAGAAGCTCACGATTTATGCTTAAAAATTAATATGATAATTATTATACAATTGGCAATTATTCGTACTATAAAACAAAAAATGAAACACTATTTTGAAATAGAAGTTCATTCTATTTCCACCAGCCAATGCTTAACGGACCAACTGCAATTTTATTCCAATATGTATAAGAGTGTGACAAATTTAGTCATATAAGTATTATGTATAGCAAACTTTGGTCTCATAAGTATGATTTTTGCACAATTCTGGTTGTAAATCTAAATGGGTGACATATTTGGTCTTGAAGTATCATATGTTACATTTAGCGCTTTTGGCCGCTTAAATTTTGATTTTTGTGCAATTTTAGTCTTATAAGTTCTAACTTTGTGTAATTTTAGTCCCAAGAGGGTGCTTTAAATTAGAACTTATAGGACCAAAGTTGTGTTAAAATCAAAACTTATTGGACTAAAATTACTACATATGAAACTTACAGGACCAAATATATCATATTTTTATATTTACTTCCAAGACCTAGCAGATCCAAGGTGGGCCAACCTGGCCCCGGCCCACCCCTCTTTTTATTTAAAAATATGATATTTTTTTCAAAAAAAAAAGTTATAATTTATATATATATATATATATATATATATATATATATATATTTCTTGATTTCCTATCTGGAGCATCTCATTTCGTGTATCGGCCCACTCTTTTAAAGTCTTCTGGCTCCGCCATTGATTTACGAGACGAAAAGTTGCTATACAAAATACTTACGCGCAGGACTAAATATGCTACCCCTTAATCCTTATACCTGCAACACCAAAATTGCAATTAAAACAACACTCACCTATATGTCTACTATGTGTAATTGTGTATATATGTTATGTACAATATAATTTTCCAACTTCTGCATGAATGTGTTCCCCACATTTTATGGTTGATTACCACTCCACATTTGCGACCAAATCTATGACTATTTGGGAAACCCAATTCTTCAAACAATTAGGGTGGGGACAAAAGAGGAAAACAAGAGCAAAATGCACAACTTTATAAAGTAGGCACAAATATACGCCTCTCCATATGACAATCATATTGTAAAAGATCATGCCACTTTTGAAGGTACTTTGGTGGTGAAGCGGGTTGCTCGGTTCTTGTATGACCCACCGGGTTGTCTAATCGGCCGACAAGAAACGATGGGCTAAAAGGTTTTATCTACAACAAACCAATCACCAATATTTTTCTTAAACCCTTTGGTCAAAACCAATTAGGAGAACTTTTTTTTCCTCTTGATTAAACATTCGATTAACCATGAACATGAATTAAAAAAGAATTTATAATAGCTAGGTTAATTATTTTAACGACACTTTATGGATCTTTTCGGTATGTGTTTCAACTTTGTATAATTGGTTTATCCAATCCTACATGCTAGGCCATGATGAAATTAAATAAATAAATAATAAAAAGGATAATAACAAAAAAAAAACCAATTAAATGAGGTTTAGGGTATTTTACCAAAAAATAAATTCAGAGAAGTTTTAAAATTTCAGAACACCTCGTGAGGTTTGAATTTGCCTTATATGTAAATATTCCCCTACATTTATAGAAAATTTTACAATTATCCAGTTATATTTAAGTCAGAATCAAACTTTAAGGGGATTTTTGTAATTTTAAGACTTTTGAGGGTTTTATTTTGTAAATACCCTAAACCTCGTTTTGTTAATTATCCCTAAATAGAATATGGGCATCAACACACATAATGTTATCAGTAGTGTTGCAACCTTACCTTGTAAAGTGAGGGACAAAGTCTTTTTCTGTTTTTCTTTTTTGGGTATTAGCATGTGATTTTGTGGCCATAACCAATTACACAGTGGTTACCATATGGTTGGTCCTCATTTTATTTGCTTCCCTTTATCAACTTAAACATATATTAAAATTGGAAAGCCCACCAACCATTATGTTTAGTTTACTGACATTTCTTTCCAAATTGGGAGGAAATTCCTTACAAGGATTTTTGTGTATTGTGTAGGCCACTAGCTGAAAGTTGCAAATTTTAGGCATTTGCTATAATGGTTCAATTTCTGGTGTTCTATTGACCAGCTGACACACATAATTAGAACTAAGACTCTTCAAACCATGTGGCTTAGCCCATTTGGCCACCACAAGATTGTGGGGTGGAGGTCGGGGTTCAAATCCCCGCTCCATCAAATTGTTTGTGGGGTGGAGGTCGGGAGTTTTATCCCCGCTCCATCAAATTGCTCCCAAGGGCATATGCGGTAGTGAAGATTTGGTGGGAACTCATACTTGAATAGCATCCGTGTGGGTTCGATTCGGGAGAGATCGTTATTAGTAGATTGGGGTCGAACATAATTGTTCTCTTTACCCTGGAGGATCTCGTTGTACGTCGCCAGACCCGTCGTAACACCGGTCGTGCGTGCACATCCCGCGGTTTACCTTGGCGACAAAGAATGAGGAGCCGTAGTTTGTTGTCTCGGCATAGTCGGGCGTAAGCGCTGAAAGGCTGAGTTATCAAAAAAAAAAAAAAAAAAAACTAAGACTCTTCATAACTAGGATGTTCAAATGGTAATCATTTTGTATTCTTTTTTTTTTTTTTTTGAGAAGCTAAGGGCGGATTGGATGTGAGCGAAATTTCATTTTTGTTCACTGGACAATTTTTTTTTGGACCAACCATGCGATTGTTGATAAAAAATTCGGAAATATATTATTCTATCACTTTCATTTTTTTCTCATTTTTTCTCTTATCAATCACATCTACACATTTTTTCACAAAAACTAATCATTATTACACATTCTCCCACAAATTTCACTATTTACTCACTCACACATTTCTAACCACCAATCATATTCAATCATTATTTTATTATTTTAAAATCAAATCATTTTTTATCATTACTTTTTCATCTCACATCCAATCACACTATCAAAATTCATCTTTTTCTTACAAAATTTCTTTCATCACTATTTTTCTAACAAAATGAAAACTTTCGAAATGAAAGATATCCAATCGCGCCCTAACCATTTTGTGTTATAGATTGGTTGGAGTTGGTTTAATTAAGATTTTGTTAGTGAGTATCGTGGTAAGCTTTTATAAGACATTGTTGAGTGTTGACGGGCATTTTGGTCAACAACAAAACTTATGAGCTGGAAATGAGTTGGAAATTACGTAAGGACAAAAGTAAACGACTTAAATGTGTTTTACTGATGACATGGTCGTTCTTATGTTTTAAAAGGCCTAGTGCGACAAAAAGAAATGGGCCCTCTATATTTATATAAAAAAATAAATAATCAATGGTGCGAAAATTAATTTCATTAATCACACAATATAAAATAATGAAATATTATATTACAATTTAAATGTTTTCAATTCATTAAAATAGTGCTAAAAAAGAGATACTTTATTATTATGCATTTGAAATTCTTAACTCCAAATCCATCAATCCAAATGCAAATTAAGATTTATTCTGTCTTAAAAAATTCAAAGGAATAAAGAGTTTTATTTGAGATGGAAAAATGAAAACCATAACGAATAAAAGAATAAATATAGATAAAATTCATGTTAATGGCAAACAACTATATATATCTACATATATCTTAAATTTTAAAAAGAAATTGCTTAAGAACAATAAATAAAATACAATAGACATTTCCAAGAGAATAAACCTCTAACCAAAATAAACAGAAATTACTAAAGCTTCGGTTTTTGTTTTATAGGGTGAAAGAAAAAAAAAAGAGAGAGACACTTTTGCTATTGCGAAAGGTAAACCCACAACCTCAAAGATGAAAAAGGCACCAGCCACCAGTCACCAGTCACCACTACACTAAAAAGTTTTTTGATAAAAGACAGTAACACTTATTTACCTATGCAATATAATTTGAACCATTAAAAAACTGAAAAACGAAACTAGGGACCGGTGGCCATTGGGGAATCGATCCCTTGACACCAGTTTGTGGAAATGAGAAGATTTTACTTGGCTAGAAAAATCTTTTGTTCAACTAAGTAGGATTTATTTTGCATATCCCATATTTTAAACCTTTAAAATTAAAAAAATACTTCCGGCCGCCGGGGGAGCCTCGCGCAGGAGGCATCTTGCGGCGCCACCTTGACTCGCCCTGGGACGTCCCCGATCGATGAAAAACGGTTTTAACTCTATTCGGTTGCTAAATGTCTATAATAAATGAGTAGTATTTATACTATTATATTAAGTGGGGAAGTAATCATATTTATAAATTTGAGTGGGAGGTGTGTTGCTTACTAGTCCTTCATGGATTACATATTTACATGTTTGGAAGTCAATATTTTATTATTATTATTCTGCTGCCTTGTCACATGCTTGATATGTGATACTTTAATTTGTTTGCCACTAAGACTCCATGTCGTCGTTGTTGACCTTTTCATCTCATCTTGCTAAACTTTATCCAACAGGGATTCTCGTCCATTCACCCGACCGACCTAACATGGTTTGTCCTGTCTTTCAAGATACGTCTAGTCGGTCTATATGTGGCAAGTTTGTAGCCACATTGGACTATGACAGGTAGTCCAAAGTTGACAACTCTAGTTGTCTATTAACAAATACTAACTTCACTTTTGTAGTAAATTCTTCCAATTTTTTTCTTGACTGGTTTTTTCAGTTAATTTCAAGAGTTTATCATAGGACGCATATGATTGATTGTACATAGAGCCAATGTGGAGTGTGAGTGATATGATGCAAGAAAACATGCATCGTGCCTACTTTGAAGTTTTTGAGTGTTGCTTGTACTGCATAGATTGTTACATCACAATCACTAGCGTAGCTAGCTTAGGATAAGTGTGATCGGCGGATCGCACTAAATCTCGGAGTGGCTATGTTAACCATTTGTGGGCATTTGATCAATTTGTGGTGTTAACCATTTTTTTAATTCAATAATCAATAAGTTAATCAATTTATTTAAAAACTAAATCGAATAATGATACAATACCCAGCGGATAAGTTAGTTCAAAGATTATTTTAATGATTTGACTTTATAATATAGTGGTGGGAACACTAATTTTGAACCTTTTGACCTATAGTACCTAGTATAGGACTATAGGTTCCTTTTCATTTTTCTTAAAATATAATTAATTTCTTGAATTGTGAGACTGGAGTTTCTTAGTTAATCAAAAGAAATCAGACCTTTTTAGACATTTAAGGCACAAAAGATCATATAAATTGATCAAAAAGATAGTGGCAAAAATAACTACTACTAATAATAATAAAGTTAATTTAAATCCAATGATTCTTGACTAATTGGTGAAAGTGAGGTAATTTTTTTTTAACCCAACTTTCGCGCTTACGTCTGGCCATGCCGAGGACAACAACTTTGGATCCTAATTCTCATCACCAAGGTAAATCATGGATGTGTACATACTTGACCAGTTATGGTAGAGTATCTTTGACGTCAACCGAGATCCTCTCGTATAAAGAGAATAATTATGTTAGACCACCCAAATCTAATAATAGTTGATCTCTCCGAACAAATCTACATGGATGTTATTCAAGATGAGTTCCCACCAAATCTTCACCACTGCCTATGTCCCTAGAGAGTAATTTGATGAAGCGGGGTTGAACCCCGACCTACACCCACATGAGACAATGAGTTATGAGTCTTTTGTGGTGGCCACGGCTAACCCACCTAGTTCATGTGATGTAATTCTTGGCATCTGTTTGGATAGTTGACCTCTCCAAACAAAGTGCATTACTTAGGACAACTCCTTGTGCGCGATAGTTGGATATTAGGGATTTGGGAGAATATCGTGATTTGAGAGTCATTGTGCGATTCTCGGTTTTTTCATGGACAGTTCTTGAGGGCGAATATGTTTTCCGAAAAATTATCATGTAAGAACATGAAATCTCGGTTATATAAATAAAAAAAGGGTAATTTGACCTCCCTAGAAGCAATTGACTAAAGATATTTAATTCTCTGCAGAATTGTAAGAGATCAATAAACAGTTTGTATAGAGTATAGATGTGCCACTGATTTGGAGCACTTAACCGACAAGTGTGCACAATCAGTAAGTGGATAAAGAGCAGTGCAGAATGTGCCTCCCAAATGCATCAAGGTGAAGCACCCATTTCTCATTTTGGTTAAATCACTGTCACTGAAAAAGAAGAAAGAAAAAAAGTATTATTTTTGGGGAAATTAAAAAAGCCCAAGTTTTCGGCCACATTTTTATCCTCTCGACACCTAAAGCACTGATAAAGCCTTCATTTTTCTTGGCCCTTCAAAAGAGAGAAATGACTCTGAGCCAATGCACAACTAGGCTTATTAATGTCTGAAAATTGCCATTGCCTTTTAACTTATGAACCGAATATTTTTCTACTGTTTTTGCTTTTGAAAAGTCCATACTTTCTATTCTATGTATATTGAAAGTTTTTGTTGGAGCATTTGTAGACTATATATTTTTGATGCGGTAATACTCTGGCCTTTACTACTTTTGAGTGGGTCATTGTATCTGTCACAAAAAGTGGTTAACGGTATTAGGATTAAACGGGTGATGATCCTCTAATACTCAAGTCGATTCGAGAGCTAAGTAAAATAACCAAATAATTGAAGAGTTGGTAATTGATTAATGAATTGTGTACTTTCAAATAGTGAGAATCTCAAGTATTTATAGCCCAATTGATAATCTTAATGGGTTTTTTTTGGTCTTAGGGTCTTAATGGGCTTAATTGAAATATTATAGCCAAATTAATTGGATAATAATTAATGAATTAATTTGTCAGTCCTTTTGTTTGTCTTTGGGCCCACAAAAGGAATATTTTAGACTTAACGGATTGGTTTCAATGCCCAAGAATTTGTATTAAATCAATGCATAGTACTTTATGTACCTCACTTTGTAATGGGTTATTCAAATTATGACCCATCAATTATTCATATACATAATTACCTTTGGTCCTCGGTCCCAATAAGGTAAACCATTTTTTATTTTTGTTTGTCCTAAATTATAGACTTATTTTCTTATTGTGAATATTAATTACACTATAATAGACTAAAATACCCATATTTAATTCACTTTGTTTTTAACAAATTCAAAATAAAAATTCATTTTTTCTAATATAATTGGACTCATTTAATGCAAGGATAAAACATGAAGAATATAGGAAAAGATTATATTATGTTTTCTTAATTTGTGTTTATTATCCTCCTTGCCTTGTCTTATTGGGACATTGGTAACACATGAATCTTTCTTGAGAGACACTTATAAAGTGTTTATGGATAAATACACGAAAATGATCCTAATCTCGGAGGAGGAGGGACAAACTCATCCCCAACACTCCACGTTAGTCCTGGAATCGAACATGAGATCTCGGGGTTGTAATTGCAACCCCTCAACCACCAAATCATCCCATGGGATTAACGGATTGGTTTCATTGCCCAAGAATTTGTATTAAATCAATACATAGTACTTTATGTACCTCACGTTTTTTTTTTTTTTAGAATGTTATGTACCTCACTTTGTAATGGGTTAGAGTATCCCTTTACTCTCAAAATAAATAATACTTATATCTACACATTCACCTTTAGCCCTACTAAGCATATTAGATTGGGAGGCGAACATAATTGTTTCTTTACTTTCAGAGGATCTCATTATACGTCGTGAGACCCCATCGTAACACTAGCAATGTGGAGTGCATATCCCGCAGTTTACCTTGGCGACAACAATGAGGGCTAGGATATGTTGTCTCTCGGATAGTCAAAGCGTAAGATCAAATTAAACTGAGTTATAAAAAAGAGAGAGAGAAAAAAACTTATATATATAAATTCTAACACATGAATCTTTCTTGAGAGACACTTATAAAGTGTTTATGGATAAGTACACGAAAATTTGGGCTTTTTGTTGCAAATGGTGCACTATGTATGAGTTATCCAGCTGTTTCGAGAAGTGGAGAACATATAACATCACATGTCATGTCCCCAATAAAAGATTGATGGACTTTAATATCACCCCCACAATCATCAAACACCTTCATTTTTATGGGGATGCATGCGTTAATTGAAAGGACTTGTACGAGTACAAACCAATGTACGAATTTATGTTGCCATTTTAGATCATAATCGTACATATGATCATGAGATCCACGCAGCCCCCCCGGGGCATCTATTATATGTGATTAATGTTGTTGAAAAGTGGACGAAATAAAGGACGGAATCTTTGTAAAAGAGAATTGAAAAAGATGTTTTCACCACAGTGGATAGTTTTTGTGAGGTTAAAATTGGAATTATATTCATGTCGACGTAGGAAGTTGGCAATAATAATCAAGCAAAGTTCATAATTTGCAAACACGGTCCTGTAATTTTTTTTTAAAAAAAAAATCTTCCGATTTTAGCAATTTGGTCACCAGAAAATTGTAAAAACATTTGTATTCACATTTCCAGGTAAAGATGTAGGAACTAATTTCGCTTATATGGATATCCCCCAATGAGGTGGCATGCTAAATGAGAATGAATTCAGGAAAGAAATTCTCACTTGAAGGATGACTATATAAGCAAAATTGGTTTCTAGATCCGTGAGTTTGGACAAAAATGTGGACTCGTGGATCTTTCCTGAAAGTTTTCCAATTTTCAGTAGTAAAACGATTGAAATCGAGAGTTTTTTTGAAAATTAAGATATTGTTTTATAAATTGTGAATTTTAGAGGACTACTATTAAGGACGGGTATTTGATGAGAAAGGTAAATTTTTGAAAGCTTGGGCTTTGTCTAGGTCCTGTGCAATCATAATTCTAAGTTAAAAAAAAGGACATTTTTTGACCTTAATAGCCATCATTTGAAGTCTAGCACGTACTTTTATTGATTAATCATATGGCTACGGCCAGAATGTCGCATTTTTAGGCAGGATCCTGCCTTATCGATATCGTGATTAAGACTTTTATATCAATTTAAAATTAGATTAATGCTTGTGTTTCCCTGGCAATATAATCACTACCTTTGTTATACCAGAATTAAAATTAGGGACCACATAATTTGGTCTGTTAATTGGAATTAGAATTTGTTAGAGAGTAGATTAAGCCAATGGCCTGGTCATTTAATTATTTGCTGGAGACAAAGTTACGATTGCCCAAGAATTCGTATACAGCGAAACGCAATTTATATATTATTCAATAATATTTATTGATCTCAGGATATTTATATACATGTATGTGCATGTAAATAAATAGATAACAAAGAATATCCATATTTTATGGACTGATCGAATTAGCCGTTTCGACCTTGTGGATCGATGCAAAATCATTTTATAGTTGAACTGATTTATTGTTTTAAATCTTTTCCAAAGGACATTAAGGTTTTAAACATTATATTTATTATATATACATATGGTTATTTCAATTATGGCTTTGTTCTATATATTTTCAGCATCTAAAATATATTGCAATATAATTAATCAGCTTTACTGTCAATTATATAATATAATAATAAAATAAAATTATTTTTATTACACCAAATTTATCTAATCTAATTAATTAAGCCACAGACCGACAATAAAATCCAATTCATCAATTTAAACTAGTGAAGCTATTTGAGACACACCACGATTTACATTCTTCATGGAATTCTAATTAAGGACCTAGGACAAGTCCACACTGAAGACCGAAATTTGAGACATAAAACAAAAATTAGAAAGCATGCACCACAAATTGACCACATTGATTTCAGCAAACCCCAATCGGATATTGGAAAACATTATTCATCCAACCAAATTAAGTTTATGTTTCACGGGAATAAGCGCTACTCCTTTAAGTTCTCAAAACCTGTCGATCCACCTTAAAATTTTAAGTTGCACATTAATCACCACATCAGCTGCTCACAAATTTCTAGGTAGATATAATCAGAAATTATTTATTGCATGTCAATTTGAAAAGGAAATCATGTATGTAAAAATGTTTGATATAGTCATGTGCAATTTAATGGTTCATTTGAATCATAAATTTTAATTTAAGGCTTTCGGATCTATAATAACAAAATTATTTATCTTATTTGGATAATTCAATTATACTAAATCCACGAGTTCATTTGATCTATCTTTTGAGTTATTGCATTTGGTGGATTTCAAATTTTTATTTACATGGAATCATTTGAAATTATTTCCTCAAATCAAAATTTTCTATCCAAACCTGAGTCCATATCCTATTCAACATTTTAATCCCATTTTATTCCACGGTATAGATGAATGACACGTGCACGATTATAACATCATTTTTCATACATGACATTCTTCCATAGTGGAATAGTAATATGGAATAGAAAATCTCAATGCAACCTAAAATAATTGGATAGTTGTACCTGAATAGTTTCTAATTAATTAATAACTCAAGATCATGAACCCTGATTTTATAGGCTATGGATGCATAAGAGCATCTAAATCACAATACTTTTGAACTAAAAATATTGGTCATAGGACGTAATAATAATAATAATAATAATAGGGTAAAATTGCAAAATTAGTCCTGTAATTATGGAGCAGTAGCAAAAAGGTCCTAAAAATTTACATTTTGTAAACACATCTCGTAATTATATAAATATCTCAGTTTTGTCCTACAATGTACAGTTTGCAAAATAGTCCTGTAACTATATGAAAATCTTAATTTTTGGTCCTAATTTCACCGAAAATTGGGAACTACATGCGACATTCACATGATTGAAATCCAATTAAATTAGAACCAAAATAGAGATTTCCATATAGTTGCAGGACTATTTTTGCAAACTACACACTTAGAAAACCAAAATTGATAGTTTTCTATAGTTACATGATTTTTGCAAAACGTGATTTTCATAGGACTTTTTGCTACTATTTTATAATTATAGGACCAATTTTGCAGTTTTGTCTGAACGGAGAAGTGAAAGAAAAAAGTAAAAATATGTAAGATATATTGATAATAGGACATAATAATAATAATAATAAAAATAATAATAATAATAATAATAATAATAATAATTGAAAATATGTAAGAGTGAAGCAAGTGAGCAGTCAAAGATTTGGCGAGTGTCCTTGTCTCCCACATCAAGCGCATATACACGGGCGATATTAATATGAAGGTTGCCTCGAAAATGACATAGTCATTAAACATTCCCACAAATATTGGTGTATCTTATTCTCAGCACCAAGCACTAAACTTGCCTTCCCTCTCTTTCTTCCCCTTCCCACCGGACAACATTTCCTTATTAAATTTTAACCACAATAAACAATACTATACATAAAAAAACATAAGGTCTCACAAAGACGCGTCGGTGATACTTTTTGTATAAAAAGTGATATCACTTTTTGACACTAAAAGTATCATTTTTTATACAAAAAGCATCACCGACGCTAGGGCGAAGCTAGACATTTAAATTTGGGGGAGGGGGTAATTAATTTTTTTGGGGAGAGGAAGGCTAAATCAATAAAATATGAATATTTAAATACCAAAATTTAATATTTAAAGATAATATATATATATATATATATTAGTGGAAATTTTGAAAAGTTTGGGGGGAGGGTTAAAGCCCCCTCAACCAAACAAGAGGAAACGCCCGACCGACGTGCGGTCATTTGTCTCACACTATTTTTTATGGGAAAACACACACATATATTAGTGAAATCATTTTTTTGGTATAATTATTTATAGTGAAATGTATAAAGTGTGTTTACTTACTTAAAACATTATTTTCCTGATTAAGGGTTAGATGCACAACACATGTGGTTAGAGTCAACTGGGTTGCCTATTTTTCCCTTAAAACGAAGTTTATTCACAAAACAGACAGGATCTACATATTTTAATTTTAACCAGTTTCGATATGATTCATCTCAGCTGTAAATTGAACTCTTTATCTTTTCCTGAACTCCATCTCATGTTACTTCATTAAATATCGATAGGTTTTTAATTACGTATCATGCCAATAAGTTGATCAACAATCAATTTATAACAACAACTTGGCGTAGTTTGCGAGACTAAGACATTCTCGCCTTTAGAGGTTTATCCAAAGGCACACTTAAAGCGTAGCGGCGGCGGATTCCCACGTCATCGAAAAAAAATTATAACAAGGTCGATTGAGATTATGAATCACTACAAGAAAAAACAAGTTTACCTACAGGATAAATGTGTAGGTAAATGTTAAGAAAATTTTAAAGTGAAGGCAAAATCATTGTAGGTAAAACCATTGTAGGTAAAATATTTACCTACGAATCTAAAATCAAGTTGGTAAATATCTACCGAAAATCATTTGTAATTGAAAAAACTCGGTAATTTGTTGGTATAATTTGCGGAAAACGATATATTTATTCTGTAGGTATTCTCAGATGTAATTGTAAAATTTAGTGACAAAATCATTTGTCAAGAAATTCTGTTTCAGAATTGGAATTTTCTTATAGTGAATAACTATCTAGATTTGAGCATTAATTAATATTTAGTAGATGTATATGTGATGGCCAATTTTCTTTTAGCTGATCGATTCTTGAATTGGGGTTTTAAAATATTCATTCGATTAATTCGATTAGAAGAAGTCGAAGATTTCGAGATTCGACGGTTAACATCCTAAGAAGTAACATCAACGGACTGTGAATGACGTGCTAATGACGTCAAACCAGGGTCCTTTTGCATAGCACATCTCTTGAATTCCGGGGTATGAGGGTTTAGGATTTAAGGGGAAAAAATTAAAAATCCATATATAAATTATATATCAATAGTGCAACTTTCGGTGATGATGTCTGACCTGGAGACTTTTTGTTTTCGTTGACTTCGTATTAATTTTTCTGTAAACCTTTTTACTCCTCTCACTTTGAACAAATGCCACGCAAGAGATATCCTAGAAAATAAAATCTAAAAGCTTGCATCAATAATTGATGCAAAGGTTGTGGATAACTACAGTTTTTTCTATTTTTTCTTTTTGGTTTACAAAAGTTTTTTGGCAAACATGGCCAGGAATGGTGTTGTACCAATTACCAATTTACCATCATGTTGATGGCAAGAAGAAACCAGAACTTTCAATTGGTCCCTAGCTAGAATTGGTATTTATTACGGACATATCTTTATCCGATTATAGAATTAAAAGCATAAATCAAGGGTTCTTATTTAATTTCTACTAGTTAATCATAGTGTATTTATTTGCAAAGTTTCAATCACAGCTAGAAAATGAAGTTTAAGGGGTGAGATTTATTTTTTCTAAAAACTAGTACATAAAGAGGTATTTTTTATTTTTTTTAAGAAGGGGCAATTTAAAATTTAATAATTATATACACAAATTTCTATGAATTTTATAAAAAGAATTGAAGTTGGGGAGCAGCCGACCCTAGTTATTCACATGTTATATTTCTTCGGGTGTAGCTAACATGGATAAAACCTTACTTAGATTACTCGTTTCTACACAATTTGCTTAATTTTGTTATGGAATCCATTATCTATCTTTATTGTTCAATTTTTTCACCAATTACAATTTTTTTGTACGATAAAATTATGAAAGTGAAAAAACATTATGTAGAAACGAAGAAAAAAAAATTATGTAAATTTTATTCTTTTGATAAAATTTTGAAAGCATGGCTACATCAACGAAGAAAGTTAGGTTAGAGAGAAAAAAATATATTGTCCTTGTTACAATTTTCTCTTCATGCATGTTTTTATATTTTTGTGGCATTATTAGGATATCTACTTCTACTCCTATTATCACCTTTAAATATAACTTTGGGATAATGGGCTACAAGATAAAGCCAGGATTGTAGACTAGGGTCAATCTCAAGAAAGTAATGAGTATATATAAATCAATTTCTTATTATTATTTTTTTTGAAGGGATAAATTTCTTATCTAAGTAATTAAATTATCTTGTACAATAAAATTTCATCGGTGTCTGGTGCATTATCTAAATGTCAATATAATCGGCAACCTAAGGCGTTGTTGGTAGCATGTCACATTAATTCTAATTCCCAAACTTTCTCCATTTAAGGTTAATTATTATTGAATTTTGAATGTTTTGCTTCAAGATTCAGTTTGGTTGTCTATTTATTTACTACTTTTGCACTCGCCAGAGACAAGTCAACTATATATTTTTGTATTCTCCAGCTTTAATTTGACCCATTAATTGTGCAAGTTTTCTTATAATTAAATGTAATTAGCTCATGCAGTTGCTTTTTTTGAAGGGATCATATCCCAAAAAATAATTAAAGTATCTAATGCATGAATGCAAACAAAGATTTCGTCATGTTACCAAAAATTCTAAAGTATGTTGTCATACTTGCAAAAATTCAAATCAGATTACTAGTGACTATCAAGTTAAAGTAAATATTATTTCCGAGATCTAATTTCTGAATTAGGTAAACCCCCACGGCCCCACCCCAAATAATAATAATAATAATAATAATAATAATAATAATAATAATAATAATAATAATAATAAGATAAAATAAAATAAAACATGGAAAGTTTGCCATATCAGGCATTTACAAAAATATGCATACTAATTTCCAGACACCATATGTGATTTGTACAATATTGTGTTTCTTTTTGTGTGAATCAAATATCATGTGTTATGTCTGCCATTGAAGAATAAGTAAAGTGAAACAACAAATTAAAATATACTTATATAGAACCAATAATGATGAATAGTTGCACCCAGGGGCATAGCCGAGTTGGTAAGGAATGAGGTGATGTGGGGTGCATTCCTCCTGGCGATATAGGTTCGAATCCCGTAAAAAGCAAATTCTCACCGAAATATTGTGGGGTCTATTCTAAACGAATCTTGTTGATTCTCTCCCTCGGACCATGCCGTCGGGGCACATCCCTTGATTTATATCATGTTGAATTAAGGGGCCTCTAGCATCGCAAATTAAATCCGGGATTAGTCGGGCGTAGTTCCAAATATCCGGATTATAAAAAAATGATGAATAACTTAAGAATTTTTGACCTAACAAATGTTAGCTAGGCTCCATTAGAATTTGATGGACTTTGCACATTTTTTTAGGTTTTTGTAGATTAGAAAAATATTATAATTATCAAATTTTCAAATTCGACTTTACAATAATTAAGTATATTGATGGAGTCCTCATACTCTAAATAAGTGAAGTAGATGATGAGCTCATTTGAATGTGAGCCGAGTGTGAAATTCTAAGGTTTGTTAAGGAGTGCAAGAATATTAATTATATATCCTCCAATAATATTTCACTTCAACTCCTTTTAGGTATGCACTATAACAAAAAGTCAATGGGTATAACTATATATGACATATATTAGCTTCTAAAAGAGATCGACAAGTAAAACAAGAAACATTTATTTTTATCTTTCAAAGTTAGGTTGGTCACGAAATTCTTGGGAAATTTTTTGAATTGTCTATTTTGAGAAATTGTTGACTAAATTATTAAACTCGGAGAAACAAGTGATCGAACTTTGATTAATATGATACGTCTCTTCTGTTGTTAAATTTAATTTACATTTTTAAGTTAAGTTCTTTTTTGCCAGATAAGATTGCATTTGTTCGTACGAAAATTATATTGTTTTTAATGTCATGTCACCTTGATTCACAAAACTTCATGAGTTGAAAGTATCAAATGTTGAACAAGGTGACTAATTTTTAATTTACACAATAATTAAGTTGTTGGAGGCTCTAAGATTGTCAGTTGTCACTATGAAAATCCCCTCAAACTTGATTTAAAGAAAGTTCTTTAATTATTACACCGGAAGTTACAAAACTACCCCAGAATTTTAGTCTAATTACAGTAAATCTCCAGTTATCATAAAAAAAATACAAATACTCCCTCTTGAAGATGCAATTGTAAAATAGAAACAAATATCAATGAGCGTTTATAATTTTGAAAAATAACAGTGCTTTTTTAGAATTTTTGTATATAAAATTATTAGATAATAAAATTTTGCCCCCACTAGAAAATTAAAAAAAAAAACCTCTTTGTCCACTAGATTTAAGAAAAAATAAACTTTGGCCCCTGGCTTAAATTTTATTTTCTGACTCCATCCCTCAGTAAGGCCACGAGTGATTGGTAAGGATAGAAATATTATCATTTAATTTCTTATGTGTGACAACGTGGTAAAACTAAAGAACAGAAGATAGTAATGCATGTAGTGCTAAAACATGTATAATTTTGAGAATCGCATGGGATTTGATCCTTGAATCTTAAAGATTACGATTGGGACTTAGAATTAACTTCGTATCATCATGATAATAATTCTTTGTCGCACGTTGTAACATATTGCAAAAAACTAGCTAGATTATATGATTTTCTTTTATTGGTACTGCAGTTTAATTGGCTCATTTGCTGCCTTGTGCACACAAATTAACTGGAATTGGATTATTGGTACACGCATGTTAATTGTCAATGGAATTAAAAAGTTTTATAGTCTAATAGTTGACCCCATTAATTGTCACAACCAAAATTTGTAAAGAAAGAATCTGGGCTCATGATAAAATAGAAATGTGAGAATCGATCTGAGTTCTAATTCTAATTCGATATTTCCACTTAAGTGCATATTCATTACACGTACTGTGTATATGTAAGTGAATATGATATTATTGAAAATAAGAAAATATTCGAATTATTAGTTGCCACGAGGATGAATAACATAAAGATTATGATTTTTAAACAAAATTTCACATACTTGTCGTCACTTAGAATTAGCTGAAAATATATACATATAAAATTATATGTTTTAAAATATATACATACTAAGTTCAATTAAACAATATTTCAAACATAAAAAAAACTAAAATGTCATAAATATTCAAATCTGAAATGTGATAATTCACGTAGACGATAGACACACAGAAAACATGTTGAAAATATCAGCAATAGAATAAATTTTATATATAAGTTATAGAAATTCATATGGATATGGTTTTGTTTCTTTATAATTGGGATGTCTAGACTGATTTCTTTTCAGTTGGATGTTATAGATATATATTCAAGGAGTATCAAATAAAACATGATCATGAAAGTGTAGAAGTGTCCGTATTTTCTAGGAACACAGTCTATCTACCTAATGTAACTTGCAGTTTGACCAGTCAAAAACCTTTACAATTGTTGTTGAAAGTGTGAATGAAAAAGCAACTCGTTTTTGTACCACCAGGAAACGAAGCCGGTGGAGAAGGTGCTGGTGTGTAAAGAAACACCCGCAGTACAGGCACGCATGTAATATGTGCAGAGAAAGCGCACGATTACCGGGTATTGCCGGTAAATTTCCTGCACCCAAAGCGCCAAGAGAAGAAGGAGATGATCCCGAACCGGGTTCTCGCTTTCCTATGTACGAAATTGGAACACACAATGCGCACCCTAGAGACCTCCATCACAATTGCACCATCCAATGATTTTGTTTAGCAGGTCAAAGTCCATTTTTCTGAATATTTTGAGGGTGTTACTAGACATTACTATATTTAAAGCACTATCCAAAAATCTCCGCTTAGTCCTAGTTTTTTAGCCGCCAACATTTTTCTTCTAATTAGGCTCATCCTAATCCTATCTATACTCTACTCTCAGGGCCCCGTCTAGGTGCTTAGTCTCTATTTTGTCATTTGCCTAGCGCTTAACGCTTTTTTAAAATAATAATTTAATTAAAGTCCTGACAATAAGCATTTATAGGGGAATTATGATTAGCGTTTAACGTTTTTTAAAACACTGGTTTAATATCCTGACAACAAGCATTCATTAGGGAATTGTGTCCTTCCTAATGGGTTTTGATCGGACCCGAATTCGACCTAGAATCTTATATCAACATACAATGCGCATATTAAGTGGACTGGGCGAAGCCATGTTTCAGTGACTGCTAACTATAAAACTCTTCTAACCTTAGCATCTAACATATACATTATACATCGAGAAAATAATATGTCAATAGGTTCTTCCGTCGACCTCAATTAACTAGCTAGATAAAAAACGAGCTCCAGTTAGAAATCATTTCAACCAAATCACAAACACAATTCTAAGTTTGTAATGCTACAACTTCAAATTTTGTAGTTATCATGGGTCAAAGTTATGCAAGGATTAATCTCTGCACTTTTGTTCGAAATGAACACAAAGAAGAAACCAAGATAAAAACTTCATATTTCATGTGTATCATAACTTGGCAGAATAGGCTAAATAAAACAATTATATTGTGTAGAATGTTCTTTCTTCCATAAATTGGGAGTCACAGATGTGTTCAATTTTCGTCTTGACATGAAATCAGCACTTTTAACTTTATCAGCAAAAAGAGAGTAGATAGGATGCGTTAAAGACTCAAATAATGCAAGCTAAGGCTATTATAAGTGTAGCACACAATTGTACCCATCTACACCACACCTAAACAAGAATAAAAGGGTCACTAAAATATTACAGCCAATCAACTCCTACAAAATCATTTATTAAGTAGGAATAAAACCACACTACCTAAGTTGATCCCTCCTCAGACCTCGCCCTCACAATTAAATATGATTTTATGACATCAATAACATCCTGCTTTAACTTGTCACTGGTTAATCCAATCTTCAAAAAAAAAAAATTAGTCAAAAGAAGTAATTTCAAAAAACAACCCTTGGGTTTGGCCTAATTTTTTTTTTAAAAAAATAAAAAAACTCAGTTATCTTTTAAAATTATAAATACTGGTTGACGTTTGCTTCTTTTTTATAAATTGCACCCTCAGTAGTAGGATAAATACAAACTTCAAAGGGTTATAATTTTGAAAGATAACTAATTTTTTTTTTTGAAACACGAAAGATAGATAACTAATTTTTTTTTTATTTAGGCTTAAACCTTAGGTGTTGTATTTGTAATTATTCCTTAAAAGAATCACATTATATAAACTGGCTTAAAAGACTTAGCTCAAGTGGTATCGTTCACCCTTTTTAAGGGTGTTGACCGGGATTGACAACCTAAGATCTTTTAGTTTCTTTGAAATTTATCATGGTCCCTCCAAACAAGATTCTCAATTTATTAAAAAAGGGCTTAAAAACGTTTTCCAAATCGAAGTGAAATAGGATACGTCGCACTAAGAAGAAAATGCTTAGGACACTACTGCTAAAATTGTCACACGCATATTATATGAAAGAATGTTCGAATTAAGAAAAAACAAAAATTGCCACAAAGTCCCATTCATATTCACAATCAACCCATCACATTTTGCTTATTTGCACTTTTAAACCCTAAAATCAAGTCAAGGTGGCTCACCACCCCTCCCCCTTCATTTCCCCTATATAACCCCCTCTTCCCTCTCCCTCTCTCCACCCCCAACTCTCTCTCGCTCGACCTATACATACACATATACATACAAAACAGAGTGATATTAATTAAGCTTTGTCAAAATTTCTATCTTTGAAATCCAGCATGCCTGAGGCACCAAAGGAAAAGCCTAACCCCACTGATTATAACTACTCTGTGGCTGAGAACAACAAGAAAAAACTCGAGTTCATTGAGGATGTAACCAAAAACGCTGATGAGGTCCAAAAGCGTGTTCTTGCTGAAATCCTCTCGAGAAATGCCCATGTTGAGTACTTAAACAGGCATGGCCTTAACGGGCATACTGATAGAGACACTTTCAAGAAAATCATGCCTGTTATCACTTATGAGGACATTTTGCCTGATATCAACCGTATCGCCAATGGCGATATGTCTCCCATTCTCTGCTCTGAGCCCATCTCCGAGTTCTTGACAAGGTTCCCGTTTTCTACATGTTTTTCTTTTTTTAGAATAGAATTAAGGGATAATTACAAACAAACCCCTGATGTTTGGGCTAATTGCAAAAAAGACCCAGAGACTTCTGAATTTTCCCTCCATAAGCAAACCAAAATTTCAAAACCCCCAGACTTTTATAGAAATATTAAGACAAAATAATGATTGGATCTTTTTGTAAATTTCAAAATCTGGGTTTTTTTGTAATTAGCCTAAATATTAGGGGTAATTTTGTAATTATTCCTATAACTAATAACAATCTCCACAATAGTAAATTGTCTCAAATGTGGAGTCTTTGGGTGTTTTTTGTCTTAATACTCATTGTCTAATCCGATTAGTCTCATCCATTTTATAAAAAAAATTCTAGGTTAATTTTTTTAGAAAAAAATTTTATTTAATTTTTATATGGTTTTTTTTTAAATTTTTTATTTGCCCACCCCAATTTTGTATATCACCCACCCCATTTTATTCCCCGATTATGTCATTAGTCTCATCTAAGCGCTAGACTCTCCTTCTCTGTCTACAACTTTCTTTCAATTAGGCCTCGTCTAATCTTGCTTTAAGTCCTGCCTATCCCATTCAGACTCCATCTAAACGTTAGGCTCCAAGTTGCTGCCTGTCTAACATCTGGTGTTTTTAGAATACTACTCGTGGTTATATCATTTTTGCATGTAGGCACCTAACTTTTCATTTTATTTCTTTTGATATGTATGCAGTTCTGGGACATCTGGTGGGGAGAGAAAAGTGATGCCCACAATTGAAGAAGAGCTGGGCCGAAGATCTCTACTTTATAGTCTTCTAATGCCTGTGATGAGCCAATTTGTACCTGGATTAGACAAAGGCAAAGGGATGTATTTCCTGTTCATAAAATGCGAGACCAAAACCCCTGGTGGGCTACTAGCCCGCCCAGTATTAACCAGTTATTACAAAAGCGCCCATTTCAAAGAAAGACCATTTGACCCTACACAAACTACACAAGCCCAAACGAAACCATTCTCTGCCAAGACTCATACCAATCCATGTACTCCCAAATTCTCTGTGGCCTTTGCCAAAACAATGAAGTCCTCCGGGTCGGGGCGGTTTTCGCTTCCGGGTTCATCCGGGCCATCCGGTTCTTGGATAAGCACTGGGCCCTCCTCTGCCACGATATCCGAACCGGGACCGTTAATCCCCTGATCACTGATCCGACGGTGAGGGATGCGGTTGCGCGGATCCTCAAACCCGACCCGGACCTGGCGGGTTTTATCGAGTCCGAATGTGGGAAGGATTCTTGGCAGGGGATTATTGTTAAATTGTGGCCTAATACTAAGTACATTGATGTTATTGTGACAGGGACTATGTCACAATATATTCCAACACTTGATTATTATAGTAATGGTTTGCCACTTGTGTGCACAATGTATGCTTCATCCGAGTGTTTTTTTGGTGTGAACCTTAACCCACTTTGCAAGCCTAGTGATGTTTGTTATACACTTATTCCAAGCATGGGCTATTTCGAGTTCTTGCCGGTTCATAGAAACAATGGGGTCAATAGTTCAATTGACATGCCCAAATCCCTCAATGAGAAGGAACAACAAGAATTAGTTGACTTGGTTGATGTCAAGCTTGGGCAGGAATATGAGCTTGTTGTCACCACTTATGCTGGTAAAAGTTTATCATATATCATTATCATTTACCTAGTTTATTCATACTTATTGCCTTACATTTGTCATTATGAGGTTAATTACAAAATAACCCTGAGTTTTGGTTTAATTACCAAAAACCTCAGCTATCTTTCAAAATTACAAAAACTCTCTTGCTATTTGTTTTTATTTTACAAATTTCAATTATTCAAAATACACACCTCAATCGGGTGTTTTGTAATAACTTAATAGGGTATTTGTAATTTTAAAAGATAGTTTATTTCGAATTAAAACAAACCTGAAGGGTAGTTTTTGTAATTATCCCTTAATGATTGGAGAAAGAGTGTTCAGAGTAATTAAATATTGAATAATCACTTCAACTAAAAGTTAGTTGTTTATACAATATGGTATCAGAGTCGGCCAAAACGATATCCGTAGTTCAAACTCACCGCCACCCATAAAACAACTTAAGCTTTTACATGAGGTCTTTATTGAAGAAAGAGTTCAATTATTTGACATTTTTCCCTTAATTTATTTGTACAGGGGCTATATCGATCTGAGTGGGCGACGTGCTCGCGTCGCGGGATTCAAGAACAATGCGCCACAATTCAACTTCATTTGCCGCAAAAACGTCGTCTTAAGCATCGACACGATAAAACCGATGAGGTTGAGCTCCAAAATGCCGTAAAAACGCGATCGGCCATCCGATGCCTTTTGATGCCCGTCTCACCGAGTACACTAGCTACGCCGATCGACCACAATTCCAGGCCATTATGTGCTCTATTGGGAGCTCACCCAAAATGGCTCAATCCAAATCCCTCCATCGGTTTTTCAAGATCGTTTTGCCTAACGATCGAAGAGTCGCTTCGACTCTGTCTTCATCGACGAAATCGAAGCTGATGCCATTGGCCCTCTTGAGATCAAAATTGTGGAAGCTGGGACTTTTGATAAGCTTATGGATTATGCCATTAGCTTAGGGGCTTCAATTAATCAGTACAAGACTCCAAGGTGTGTGAAATTTGCTCCAATTGTTGAGCTGTTGAATGCCAGGGTTGTGGAGAGTTTTTTCAGCCCAAAGTGCCCAAAATGGACTTCCCTGGCCTAAAGCAATGGAGTAACAATATCAATTGAGATTTTAATTCTCAAAAACCAGCACAAAAAAAGAACTGTTTTTGTGATCATTTTTAGTGGTAGAAGTTGATTTTATCCGTACTTAGGTTTAACCAGTCATTTTTATGCTTTTTTTTTTCCCCTTTCTTTGTACTTGTAGTTTTTTTTTTAACTGTTGTTCATGATTGTAGAATCTTTTAATGATTAGCCATGTACAAAAACAGTTCCTATTTCATGGAAGAGTTTATTTCTTTAAATGTTAATCTTGCATAGTGCCAGTTGGTTTTTATTTTGTGCAGATATGCCAAATTGGTCGTTTACGTTTCTAAAAAATAAAAACTAGTTATGTTTTTCAAAAATATATTTTTTAGCCAGTTTGGCTAAAAAATTGCAGTCATGTCCTCCTTGTATACTTTGTTGAGTTAATTGTTACGGTAAATTTCTCAGTACCAAAAAATCAGGGGCACACATTAGGGGCAGGGGGGGGCTCCCAAGATCACAAGATCCCAAATTTTTTTGTTCCGTTTTTATGGAAAAAAAATTATATTTATAATTTCTAAGGGAAAAGATAATTGAGCTAGGTGGAAAAGAATTTGGGGCTAGAGGTACTAAGCCGGGTTGGCTGCGCCCCTGCAAAAAATGAATCTCGGTCTCGAGAAATGAAAAAGGGCAAATTAGATAATTGAACTCAAATATGACTAAAAAAGCTTTGTTTGGAAAACATGGCTAGAAAATATTTTTATTAGCGAAATCTTTTATTTTTATTAAGAGATATTTTGTGGGAATTGGTTTTCTTATTTCCAGGCAGGTTTTCTGCCCACTAAACTCTCATGGGATGTGTGCTAAAACTGTCAACAGAGACCAAATCCCACTTGGGTTTCCATGATTTTAATAACAATTTTTTGGGAAAAAAGGAAACCCACTTTATGTGTCTTTTAATTAAACCTAGAGTAAAGAAAGCTTTATCACACTTTCCAGTAAATAAATAATTAGCAATCTTTGTGCTACCATTTCAAACTGTTAGTTAATAGTAGTAACTGTAAAATTTACCAGCATCCCCTCCAGTCAATTCTATTTAATTTTCCCCGTAAATTGGATCAAAAAGCATGGGGGCTCGTATCAAGAGTGATTAACCGGAGAAAAAGTGTTTTTGATATGAATGCACAAAATTTTATTTTTTAACAGCTTACTAGTACTTAAATCATATGAATATTTGACTTTCAGTTTTCTCATTATACTTCTGTAACGAGACTTTTAGGGATCAATCGATGTGTCGTGTTTCGTGTTCGCGGGCCGTGTTTCCGACATAGGTATTATTCGTGTCAAGATACACGACACGAATACGCCCATTTATGACACGGGAACTCGACACGACACCTAAAAACTTATATAATTTAAATTTGACGCAAAAAAATAAAAAATAGTGAAAAACTAAAATTACAAACAACAAATACATTAAATATTAAAAATTATTAAAAAAATGCATTTAATAATTTGTTCATCATCATATAACCAACCAAAACATTACAAAATATTAAAATAATATGTCACTATAAAATTTAATGGGTTACATAGGTCAATTGTGTTATCGACACACGGTCGACTGATCTCGATTTTTGATACGAACCTATTAAAGGTTGTACATGTCTCTGCTAAATTTATGTTAGGTTCAGATCGGATTATCGTATTGTCTTTCAAAAATTGACGCCCAAAGACGTTATTGACTAAAGTGTTGTCTTACCCCACTTAGTCCCCTAGCAAATGGTAGACTCTTCATGACTCGTGTGTACATTTTTTCCTTTTCCGATTAAGCTAACTTCGTCCAAGCACCGCCGAGGCATTAGGCCTCAATCGATGCCTTCTTATTTTGGAACACTTGTGTATGTACATTTATTCGAACGGCAAGAATTGGAAAAATAGAAATTTTAAGTTAAATATCTTTACAATATCTCGCTAAAAAAATCATTGAAATACGGTGATTAATTTCGTTTAGTAGGACGTTAAATAAGAAAATATTTAATTTAGGAAGAAAATTAATAATAGCAAAAATTACAAAAGCATAGTTTAGTAGCACATCATTGAAATCATTAAAAGAAGATATTAAAGCCAAGACAAGCAGAGCCTCCTTTCAGTCTATTAAATTCTTTTTAATTAATACATAACACTCTCGCAATAAATTCAAATTCCTTACAATACTTTGAGCCATGGACACTTTCGCAAAAATTCTTTCTAATCTCTATTATTAACGTTCTAAAATCTTTTGTTGTCCTCTCACTTTTACTACGTACCATTGATAATTTGTATAATTATAACTACTCCCTCATTTATTACATATATTAGGATTAAAAAAGACCGTCACTAACATTAATCTCTTATACACTTGGTAGTTTGCGATGGTCGGTATGAGATGATACCATAATAAACACCAAAAAATTATGTGTATCCACGATTTGTTACCACATAATCTCTAATAAATTAAAGTTATATGATTGGAGCTTTAATATTTTCTTACTTTGAGGTACTTATTTATTTCTACTTTGAGATTTAAATTAACGTTATATGATTGGAGGTACTTATTTATTTCTTCTAGCTAGTTTCATCCTTGATTATTGAATTAATCCGCAACGACGTACATTCATAATTCATAGTAAGTCAATTAATCAATATAAAAATACACATATTTAATATCGATCTAACACATTGAAGAAGTAGATATTAGCTAGGGAGAAATAAAACCCTAAACCATATTAATTAAGGATTGAATAATTTTTCGACTTTTCTCAGCCATTATTGTAATAATATAATATGAAATAAGATGAGAAATATATCAATATATATAGGGGTAATTATAAAAAGTACCATTAAGGTTTGACCTAATTAAAAAGCGGTTAACTTTTAAAATTATAAAAAAATACCCCTCAAGTTTTATTTTGTCTAACACTTACTCCTTCATAGGAAAAAAGTTCCCATTCATATTTATAAAAATATTGCAATTTACCCATTAATTTTAACTTTGGGGTACTTTTTGTAAATTTGAAAGTTACCTGGGTTTTTGTGTAATTAGGTCAAATCAAAAGGGTACTTTTGTAATTATCCCTATATATATATATATATATATACATGACTCAATCTGGGTGTGGTCTCCTCCTGCAAAATGGCAGAAGCTAAAAAGAAAGGCCACACATTTATTTGGAATAATAGCAGACAAAGGACTAAAGTGGTAAATTAAACAATATCGCAGGCCAGAAACCAAAGGACAGATAAGTTTATTATGATTTTCTTCTATTCAGAAATTGTTCCCTTGTTTGCCTCTGCAAGAACAATTACATTTTTTGGCAGGGTTCTTTGATTCAGTAAATAGACAATCATGATCCTCCATTTAAACTGATGACCCTAATTGGCACGGGAAAATTATTATCTTATTATTTTATCGAATTAACTTATCATATGAGTATTTTTCACATTCACAAAATGGGGCAAATTTGAATTATATATTTTGCTTACATTTTATCACTACCAATTTGTAGCCATGTTATGGCATAATGGCAATGCTCAATCAAAAAAACTCCAGCAAAAACAAAAATTGTCAACGTTTTCTTTTGCAACTTCCAATATGTATTGATAAGGAAATTACCATCTTGAACTCGACTAGGTCAAAATTATCGCTTTTAGTCTTGCCTAACTTGAAATTACTTAAATATCTTTAAGATCCGTGTCTTTTAATATGGATCCAAGCCAACCCGAGAATCCGGTTCGGTCGTCCGCGAACTTCCCATCGTAGACGTCACGAGATCATTACACATGTACGGAAATCCGCATTACACATAGATCATGAACAATATTGCATTTATAAATACGGTATAGAAATCCATGTAAAAGGTAACTTACAATTACTACTAAATTATTTCGCTCTCCAGTTTCTAAATACATCATAACTTGATATGATTTAAGCGTTGAAGGGTCTTAATTAGATGGGGCAACCTGCCTAGCCTAATGTGTGTTTTTTTGTTTTATTTTAGGTTCCTATGAACAAAATATTTCACCATTGTCGCTAGCCCATGACCTCATGTGAGGTACATTTGGTTTCTTACCTAAATCTTGTATTTACTTCAACGACCAATATATATTTTATTGTAGCAAAGTACTTTTATCCGTGAGATGTATGACACAATTATCCCACGATTGTCCCAAAATTTGGACATAGGAGTTGGATCCCAATATGCGCTTGCTGGGATAATAACAAGAAGGATAAAAAAGTACTTAATGGGAACACCAAATTCTTCCACTAGTAAAAGCCATTGGATCACTCATCATAATTTAAAAAAAAAAAATTGTCCAAACCTAATTTAACTAAGAGCGATCACAATTAATATTACTCCCTCCGTCCCACTAAGATACACAAGTAAGAGAAATTAAAACAAATTAAAAAAACATAATAAATGTAATTGGAATTATAATTTTTTTCACATTCTTCCTATTTTATCTTTGCATCATTAAATGAGCCTCACTATATTGAAAAAATTGTTAAAAACAAAGTGAATTTTGACAGGGGTATTTTTGTCTATTAATTTAGTGTAATCAATATTATCATCCATCAATAAATTAAAGAAATAAGCCTATAATTGGGACAGATTTAAAAAAAAGAAAGGTAGTATATCTTAGTGGGACGGAGGGAATAACTGAGTCGTATAATTAGGATTTTTTTTTTTGTTTCTTGAAGGTTGAATTAATATTAATATATAATTAATTACTCCCTTAATAGTGTAAGCTCATCACATCACATATAATTAACTTATCCTACACTTGAATTAATGGGCCTACCTGTAAAAAAAAAAAGGGAAAATGCATTTAGACAAAATCCAATTTTCTGAGAACTTTGACAAAACTATTCTCAAGATTCATGACCCTTATCTGCAATAATGGCGAAAATGAGTGATTTGAATGCGATTGATCAGTTAAGCGTAAGGGATAACGAAAGAAATTAAATTTGTTGATAGAGAAAGTGAGTTTTGCATTTTGGAGACAATCCACCAAACAAAGTAGATGGCAACACTGATTAACGCCATTAAATGCTAATAATGATTTAAAATTGGGGTTATTTGGTTTTTTTAGTCACTTTTTAGACTGCGACGTTTCCGAATTACCAATTTAAGACACATATACTTCACATTTTTTATAAATTGGTACATTTTTACTTTTCATGACGAAAATGCCCCAAGAAACATAAGTGTGTTTTGAGTATACTTATTTAAATTATGAAATCAATTAAATTTTAATTAATAAAAAATAAAAATAAGTTTCTAAAAATATTAATGAATTTTTGGACAAAATAAAATTAATCATTAAATTAATAAATCAATAAACATAAATTAAAATTTAATTAATCAAAAAGAAAATTAGTTTAATTAATTAATTTTAAAAATAAAATGAAAATTAAATAATTGAAAATTTAAATTCATATAGAAAATAAGAAAATCATAGCAATTTTTTATTAATATATTAATTTTTAATTAGTTTTTAATCAAATTTCAAAAAAATAATTAATTTAATTTATTTACAATTAAGAATTTAAAATTTTAATTTAAATAATAAATAGTTATTTCTTCATTAAATTTATTTTTAAAATTAATAATTCTAATTAACACTTAAGTTTTTAACAAAATTATAAAAAAAAAACTTGGGCCGGGCATTATATCATCCTTAAAAGTGAATAGGTATCAATTTATAAAAAATATGAAGCATAAGTACTAAATTGGTAACTCGAAATGTCATATGCCAAAGTAGCAAAGTGTCTATAGGTCGTACTAAAAATCAATAACCCTAAAATTGGGTATCAACAATAATACAATTATATGTCAAGGGACATATGGCCAAAAAATAAATATTAGGGGAGCAAAATTTATTTTTAATTTCTCAATAATAATAGATAAAAATGTGTTTTTAGATATTTTAGGAGGGGGGACAAGATTTTCAAGTTATTTTTAATAATTATGCACGAACTTATAAATTTAGTAATTATTTATAAAAGATTTATAAAAACAAATATACAGTTATCTTATAAACATTTGGAACTACTTAATAGAGTGTTGTTCACATGGACTGAATGTAAAGTAGGGACATATGAAATGAAGAGAAAACAAATATTGGTGGATAATGAAATTAGAGAAGAGCTAAAGCATTAACATTGGCCGTACGTTTTCATTAATCTGCAATTAGGGAGCGAATAATTGATGATTGGGCTTCTTAATCCTCCTTTAGCTAATGTTGTGCACTCAATAAATAAGATGCTGAAAGATTAGGGAGTGGATAATGGAGTATTAGGTTTTAGTTCCACTTTTAATTGGCCTGGTGTTCAATAATGTTATGCTAGCTGAGAAATAGGGATGAATTAAAGAAAAAGGTGACGACGTCGTTTATTGTGTGAAGAAAAAATGTTTGTTAACTAACATTATTAGACTAGAGTATTTATATGTATTAATCAGTAAGTATAGGTAACATAATTAGACTAGAGTATGCCGATTCTCTTACGAAATTTATTTAGTAATAGGCAAAAACTTTGCGTGAGACGGTCTCACACGATTTAGATCCGTGAGACGGAGCCCTTACACAAAGTTTTAAAGGTTTTTTTTTTCAGATTTTATTTTTCTTAGGGTTTATATTTATTTTTTTAGGGTTTATTTTGTTTGTTGGGTTTATTTTTAATTGATTTGGGTTTTTAGGATTTTTAGTTTTTTAGGGTTTATTTTTATTTTTGAGTTTATTTTTATTTTTCGGGTTTATTCTTCATGGTTCATGTTTTTAGGGTTTATTTTTGTTTCTTCGTAGTTCATTATTATTTTTAAATTTATTTTCATGGTTCTTGTTCTCAAGACGGAGCCTTTAAGAGGTCCGTCTCACGGACCGTGAGACCGCCTCACAAGAGACTTGCTCACTTATATTTTGTTGGGATTCGATCTAATATTCTCAAATTTGAGATGTCAAAATGAAAATGAAAAAATGTTTATATAAAGGGCAAAAACTTGTATGAGACGGTCTCATGGGAATTTTTCATGAGACGGATCCTATATGTAAATAAGATTTGAACCCAAACCCAAACCCATGAAAATGACCCATATTTTTTGTGTATTGTTAGATCCGTCTCACGAACTTAAGTTCATGAGACGGTCTCACATAAGACTTTCTCTTAGTAATAATGTACTTAGATATATTAAATAAATCGGGTTTGATTTTATTTGTTGAAATATTAAATGAATTATCTTGGTTGGAAAGGCCAATTTAATCTTCTTGTCTATTCAAAGAGCTAGTGTGTTCGTGTTTACTCGTCAAATACTATAATAGTATGTTCAACTTTTAAATTTGTACTAGTTAATCGATTTTATAAATCGACATTTTGGTCATTGTTGAAAATTTTAATTTGGACTAATATATGTTAATTAAATGTGCATAGTTGTCTTAAAGTATAATCCAATTAAAGTGATCTACTAAAATTTTAATTTTGGATTAAAATCAATGGCGGATACAAGGTTGGGCCAACCTGGGCCCTCGCCCACCTTTTTTTTTTAAAAACAAAACTTTTTAGTGAGAATTTAAAAAAAAAAAAGGAGGGGGGAGAAGACATGAATACCCACCTTCTTAGCCCTAATCCCCAAAATACGCCGCTTACTTAACCATTTCCTACAAATACGCTCCCGCTCAAAATTAGGACCAATATACGCGAGCGTATAAGAGGTTATTTCGCTCCAAAATCACGGAGCAACAGATCTCGGATCAAAATTCAACTCTCTATCACAACACATATCAAAAGCCATAGGAAAACAAATCGCAGAAACAAAAAGGCGAGAAGAGACATGTTCGAGATAAAAATCAAACTCCAAATCAAGAGGAAGAAGAACAAACAAACCAGGTAACAACAACATCATCCTGCTTATTTTATTCTCAAAAAATATTGTTTCAATCAATTTCATGATTTTTCGTGATAGAAAATTAGAATTCAATATGTATCGGATGAAATTGACATTGAACCAGAATTTTGCATGAGAATTCGAACAACCTGACAATTTTGAGCTTATAAAATACTTATCTTGTTCGAATTATAATCAAAACTTCTACAAAAATTACTTCTCATGAATATCAACAAAACAATTGTGTCAATCTCGAAAATTTATATGCAATACATTAGGTAATTGTTTTACATATGTTTCTTTGTTGTTTCACAATTGTTTCTATTGACAATGTTTCACCTAATACTACACATTGCTTCATTCCCGCATACATGAAACATTATTGCATATTTGTTTCATTCATGTTTCTTATATGTTTCATTCAGTGCAAACTTCATTGAATTCCACGGTTGCATGGAGAAAATCCCAACAGCCGTATACCACAATGGACAATGAGAAGAAAATAGAGATTATATCAACTTTGAAATAACAGAATACTCGATTCCAATGGATCGCACTTTCATCACCCTAAAGGAAATCTTGGAACAACAAATACAATTCAGAAAATTAGAGCTTATTTGTCCATCATCGGTTACGAGAAATGGACACGACTCCAATGTCAAACAAAAATATACAGAAAGCGGGAGAGACCTACCAAGAATAACTTTACTAGAGTATGTGAGATCTTTAGTTCAAGATTGGGCATGCACATATCAAAATGAAGTAAGATCAACATTTACAAGGATGACAAAAAAAAATCAAGAGAATATGGGGAAAAACTACACCATTTTTCTAAATTTAAGAGTAATTTACTACAAATTTTCAAAGACATGATCCCTTGTTTCACAATTGTTTCTTACATGTTTCATTTATGTTTCAAGTGAAGAGATCAAATGATTTTATCTTTAAAGTCATAGAGGCCGACAAAACATTTGTTGTGGACCTTGAAAAAGGACTTGCACATGCAACAAGTTTCAAATGGATAAAATTCATTGCCCACATTTTATAGCGAGTACTAAAAGAATTGAATGAAAAACCGCACTAATGCTGCTCGAATACTACATGAAGGAAACAATGGAAGCGACTTATTTGAAAATAGTATATCCAATCCCACATGAAGATACTTGGATCAAACATTAACTGAACAAAATCACATAACTCCGCCTCCAAATTGTTTGAAAACCTACTACCCACAAATCTATTGTAAATCAAAATAGCCAATAACAATCCAAAACCTAGAAAGCTAATCAAATACAAAATAGTTTCATACTACTAAAAATACCAAACTTAAACATATTCACATATTACTCAACTGATTACACCATAATTAAGATTTACGTAACAACAATTCCCTAGAATCATTAGGAAGTGGAGGCAATCTCAATGTCGTTGTCATCATCATCACCATTTTGCTACTTCAACTTAGCATGATTGTAAAGTATATGACTAAACTTTGCTCGTTCATTCTCTACCACAAACGTTTCAACGTCCATACCTTTCCAAAGAATAATGTACTCCGCATAATAAGCAACAAAAAATCCCCCACAATCACTACAAAAGAAATAAAAAAATACATAGTCGGATAAATAACACAACAAATCAAAAACAACAAAAAAGAACAAACAAATGAAAAATACATAAAAAACAAGTTTTCAATTAAATAGTTTTTCAAATTGTTTATAACGTCAAAAGATAACTCAAAGATGTACTCTAACAAAGATACCATCATCGGGATCAATAACATACTTGAAATCCTAGAAACAAAAAAAGAAACACGAAATCGACAACCACTTCAACTAAAATACATAAAAGAACAAATGAAACATAAAAAAAAAAACAAAAAACAATATCGAAACAAACGAAAAACTTCAAATCACAAAATAACAAAAGAATACATGACAAAACTCATACATCAAAGAACATCGATTCTCGCAAAAAAACCTTTTTCTTTTTGGAAGCTTTGCACCAACCTTGAATTTTACGATTTTAAAAGGCGATTTAACCTCTAAAACTATTTCGTCATTAACAACATTTTCCACTTTCCTCTTCTTCTTCAAGTCATTTACCATCGCAGGAAGCTCAAGTTTCATCTTTTTCAAGAATCTGTGCTTCCAACTTCAAAGAGCTAATTTCTCAATAGCCTTTTATAAGGAGAGTTCTTAGGAGCCATTAAAATAACAAACCTCAACCAGCAGTTTCAAGAAGTTACAGAAAGAGAAGTTAATGATGGAAAAGTGAGAGAAACCAGAACGACTGAAACTAAAAAACCAACTTTGAAATGGAACAGAGCAAGGGGAAGACGGGGCCATGATCAAGCAGGGAAGAGCAAGAAACACTGACCTGGTTCGCGCTGGAGAGAAATAAGGTGAAAAAAATTAACCCTCGGCAAAGAACGTACAAACAGGGATGAATACGGTGAAAAAATGAAGTTTGTGTGACTGGGAGCATATTTGTTATAACAACGCAATTTTGTTTTTTTTTATAAAAAAATGAAGGTATTTTGTAATTTTTCGTAAGAAAAAATTAGTTATAATTTGTATTGTTTTATCTTGGATTTTCTATTCGCCCATTCCATTTTCACAGACGGTCCCACCATATTAAATCGTCCCTAGCTCCGCCCCTTGATTAAAATGATGTTAAATTGTCATGTGTTTAAATGTGTTAATACTATTATGAGATTTACAATTTGTTGAGGGACCAAATTGTAAATCGAGGGGATATTTATCCTCAAAAGGTTATGGTCCCAAAACAAGAACGTGTCACTCAAGTTGCGTAAAAAAACTCTTAAGGTAGAATGTTTGTTTTGAAAACCGTAAACCAAATCATATTATGTTTAGATTAATCTCTTCTTTTCTGATTATCATGATATATATTTTATGAAATTTTTTTGAATTAAAGCATTTCTTTGTGATTTCGATTACTAATACGGATCTCTTCAAATACAAACCGGGTTTTTTTTTTTCTTCTTTTGTTCTTTTTTGTTTTTGGAAAATTTAGTCAATCGTGGCTCTTGCATATTCAATTATAGACTTTACAGTTACTATTTGACGGTCAACTTTGCGTAATCACAATGTAATAATTAAGCTGTTTGTCCCAAACATGGGCATTTTGTGTCACCTCACACGTCACACGTGTGTGGCTCTGACAAGACAGCAGACACCAGCACGTGTGGCCTCAAATGGAGAAAATCGTAGCTTTGACCTGCCCCCACCGGCCCACCCAAACGTGAGGGATACCTTGCTGTGTTTGGTTGTCGGGCTTCCATACTAGGCCCAGTCGGCCCAATTTTCGGGGCCCATCCGTTTTCTCTTCATCTTCTGCCAATTTTTTTTAAAATTATTTTTGGGAGGTGAAGAGATGAGTGGAGGAGGTTGTTTGAAGTAGATAACATAATCAATTGGTGGGTGTTAATTTATATTTTGATTATTTATATCTCAAAATTAGAAAGAAAAAATAATGCTAAGCCCCAAAGATCAAAGGGCTTTGGGGTCGAGATTCGAGATTATTCAGATGTTTATGGGGAGATGTAAGCTTGGCATGAATTTAGTAGAATACTGAATATATAGGCATGAAATTGAACCGGTAAAACCTAAAATATTACACTTAGGTAGGGGTATAATCGATACGAGCCGAGCCGAGCCGAGCCGAGCTTTTAACATATTTGTCAATAGTTCGTTTAGTTTTATATGAGCTCGAGCCGAGCTCTCTTCGAATTTTAAAAATTTTGTTTATGTTCGTCTGATAAAATTATATAGTGTTTGAATTTGTTCACGAATATGTTCATGAATGCGTTCATATTCGAGTTCGGTTCATGCTATTCGTGAACATTGGATAATTATATTTGCTAATAATAAACAAACAAATAAACAAAATTACATTTGACGATTTCGTGTTGATGTGCAATTGTGCATCACATGTTCGTGAACAAATTCAACTTTAATTGAAATGTTATATTTTTAATATTGTAACTTTAAATCTTTTTCATATTATATAAATAAATTAATAAATAAATTATATTATACAATACTTTTAGAATTATATATGTTTAAATTTTCAATTTTTATATTTAATTCTTATATGTAAATTTTCAATTTTTAAATTAAGCAACATAAGCTTGTTCATGAATATTTTATATACGAACTCTAAACGAGCTTATTCACAAAATATTAACTAATGAGTATACAATTGTTCAAACTCTATTCGTTTATTAGACGATTCCTATTTGTTCATCATATACTCATTAACTAAATAAACGAACATAAGTGAACGACATTTGAGCTTGTTCACGAGTTGTTTGACAAATCTTTCTGTTCATTTACAAATTCTACACTTAGGAAGTGTTTGCAAACTATAAAAAAAAGGAAAAAAAGTGATTCTCGGTTTTTAGGTGAAAAATTTAACGGGTTTTTTTTTTTTTTTTTGCATTTGAGAAGTAATTAAATCCTTCCTACAGGGTTTCACTAAAAATATAAAGAAAATGTAGCATCCTTTCTAACTTCCCGAGTTTTTATTGGAAAATAAGCAATTAAAATTGAAATACTTAAAAATACGGGATAATAAAAATCTCACTTCATTTGAAAACTTTGCAAAATGAAATAAATACTAATAATTGAAATAATACTTGTCCAAAAACATTCATATTAAAAATAAAATGACATTCGACCTTTATTAAACTAAAAAGTGAAACTTTGAAAATATAAAAGAATTTCATTGACATCGGTTTCCCGAGTCATCTGCCCGCCATCCTTCCCCTTCGCATTCTCATCCTGAAAAATTTAACATTCGTGGAATGAGCAAAAGGAACTCAACAAGTAATCTCATGCATGAATGTATGCCTAATGCAATATCTTAACATTTATAACCTTGAAAGACTTTACGTTTTTCTTGCTTAAAACTTTTCTTTCATTTCTTTCTTTCACATAAAACTTTGTCTTTCGTTGCATGAAATATTCTTAGGACGCGAGCTCACTTGGTAACACATTGTTTTAATCAGGGTCACAGTGGGCCTTGTTATTTGGAACCCGTGATTTTGCCTGAAGGCCCATTTCCATTCGTTTTGCCCGAAGCCCATTTCCATTTGTTTTGCCCGAAGGCCCTTTTCCTTTAACATTAACATTACATGGTCGGAACGCCGGTCTCCGCGCCCATTTCCCACTCACTCCAGCATCATAGAACAATGTGCACCCATTTCTTTTGAAAATATTATACTTTATGACTTGACTTTACTTAATGTTGCGATGCTCGTGAAATGCTATGAACATACATTAACAATGATGCATGAACCTATGTGATGCAACATATCATTAAATACGAGAATTAACATAAGTGTATATCATAATAATTAAATCACGTTAGCTGAGACAATTTTGAGGGCGAACCACGCATTCAACTGATTAGGGAAAACCCTACGTTCAATCAATTATGAATAACCCTACATTCAATTAGTTAGGAAACCAAGTATCCAATTAGTTAGGGAAAACCCTATATCCGATTAGTTAAGGAAAAACTCTACATTCAATTAATTAAGGAAAAACCCTACATTCAATTAGTCAAGGAAAACCTTATATTCATTTAGTTAAGGGAAAATTCTACATTCGATTAGTCAAGGAAAACTCTATATTCATTTAGTTAAGGGAAACCAAAACTAAAATAACAAACTTTCATCAAACATAACTAATTAACCCACCTTAATGACTACTCGAACTAATTTCTAATTTCTACACCAATTAAACCAATTAAACTTTAATTGTTCATAAGCATTTACGAAACCAAAAACTTGTTACACTAAAATATTAACCACACAATTAACGTTCCACCTAGCGCATTAAAAACACCATTTGAAATGCTTAGTACAAGGACCAAATTATTTAATGTCTTCTTTCAAACTGGCTCCAGTAAAACCCCACAAATTATTAACTTGCCCTTCAGATGGCTCCAAATTATTTAATCCCTTCCCTTCTTATCCCTATATATAAACCTCTCATTCCAAACTCACATGATTAATTGTTTCACAGCAACTGTTCAACTAAATAAATATCATCTCCAAACAATTGACGACATATAACCTACAACGCAATTGTATAGAACATGAAAATATAGAATAATAAAGAAGACGCTTGCGATGAGACATGAGTTTCAGATAAAAGCACATCTATAGATATATTTAACATTCACATATATATGAGGCGACAGATCTCACAATTAAGCATTATATGGCGGCAAGCCTTGCAATCGAGCATAAACAAAATCAGGAAATAATAATCAAACATAAATCTACGTAAAAACTAAAGAGATTATTTGTCCTGCTCAACTTATGGATAATCAATTCTTCTTAGGCCTCTATCGAATCAACTCGCGTTGAAATCACTTTTCTTTCTTTCTTTTTTTTTTCTTCTTTTCTTCTCTCTCGGCGTTCTCTCCTCTCTCTCCCGTGTTCTCTGTTTTTTTTTGCCGATTCTGTCTCTCCTAGACGTGTATTCTGTGTTCTCTATGTGTGTATTTTACGTGTCTTATATCTATATTTTAACCTACTCTCAATTGGACTAGGTTTTGGATATATGGGCTTATTATTAACTTACTAATAATGTGGGTCTGATTTAATACTCTAAACTAATTAAAAGTCCAATTATTCATTATAAGGCCCAAATTAAATAAATTCACAGTCCAATTAAAAAGACTCTTTTATTATCTGTAATTTAACAAATTAACTATCTAGTAAAACAATTAATAAATTCTTAGTTCTCTATTATTATTCCATAAAATAAACAAATAACATAGTTAATAAAATTCTTATTAAGGCATAAAAATTTGGGTCGTTACAGAAAAAGATTGGAATACCATTTATTTTTAAGGAAAAAAAAAAAACGAATCTGAACATCTAATCAATTAGCAGTGCATCAATAAAATTTTGTATGCTTTTCAAGTTATAGCTCAATGAGACTATGAAAGTCAAAAAGATGCAAATATGTCTTATTTTGGTCGCAGATCCAAAAAGTTTGCGGAGCCCAGTTATGATATGACTGTAAAGGTATTCCAGTTAATCAGATTATTATTTGGGCCGATATGTATATTGTAATGGGCTTGTATTCATCCAGATCAACAATGGGCCTTCGCACATGGTTTCACATAACGAATTATACGAAGGCAGTCCGCCCGTCACCATCCATGATGCAACGTATCAAGCTTAGTTAGTATTTGTTGTCTTTCTCGTTAAATATTATACTATTACACAGTTTACGCGCCCAAATTTCTAATATATAAATCTTCGGTTGTTAGTTGAACATTGTTTTTTTTTTTTTCCTGACATATTACTATTTTGAATTAGTCTGGCTAAAGCAATTATTTCTTTGGTTATTATTATATTAATATTATAATTCATTTTTCGGACCATATTTGGATTAATATTTTATGATAAAAAATTGGCCACTATAAGAGCCCATTTTTAGAATCTCGCTTAGGTGAAGCACCGGTCCGACCCTATACTTGAATGGCAAATGATACAATCGAGGAAAGAAGCGGAGCAACTGTTTGCTAATAGTACCTCCAACCATCATGAAGAAGATAATAAATCACGGGTTTAACCTGCTCTAATACAACAATTGCTCAAACTCAACACAGATGAAGCATACCATTCTTCAGCTTGCAGGACTTGGAGGGGGGGAGGTTTAGGGATGATCAAGGCAATATCCTTTGGGCTTTTCAGCTCCTCATGTATTGTACAAGCCCTCTCATGGCAGAGTGCTCAGCCTTGGAGATGGCCTTGCAACTGCTCTCCTCTTGGACTTTTCACCAGTTGTCGATTGAGATAGACTCTAGTATTTGTGTAACACCATTGAAAAATAAATTACGGGTCATTGGTCTTTGAAAGATAGTTTAATCAATATTCATAATAGGCTTAGAAATATTCCGTATTCCATCTCTCATGTGTATAGGGAAGGGAATTGTGTTGCGTATTTTCTTGCTTCTTTAGGTAGTTCTAGTCATCTTTAGTTATACTCCATTTTCCTTCTTTTTCGTGCTAAGGGAATGGCCAGATTAGATCAGTTAGAGCAATTCCATCATTTAGATTTGACAGAATAGTTTGAATTTTTCCTGAGTATGTAAATCTTGAGGCTGTAACTTTTTACATTCAACTTCATTAAAAAAAAATAGGTAAGGGATGTGACCTTAATTCCCTATCCCTCATTAGGATGTTTACATTAAAAAAAAAACTACTCTAATACCAATTGCCACATGAAGTATACCGCCAAAAGCAGACCCGTTAACATTGGAGTATATTGATAATTAAGTGCGTGTCGCACTATGACATCCAATAGTCGAGACAAAAAAATCAAGCCCCTTTTTGGCTAAAATCTTTCTTTTTTATCCACAAGCCAATAGTGCAGTATAATAATGGTAGTATAAATGTTATACCTAAAGTACATATATACTTGGTGTGTTGTGCATCTATCATACATGTGTCCAATTTTCTTTTGTTTTTTTGAAAAAATATATTCATATTTCTATAAAATGGTATTTGTCATTCATTCACGCACTATATGTATCATGCACTTGGCGTACCATTGATAATACCATCCATACTAAATGCAGTATAATATGTTCATATTAAGGAAAACGTCTAGCTAGAATTATTGATAGAATTGTTGAATTTAATAGTAAAAAATAATTGTAATTAAGTTGGTGTAACTGTAATTTAGTTACCATTCTTTTGAATTGAGGTCACTTGTGGTAAATGGTAAGAGCCACCAAATATTTTCCCGATGTGTCCGAGTTTTCTATATGAATCAAAATTATATGTAGGGGCTTAAGTCTTTTGTGAGGTGGATGTTGTGTGTTCTAACCCACACTCTACTAAAATGCTATCGGGACATATATGAGCTATTGAAGAATTTGATAGAAATTCATACCTTGGTGTATCAAGATGGATTCGATTATGGGGAGATCAAATATAATTTGATTTGGATGGATCAAATATAGTTGTTTTCTTTATTTTTAAGGACCGATTGTACATCAACACATCTAACCAATAATACATCCCACGGTTCTGAGGTGGATTTAGGACAACCCTTAAAATTTTCCAACTTTTTTTTCTTTAATTTAGTTGTTATTTATCTATATTTTTGCATAGGCTAAGGGGAAAAATATAATAGCCCCCCAAAAAAAATTGAGTTTTTTTTTTTTTTGTAATTGTCATCAAAAATAGATTTCGGTCCCCCAAATTTCAAATCATGTGTCCTCGCGGTTTATATTAATGACAACGGTGAGGTATTAGAGTTGTTTTTAATTAGGTATAGTCAGACGTAAACTTAGAAATTGAATTAAAATAAATATTGTAAGTAGGGGATCATAATTTCATTGGAGGGCTAATGGGTCAGTGGAATTATTTATATATTTGTATCTTTCATTTGATTTTCGAAAGTGGCAGAAAAGCAAAAGGCACTACAAGTCTACAACTCTACAAGCGCAAAAATTAAGCATATAGAGAAAGAAAAAAATACTATATAGTTAACAGCTTTATCAAATCCATATAAATATATTTCGCCGCGGCTTCTTTTCGCAAAAAGGTTGTTGATTATGGGGAAAATTTTCATGCACAAACATCTTAATTATTAGGCTATATTCACAACATCCGTAATTTAAGGGGAAAAAACTGGTAGGCCTGCAGCTGTCAGCAAATGTGTGTATAAATAAATATATTCAACATCACCCGCTGCTCAAATAAAGCCAATCTGCTCAGAAATTGGCGATTTTTATTTTTTAAATAATACTTACAGTATAGTAATATTAAAATTTGCAATTTTCTGATCGAGTGATGGGTTCGTAATTAAACTTTGTTTCGTCTGTAATTAATTTGTCAGCCGCCATTAAAAATTTCACTGATAAGAAAATATTCACCAAGTATTCTTTCTCTTTTTTTCTTTTTTTTTTTTTGAGGGGAAAAATGTGAAAATTTCATTCAACTGTGCTGGAAAACGTCCAGCGGCGATTGAACAATGGAGGGGGCGCTCCAAGAGCGAGTATCATACAACATGTTCTTAGCGAAAAATGCAAAATCATGAGCCAAAACATTTGAGGATCTACGGGTCCAGAAAATTCCCGCTATATTAAGGGCGTGCTTGAGGGCTAGAATATCCGAAAAAATGTAAAGGCAGTTGGAAGGGCAGTCTACTTCTCCGAGCGTGGCTAGAATAACAGATAACGCATCGCCGCAAAGTGAGAAATTATGGATCTTCAGGTTTCTTGCTGTAATCATAGCTTCACGGATGGCCAGAAACTCTGCTTCCTCGGGGTTCAAAATACCTGCGAAATTCTTAGAAAGACCGAAGGTGAAAGTGTCGTGCTCATCAAAAAGAGCCACTCCAACGCCTGCGCATTTACGAGTCGACGAGATCGCCCCGTCGAAGAAGATTCTAGGCCCGTTGGGCTGGCTGCTGAGCAGAGGGTGTGAAGCTAGAGAATGGGGTAGACGTTCAGGCCAATGATGTGCAGATTGATAATCCTTGAGGAGGTGGCACGCCGAGAGGGAGATAGAAAGCGGGTCCGGGGTAATGCCTTCGTGTTTAAGCCGGTTTCTATGGTACCAAAGCAGAGAGCAGATTGTAGCAATGAGTTCGATAGGCACCGTGGAGCGATTAACGATGAGATCTTGCAGCCACAGGTTCCAAGAAGGTTGCTTGAAATTATCCAAGGTATTGAACAGGCCTGAGATTTTCCAAACTTCTTGGGCCAGTGAGCAATGAAAGAAGGCGTGGGTGGCGGTGTTATTCTCAGACGCACACACTTGGCATGGGTTCTGAGTGTTGAGACCGTGGCGGGCAAGATTATCATTAGTAGCAACGGATCCTCTACAGCAGCGCCATAAGAAGTGTTGAATGCGCGGAGGAATCTTCAGTTTCCAAATATTTTTCCATATGGGATTCGGCCCCGAGCTAGATTGAGCTGTAATGCTTGTGCTGATAGGGGAAATGTCAGCTTCGAGATACGCATGGTAGGCTGATCGTACCGAGTGTTTACCGTTTTTAGTAAAATGCCAACACCAAAGATCACAGGCCGGGTGCAAAGGTAGGGGAATGCCCGAGACAAGTTGAGCTTCATCTGGGGAGAAAATTTCCTGAATGAGATCGGCTCGCCAAGTGAAGTTCGAAGGATCAATTAAATCAGCAACGTGAGTTACATGGGGGCTTGAGGGTGGAGGACTGCGCACAAAGAAACCCGACGAGCGTGGAATCCAAGGATCATCCCAGATGCGAGTGGAAGAACCAGATCTAATAAGTTTTCTAGCGCCAAGTAGGATCAAGCTTTTACTGTCAAAAATGCTTCTCCAAGACCATGAAGGTCTATGACCAAGAGTAGCCTGAAGAAAGTTACAATCCGGAAAATATTTCGCTTTGAAGACTCGGGCCAATAAGGATGAAGGGTTGGTGAGAATGCGCCAGGCTTGTTTGCTAAGCATCGCCATATTGAAGGCCCGGAGATTGCGAAAGCCGAGACCCCCTCGGTTTTTACTAATAGCGAGTTTGTCCCAAGAATGCCAGTGAATTCTCTTTTTAGCGGGAGAGCTGCCCCACCAAAATGATGCGGTCATCCGCTGAATGTCGCCTAAAAAATAGTCCGGATTTTAAAACAAGACATGGCGAATGTTGGGATGGCCTAGATGACGGACTTGAGGAGTGTTTCTTTGCCGGCTTGTGATAAATTTTTTTCACTCCAACTTTGTATTTTTTTCCAGATTTTGTCCTTAATGCTCGAAAACACTTCTTTCTTGCTTTTGCCGATAACCGATGGGAGTCCTAGGTATTTACCATGACTCTCGACTCGGGGCATATCAAGGATTTGGAGGATGTTGTCCATGGTGGCTTGGTTCGTATTTGGGCTGAAGAGGATTCCCGATTTTGCGAAGTTGATTTCTTTCCCCGAGACTTTTTCGTAAAGGTTGATAGCATATTTCAAGTGAACAACTTCATTTGTGGTCGCCACAAAGAAGCGGGGTGTCATCGGCGAAAAATAAATGAGAGATAGGAGGGCCGGCCGACAAATAGAAATCCCCTGGATTTTTCCGCAGATTTGGAGGTCCTGTAAAATACAAGAGAAAACTTCGGAGCAAATGATAAACAGGTAAGGAGAAAGTGGGTCCCCTTGGCGGATGCCTCGATGGGGGGTTAATCGCCCAAATTCCTTTCCATTAAGAAGAAAAGAGAATGATGTAGTAGACACACACAGTTTAATAAGGCTAATGAAAGATTCACAAAAACCAAGACTATGCATGACTGAAAAGAGAAAGGGCCATTCGACGCGGTCGAAAGCTTTGCTCATATCGAGCTTAATAGACATGAGGCCCGATTTTCCAGAGGTTTTAGTTTTCATAAAATGGTGGGTTTCATATGCTACAAGAATGTTATCCGTAATAAGGCGTCCCGGGATAAAAGCAGATTGAGACTCAGAGATAATATCCGGAAGAAAAATGCGAATTCTATTAGCAATGATTTTTGAGGCAATTTTGTAGACCACGTTGCATAAGCTAATAGGGCGAAATTGAGTCATAGAATCCGCATTTTTAGTTTTCGGGATAAGAACAATGTGCGTAAAATTTGCGCCGGGGAGTAAAATCCTATTATTTAGAAAATTTAGAACAGAGAAGGAAACATCTTTACCCACAATATGCCAAAATTTTTGGAAAAAGACAGGGCTCATACCATCTGGACCCGGGGATTTGAACGGGTGCATTTCTTTTAGTGCTTTAACGACCTCATCATCCTTGAAGGGTTGCGTGAGTTGACTGTTCATGCTAGCCGACACGCGGGTTCTCACTCTCTTTAATGCCTCCTGCACCAACATGGGGGAAGGTATGGAAGAAGAGAAAATATCAGTGAAGTAGTCCAAGATGATGCGTTCAATAGCGGCGCAAAAAGAATAAATCGAAAAAATCGTAGTTCGAACACTAGCTCAAAAATCAAGTGATACTTCAAATTTTTGCAATAATTAAATTTTGCTTTGTAACATTAATTCACTATATATCATTTTTGTCTATTGATATATATATATATATATATATATATATATATATATATGATGAGAGTTCATTTAAATTTGACCTCATGGACCGAATTGAAGAAGCCCCGCTAATGGCCGACCCGACCAAGAATCGATGAACTCGCTAATGGGAAAAGGCACGAGCTCGCTAATGGGCCGACCAAGAGGCGATGAGCGCGCTAATGGGGAAAGCGATGATGAGCTATACTAATGGGAAGAATCGAAGCCCCTCGCTAATGGGCCGAGTGAAGAAACCCCGCTAATGGGCCAATCAAGAAATTGATGAACTCGGTAATGGACACACATCTTATTCACTTTTATATTTGCTTCTTTTTGCTTAATACTCTTCCTTACGATCGAGAGGGACGCCGAGCAACCATCCTACTCGCCCGCTTTTTATGTAGGTCGACGGCGAGATCGGTCGGAAGATAGTTTCGGGGAGACGGAACAATTTTGGGATCGACCAATATATATATGTATATATAATCTTTACTTACCATATTTATTTGTGTTGGAATTAAGTTTTTTAAGATTTTGAAGGAATATATATAAGTAAAATCCTCGCATACGTTATCCCAATCTCAACTAAACCAAACGTTTCAACCTGAACTATTTCAATTTGAAAATACAATCGTACATTTAAATTTATCATTTTGTTAATTGTTTAGATAATTTTTTTAATTTTTGAGGAGAATTGTTTAGATAAATTGAATTTTCATTATGAAGTCACTTAGAGCCAATTGGACACACGTGTCAACCTAACGTTCTAACGATAGCGTTAAAATATAGAGAAAGCTAATTCATAAATCCGCAAATAATTTTTTATGAAAAGTTTATCTCGGCTTTGATCTTTTATAATGTTATCACGTGTAATCACGTACCAGTTTTTTCCAGAAATTTAAAACTTTTGTGAGTATAAACAATTAATGTACAGTAGTATCAGGGCCTTCCATGATAAACAATTAATGTTATCATAAAAAAAAAATGTAATTTAATATTTTATAATAATTGCGAGGCGGGCTTTTAACTTTTAAGCATCCCCACGAGTGGGGGACTTGTGTTGATTGGGGTGTTTGTCCACATAAAATATGACAAATTAAAGGCTTTGATTATTTATTGTTCCCGTCTATTATCAATAATTCATTTTGTGAGCATTAGAAAATTGCAATGGAATGAGGGGCCACCCACATGGACTTCAATAAATCATAATCCCTTTACGGAGTCCTCCTGGTCTTAGGAGCTTTGTTCTCTCTGCGAGTTTTGTTCCCTCTGCTAGGGTTTCTTCCCATCTCCTTAGCCGCCCTCCACACTGCCACTCTAGACCTCCACACCATCGTCGTCCAGTTTCCTCCCACCCTCACCCACTAATCTCATCGCCACCCACCTCTTGCCCCTTACCCCACCCTCTTAGTTGTCGAGCCCATCCCCAGTGTCTCGACGTGCTTTCCTATAATTTTTGTCTCTGACATTCCAGATCTGGTTCATTCCTTTTTAGCCTCTCACATCCATCCACCTGTCTCCCCCCATCCCCCACCTCATCTTCTAACACGTTACCCCCTTCCCCGCGTGCGTATCCCCCCATACCCATCCTCCTCGCTTTCAGCGCCCACCACTACCGCACGCACCGCACCCCGCTTTCATCGATCGGTAACTTTCCTCGCTTTTGGTCAAACGAGGCCTGATCCCGCTTTGCTTTTACGTGATGTGCGTTTTTAACTCGTTCACCATCGAGAGTGCAGACGCCCGTGGAGCTGGAAAGATGACGGAGCGAACGGAGAAAGAATCCCTGGTACTTGATTTAGATGTGGAACCGGACCTGATAGCCTCTAACAAACAAACGGAAGGTTTCTGCTTGGCCGGTACTTTGTGTACCAAAAAATCATTCAATTCCTTTTATCTACCGGAGGTGATGAAAAAATCGTGGAAACCTCGCAAGGATTCACGGCGAGAGAACGGGCAAAAATCTTTTCCTCTTCCGATTCGATGACCCTAAAGAAAGAGCGTGGGTAATGACCAACCAACCGTGGCACTTGAAGGATCGCTTTTTGCTATGAAAGAAATCACAGCACGGAGCGCCATCCACCATTTCTATCACTTTAAAACCCCGTGCTCGACCCGCATTTATGACTTACCTCAAATGCATGAACGAAAAAGCGCCGCAATCATGGCTAAACAGATAGGCGCATTTGTGGCGTGGGACTCCAACGGAGATAACATGTTCGGTAAATCGAGAATTAAAGTGGCTATCGATATCTCAAACCATTGCCCCGAGGCCTCACAATCCGTATACAAGGTGAAGAAAAGTGGATACCAGTCAAATATGAATCACTCCCGATTCTCGCTATTGTTGCGGTTTGATAGGCCACCATTTCGAGAGGATGCGAAGAATACGACCACAACAATGCCCCCGACTCTTCCGACACCAAGTACGGGCCCCGGCTCAAAGCCTCCCATATAAACGCCCTCGCACAACACACGAATCCCCATCCAAACCCAAACCTAATCCCAACGTAGCCAAAAAAATCCCATTCCTACCCGAACCACACCAAAATACCAACACCAGTCGACTCAATGAAACCGACCCACACTCACAAACCAACCCGCCCCCAGTTATACCAGCTATACCAGCACACAATCCGAATCAGTACCCCATCCCAACACCGCGACCGTCAAACCATAGCATCACAGACCTTACCATTGCCGCAACCTTCAACTCTCTATTCCTAAATTTCATCTCACAATAAACCCACAACTGACTCACGCCATGCAAACACACCATTCCCTCATTATAACTCACACCTCATAAATCCCATCACCCCCACCATCATCTATCACAATACCCCAATCCAAAGTTCACGTGAGAATCTTTATCATCCTAGCCAACAACCAAATGTAACCCCCACTCTTCAACACATTAATAACCTACTACTCCCTTCCCCACCTACTGACTCGCCACCACCCCCAAGTTCTAGCCAGACAGAAATATCATTCCCCAATATAACCACACACCAAGGCACCTGGACTCGAAACAAAAATCGCCCAAAACCAACCCCATCCCCCGACCACCATTACAACTCAAAAAAGAAAACCCCACCACCTCTCTAACCCTACCATGTCCGAAGAAACCCTCATCCTCAAAAAACCTAAACAAACAAACCGCGTCACGGAGTCTATGAACATGCCCGAAGAATCTCTACCAGCGGCGGAGACTGCCCAAGAGCAGTCCCGCCGAGCACAATGAGTTGCTTCAGTTGGAACTGTCGAGGGCTTGGGAACCCTCAGACAGTACAGGTGCTTACACGATATATCAGACAAAAAGCTCCCACGATTGTTTTCTTAATGGAAACAAAATTGGTTACAACGAAATGAAAAAATCTTTGATAAATTCGGATATGATAGTCACTTTACAGTTGATTGCGATACCACAAATGGCGGCAGAAGGGGAGGATTATGCTTAATGTGGAAAGAGTGCCTTCAGGTTAATATTCAAAATCATTCGCTTCACCATATCGATGCCATGATTAATTCCCCGAACTCTAACATGCAATGGCGATTCAGCGGCGTATATGGGTGGCCAGAAGATCACCAAAAAGATAATACTTGGCAACTTCTGAGATCAATATGTGCGAACAGTGAAACCCCATGGCTTTGTTGTGGAGATTTCAATGAGATATTGTGGCACAAGGAAAAAACGGGAGGGCGCACTAAAGAAGACAGCAAAATACAAGCTTTTCGAGATGCTATAGCTGACTGTAACTTGGATGATTTGGGATATGATGGCTTTAGTTTCACGTGGACAAACGGTCAAGCAGGCCCCGATAACATTCAAGAACGACTCGACAGATATCTAGCCAATATCCAATGGATTAGTCATTTTCCTAGGTATCGAGTGGAACACCTCGCTCGCATTACATCGGATCACTGCCCTATTTTACTTAGCTGGAATTTTCCCAAAGGACCGAGGAGAAGAAAACGGAAACGCTTGTTTCGATTTGAAAAAATGTGGCTACAAGACGAGTCTTGCAAGCCGTTCTTACTTAATGCATGGACGAACCAGCCCCCCACGAACTCACCTGTTCAAGTTCGTGAAAAAATTGCACAGCTAGGCCAATCATTACTTAGTTGGGAATCAAATTTACTTTGGCTCCATCAACAAACAATTGCATGAGGAAAGGAAAAAACTCGAAAAAATCCAAGCCCTCCCGCCCACTACTGTCAACATAACTGGAGCTAAGGATTTGGAGAAAAAAATTACAACACTCATGCAAAGAGAAGAGACTATGTGGTTCCAAAGATCCCGGTAAACTGGCTACGCGACGGCGACAAAAACACGACATTCTTCCACAGGGTTTGCTAACGGTCGAAATCGTAGGAACTCGATTGATCGTATTCAAGACTCAACCGTCGAGTGGTTGGAAGATCGGATGGAATTGCAAATGTATTCAGACAATATTATGCTCATCTTTTCAGCTCCACGTCCGAACTGCATTATCATGAGGTGCTAGACGTTGTTAACTCCAGAATCCCGGATGAAGTCAAAACTGAAATCGGTGCCCCCTTTACCGAAGCAGAAATAGTTGCAGCACTATCCCAAATGCACCCGTCAAAAGCTCCCAAACCTGATGGTATGCCTGCTATGTTTTTTCAGATTTTTGGAATACTATTAAGTCTGATATTATTGCTACCATCTTGAATATCCTTAATAATGGTGCTGACCCATCTCCCATTAATCATACCCACATCACCCTCATCCCCAAGATTAAAAACCCAGTCTCCCCGAGCGAGTTTAGGCCTATTAGTCTTTGTAATGTGATTTTCAAGATTATAACCAAAGTCATTGCTAATAGAATTAAACACTCGCTCAAAGATATAATTCACCCGAGTCGATCGACTTTCGTCCCTGGTCGCTTCATCACCGATAACGCACTAGTAGCTTTCGAAATTTTTCACGCTATGAAACATAACAAAGCTACTCGTAGGGGTTCCTTTGCGCTTAAACTTGATATGAGTAAGGCTTATGATAGGGTCGAGTGGGATTTTTTACAGCAGATTATGCTTAAATTCGGAATCCCTAACCACATTGTTTCTCTCATTATGCGTTGTGTATCTACTGTCTCATATTCTGTACTCACTAACGGCATCCCAGGAGATACATTTACCCCTACAAGGGGGCTTCGTCAAGGCGACCCCCTCTCCCCATATCTGTTTTTGTTTTGTGCAGAGGCTTTCTCAACTCTTATTAAGAGTTCGGAATTGATAGGGAACATTCATGGTATTAAAGTGTGTCGCAGAGCCCCCCCGGTCTCCCATTTGTTTTTTTGCAGACGATAGCATAATTTTCGGACGAGCCAATAGCCACGAGATTCAGGAGATCAAAAGGATTATTTCAGCCTATGGAATCGCATCGGGACAATGTGTTAACCTCGACAAATCCGAAATATCCTTTAGCGGTGGAATATCTAATGAAACTGCTGAATCCCTTGCGACAGAACTTGGGGTCCGACTTGTTGCCAAGCACCACATCTATTTGGGATTACCTAAAAGTGTTGGTAGATCTAAAAAAGCTATCTTCCAATCTCTTATTGACCGCATTTATAAAAAATTAAAAAGCCGAAATCCTCTACGCTCTCGGTGGCGGAAACAAACCCCGATAAAAACGTGGCGCAAGCAATACCTACGTATTTAATGAGCTGTTTTTCAAATCCCGGTGGATACGTGTCATCGAGATGGATAAAATTCTTGCTAATTTACGGTGGGGTCAAAAGGGTGAAGAAAGGAAAATCCATTGCTCTCTTGCGCTTATTGTGTAAACCCAAGGAAAATGGTGGACTTGGTTTTCGAGACTTCTCGGCTTTCAACAAAGCCATGTTGGCTAAACAAGGATGGAAACTTATTCAAGAGGACGGATCACTCCTAGCTCGTATCCTAAAAGCCGATACTACCCTAATGACGATTTCTTAACCGCCTCAATAGGTCACAACCCCGATTTCACCTGGCGTAATATTGTTGCGGGAAGAGAAATTCTTCAAAAGGGTATTAGATGGCTTGTAGGAAATGGTTCGCATATACAGTGTGGAAAGACCGCCTTGATCCCGACATCTCGGAATTTTCGGATCAATACCAATCACGGCGAGTGGCCACTGGATATGAGGGTCGAGACCTTTTCCGAGAGGACCAACTAGGGTGGATATCGAGTTGGTTTCAAACATCTTTAATCAAGATGAGGCTAAAGACATTCTTGGCATCCCAATCCGTAACACCACGTGCGAAGACAGAATATCTTTGGCATCATACCACCTTTGGTCAATACAATGTTAAATCGGGATACAAACTTGCAGAAATCGAAGCAACATGCGACAACACCCATCACCCTCAAGACCACACGACGTTATGGAAATGGCTTTGGAAGTTAAATATTCCCCCCTAAAGTGCACATTTTTATTTGGAAGGTTATCCATGGAACATTGCCAGTCTGCGGCTCAGATCGGAGGAACAGTGTACGGATCCCATGTGTAAACGATGTGGCGACGCCATCGAAACCGTTGAGCACGCTTTACGTGATTGCCCGGTCCGCTTTTCTTCCGCGCGTATCTCGTTAAGATTGCCACCGTCGTTATCTTTGTCAACGGCTTCCATGGCCGATATGGCCGCAGCGATCTCAAGGTTAACGATAGTGACGCTCAATGCTTGTTCGCGATGTCTCTATGGGTCATATGGTATGCACGCAACTTATTGGTTTTCCAAGAAAAGATGTTATCTCATCAAGATTGCTTGAATTTAGCTACGAAATGCCTATGCACGAGTACCAGCGGCTCAAAAACATCCCACTCTCCTTAATCCGGTGGTGTGAGTCCCTCATGGCAACGCCCTCGGAAGGTACGATAAAGATTAACACAGATGCATCGATTATCAAAATGGTTGGCACGGCCTGGGAGCGATCTTACGCGACCATAATGGTAACGTCATTCACACGATAGCTAAGAAGATCACACATGAATTCTCGATTGAAATCGCAGAAGCAATGGCGTGCTTGGAAGGACTAACGACCGCTAAAAATCTCCACTCACCTCCGTCTTGATTGAGTGGTTTGCATGCACATGGTTCAAGCATTTCACCGGAAGGAAACAAACCTCACATACCTTGGTAGTGTTATTGAAGACATCCGTCGCTTATCCGTGAGACTTCCCTTCCTTTTCCTCGCGCTACATCCCCAGTAACCGCCAACCGGTGGCGCATTATCTAGCAAAATTTGCATTTACAAATTCATGTCGTGGTTTTTATTGTGGAACTATCCCGGATGAACTTATGTATCTTGTGCCGAGGAGGATTTACCTCCTTAGTTTTTCTACTTCTATGAATGAAGTTTTCCTCAAAAAAAAAAAAAAAAATTGCAATGGAATGGACATATTAATTATCGGTGTTATTTTAGTTTATGTTTATGTCTTTTCAATGTAACACCAAATAATAATAATAATAACAAACAATAATAATGAATGCATCCTTCGTTCTAAATCAAGACTAAAGAATTATTATTTTTTCAAATATATGTTAAAGAAATTTCAATTGTAATTGATTTACGTCTTCTTTAACTTATGTGATGTACCAAAAATGTTACGACGAGAATAATAAAATATAAATCGTCAATTAAATATTTAGTCGTTAGCAATCAACACGACAAAAAAAAATCGGTTTACCTACGAGAAAAATATGTAGGTAAATATTAAGATAATTGTAGAGTGTACATAAAATTGTTGTAGATAAAATCATTGTAACTATATTTAACTATAAAATCTAAATCATTGGTAAATACCTATAGAAAATGCAGCCGGTAAATTGAAAACCGTCATCGTGATCTGTCGGTATAATTTGATAAAAAAAATAATATTTTTTATTATGTTGTTGTTCTGTAGATAACTGTAAAATTTAGTGACAATATCATTTCTGTCGATAAATTCTGCCCGCTAAACCTAATTTTGTTGTAGTGAAATTATGTCGACAATCTTATTTTATCTTCTTTGCTCAATTAAATGTTCATGAATTTTACTTAAATTGGAACATTGAACAACATTTTTTTTTCTTTTTTCATGTGAGCTGCTCGCAAATAAAAGTTTCAACTCATGGTAGGTTCGACCAAAAGGGGTGAAGAAATATAAAAAAAAATCATAATAATTGAGAAGAACAACTAAAATACTACCTACATGTGGATGTGGAACCAAATTAATTACCGGCAACCGCTTTTCCAGACAACCCAACTCCACAGAGCTTTGCAAATTACCAAATTCTGTAACCGGGAGAGTAAGTAACAAGTACCTTTTTTTAGGCCCACGTGTGTCAAATCATAAAACTGGTCACCAACTCGGGTCCCCCTGGGGTAACGCTATAATTGCCCATTACAGCATGCTTGAACTCTTCAGTCTTCAGTGGCATAACTGATAATTCCCCAGATTCCATCCCCGTCCTTTTTGGAAATATTTCAAATTTCCAAAAAAATTCTATTCATTTTTTTTTGTCGACCAGAATATTTCCATTTTTTTGGATTATTAAACATTAAATCCTTTTACGAATGGTCACAGACAACCCAAATCCCCGACTCCGTGTTAGCCAAAGTCAACCCGGGCGGCTGAGGTTGCAATTCTGAACTTCAAAGCCACTAGCCAACCCTTGGGGGTCAAATAATGCTATTCAAATAATCTAAGTTACATTTCAATGAAATAATTTTGATTTGAGGAAAGGACCTAGAGAAAAATTTCAAATAATTTCGTATATTATGGAAATATTTCAAATATCCAAAATATGCTATTCAAATGTCTAAATTGCATTTTCAATGAAATAATTTAGATTAGAGAAAAGGTTTTAGGGCAAGAATTTCAAATAATTCGTATACGATGGAAATATTTCAAATTTATAAAATATGTTATTCAAATAATCTAAGTTGCATTTTCAATGAAATAATTTAGATTTGAAAAAAGGTTTAGGGCAAGAATTTCAAATAATTTTGTATAAGATGGACTTCAGAATTTACTACAATAAATCTAAAAAATTGTTTAAAATAGAAACTCAAAGATTTGGAATCTTTTGTTGTGAAGTATTTCAAACAAATTCAACGGATTTATTATTTAAAATTTAACCATTTACTTTAAATTCATTAATCTAGTGTAGTTAAAATTGGTCCAGGCGCCCCTAATCCGAACCATTTTGCCCAAATTGATGGAAAAATGTTTCAGCCAAAAATCGGCATATGCGCCACCTTGGCGGGCTAGGCGACCAAAAATCTGTCAAAAGTAAAAAAATTAAAAAATTAAAAAATAGTACAATTTCTAGGTGTCATACTATTGTTCGACTAGCGTCTAGCGATTTCTGCTACCTTGCATTAATCTAAATGAAGTTTAGGATGACAATGGCTCCTAGTAAAGTCCATCTCTCATGCCTCTTGAATATATAAGTTAAATGAAATTAATTTGAGGTGTATAAATGAAATTTCAATCCAAACTCAAATCAATTAAATAAAAAACTCATACTTTTTGGTTGTTTTTAGGATGCGTCCACGAGTTCATGAGACAACCTCATATAAGACCACTTCGTCAAGTTAATTTGAGGTATCCACTAGCTTTTTAATTTTAAATCAATTCGTGTAATTGAATTTTTATATATGTCTATTTATTTATGGTTTTATATAAAATATGCAGAAATTGTCTCCTATTCAATAATTTCAAAATATTTGTTAATATTTGTTAATATCTAAATTATGTTATCTCTTCCTTTTTCTAATTCGTGCTTATAGATTCTGACTAGCTGCAGTCTGCAGCTCCTGTGGTCAACAAAGTGGTGGAATAAAATCTTATTAAAACACAAATATCTTAGAATGACGTATATGCCCTCCGTATGTTTCTGAATAATTTGTCACGGGGCTGTTTGTTCCTTTCTTTTCAGACGAATTGTTTTGATTTTGACTTTCCGGCTCCACTCTCCAGTCCAGCCTTTACATTATTATTGGAATTTTATATTTTTTCCTTTTAACTGAAATGACCGAAATGACTGAAATGACCTTGTTAATTTTGATGCATCATTTGCACATAGGCTGTTAAATTTCACAGTGGCTGGCAGTTCCACTTAAGGTGCAATATCTCATTTACCATTTGGAATTTTTTAAAATAGCTTTAAAGGTGAATATGAGATATACAACTACAAATTTTATGTTTAGTACTTCTCCAAAATCAGTTATTGAGGTACCGAAAATTGGTGTTGAAAAAGTAGCTAGTTGTTGCACAAAAATCGGTAAATTGAACCAATCTCACTTCTTAACCTATATCTCAAAATCTACTCCAAATTTTACAAAATTGTTTTATCAGGGATATACAACACACATTTGCCAGTATGTTTTAAGGATATTGGTGTGAACCGCGGCAACAACTATGCATACGACCCAACAATAATATGTTGTTAACCCAAGATCTTCATTAATTCGGTTAAAGATGGTGGAAACTTGACCCGTTGCTTAGCAAAGGAACCTCGGTATCGTCGCCACAAACAAATGCGGAAGTTTGTTTGATAAGTCAGAATTCGCAACAAGATGAACAATCTTGAAGCTCTTGGAAAAACACCCAAATGGTTGAAGAGAAAATCTCTAATTAATATTCAATATCAAAGTTGTTATGAAAAATAAATAAGTGTTTGCCTTATATAGGCGACTCAAGACAGACCCTAAACCAACTAGGAAGCAACTTAAAAATCAAAAAAAAAAAAACGAAACCAATGACCAAAAAGAAGCTGCCAAAAGCACGACCGTGCTTCTGAACACGGCCAGGCCGTGTTTATCACGTCTTCACCGAACACGACCAAGCAAATAAGAACATCAAGGTCATGTTCTTCACGTAATTAGCCCCTGGCGCCTTAATGAAAGTTGTAGCCTTTTATCTTAGTTTTCCATAGCATCTTGAATCACCAATATCAATTCAGTAGAAAACTTATGACCAAAATACTAAACCCTTCTAGTGTTAAAAACTGTTGACACACTTGGACGTTTTTGAACGTAACCTCTTGTTCTTCAATCGTCAATGCTTCCTTTCGACCCGTGACTAACTAAAATGACTCTAGACTCAATATACTTGGTCTCTAACATCAATTTGGCCACTCAAATTACTCAAAACAATGGAAATTAACACCTAATCTATGATAAACAAATACAAGAACTCAAGAACTCAACTACAGTCTTCAAGAACTCGAGATAGCTTGCATTTGGTGTTGCCCGAATCCTTCGTGACTGGATTCTCATCAGACATCCATTTAAAGTTATCCATTTAAAGGTACTTGACCAAAATGACTTACTAATTATAAACACGTCAATACCGCTCGCTTTCTAAGAACTTTCACATATGTAATCTTATAGGACTTAGTATATTGATCATGTCTAGATTCCTTCCTATCTAAATACTCTGAATCAAGTAAATAGGGTTAAAAGAACTTCAACAACCAATATCCAATAATGTCTTAAAATTTAAAATGCCAAATAAAATAAAACAACTATGTATGCTCAGATGAATTCAAGTGGCATATAATTATATCATACAATACATGATTATATATGCTTATTTATGATCTTGGTAAGTTTAGCATCTGGTTGTGTCACGAAACTAAATCACATTTCAAATTTCAATTCTTGACACTGATATATTGGATTAAATGTGACTTGTGAGTGACTATAGACAGATTTACATATCCCATTATTGGGCACGTGTCCCCATAGAATTTTTAAAATTATTATTTATGTAACACTATTTATATATATATATATATATATATATATCACTATTACTTTATGTATAAAGTGTTATATAAAATATAAGACTATAACCTTATAAATTATAATGTTAAGTTAATAGTGTGCCCAAAATTATAACATTAATAACATTATAATTTATAATAGTATTTTACTTTGTAAATTAATAGTGTGCCCTAAATTATAATTTATAAAACACTATAACATTATAAATTTAAAAAATATTATATAACATTATTAAAAAAGGTGTTAATATTGTTATATAACATCATAACTTTATACAAACTTTTAAAAGCTATATATTAATTACGTTAAAAATAACAAAATGTACCACCAATAATTATTTTTGATAAAGTTTATAATCGTATTTATTTTGTTCCCCCTTATAAAAAGTTTCTTGATCCGTCCTTGCAAGTGACACACATTATTTTCAGTTCCCTAATTTAATTTGTCTTTTATCATGTATGCGACTTTATAAATTAACATTAAATGTAAATATTTATATATTTTTCATTTATTCATAATATGAAATAATAAATAGAAAAACTAATTTACAACAGAAATAATTTAAACTGTACAAGACTTTGTCACTTTGGAATTGGTCCTCCGTGGCAAAAGTAACTGAAATTGAAAAAGCAATTCATATCCAAGGGCAAATAAGTAAAATAAACATCAACCTCTTCGGTCATGTATGGTTGTATTTCCAACCCCTTTTTTCCACTTTCCAACTATTCCTAGGAAGATGGGTTTATGTTTGTTTAAAAGTTTTTCAAAGAGAAATTAAGTCATTTCTAGTTTTCACTTTTTATGGAAAATATTATTTTGAAAACACAACCAAACAAGTTTTCATTCCAATTACGCAAAACCTGGTAAAAATACACTACAATCACGCAAACCTATGTCAAAAATAAATTTGAAAAATTATAACCAAACATATTCCCATTCTCAAACAAAATTAAATGCAATAAACCAAACATATTCTCAATTCTCACACGAAAACCAATAAAGTTTGAAAATTCATTTTCCAACACTAAAAAAAGCTAAAATTGAACTTGAAACACATCCATACATCCCCTTCCCTTTTTAATCAATCTTTTTCTACTTTCCAATCTCCCTCCATCTCTCTCTCTCTCTCTCTCTCTGTAAGCCATTCCTCAAAACCTCTCAAATCAATCTCTCAATTTTTCCCCCTTTTCATATACCATTTTTCCTTTATGACTTTGATTCAAAATCACCCCTCCCAATATCTCTCACACTTTTTCTTCCTCTTCTTCTTTGTCATCTCTCTTCCACTCTGCCACTCCTCCTCCATCCACGACCTCCTCCAGTCCATGGGCTTGCCACCGGGCCTCCTCCCCAAGGACGTCAAATCGTACAATTTCTCGGGCTCGGGCCTGCTCCAGGTGTTTCTGGACGGCCCGTGTTTGACCAAATTCGACACCATGGCGTTCTACGAGAGCGAGCTGCGCGCTAATCTCACCTACGGCAGTCTCACCGGAGTTGTTGGTCTATCGCAGGAAGAGCTATTTCTATGGCTCCCCGTCAAAGACATAATCGTTGATGATCTGAGCTCAGGGCTTATACTTATTGATATCGGAGTTGCTCACAAACAGCTCTCGCTCTCCTATTCGAAGATCCGCCCGATTGCAGCTCCAAAAGTTAGTAGTTTCTAATTTTTTGTTTGTTTTGATTGATTAATTTTGGAGATTTGTTTTAGGAATTAGATGATTTTGGTTTCCTACGAATGTGATTTTAGACAATCACGGTAAATGGTTGAAATTAGAGATTGTTTGGCTTTTGAGAAAGGGGAAAAAGAAAAAGAAGTGATTTGAATTTCGAACTAGGAAAAAGTTTCCTTCATTGTGAGATATTAAATCCTTTTTATTAAATGTTGGGCTGTGGGTGTGTTTTGTTTGTTGGCTTTTTGAATAACAGAAAATGTGAAATTTATTGTCATTTATTGTGATGGTTGTTAACTTTTTTGCAGTTGATAAATAACAGAACATGAAACTGATCTTGATTTTTTTGTTTCAAATAAATGACCTTATGTTGTTTTTGGGCCAACATTGCAGGTGGACTGAAGAAGAAACCCAGAAAAGAGAGAGGATTTGTAGCTCAAAAATAAAAGCCTCACAAGAAAAAGCCACTTGTTGGTTTCTTCTTAATTATTTTTTAAGTAGTATCTTATCTTAATCCATTATTATTATTATTAATGAGTATAGGTAGGAGTTAGTATATGTTGGTTGTAGTGTAAAGATTTGGGAATCAGATCTCCTGATTTATTATACTGGAATGCTAGTCTTTCTTGCATTTGTTCTTTACTTCTTAATTGCCTTAATCTTTTGGATTAGATTAGATGACTCCAAAGCAAAGCATCTCTCCTCATTTTCCTTCCCAACATCCTAAGTCTAAATAAACATTTGGTGTCTAGATTCATTTAGAAAAAATCAAATAATCAAATAGAATTAAATAAAAGAGATCAAATAGAATTAAAGAAAAAGAAAAAAACTATTGCCCTTATCAAAATGTTTCGTGAGATTGTATTATATGGTTTGAGATTTCATGTTTCACTATCTATTCAATTGCATTGGATGAATGACAAGTGTAAAAAGATGATGTTACAATTGTACACGTGTCATTCATTTAATATATGAAATATGCAGTGCAATAGGGAATATGAAACATGACATCTCTACCCCTAATACATAGTACAACTAACCATTAATACAACCAATTTATTACATATTTAATGTACTCTATCTGCAAGCCGGTTTCATAACTTACTTTTTGCTAGTCAATTATTTGATCTTAGAGTACTTGTTTGTTTATTCCTAAAGAAAATGATATAATAGGTGTAACACGTATTCCTTCCGTCCTAAAAAAATAAGCCACATTTCTTTTTTCGTACGACCTAAATTATAGACTTATTTTCTTATTGAGAATATTAATTATACAATAATATATTAAATTACCCTTATTTAATTTACTTGGAATAATATGACACCATTTAATACAAGGGCAAAATAGGAAGAATATGGAAAAAAAATTATAATCCCAATTACATTTATTGTGTAAATTCTTCATGCTTGCCTATCTTTATGGGACTAATGGAGTATATAAATATATATCTTTTGTCAGAGATTCATTGTGGAATACTAACATCACAAGTACATTGGTTGTACTAGTTACATTATGAATTGTGATCGACAGTCTCAATTAAGACAATCAAACTAGTCCAACAAAATATTACTGTTCAAAAGCATAAATTGAATTTAACGGAAATGCTACAGTGGGTAATAGCAGAAAATAAGTATGCAGGCCGTGCAGGGACATCTGAGTGTGGGTGAAAAAGAACCCAAAAATGGCCCACCATCCTTCACGGGTTGCATTCATTTGCACACAAAAGTAGGATAGTACCACCGGGCGGGTATTTTTTTTTTTTTTTTGATAAGCTCAACACTTCTGCGCCACGCCTCGACTATCTTTTTGCGACAACAAATTTCCATTTCCTCATTCTTCTTGCTTAAGGTAAACAGCGGGATGTGCACGCGCCTTTGGCCGGTCGATTTTTTGGCGGGTCTGACGCGTAAACCAGATCCTCCTGGGTAAAGAGAACAATTATGTTCGACCCCCCAATCTACTAATAACGATCTATCCTCGAATCGAACCCACACGGATGCTTTATTCAAGATACAGGGCGGGTATTGGTTTCATAAGTGTCAACCAAAAAAAAAATTAATATATTCGATTTTTTTTGACGCAAGATATTCGAAATTTAAAGTGAAGCATGAATAATTTTAGATAGATTTCACACCTAGGCTGGCTCTGAGAATAATCATCAAGGGCGACGGACCCCAAGTTTACAGAAACCTTTATATATATACATATTTTATTAAGTTGTTTTATTGAGGCCTCAAAAACATTTAATAAAGTGCCAAATGGCCTTTTTCTATCAAAACTTTTCTATCTAAAATCAAAATAAAAGAAATATTGTTTTTTTTTTTTTCCACTTCAGATTCTATTACAAATCAAGAGCAAATATATTAAATTATATGCAAAGTGTAATTCAATAAATATTTATTTGTATTTTTTTCTTTTATAAGGTCCTTTTTTTCTTTTAGCCTTGAGCCCCCAAAAAGTCGGGTGCGATCATGTTCATACCCTATTTTGGTCTTACAATTTTTCACAAGATTAATGTATAAGATCAGTACATTCATTACAATAATCTTGTTGAGTATTCAAAGCTCAATTATCCTTTAAATCGAAGAAATTACAAGATTTCTCAGGCGGGCCGAGACGTTCTTATTAAAACAGTCATCCAGGCGATCCCCACCTACGCTATGTCCTGTTTCCGAGTGCCTGATGTAATCCTAGATAAAATCCAAGCTATGGCAGCTAGTTATTTTTGGAGCGGGTCAGCCGAGGGAAAAAAAATTCACTGGCTAGCTTGGAAGAAATTAGCGCGGAAGAAGGAGCAAGGCGGGCTGGGTTTCCGAAACTTGCGAGCTTTCAACCTTGCTCTCCTTGCGAAGCAAGCTTGGAGACTTCTCACGCATCCAAACTCCTTGCTCGCCCGTCTCTTTCGCGCAAAGTATTATCCTGGAGGGAATTTATTCGAAGCTCAACTTGGCTATCGCCCTTCCTGGAGTTGGCGAAGTATTTTGGAAAGTCGCTCGATCATTTTGTTGGGTGCACGGCGTCTTATTCGGTCGGGGTCATCCACTCGAATTTGGCTTGATCCTTGGATTCCTCGATCTTCGGATTTCTTTGCTCACCCTATTGGGATTCCAGACAACACCCTTGCCACTGTCAACTCCATTGTCGATGTTGAAAATTTTTGTTGGAAGGAAGACATTGTTCACACCATGTTCGAACCAGAGGACGCTTCTCTAATTCTTTCCATCCCTATTGCTGTTGTGGACTCTGATGATTTGTGGTGTTGGCACCATAACAAAAATGGCAAATTCTCCGTAAAGTCCGCTTATCACCTTGCCACCCATTCGGATCTCTTCCTCCAACATCTTTCTCCTTCTGGAAGCTCTACTAACCCAGTTTGGAAGAAGATTTGGAGTTTCGAGGTTCCCCCCCGCTTCAAGATGTTCGCTTGGCGTTGCGCCTCCGCGGCCCTTGCAACGATGGATAACCTTGCTGCTCACCATATTATTTCTTCAGATATTTGCCCCCTTTGTCAAGTACCGGAAGACGCCAACCATATTTTCTTTGAGTGTGATTTCGCTAAATCAGTGTTGAGGGCCTCAGGTATCTTTGAAGTAATTTTCACTTTCAAACAGGACCCTTTTGCTGCTTGGTTTCAAGATATCCTCCTCCACTCGCCCCGGGAGGTTGGTTGTTTATTTTTAGTTCTCTCAAACTTGATCTGGTACCATCGGAATAGAAGAAAATTTGAAGGCCTCTCCTCTGATCATCTTTCGATTGTTATGAGTGCCAACTCAATCTTAAGGGACTTTCTTGCCTCTAATTCCATCCCCTCGGTTTTTTCTGATCGCCCGCATCAGTCATCCCCAACAGCCGGTTTCCCGCGCATTTGTTTCGATGGTGCTATCTCCTCCCAGACGGCAAGCTGTGGAATCGGGATTTCTGCTTTCGATTCGAATGGTCTTTTCTTGTGCGGCCTCTCCAAAAAAGTACGGGGTATCATTGATCCCGAAATCGCTGAGTTCCTTGCGCTTAAAGAAGCCCTGCTTCTTGCCTCTAGTTTGAACCTCCAGTCGACTTCGATTTTTGGCGATGCTGCCCAGGTCGTCCTCGCTGCAAATAATCAGACTCTTGGGTCGTCGGCTTCTTCGGGCATCCTCCAGGATATTTTTTCCATTGCATCTCGAGTTCATATCAAAGGCATTTTTTGGTTTAGTCGCTCTTGTAATTTTGTTAGTCACTTTTTAGCTCAATTCGCGAAAAATATGGATCGAGATACTTTTCTCTGGGACCAGCTCCCGGAGCCCCTCTGTCAATCGCTGCTGGACGATTTCCAGCACTATTAAATGATATTCCTGCTTTTCCTTTCAAAAAAAAAAAAAAAAGAAATTGCAAGATTTAGATTGTTTCGCAGAATGGAGAAAGAGAGAATCAATTGGATATTCAAATTGAATGGAGTGAGATGGATTGAATGAGCGGTTCCTCCATGAATTGTTGTACTATCCTTTGGCATTGATCAATCAGGATAGTTGGATTTGCAACTCCTAAGATTTGGTCGCAATTTTTTCATTAAGTTGGGAGAAAATGACAGACTGACAACTCTGATCAACACCCTATTTGAATCTGTCCGAACCCATCCCATTTGAGATGGATTTTAATATCCTAAACAGGTTCAAGGTGGCTCTTGGTTTCATCACAACTTCTTTTATTTTTATTATTTTTATTTAAATTTATTATATTTTAATAATATTTATTAATATTTGTAAGACTACTAATCAAGGAATACTAAAAATCCTTGGCATGTGAGATTTCGAGTTTTGATAATCCGCACCAGACTCGCCCTATTATACTTCTAAGAGAAAGGTAATTAATTCCATATTCCTTTTTTGTAACTCACATTAAAAATAGTATAATATATATGAAAGTATACACATATGATAAGGATATTGGAGAATACTACATATCTTTTCCTATTATTTTCCAATATCTTGAAAATCCAATTGAATCCATATGCTTTTTCCGACAAGCAATACTTATTTCCCTACACGCAAGAAATGATAATTTCTTCCATTTTCAGGTCAATTGGAGGAAAATATGTAGGATTCTCTTTTATGCTTTAATAATTAATGCTATAAATGCATAACTAATTTAAGGGTGACAATCTCTAACATGACACGAAGTTACTGAGAGAAACTCGAACACGAACAAGAAATTTGAATATGACGAATCTAACACAATATTACCAATTTGTCTAAAAAAATATTATATTTTAATTAATTTTAGATGTATTTTAATCATAACGAAATCAACTTCAATCCAAATACGAATCTGACCTAACGAGTAATGACCTGAATTGACAACCTAATAGATATCCAAGGTAAAATGCTTTAAATGATAATTTTTTTATACAAAATTATCCACTCCTGTGATACGTATTCCTTTCGTTTCAGACGTTAGTATGCACACGTGTCGGTCTACCGCTATTCCCACGCCTTTGTAAGTTGTAACTCAGCCTCTTTCGCCATTTCCGAAAAATATTTAATTATTTATTTTATTAATATACGTATAAAATCTAATTATCAATATGGATACGGAGTATATTACTGTGTGTTAGAAAATAACAGATTTTTTCGGAAAAATAAGATAAAATAAAATAAATTGCAATCAATTTGATATCTCCGATATTTTTCCCATTTCGTCTTCTATCCATATCCATGTCCCCTTTATATTCCCGAAATAATACACATTTGTGATCGTATTTCGTAACCAAGGGTTTCTTTCTTTGTATCCTTAATTTTCAATTACAGAATCTAGAATATGGGAGGCGGAACGATCAGGGCGGCGACGAAGGTGGCCGGGATCGCCGCGGCTACCGGAGGTCTCCGCGGCATCGCGGCGGAGCACTTTCCAGTCTCCTCTGCCGCCCGAAAGGCCGCTTCAGCCTGTCCACCGGCAGCGACGACGGAGGACGTGAAGCTGGTGGCGTCGAAGCTGGAAGCGGGAGCGCAGAGGCCTTGTTTGGGGATTGATGATTGGGTGTTCGCCGGCGGAGAGGGGGATGAGGTGTTAACCGCCGCTGAGCCGATGCCAAGGGTTGTATTTGGTGGGGCGCCGAGTCTACAGGAAGCCAAAGAGGCTACTTCTGAACTTACAGTCGCTCTTGAAAAGTATTTTCCTTAATTCATTTTGAAAACTTTGAACTATTGAACTTACATCAATTATATTTTAGGTGTTTAATATCATCTGTCATTTTTTTCGTTTTTATGCTTCCTCTGGAGATTTTTACATTTTCGTTCAATAAATTCAGTTTCAATTAGGGCTTGGTGATTTGATTCTTTCGATTTATTATCATTATTTATGTTATCACTGACTATGATTATAGTAATATTATTGTTAAAGTTATTTTTATTCATCAATGGTTGATCATAAGTTAAGAGGAAGCTACAAGTTAGTTAAACCAAAATAAAAAGAATGAAAAAGGGACCTTATGAGCAGAAAGTTGTCTGTTGAATTATGACCTCATTGAACTTCGAATAGGGATGTCTCAAACCAAATGATGTATGTGAAGCTGAAGTAATTGCAAAATTTTGAGTTTTCTTTTGAGTATCATTATGCTGCATTCCGTTATTGAAACTTCTTCGAATTTCTAAATTCTCAGGGCCTATCTGTCATCTCCTAATTCAGTCGAGGGTTCAGTTGTAGCAGATAATGACTCTAGCCTGTCTCTTTCAAACAAACAGGTTGTAGAGAACAAAGCTTGTAATGCCATTGCTCCTGCAGTACCAGCCCCTGCCATTATGGCATTTAGGTTTCTACGTGAAAGCTCCACGGCCCAGGTTCTTAGCTTAATCAGAAAGCATTTAAATCGTTTTGAAGTTTTTGTGTTCTCATTGGAGGGAGCTTGATTCACATTATATTCCTGGCTATAAATTTCATATATTATTGCGTGTCTTGACCATTTAACAATACTAGATATATTGAAATCCTAATTCGTTCTGTTTTGCTCTCTCTCTCTCTGGCTGAAGAAAACGGAGAAGGGGACAGAATAGCTCGTTTGTCGTGCTATGAATTGTTTATACATCTAAAACTTTGTATGAGTTCCATGATACACAAGCATTTGACTGGTTACGCGAAATTCCGTGTCCTAATAACGTAGTTCATACATAGTTTTTCTTAACATTATTACATTGATCAATATCCATGGATTCAGCATGAAGGGGTTCTTGTTTAAGGTTTTTGTTGGAAAATGCTATAATTTGGTGAGGAACCTATTTCCACCCAGTGAACTGTATGAGACTTGCTTATCTTTGTTTATTGTCGAATTGATGCAAGTATATTTTTTAGGTAAGTACTGCAACTATAGTTGATTTCAACAATTTTCTCTCCAGGATTGTTAACTGATTTGGAATTGAAGTACATTTAAAAGTTCTGATATAACTAACCACGTCATGTTAAAGCCATTAGCTTTTTCCGTGCTAATTGCAATACGAGACATGTGATTTATATTATGTGTACCTGATGCATTTGCTAGAACGTTGTTGCTTCTATTGCCTCTGATCCAAATGTGTGGAATGCGGTGTTACAAAACACAGAGTTACAGGACTTTCTGCAGTCACAAAGGGCATGTAAGAACTCTTATTTAAATCTCCCGTTTCATATGCTAACAATTGCAAATGATATGTGGCCAAATAAATGCTATTATTTTTTTCTTTGAAGGTTCTTTCTCCGACGAGAATTTGAATATGGAGTTAGTTGCTGATTCTGATCTGCTAGACCAGTCATCTGCAAAAATCATTGACGACTGTCTGAGTACGCGAAATCTGAGCCTGGCAATGGATTTATGGATATTTTGCAGAAAATCAAGAGCACGGTGGTTGATATGATGAGCCACTTGTCTGATTACTTCCTAAATTTCTTTGGAGGTAAGGGTGTCAATGGAGTACATATAAGTTCTGATGGAACTGCAAGATCAAGTGCCGACACTTTTATGGAAGCATCGTTTATGGGATTAGCAGTCATGGCCATACTAGTGATTTTGCTTAAGCGAGCTTAATCATCGCACGTAAACAGGGTACCTGTGAATCTGTCGAAGCATCATGAAGGATGGTTTTTGTATTTTTATTTTCTTTTCCGGTCTATGCTCATGACTGAGTTGAAAGGTTTTCCATGGACTTTTGCGTTAATGTCGATGCTGGGTACTTCTCAATATTAGCTCAAATGGAAAACTTGTTAGTACTTACAGGTTTTTAACAGGGGTGAATGATCTTTTATATTCGTCGCAAGTAAATTTGCGTACTTGGCAAGATTGTACCATTTTTAACTCGTGAGACTCTTAGGCTTGTATGGTTTTCTTTTGATACAGGCTTGTATGGTTTTCTTTTGAATACAGGCTTGTATGATTTTCATTCATTTGAAAAATCTCATTTCCCATTTTAGGGATGAAATTTTCAATTTTTTATGAAGTTTGTGTAGGAAAGAAAATATGTTTTGTTGATAATAAATTTTGATGAAGAACCAAGTGTAAAACAAATGAGAATATGTTTGGTTTAGTGGTTTTATACTCCTAGAAAAGAAAATGATGAAATGACAAATCATATGTATGAAGTGTAAGTGGTGAGATGTTCAAGAAAATAATAATATATCTGTGTGAAAATATTAGTGATGGAGCGTATTTTGAAAATTTAACTTGGAAATTTTAATTTATGTGGATGTAAACTTGGAAATTTTCTTCATACATATGATTTGTCATTTCATCATTTTCTTTTCTAGGAGTATAAAACCACTAAACCAAATAGTGTAAGTGGTGAGATGTTCAAGAAAATAATAATATATCTGTGTGAAAATATTAGTGATGGAGCGTATTTTGAAAATTTAACTTGGAAATTTTAATTTATGTGGATGTAAACTTGGAAATTTTAATTTATGTGGATGTAAGTAATAGTTGTGAGTAATGCTTAGATAACAAAACTTGTAGCAGGTTCCACTATGGGCTGAAACGTATAAATATATAGTTAAAGAAATTGAGAATATAGAATTGAGAAAAGATAATTCGAACGAGATTGAGTAAAACAAATATGATGAGACTTACTACCTCAATTAGTAACGTGGAAAAAATGTAGTGAAACAAAAACCATGCTCAGCCCAACTTTACCTTTTTTGGTGAGCTCTCAACATAAATAATCACCCAACTTTTGAGAACATCAAATTTCCCAGTAAACATCATGCTCAGCCCAATTTAATAGTTATTATATTGGATCAATTCTTGAGGGCTTATCGTTTTACCCTGGAAGAAAGGACATCATGTATTTCCCAATGGGTAAAACAGTTCACATATTCTCCTAAATTCTATCATTTTATATCATCAATCCTCTACTCTTCCAGATTCACAAAGAATGGAAATAAGAAGCTTGGGGAAAAGTGGAACAAATTGACATAACAAAAACCAGAGGAACTAAAACCATCAGATGAAAACACTTCAGTGTCCCATTACATATGATGTATGTAATATGTTGAATAAATGAAATAACAATCAACAAGGCTAAGCCAAAATATAATATCAGATCCTGAAAAGAGTCTGTAAACAGAGTTTCATTTATCATTTTATTTTTCTTATTCATAAGTTGTACATCAAAAGAGAATAAATATTTGGTTACACTGGAAACACAGCATAAGGTGACTCGTCCGATGAAAATCAGTCACCAATTATGCCTAAATTAAGTACACAAACACCCAAAGGATGGTCAGCATGGCCGTAAGCTGCAAGAAAGTAATGGATTCGAATCTGGACAGGAAGTGAGTGTAATTCTACGATGCAGTTGATGGTGAGAAGTGAAGTTAAAATGACTCTTTTAGCCATTCACAACAGGGTAGTAGCTACCTGTTTCCTCCTGTCCTCCAAACTTGTCCAATTTGGACACTACTATCGAGAATCTTCGAATCTTGAGATCATTATGCAGTTACACTTCATCGTGTATGTACATGATATCTTCCTTTGACAGGTTCATCTTACCTTTGTCTCGTTTACTACTAATTCGGGCTTGGTCCGGTTGCACTTTCGCTGCAAAAGAAATATTATTCTGCCCATGTCAAAATTTACAAAAAGAACAACAATTGAATAGAGAAATTCCCATTTGAATTCATCTGGTTGAAAATCACAGTTTTTCATATGTATAATAGTATGTATATTGCTGGAGCGCACATCACAGTAGGCTGCATATGAAAATATAGGGTTGGTGTGGATCATTGGAAAATTATAAGTAATTCACTATTTAGCATGGGACTTGGAGTTGGAGGCACAATTCAGGCCATAAATTACTTTATCTACATTTTAATAACTGAAAAGGATAACTACAAAACTGCCCCTAACGTTTGGGCTGATTACAAAAAACTAAGAGATATTTGAAAATTACAAAAACCCGTAGAGGTATGATTTTGTGTTAAATGGGGATAATTGCAATAATTTTACAAATATAAGGGGGATGTTTGAAATTTTTGCTTATGAATGAGGTAAACTGTAATACGGAATCAAACCTCATGGGGTTTCTCATAATTTTCAAAAACCTGTAATGTAATTAGCCAAACCTCAGGGTCATTTTTGTAATTATCCCTTACTGAAAACTAAGATTCTACCTTTCTCAAAACGAAGGCCAAATATAAATAGGCCACCTCCCATTCATCTGGTGACAGTGTACCTGAAAGCAAAGTTTCAAACCAATCAAACCCGAAGCATTAGTTGAATGTATCTAAACTCACCGATAGCATCCTAATATTGTTTTATTTTATATACACTAATGTTTAAACATCAAACTAAATAACAGTTATGGATATTAACGAAAAGATTAAGCTAAAACTTACTTTGATCTTCTTTACCATCACCCAAAGCACCAAGTCTTCGCATGAGCTCAACGAATTCGGGTTTCTTCATGTACTCATCCACAAATACATGCGAGTTCTTGACAAAGACCAATTCCAAACCATACTGCAGATTTGAAATATAATAATGCTTCATAAGATTAAGCTGACAATGAAGATTTTTACAAGGAATTTTACTTCATGTGCTGCATTCTATCTTCAATTTATCTTCTTCTGTGTTAATCTATTCACAGCTAGACAGCAACAAGTACAGTGTTTTGTGCCTTTAAGAATTACAATGTCCAAAATCATTCTAAGATAACAAATAAGAGTATTTTCTAAAGACAAAGACTTGGGTTAGACCGTTTAACGGGTCTTCTCCGTTAGACGGATCCAACCCGCCCGTTTTTTTTTTTATTTTTTTTTTAAATTTCATGCACCGGTGACTTTTTGTAATATTCTCGGGACAGTGCAATAGGATATCCGGACCGGTGGCGCTTTTTGTAATATAATGGGCCTTTAAAAATATTAGTTTTTCCCTGAAAAATATTAGTAATACATCTGAAAAGTATTAGTAGTACATCTGAAAAGTACTAGTAGTACATCTGAAAAATATTTTTAGTAGCCCTCGTGAAAAATATTTATTTTTTGCCTCAAAAGTATTAGTAATCCAACTAAAATGTATTAATTGTCCCCTTGAAAAGTATTAGGCGGTGACGTAATATCGACAACCCTCAAAAGTATTAGTTTTCCCTTGAAAAGTATTAGCAATCCCTTGGAAAAGTATTAGTAATCCCCTGGTAAAAGTATTAGTAACCTCGTGAGAATTTTTTTAGTAATCCTCACGAAAAGTATTGGTGTTTTCCAGCAAAAGTATTAGTATTCCCCATAAAATGTATTAATAATCTTACTGAAAAGTATTAGGTTTTTCGATTAAAGCTATTTTAGTATTTCTCCTGAAAAAGTATTAGTAGTCCTCCCAAAAAGTATTAGTATCCCTCCTAAAAAGTATTAGTAGCGGTAGCAAATGTTTGTTGTTGTTGTTATGTTAGTGGTTGTGCGGGTGGGTCAATAGTCGGATTGACCGCGGCCAGATATTTGGATCCGTTAGACGGACAAGAGACTAACCCTTTTCTAAAACTATAGCATGTTGCTGGTCAATTTTTTTACTTCACCACATGGCATTACCTAATTTAAAAATAAAGTTCTGTCCCTTAGGCATGGAAAGAATTACTACCACACATATGTGAAATTGAGAGCTTAATCCAGAAGCTAGATAATAAACACCTCTTCAGCCAATGTTTTGAAGACATGAAAGGGGACAATCCACTCAGGACAATCAACAGCATCCTGCAATAGAATTACTCAACTATTACCAAATGAATATATTTGAAGCAAAATCAGGCAATCTGTTACAAAATTCCACTTAGTGCAAACATATCCAAATCGGAAGAGTAACAGTAGAGGGAATCAAAGTGGATGAATAAGGATCAAGGACAATAATGCCTTTTCAATTAATATATTATATATAAAAAGAAAAACGAAAATATGAAACCATCAGAAAGGGAAAAGGTCGTGTACCTCTAGATGGAACTTGTACTTGATGCCAAAGGGACTTGAAGACTTAAATTTCTAGAAGAAGCCAAAATGATAGAAAAAAGGAAAATTAAATAACTAAAATGCAAAGCTAGCCAACAATAAAAGAAATCAGATTTTTCAAACAGAATTTTATCTGGACGTTAGAAACTCACTTTATTTTCAAATTCTTCATCGAAGCGTATCCAGTATACACTATTACCAAACTGTAGTCCCTCAGCTGCATCCATTGGGGAAAGAGTTATACAGGCAATGGAAAGATTTTATTATTCAAAACTAAAGCCTGATTTATCCTCAAATCATGAATCATTTCTTTGATCAATTATCAGGCAGACATGAAATAAAGGACTATAAAAAGTTGGGATCACCAGTTCTGTCAAATTCAACGTTATTTGGTCAAATTTCAATCATCCGAACACCTTCGAGTACCACATATCCAGAATAAGACTAAACTTAGATGTTTCTCTCATTGCATCCTCTAGTGCAATTGTACTAAATCAATCAAATCAGAAAGTGAAGGGACTCAAAGTCAAAAGTGATGACAGTGAGAGATCAGTAAAGATGCATCATCCCCAGAATGCACATACTAAGCATAGGGCATATAAATCTATCTCCATTAACTGATTAATACAGGACACATATACATGTCTGGGTGTATATATAAGTATTTATATGGGCATAAAACGAACATGTAACCATTTGTATAAGATCCAAAAAGATGCAACGAAAAGAATATCACCACCAGCTGCCATCTTAAAAAAACTGAAGACAACACCTAAAATCTCCCACAAATAAATATATTATCCTTCAAACATAGATTACGAAGGAAGGAAAACGTGTGATATATAGTTTACAGATTGCATAATTCTACCACATTTTTAACTTCCAGATTAAGCGCGACCAGAAATGTAAACAGCTTTAGACAGAATAAAACCTTCTCTAAGCTTTTTGACGATGACGTTGGCATCTGGCATTGTTCCAATGAAGATGCCTCCTGGCCGAAGTAAAGCTGATACATTGGCCAAGGCCCGCCGGGCACGTGCCTCAGTAGACCATGAGTAATGCATGGCAAACTGCAGAATTTTGGTTTCGACAATTTGCATCAGAAATGACAAAACTTGAATAGTTATTATAACTTCCAATTTTATCAGCTGCAAAATTTAGTAGCCAGAGACTTCAGAAATAGTGAAATACCAACACATAAAAACAAAACACCATTTACAATTTATTTTTTCACAGATAAGATTACTTTAGCAAGTAAACCGAAGTCTTTGACTACAACTATCAGTTAAATATGAACAAACGCGACAACGGAATAACTATTTGTATTCATTGTGTTAAGGTTTCAAATTTGTTGAACATATTGGAGTGTGATAGACTGTGATTCAGTCAGTGGAGAGAGAGGGGGACGTGGTAGGAAGACGACTGAAACTAAGTTATTTTATTAAATGAAAAAAATGTTTGCCAGAAATGCAAAAGGAGGACTCACCTGGCAGCTACAAACATCAAACGGCGCATCTTCCGCCAGAACCTTATCTAGCCGAACCTGCAATTCACAGAGATGAACTTCCACATATGACTTCCCATTACCAAATGGCATGGCAATTAACTTCAGCTAGTACTAAATCATCCAAACCCCAGCTATACAACTCCATCAGAAATATATATTTTTTTAAAGCTAGTCAATATGAATAAAGAAAACCGTCCCATGATAACTCGAGTCGTTCCAAGAGAAGAAGGGATAGCATAGAAGAGACATTTATGCTTCTATTATGGTCACTCGTAAACTAGCTATAGTCAGTATATACCTCAAAGCAGTCTCCACATATGAGTCTGGCAGGAAAGGAGAACTTTTTTGCGGCGTTGGTGATGGTCCGCATCACCATTATATCGTGTGCGGCAGTCTTCTATCTGATATCAGAGCAGGCATCTTTGTTATTGATATGAATAATATGTTGTAATGTAATACTCGTATGAGAGACATTACACATTTGAGAACAAATATTCCAGACATTCAATAATAGACAGCATAGAGATGCATCAATTATAGTTGTAACAAAAAAAGATTTCAAATAATTAAAAAATATCAAGACCGAAATAAGTTGCCAAATGGAAATTAGGCTGACAATATGGCAGATTATAAGAATGACTGTTAACTAAAGCAGAATTCAAATTCTTGTTAGTGAGATCCATCTATTTCTGGAAAAGACACAAGTAAAAGGTCATAATATTTTACCCGATAGAGTTAAAAGGACAAACAAGAGACCAACAGCCATAGGAAGCTCAATGTCACTAATTTGGAAAGACAAATGTAGCTCATGCAAGGCCTCGATATGGTATTTTAAACAATTAAATCTGTAAAGGTCAATGCGTACTGTAAGAAATACAACAATTTTAGTATCAAAATTAATAGAGAAAACTTTTCACTGAAAAAATAAAAGGAACTTTCCATAAGTGCAAGTAGTGTGCTGAAGCCATAAACGGTTTTCTATAGATAAAAGTCTGAATAAACTTTACAAATAATGACAAGAAACCGAACTTTAAAAATGTAAAAGCTTCTTCTATTCATAAAGATATGACATGTTAAAATAGCTTAAATTGCAATCAGACCAAGGCAATGTTTGTTTAACTTCTCCCATACACAATTTTTCCCCAATTCTTTCCCTCGATCACTAATAAACATACATTACGCTTTCCACTGCACTTTTGTTTACCATTATACACATTTTCCAATACATCACATAAGTCACTCTCTTCCCAAATACATCCCCCACAACCCCCATTCACTAACCAAAAGATTTTGTACAAATATAAATTGGCAAAAGAACTATTTGCCGCAAAAACTGAGGTTTAATTAATATCATTCAAGTGAACACATAAACTCGGCAAGTCAACTTACTTAACTAAGAATAAGAAAAGAAAAAGATGCCATGTAATATTATTTGAAAAGCGTACAGGATGAATTTCATAGTCAGGTTTTGTATGCCAAAACATTCAAATTCAGTAACTTCCAATGTCATATTACGAGCACTTCGGTTACATTTATGCTGTTTCAGTTGCTTATTGGAAATAATTATGATTTTAAATATCTTCATACGGTTCACATAACAATCTCAAACATCATCAGAGAGGTCATATAATCATAATCAGGCAGGGTGTCATTGGTTCTCCAGAACCTTAATAGAAAGAGATCCTTTACTCACTCATTATCAAATTAGTCCTACACTGAAAAATGACTTGTATACAAGTCTGTTCAGGGAAAATGCAAGGAAAAGAATTGGCTTTCCTGTTGAATGGATAGATTAATTGAACTGTCCAGAAAAGATGTACTCTTTAAGATAAGAGCCAAATATTATGGATTTAACTGTCTATTAAATGTCTAACCATAACAAGACAGAATGTGGTATTATATATACAAATTATGTACATTTACTTAAATAGACATAACTTTCTTAAAAATCCAAGTTACAGATCATGTAGAAGCAATTGTGAATGCATATTAAACTTTACGTCGAGTCCCGTATATCAAAGGTCGCATTATTTCTGTTCAAAGCTCAATTCCAATATGCAATAAATATACATTTTGAGAAAAGTGTCTATCGAAATGCAATCCCCTCTAATTTTCAAATCAATTACTTATGTAAGATTATGCTATTGTCCACAGAACGACACTCATTTGTTTGCGGATTAAAGAACAAGAACGCGTTTTGAGAATCAACCAATTTAATATCCCTTGTGTTTGAAGTCCCTAAATTTGTTTAAACAACAACACCACAGATAACCAAGGGTTCTTGCATGCAGTTATTCGAGAAAGGGGCAAGGACAACGATAACTGCAATCAGAATGATAACAAGCTACATTATTTTGGTACCCCTCAAAGTAATAATCAATAAGTTTTAAAGAAATTAAGTTCAATTCCAAAATGCTGGCAATTGACAAATGGAATGCAGTTTAAAGGATTCACACTTTACCGAGCCATCAGCTATATCAATACCGACGTAATAACCAATCCTTGCTTTGTCCCATTTGATGAGATCACCACCCTGGTACAAATGAAAGACAAACCAAATGTTCAAATTGACAACATAAGCACATACAGATGTCAACCAATCTGAAAATATCCTGCTCATGAACTACCTTTCCACAAGCCAGATCAAGAACCGCATCTCCTCTTTTAGCATATAACTGGATTAAGACACTCTTTATCTGTTGAATGGAACAATCAGTAAGAAACAACTGCAAAACTTCTCTTGGTTTCAGTTTTACATAGGATTTCAAGAACAGTTTAACTATATCAGCTTTAGTAAATTGGTAGTGAATTTACTCTCTGAGGAACTTATTAAAAAAATCATCAGTGTGCTAAAATAAATTTCAATAAGTACCCAGTTATTGAGTTTCTTCAGGTGAATAATAGGGCTTGCTTCTCGTTCTTCAAGAGTCTGATTCGTTCTTGCACTGTAATGATCAGCCACTTTCTTTGCAAATATCTTAGTATTATCATCCTCCAAGAATTGGGCATCACCTAAACACAGTGAGAAGCACTTAAATTTTTTGAAGAAAATTCAAACTTCTAATCCCAAACAGATAAAATAAAAAATGTAGCAGCCAAACGAAACGCCTTTCATTGACTCTAACACCCCTTCCCCATTTGCGAAATTTTCTCACAATCCCAATTTAGTTTCAGCCTAAACTCCAATAAAACCCCAATCAAAATTCGAATTTAATTCAAGAAACCACCTAATTATCCGCATAACCAAAATGTATCCTCTAAAAACACAAATTAAAAAAAAACATGAAATCGGTCGGGGAGCTCTAATTACTTAATTGAATAAATAAAGAAATACCTTCAGGGTTGTACTTGAATTTGGAGTGAGGGGGTCCAAAAGAACCCGAAGATGAAGACTCTTGATAACCTCGCTTCATGTGTATATATTGTATGCGTGTATGTATAAAGTATGATCTGAAAAATAGTGCCTATAAATCGGCCAAGGGTTTAGAATGTGATGAATGGATTACAGATGTTGTCGACCCATCTTTAGAAGGGAAAAGTGCATATATGGTCAGGTTTTCTCAAATTACAGAATATTATATTCACCCGTAAAAAAATATATATTGAAAATAATATATTTTACCAACTAAATTTTCAGAAATCATTTTAAGTATATAGGTCATTTAAATTCAATATAGATGTACAACAGTACAACTCTCATCTTTGATCTCTCAATCACAGGAAAACAAACACACACACACACACACAATTTTTTAATTTTAATAACCCTCCATAACTAAGAAAACTATTAATATATTTACTTATAATTACACATATTCATTTATATACATTAATATGTTTAAATATCTATGTTAATAAATATTATTATGCTCAACAAAAGTCTTGAATGGCCAGAGGCATTAGGCTTATGGGTTGTAAACAATTCGAGTTGAGAGAAACATAAATGACTGCCTTGAAGTTTGTTTGAATTTTAATAGAGCCTTTGTGTTTGGGTTTTTTTCAATTGAGCTTAAGCGAGTTTTAATCGAGTTGAACAACGAATCAAACTCGAATAGTTTGATAAATTTACACATATTTTATTATTATTTTACTAATTAAATCAAACGGAGCCAAACTTTTCATCTTATCATATGAAAAACCATGTTTAACCTTGGTTCAAGATCTTAACGATCCATCACAAATCGAGTAGCTTAGTTCATTATTCAACGGGGCTAGTTATTATACGTGGGTCCGTAACTATGGGTGTCAATTAGGTTCATTGGGTCGGGTTCGGGTTAGGTTTGGTTTCGAGGTTGATTTGGGTTATCTTTCAAAATACATCAAACATTAAGTTAAAAAAAAAAACAAGTGTTTTAAACAAATTGGTAACTCCGTGTCGAATTCGTGTTAGTCGTGTTTTGTTCGGGTTTCTCAATAATTTCGGTCGACGGTTCAGATCGGTCAAATCTGCTCGGGATTGAGACCCTAGCTGTAACAAGTTTTTATTCTTGGGCCTCAAACTCAAAATGCCGCAAGTATATTGGGCTAAAACCTGACGAGCGTTAAAAGGTTTATAAAATCCTATTTGGGCTTAAAAGTTCGCGGGCCGTCTCAAAGGTTTATAAAACCCTATCTCTATATCATCACCATCTTCATTTCCATATTACCCCCGCCGTCGTCCTCCCAAAACACACACGCACACACAGCACCTACCGAAATGGGTCGTGTAATCCGGGCACAGCGTAAGGGAGCCGGGTCAGTCTTCAAGTCCCACACCCACCACCGTAAAGGTCCGGCCCGTTTCCGCTCCCTCGACTTCGGCGAGCGCAATGGCTACCTCAAGGGCGTCATCACTGAGGTCATCCACGACCCCGGCCGCGGCGCGCCACTCGCTCGCGTCACTTTCCGCCACCCCTTCCGCTTCCAGCACCAGAAGGAGCTCTTCGTCGCCGCCGAGGGCATGTACACCGGCCAGTTCGTCTACTGTGGGAAGAAGGCCAATCTCGTTGTTGGCAACGTCTTGCCCCTCAGATCTATTCCTGAGGGTGCGGTCGTTTGCAACGTCGAGCATCATGTGGGTGACCGTGGAGTTTTCGCTAGGGCTTCTGGGGATTACGCTATTGTTATCTCCCACAACCCTGATAATGGAACCACTAGGTATAATTTTTGTTGATTAATTCATTTGACTGGTTTGAGCATGCTATTTAATTGAAGTATTGAGGTCCCCTCAAAAAAAAATTTGAAGTATTGAGGTTTTTGTTGAGAAGTGAGGATTTTTTTTTTTGGGTTTATATTCAAAGTTTCTCTTAATTTGGAAAGTATTGGTTTTCCCTCTGCAGGTTTGTTTTTCTGCATATATTATTGTTATGTTGTTGTGTTTTGGAATTGATGAACAGTGCCCATTTATAATTTTGTGTGCCGAGTAATCCTTTTGTCAATACATATATATTCTCGTGGTTTTATTTTATCTATAGGCACTGATAAATTAAAACTATGCATACTTTGTGTTAAAGTTTTCTTCGTTTTTCATCTAGTATTTTACTGACTGTGGTCTCCAATACCTGACTTGATATGTGTAGTCAGATTGTTATTAGCTTGTTTATATTAGCTGGATATGGGTTAAGGAATTGGAGTAGTAAAATTGTTTAATTTGAGTAGAACTATTTCTATGTTCAATTGACTTCAACATGATCAATTCACATTACATAATTGTTTGATGGTGGATTATATTATATGATTTATAATGTACTGTTTATTCATAATCAATTGCACTTACATAATTGTTTGATGGTGAATTATTTTATATGATTTATAATGTACTGTTTATTCATAATCAATTGCACTTACATAATTGTTTGATGGTGAATTATTTTATGAGTTATAACTATGCTTTCTTTGTGCAATATCTTGACTTGACATTTTGATCTATATTGAACTGTTTTAACTGGAAAGGGTTTTCGATATGTCATGATTTTGACACTTCTCTTACCTTAAATGACATTTAGACTTTGTGGTATTGCTCACAAATGATCACTGTTCTTTTGTTTGCTAATCCGTTTAGGGATTTGATAACAGCACAACAATTTTATTTTGCTCCATATACTTGCTTGAATCATGTCACTCACTTTTTATGTTATGGACCAGTTAAATTTGTTTCTAGCATGTAATTGATGATTGTTCTTTTTTTGTTGAAGAATTAAGCTACCATCAGGATCCAAGAAAATCGTGCAAGTGGTTGCCGTGCCATGGTTGGCCAGGTTGCTGGAGGTGGACGTACTGAGAAGCCAATGCTAAAGGCTGGAAATGCTTACCACAAGTTCAGAGTGAAGAGGAACTCATGGCCCAAGGTTCGTGGTGTTGCTATGAATCCAGTTGAGCATCCTCATGGTGGTGGTAACCATCAACATATTGGTCATGCGAGTACTGTTCGTCGTGATGCGCCACCTGGACAAAAGGTCGGTCTTATTGCTGCCAGAAGAACTGGACGCCTCTCGTGGTCAAGCTGTTGCTACTGCTGCTAAAGCAGATAAGGCTTAGAGACTATTTTTACTATTTATCGTATGATGAGTTTAATTTTGTCACCTTCTCAATTTCAATTTAATTTGAACAAGATTTTGCTTGTTGAAACGTGTAAGGATATAATAGTGTTGTTGGGATTATGGAGATTGTGTTTCGTTTTTTCAGTCAAGATGGAAGTATTTTTCAGTGTTGTGTCTTTTAAGTGTTCTTGTGAACTCTCCTGTTTTCTTTAATTTTGGAGTTTATGATGTGTAACTTCCAAATGAAGTGTGACATTGGAGTTGAAGAAATGGTAAACTTCACGGCATAGGAGTAAGCAATAGTGTTATATACGAGTGTTGGCATTTGGCACAACTGAGAAATCATGTGTGGTGTTTGAATCTGTTCGACTTTTTGAGACGCTAAGTGCTTAAATTTGTCTTCAGGGTAAGTTTTCTAGATTAGGAGATGCCTTTTCTACTTGTTCGACCTCTTTGGTTGCATTTGGATGCTCGGATTTTGATTTGGATTTGAGAAGAGGTTTTGTGGAAATTTTATAAGATGATGAAATCCAGACAATAACTCAAAAAATAGTTCAATATAAGGTTTGCGGATTTGAAATCCAACGAACTATGAGATTGATTACTCAAACAAGCTCAATGGATTGGTAATCCAATGGGCTTTACATTGAGCTTTAGATTCATCCATCCAAAACTACAAATGCAACTTTGTTGTGACTAATAATATTTTTGAATATTTGCATTATACTTTTTTTTTTAATGTAGATGTTCTGTTGCCATTGCTTTGTTGTGACTAGTGGATGTTTTTACACTACATGGTTTGTAGTCCAGCTGTATGATATATAATTGGATTGATAATAAACATATAATTTGAGGGTATGTGAATATTGTTCTTCACATTTTTCTTCCAGGTATTATATTTTTCCCATTAGCTCTTTTTTTTTCCTGGAAAGAAAATGTTCTCACAAAATAAAACCGAACAAAGTTTACATATTTTCATTGTTGTCTTGATTTTAATTAGCATAATGCATATCGATTTCAATCTATCAAACTGCGAAAAATGTAACAGATAAATTGATGATCTTAGTAATTCATTCGCTTTACCTCTCAAACGATTCAAGAAAATCAAGAGCCAAAATGGGGATTGGACGGTAGTGAGCTTCAAATACGAAAGACTGGGATTATTCTGTTACATCTGTGGGTTGATGGGTCATGGAGATCGATTTTGCGATAAAAGAATTTCTGAACCGGAGAATGACATTAAAAAAGAGTGGGGAATTTGGTTACGCGCTCCAAATAGAAGATTTACTAATAAAGAAGGCGAAAAATGGCTTTAGAGGATGAAATGAACGAAGGCGAACCTGGAAGAGGTGCAAATGAAAATTTTTCTACGACGGACGTTGGTGTTAATTCAAATCAAAGGGCGTTACTTTGGCCAATCCGGAAAATCTGAATCAAAGGTTCTAAGGGGGCAATTACAAGGAGGTTACAAAAGGTGCTTTTAATAAAGGAATAACGGATTTAAATGTTGGTTCCTCAAATTTGAAAATTTATTGTGAAGATAGGAAGGATGGTGGGCTTGGGCCTTGGTGAAGAAAGTTAAAGAAAAGAAGAAGCGATAATTGCGAGGCCCAATATACAAATGAAGGTCTAAAATGAACGCAATAGAGAGGTCGTGAATCATGGACGTGTCCTAAATGATGTTACGAATTTTTAACGGCGGGTTCGGGCCCGCACTGAGCCCAATGATTGTCTTGAAATGGAATTGCCGAGGCTTGGGTCATTCTCGAGCAATTCCAGCGATTCGCGAGCTCATGACCCGATGATATTTTCTTATTCAAACATCAAGCATGCAAATAAAGTTGAGGAAGTGAGACGGAGAATTAATTTTGATAATTGCTTCACAAAGGATAGAATTGGAAGAGGTGGTGGTATTTGTATTCTTTGGAGAGTGGGAGATATGGTGAACATTCGAAGTTACTCTAATAACCATATAGATGTGGAGATTGTAGATAATAAAGAGGGGTAATTGGAGGTTAACGGATTCTATGGCATTCCCGATCGTTCTTTCGAGGAGGAATCCTCGGAATTTGCTTAGAAGCCTTCAAGAATCAATCTACAATGTCGTGGTGTTGTATCAAGGCGATTTCAATGATTTGCTCTTTCCCCAAGATAAAAAAGGTAGGGTTGAACACCCGAATCGCTCTTTCGGGGATTTAGAGAGGTGGTAACTTAATGTGGTTTAGAAGATTTACCTCTTCAAGGGTACCCATTTACATGGAGTTGAGGAAAGGGCTCTATTAACGCAGCCGAAGAGAGAATTGATCGTGCTATGGTTAACAATTCGTGGAGTCGAAATTTCTAGATGTCCGATTGAAAAATCTTGTTGCACCAATTTCGGATCACTCTCCTATCCTTTTGCAGACATGTGTGGCGGCACATATATGTACCAAAGAAGAGATTTAAATTTGAGAATAGATGGTTACAATGTGAAGATTTAAAGGAAGTGGTCGAAAATGCCTGGTTTATGACTGGAGGTTCAATCTTCGAACCGTTTGGAGTTTTGTGCGTAAAAATTGGTGGCGTGGAGCAAATCTCAAAAAACTAATTTTCTGAAAGACATTCGTAGGTATAATGACATTCTTTCTCTCGAGAGAAAAGAAGGAGAGAGAGGATGTGCGACGCTATGAGGAAACCAGAGTAAAATTAAATATGTTCTTGAGCCAAGAGAGAGCTATTGGAAACAAATCTGCCAAAGTTCATCACTAAAGGAAGGTGATAGAAACACTCATTTCTTCCATAAGTTTGCTTCAGCTAGAAATATGAGGAATCAACTTATTAAACTTCAAGATGAAGCAGGAGTGTGGCATGAAGACATGGATGATGTTTGTGAGATTATTCATGAGTATTATGTGAAGATGTTCAGTGAGGTAGAAAGCCAAATGGAGCCTGTAATTGATGTTATTAAACCATGTATTTCAGTTGAACAAAATGAGGAGTTTACTCGCCAATTTTCTTTGGCTGAATTCACAAAGGCGATTAAGCAAATGCATCCCGATAAATCTCCTGGACCCGATGGATTTAATCTGGCATTCTATCATAAATTTTGGCCGTTTGTTGGAGATGCGATCTTCAAAGCTTGTACAGATTGGTTAAATCGAGGAGCATTCCCAGACGGCATTAATGATACAAATGTGGTTTTGATTCCTAAATTGAGTCATCCGTGTACTCTTCGAGATCAAGGCCATATTTCTCTTAGTAATATGGTGTATAAGATTTTGGCGAAGGTTCCGCCAATAGATTAAAAGGAGTTCTTTCTAAAATAATCTCTTATAATCAGTCGGCCTTTGTCCCGGGAAGATCTATCATTGATAATGTCCAGATTGCTTTTGAGACGATTCACAAGATATGAAGAGAAATTCAATCGCAAAGAAGGAGATGTGGCTTTGAAGATTGATATTAGCAAAGCATACGATAGTATGAACTGGAATTTCCTTGAGGCGGTGATGGTGAAAATGGGTTTTGATCGTAAGTGGTCGATTGATTATGATGTGTGTATCTACGGTTAGATACTCGTATTGGTGTTAATCATAAATTTATCGGGCCAATCCAAATGGAGAGAGTTTGAGACAAGGGGACCCTTTATCGCCGTATTTGTTTATTATTTGTGCGGAGGGGTTATCCCATATGATAAAAGATGCGGAGCTTAAGGGTTTTCTTCATGGTACTCGGGTGTGTAGAAGAGCACCAACAATATCTCATCTCTTTTTGCGATAATGCTATTGTTTTTTCTGGCATCATTGGAGGAATGCAATTATTTGAAAAATCTGGAGAATTATAAAAAGATCGGACAAGTTGTAAATTTTGGAAAATCCAAGATTTCCTTTGGTAGTAATATCCCCAGGCATGTTACGGGATGCGATTTATGCAACATCGGGTGTGTGGCGGCCTTTTAAATACTCGTCAATATCTTGACTTCCATCTCTTATCGGTCGAAAAAAAAGAGAGGTATTTATGCATATTAAAGATAAGACATTGGAGGAGTAAGTATTTATCTGAGGTGGGAAAGAAGTGCTTATAAAAGTCGTAGCTCAATCTATACCTTCCTACTTTATGAGTACTTTTTATTGCTTTTCTTCCTTGATTGATGAGTTGGAGAAGATGATGAATTCGTATTGGTGGGGTTCGAGTAGAGATAAGTCAAAGGCATTAATTTGATGAAGTGGGATAGTTTATGTTTGAGGAAAGAAAAGGGTGGAATGGGATTTCGCGATCTTTTTGTTTTAATGTAGCACTACTTGGGAAGCAAGGATGGAAATTCTTGACGGATCCAAATGCATTGGTTACTCGTGGTTTTCAAAGCCAAATATTTTCCTCATGGGGATATTTTGAATGCGAAACCAGTTCATATCCTAGTTTTATTTGGAGAAGCATTTGGAGTTCTCAAGTAGTACTTAAACAAGGAGTTCATTTGGAAGATTGGTAAGGGATTTAATGTCAATGCCTGGGGAGAACCTTGGTTGAGAGATGATGGTAATTTCTTTGTTACAACCCCTACCAACCATAATCTTACGCACATGGTTGTCAATGATCTTTTCATCCTAGGTACCTCTCAATAGGATGTCAGCTTATTGGAGAAGCTTTTCTGTGGAAGAGATGTGGAGGAAATTATTAATATCCCGCTGAATCCTAGTGCAGTTGATGATTTCAGAGTTTGGCACTATGATAAAAAAAGGAAAATATGTTGTGAAAAGTGGTTATCGGATAGCTCGAAATTTTTCAGAAGATGTTGACAGGGAAAGTTCATTGTGTGGAGTAAAATCTGGAAACTGAAATTACCACCAAAAATCAAGCATTTTGTTTGGAGAGCGTGTCGAACCGCTACCACTACGAGTAATCTATCCAGGAGAAATATATTGGAGCCTGAGCTGTTTGTGCGTTTTGTAGGGAAGAGATGGAGACCTGGCATGTTTTTGTAAGTCAGATATGTATCTTGGCCGGAGAGAAACTGGTTTATCAAACTTTATTGATGTAAAGGTAGCCGCAGCAGAGTCATTTGTTGAGTTGGTGGAAGCTCGTGATTAATGAGTTAGATCATTGGTGTTTGATAAATGGTTTTATCATGATTTTGATGATTTTGATTTTACACCAAAACAATGTTTTTAAAGGTTGTCCAAATACTCCTAAATGTTTTAAAATAGTTTTAATATTTTTCTGAGTATTTCCTCCAGTTTATTTTCGATATAAAATTGGACAACACATTTAATGCTTTTAAGTCAACGGGTTTTTACATTGAAACTATGTTGTCCTAAATACTCCCGATCAGTTTAAAATGTTTTTACGAATTTTTCTGAGTATTTCTTGAGGTTTATTTTTGATAAAATCGGACAACTTGTCAATGAGGAGGTCGACCAGCGGCGAGCCGTGACTGGGAACAAGTTTCGTGAAATGTAAACTTGAGAACTCTCAAAATTGATCAGTGCAACCGTTGCACATAGGCTCGACCGGCCGAGGTGCACTTGACCTGGCCGCCTGTTAATTTGGTGCTATATGTTTCAAACTTCTATTTAAATCGTGCGACTGCCGCCTTAAGTTTGACAAAAAAATGTAAATCGTTGTCAAAGCAGACATATTTCCTTAATTTGTGGGATTGATTTCTAACAGCTCTTTTCTTCAATTGTCTTGCAATTTTTTACAAAATTCATGTCCCCAAGAGGAGCCTATCATGTACAAGACATCTTCTATAAATAGAGGAAGAATTGAAGCAACACAATAAGAGAGAAAACTACAACACAACAAGATACACTCAAGAATACACTTGTTCTTACATTGTCTTATTTCTTGTTGTAATTTGCCTAGCTATTCACTTTCACATTCTTGAGGTCTGGCTATTCTTGATTACACTTGCACTCTATTGTATTATCAATTATCGAGTTGTAATCTTGAATTTGTGGTCGCCATTCAAACACAAGATATCCTTGTGAGTGTTCTCGTGGTAAGAACACACTTGGGTGAACTAGGTGTTAGGTGTAAGAAGATTGTGGTAATCTTCTTGTTGAGGTGTTAAAGAGTGTGGTGCTCTTCAAGGGTGAAGATTGTGGTAATCTTCACAAGGTGCCGCTTGGAGATTGTGGTAATCTTCAAGTGAGATTGTGGTAATCTCAAAGGTGGTGTTGAAGAAGAGTGTGGTGCTCTTCAAGGTGTTGGTGTAAGATTTTGTTGTAATAATTTTGGTAATTATTAATAAAATCTTTTTCTCTTTTCAAATCCATCCCGGATATACTTTGGGGTGGTAGAGGATTAGGCCCTAGGGGGTTGAACCTCTTTAAATCGACGCGTGTTGCTTACATTCCGCACCTTTATATTTGTCTTTGAGCATTCAATTCAAAAAAGAGGATAAATCGAAAAGATGGAGATAATCTATTCACCCCCTCTAGATTATCGTAGCCACTTGGACTTACAAGTGGTATCGAGCCAAACTCTTTGGCAAGCTCGCTTTCACATCGCGAGTGAAGAGAAACGATCGTCGGCTCTTAACGAAGCTCAACTTTCCGCACCTCCACCACCAAGCCACCTCGGTTTGATTCCAAAAATTTATATTTTGGAAAGAAAGAATGGAATGCTATTTACAAGGTTGCGGGTTCGATATTTGGAACACCGTCATCAATGGAGAATCCATTCCGATGAAAGATACACCACACACCTCAAAAGGCCTCAAAAAGCTCAATGATGAAGAGAAGAAAATCATCTCCTTAAATGGTAAAGCTCTTAATATTTTACATTGTTCACTTACCACTTTGGAATTTGATCATGTTGTAGGTATTCGGTCGGCACATGAAGTATGGCAAAAATTAGAAGCCATCTATGAAGTATATGCAAATGAAAGGAGCAACTCAAAAGCATCTACTTCACAAATGGATACAACATCAAATTCAACAACATGGTATAAGCCTTCTACAACCTCCCATGATGAACAAGTTGAACAATGCCTCATGGGCATCAAGAAAAAACGAGGTAAGTTCTAAACCCTCTACTTCTTATGACAATGAATTGCAAAATGAATATAGTGACTTGCAAAATGATTATGATGAGCTACAAGATGAATTCCAAAACTTACTTGTTAAATACAAAAATTTGAAAAAGGAATTCATTGTTTTAAAGAATGATAAGGATAGTTTATTTACTTCCTATGAATCACTATCATGTGCTCACACCACCACTCTTGACAAGGTTAGAAACTTGAGAAAGAAAATAGTACTTTGTTGAGGATATAAATTGCTTGAAAAATGATTTATCTAAATCCAACTTGAGTACCGATAAGATGACCAATATTGTTGATTGTTGTGATAATTCAAACTAGAACTTGATCATAAGCCTAAGGGTGTCAATCACATGAAAAGGAATCAAGTCTTCCCAAGATGTTGGTCATTATGCTCCTAGAATTATTACATGCTTTTATTGCGGTAAAAAGGGTCATACGGTAAATACTTGTCGGGCTAGAAATAGCTCCAATTATTGTTGGAGACCTAAAAGTCTCAAGACTAATCCCAAGGACCCAAACACATAAAGGGTACCACAAAACAATGTCATATTAGGTACCCTGAAATAATGATCAAGAAAATTTATACCGCCAAGAAGACATCAAATGACCGTTTCATTTGATCAAAGAAGGAGAAACTATTTTCGACAAAGCCAATTTCCAAGAAGAGGGTATAATCAAAAATGGGAAAACACAATCCTTGAAATGGCAAAGACATCATCAACAAGATGATTTTCAAAGAAGAAGAGACTTTCAACAATGGGAAAGCAACAAACCTTGAAATGGAGCAATCAAAGAAGTCATCATCAACAAAGTGACTTCTCAAGGGGAAGATATCATCAACAATGGGAACGACACAACCCATGGAAATGGCGTAATTGGTAACCCGTATCTCCCTATTTAAATATGCATTTTATTTTGTTATTATGCATGTTTTTATTTGTGTCTTAATTGCAAAATGAGTTTTCAAATATTTATTTTTTAATTAAGGTCTTCAATATATACTTGTGCTTTTAAAATATTTTTGAAAAAGAAGACCTTATATGATGGTTTTAAAACTCTTGTGCATTTTTGTAGACTAAAGTGTGTTATCATCTTTTATGGATTTTTATGGCATGAGCTTACTTGTGATATCTCTTAGCCTACACTTTTATCATTATGATTTGTGCTAGATATGTTTTAAGAATTGTGTAGGATTTACATATTTTCACAAATGGCCATTTACGTCATTATTTGTCAAGAAAGGCATAAATTATCGAGGTACATTTACTTGTGTTATTCTTACTCTTATAGACTCGATTTATGTATTGCCATGTACCTATGTGCTTGTTTTTCATAGTATTTCATACAAGTGCCATTAAGAGGATTTTTAGATTTTTTGAAAGGCACTATTCGATATTTGATTGCACATATTTGCCGTATCAAATACTTCTTTTAAATAAGGTCTCAACTATATGCTTTCGGATTTTTAAATTTCAAAAGAGACCTTTGTAGCTTTCTTAAGCTTATTTGAACTTGCATGATTTATTAGACTCTTGATGATCTTCTAAATGCATAGTATGTGTTTATTGCTTCATGGTCTATATATATAGTGTCTATTTCTACTATGCTCTTATGCAAGATATTTTTGTGATTGATGATTGAGGCATGTTTTTACACTTGAACTATTTTTTCTTGCTTATATAAGCGATGCCGGTAATGAGTTTGTTAAGTTGTGTAGATGAGAAATGAAGTACTCCAAATATTAGTTACCTCAAAATATTTGGATGTAAATGTTCTATTATGAACACCTTAGATCAATTGATGGCCTATGATGATAGTGATGAAGAAGACAAAAAGGGTATTCCTAACAAACTCGATGACCAAGGCAACATTGGTCGAACTAAGGCGAGGTTAGTAGCTCGAAGGTATTTTCAAGAAGAAGGTAATTAATTTTATTGTAACATTTGCACTCATAGCACATTTAGTAGCTATTTGCATTTTACTTGCCCATTCTTGTTTTAAAGAAAATTTCAAGTTTTACCAAATGGATGTTAAATCCAACTTTCTAAATGGTTTTATTCAAATATAAGTCTATCGGAGTTTAAAATTTTAGGCCAAATGATTTTTATAAAAGGCCTTGTACGATTAATAGACTTAGCTATTTTTGCAAAATGATTTTACAAAAGGTAAAGTTGATACTACACTTCTTGTTTTGAAAAAGGGCAAGGTTGTTTACTTGTGCAAATTTTTGTTGATAATATTTATGGTGCTACTAATGAATATTTGTGCAAGATATGTTTTTCTAAGTTGATACTAGGTGAGCTTGAGACGAGAATGATGGGGGAGCTCAATTTCTTGCTTGGACTACAAATTATTCAATGCCAAGAAGATGATTATATAAGAACTCTTGAAGGAGTTAAGCATTAAAGGAAGAAGAACCATCTCAACCTCTGGGCTAAAGATTGACAAAGGTTAAGAAAGGCATATCGGCCGACAAACAAATTCGAGGTATGTTTTCTTGTATTATTCTTATAGACTCGACATTCCATATACCTTATATCTATATGCTCGACTTCAAAAATTATCCCAACGAATCTCATTAAAGTGCCATTAAAAGAAATTTTCAAATATTTGAAAAGCACTTCTTCTTATGACTTGTTGTATCCAAAGCTTTAAAACGTTCTTATTTTTTCTGGGATAACAAGTTCGCATCTATTATACGGTTATTCGTAGTCAAAATTTGGTTCGTCATAATCAAACTAAACATATTGAGATTCGATATATTTTTAAGGGATTGTGATTTTTAACAAAAACTTGAGATGCGTTTAATTCCGTCTCAAGGATAACTCGCGACTTTTTGATCGTTAATCACGAGCATTTGACCTCATTTCGAGCTTGATTATGACATAATGTATATTGAATGAGGTCTACGTTTGCATTTTGCACGCTTTAAAACTTAGGGCGAAAAATCGGATTTTTGATCAAATTTCGATTTTCAAAATGAGAAAAGAACCATCAATGATCGGGCAAGGCGACCGGCCGCTTCGACTTGCCGACCGTCGCCGCTCGCCCGGACCGGTCGCCGACAATTTCTTGGTTAAAATGCTTCATTTTCCGATTTAGCCATTTTGGCTCTTTTGGTTCATTTTTCGTCCCTTTGTCATTTTCACACACAATTCACTTCAAATGTGTTTTGTTGCATAAATTATATATCTTGGGGATTATCTAGCTCGACTATCATCATCATTGCCTGCCTTTACCGATTGAATGGTAAGAATTTCACTATCTTTAGCTCAATCAATTGAACCTGAGCTTGGGCTTATATGTATTTTTCTTGATGTGATTCATATATGTTTGTGATGAGCTTATTGATTGTTGATGAATGATATTTGTTAAATTGTATTTGGTGATGAAAATCTTGGCTTGATTTCATTTACAAGGACTATATATAACTTTTTCTATTTTTGACGCCCGCCAAGTGTTCGATAAAAACGTTTCAATGAAAAATTCATCACCTACATGATTCTCTCGATTTCAAAAGTCTTATACATTTATAGAGATCATGTTTTGGTAATCAAATGAGTTTTCATAAACCTCTACAAGTCGTATGATTCGACTTTTCCCTCCTATTTGGTTTATAAGCTTCTATGCTCAAATAACTCGATACATCGGTTTAGTTGTACTCTTTGATATGAATATATGATGTATTTATCGTGCTAACATTCTTTTTGATGATTCCAAAGGGGGAGAAACAGGTGGAGAAATAGGTTATAAGCTCATTAGCTCATAAAAGCTAAGATAAGCTTAACGAAAAGAAGTTATGGCTTCATAAAGCCATAAGTTGTGGATCATATTTAGTCCACTTGGTGCATTATGGTTATGTATGAATCATGGTCCATTGGTTGTAGTATGGACTTACATACGGTTCTAATGATGTATCTTTGACAGGGGAGCTTTTAAGTTATTGATACTTAAGCTCAATATCGAAAAGCTAAGATTTTAGCTTATGTTTAAGTTGCTTCTATATAACTCTTGTTGTGCATGTTGATAGGGGGAGCATTTGCTATATATGTTTGAATATCTCTACTCCCATCCTTGTGTTTTTATTGCATGGAATGTTGTCGCTCACAACGGATAGTTCTCTTTAACCTGTAAAACTGCTTTTGTTTTCAAAATCGACCTCGTTAAAATTGTTTTGGTTTGTAATCATCAAAAAGGGGAGATTGTTTGATAAATGGTTTTATCATGATTTTGATGATTTTGATTTTACACCAAAACAATGTTTTTAAAGGTTGTCCAAATACTCCTAAATGTTTTAAAATAGTTTTAATATTTTTCTTTGAGTATTTCCTCCAGCTTTATTTTCGATATAAAATTGGACAACACATTTAATGCTTTTAAGTCAACGGGTTTTTACATTGAAACTATGTTGTCCTAAATACTCCCGATCAGTTTAAAATGTTTTTACGAATTTTTCGGAGTATTTCTTGAGGTTTATTTTTGATAAAATCGGACAACTTGTCAATGAGGAGGTCGACGGCCGACCGGCGAGCGACCGTGCACAGGAACAAGTTTGCGTGAAACAAACTTGAGAACTCTCAAAATTGATCAGTGCAACCGGTTGCACATAGGCTCGGCCGAGGTGCACTTCGACCTACGCCGCCCGTGTTAATTTGGTGCTATATGTTTCAAACTTATTTTCGTGCACGACGGCCGTCGCTTTTAAGTTTGATGAAAAAAAATGTAACCGTTGTGTGCAAACAGACATATTTCCTTAATTTGTGGGATTGATTTCTAACAGCCTCTTTTTTCAATTGTCTTGCAATTTTTTACAAAATTCATGTCCCCAAGAGGAGCCTATCATGTACAAGACATCTTCTATAAATAGAGGAAGAATTGAAGCAACACAATAAGAGAGAAAACTACAACACAACAAGATACACTCAAGAATACACTTGTTCTTACATTGTCTTATTTCTTGTTGTAATTTGCCTAGCTATTCACTTTCACATTCTTGAGGTCTAGGCTATTCTTGATTACACTTGCACTCTATTGTATTATCAATTATCGAGTTGTAATCTTGAATTTGTGGTCGCCATTCAAACACAAGATATCCTTGTGAGTGTTCTCTTGTGGTAAGAACACACTTGGGTGAACTAGGTGTTAGGTGTAAGAAGATTGTGGTAATCTTCTTGTTGAGGTGTTAAAGAGTGTGGTGCTCTTGAAAGGTGAAGATTGTGGTAATCTTCACAAGGTGCCGCTTGGAGATTGTGGTAATCTTCAAGTGAGATTGTGGTAATCTCAAAGGTGGTGTTGAAGAAGAGTGTGGTGCTCTTCAAGGTGTTGGTGTAAGATTTTGTTGTAATAATTTTGGTAATTATTAATAAAATCTTTTTCTCTTTTCAAATCCATCCCTGGATATCTTTGGGGTGGTAGAGGATTAGGCCCTAGGTGGGTTGAACCTCTTTAAATCGACGCGTGTTGCTTACATTCCGCACCTTTATATTTGTCTTTGAGCATTCAATTCAAAAAGAGGGATAAATCGAAAAGATGGAGATAATCTATTCACCCCCTCTAGATTATCGTCAGCTTGGACTTACAAGTGGTATCAGAGCCAAACTCTTTTGGCAAGCTCGTTTCACATCGCGAGTGAAGAGAAACGATCGTCGGCTACGAACAAAGCTCAACTTTCCTGCACTCCACCACCAAGCCACCTCGGTTTGATTCCAAAAATTTTATATTTTGGAAAGAAAGAATGGAATGCTATTTACAAGGTTGCGGGTTCGATATTTGGAACACCGTCATCAATGGAGAATCCATTCCGATGAAAGATACACCACACACCTCAAAAGGCCTCAAAAAGCTCAATGATGAAGAGAAGAAAATCATCTCCTTAAATGGTAAAGCTCTTAATATTTTACATTGTTCACTTACCACTTTGGAATTTGATCATGTTGTAGGTATTCGGTCGGCACATGAAGTAGAATGAGCAATTGAATGGAAAATTTTAAGAAAACAAGAAATGATGGGTTTCGATAAAAAAAAACTACTCGCACACAAAATGGTTATATAAGCTTTCGTAGTAAACAAGCTTTAACTTCTACTCTCTCTCTATAACAAAAATGTCATTATCTATAACCTATCACATGATATATTCATTTAATGTTTGGGCCTCATTTTCACACGATGACTTTTTCTTACTCCCATTTCATCATTCGCCCATCATATCTACCCCATTATGATCAGGCCCAATGTTTATAACATTACTCCCTCCTCGCGTGAATGAACCTTGTCCTCAAGGTTGAACGCTCGGATAATCCGCCGCAAACCTGCTGAACATCTACCCAAGTCGCATCCTCAAATAGAAAATTAAGCCGTTGCACTAAGACTTGTTGGTGTTGCGATTGTTGTTGCGAAAAATAGTGTGTGAATCAACTATCCATTTTGTGGTTCTATAATAGGGACAAATGGATAAGATGGAATTACCACAGGTTTGCCAATTTCGGATCATAACCCACAACCTTCTTAAGTAGGGATACATGGAATACATTATGAATTCGGACTGTAACAGGAAGTTGCAGACGATAAGCCACCTTACCAACTCGGTCGAGGATTTGAAAAGGCCCAAAAAATCGACAGCTTAATTTTTGATTTCCTGAGCCTCGCACGGATAATTGTCTATATGGCTGTAAGCGAACCAATACCCAATCCCCCACAGCAAACTCTTGGTCACGACGATGCCTATCAGTCTTTGCCTTCATCCTTGTTTGAGCCCGTTGCGGATTAGTTTTTAAGCGAGCTAGAATTTGATCTCGTTGGTGCAACTCACGATCTAGAGCGGCATTAGCCGATGAGTCTGGAATGTAAGTGATCAAATTTGGCGGATCCTGGTCGTATACAGCCAAAAATGGAGTCATGGCAATGGCAGTTTGATAAGAGGTGTAATACCAATACTCGCCCAACTCGTATATTTAGACCATAGTTTAGGAGAGTCCACCACGAAACTCTGCAAATACATTTCCAATGTTCGATTGAGACTCTGTTTGTCCGTCGGATTGGGGATGATTAGCGGTGGACATATTAAGCGTAGTGCCATGGAATTTGAATAATCCACGCCAAAATGAGCCGAGGAAAATTTTTTTCATGCGGTCACTAACCATGGAGCGAGAACTCCATGTAATTTAACAATGCCATTAAAGAATACTTCACTACTTTGCACCGGTAGCGTGCGGGGTACAAATGGAAGAAAGTGAGCATATTTGCTAAGGCGATCCACAACAACGAAATTTCGGTGTAGCCCTTGGATGGTGGTAACCCCGTTATAAAATCAAGGAAATATCTTCCCAAATTTGGTCCGTATGGGCAATGGTTGAAGCAATCCCGCTGGTACAAACAGAGAAGCCTTAGCCTGTGACACACAAGGCATCGTGCCATGTATTTTTGAATATCCGCTCACATGCCGGGCCAAAAACAATTAGCGGCGATGTTGGAAAGTGCGTAGCGTCCCAACATGGCCCCCTAACGCTGAATCATGAAACTCCTTCATCACAAATCCCTCGCAATGACGGCGGAATCAACAATCGCGATTAAAATAAATTAAACCATCGAGACCTGGATAAGAAGAGAAAACAAGTGGGGTTACAAGCAATTTGTTGTTTCACCGACGATATCCGAATCGTGAATTACACAATGCACGTAACTTTGTAGAACCAACCTCGAACAATTGTGAGGCCAAAACAAGAAGCAAACCGAGGATTGCGAGAAAGAGCATCGCCAACCACGTTCTCGACCGGGTTTGTAAACAATAGAAAAATCAAATCCCACCAATTTGGTGAGCCATTTTTGCTTTGTTCACGTGTATGAATAATTTGCTCGCATTAAAGCCTTCAAACTACAATGGTCGGGTAAACTACAAAATGGCGGCCCAGAGGTATTGGCGCCATTTAGCCACCGCCGAAGTGATGGCCATCATTTCCGGTGGTAAGTGGAAGCACACGCGCACGGGCACATAATTTCGACTATGATAAGCTATTGGCTTGTTGTCTTGCAAGAGGGCGGCCCCTAAACCAATGCCCGATGCATCTGTTTCAACGACGAATGTTTTAGCAAAATCTGGAAGAAGCAATATGGAGGCATAAATGAGAGCCTTTTGTAAGGTCTTGAAGGCGATTGTGCACATTCACCATTTAAAATTATCGGTCTTCAACAAATCGGAGGGGGTCGATTGATGCGTATCCCTTTATGAAACGCCGATAATACCGGATAGTCCTAAGAAACCGCACAGCTGCATAGTATTTGTGGGAACCGGCCATTGGAGAACAACCTCTGCTTTCTTAGGATCCATAGCTACTCCTTCGTAAGAGATTATATGGCCAAGATATTCCACAGATAAAGTAGTAAATATGCATTTGGATAGCTTGGCATAAAATTTATTATCTCGGAATAATTCCAACACTTTCTCCAGATGAAGTAGGTGTTGCGAGAAATCCCCACTACAGACAAGTATAACATAAAAAAAAAACAAGACAGAACGACGAAGATAGAGCCTAAATAAGTCATTCATGATAGCTTGAAATGTCGTCGGGGGCATTCGTGAGGCCAAATGAAATTACTAAAAACTCGTAATGACCGTTATGTGTACGAACCACGGTCTTATGCACATCTTCAAAACGAAATCGTATTTGGTGATAGCCACCGAAATCGAGCTTCAAAAATAACGAGCCCCGTAACTCGCCTAATAGCTCATCGATCGTTGGAATGGGAAAGTTGTCCTTAATTGTTACAACGTCAAGGCACGATAATCGCATAAAGCGCCATGTCCCATCCTTCTTCTTGCCAATAAAACGAGATGAGAATGAGCTTTTACCGGGTCGTAGGATGCCTTCAAACATTTCGTATACCAATCTTTCAATCTCTCGCTTTTTGGAAATGTGGATACCGTAGGTTTAGCATTGATCGTCGCATCGTGGTACAAATGAATTGCGTGATCTTGGGGCCTGGATGGAGGAACCCGATGGGCCTATCGAACACCGCGCATACTTCCGCAATAAGGGTTGTACACGCTTCATCCACCGAAACGCCAGACTAGTGGTGGTTGTGCACACCCGTAAACTAAAAATGCTACCACGACCCATTGGCCTTTAACTTTCGAATTCCACTATAAGGCACCTCCGAACGGCTGTGGGTACGTCCCTTTGCAAGAACACTTCCAGCCCATCGACCTCAAATCGCATTGTTATATCCGCATAATTGTGAACGATGGGACCTAACGTGGACAACCAAGAACACCAAAGACCACATCGACCTCCAAGGTAAAACATATAAATTGGTGCAAACATGATGACCGGATAACTATCTTTGCTTGGCGAACACAACCCACACGTGATAATTTTTGGCCATTCCCAACAACCACCGTGGAAGAGTGTAGTGGGTTCTATTGGGAGATTCAAAATTTGGCTACCCGAGACCTCAACAAAATTATGTGTACTTTGCCCGTTGATTAAAATTTGCACCACATGTCCCGCCAAAGTTCCACGGAAACGTAAGGTTGCGGGGGATGGTGTCTGCCGCCATCGCGTGCAATGAGACCTCCCGCACGCACCACCATCATACAACAATGGTTCATCGAAAGTGACATTCTTCCCTATTCCCATCCAACTCGTCATCCGCCACCACAAGAAAAAAAAAAAAACCGAGGTTTGGACTTACAACGATGACCAAGCATACATGTCATCACAATAATAACACAACCCTTCTCACTGCGTGCATCCATATATCTCCTTCGGCGAAATTTTTTGGGTGATAATTTGGGAATTTTGGTGGATCGGGCAAGAAGACGATGAAGAAGCTTGAGTGGTGTAAGGAGGTTTTGGGCCGAAGGACTCGGGACCGTATGAATCGGGCCGGGTGGTCCGAATAAAATTATCAATTTGAACATACGGTATGGACCCTAATAGTGGGTTGGTCCGTGCGTAATTAATTCATCGAGTGCATTTAACGCATTTAATTTCGGTGTTGGTCCGCCAATTTAGCTTCATGTAGTCGAGCCAATGACATGGCTTGAGGACAAGCTTGTGGGCGGGGCCGCCTTGACTTTGGCCCGAACATCGAACGTAGTAGCCAAATGGGGAAAAGCAACTAAGAAGAAAAGTTGCAAAACCTACAAAGATGCATGGAGAGATCCTCGAATTGGGCAATATAAGAATCAACTGAGGAGGTTTGCATCAATTTAGCGAGAATACCCTGTGCATCTTCAACTTCAGAAGGGCCAAAACGCGTCTCCAACGCCTGAACAAACTGATCCCAAGTACTCACTTGACGATTGCGAGAAAGCCATTGAAACCACTGTAATGCCCGACCCTCCATATGAAATGAACTAATGAGTATTTTCTGGTCTTCTGGTATTAGGTAGTATAAAAAATATCGTTCCGCCTTAAAAATCCACCCTACCGGATCATCCCCATTGAAATGCGGAAAATCAAGTTTCATAGGGCGGGGAGTGTCAAGTTAGTAAACGGAGAAACCGAACCGCCAACATACGACAAACGAGATGGGCTCTGGGGACCCAGATGAAAAGACCCAACAGGGTAAGAATACGACATACCGAGTGAATTCGGGCAGGGATTCCCGGGGAAGACGACAACTGCTGGTGGAGGCGGGGGTAACGACGTTAGTTGGGGCAAAGGAGGTATCAGACCCGGCGGCAAAAAAGAGTAAAGAGGAAATGATAAGGAAGGTTGGGCGGTTCCAATCGTCGTGTGGGGAAGCAAAGAGCGTGGTGACGGTGACGGCGAAACATGGACGGGGGCGGAAGAAAACGGAGGGACTGGGGGCTCGATGGACACCTTAAGGGTATGATCCAACTTGTCGTCGAGAGCCGATAGTTTGTCGAGGATATCCACCAATGATTTTTGCTGGTTCGCGAGCTGCTCAGAATGACAATCGGAAGTATCCTGAATTTTCTTGTCAGTATTATCCAATGTCTGAAAGCGAGTCCCGTCAGCATGACTCGCGACGAAACAATGAAAACACCAAATGGAGTGAATGGTAGTAGGAACAGAGCAATTGAACGGAAAATTTTAATAAAACAAGAAATAATGGTTTTCTAATAAAAAAACAACTCCTGCACACAAAATGGTTATATAAGCTTGCGTAGTAAGCAAGCTTTAACTTCTACTCTCTCTCTCTCAGAAAATGTCATTATCTATAACCTATCACATGATATATTCATTTAAATGTTTGGGCCTCATTTTCACACGATGACTTTTTTACTCCCATTTCATCATTCCGGCCCATCATATCTACTCCCATTATCGTGCCCAATGTTTATAACACAACTTTTAATCATTGTTAAGTTTAGGTGTAGTATTCTTGAGCCAAAAATCCTATTCATTATCAGTCATATATTGATATGCGAATGATCCGTAATTATGATGCAAAATAGCAAAGTTATTACTATTTTCTTGAAATTTAGACAAAGAAAGGAAAATAGATTTAAAGGAGAGAAAAAAAATTGGGCCATGCACATTCACGGAAAATTTACTCCTTAAGCCCACCAACGAAGCCCACCAAATACTCATAAGATAAGAGCAAGTTGATTTGGGCCATGCAAACCCAACCCAAGACCGAGCCCAAACCTACCGTAATTCTTAGAAGTCAGATCCTCCGACAGTACTACTATATAATTTAAAGAAGACTTGTATTTTATTCCATTTCCACTCTCTAGAAATCTCCCTAAACCCCACCCCACAAAGAGCTTAAACCCAGAAATGGCGATGAAAGCGGCGTCGGCGGCGATTTCTGCCAATTTACAGATGGGAAGGGGCTAAGGAGTTTATACGCGCCCTTTTCCAGCTTCCCTTTAATCTACCTCAGACTAAAGTCGAGAAGCCTCCACCTGCTGAACCCTCTACCAATCTCTTCGTCTCTGGTACCTCTCTCTCTCTCTATCTCTCTCTCCTTTTTTCCAAATAAGAGCTTCATTTTTCCATTATTTAATGCTAGAAAGGATTGTATTCAACATTCTGCAATATTAATTTCATGTGTTTGCCGTCTTTTTAAGTTTATATCTCCCACACTCACATGGTTTGCCGTTGCCTTTCTTTCTTCTTCTTCTTCTTTTTTTTTTTTTTTAATAATTTATAGGTCTCTGGAGAAAAAATATTAGTTGTTTTTCTAATTAATGTTTTTCTTAGTTTTCAATTTGAAGTACTAAGGGTTGAGGGTGAGTTCTTCCTAAAACCAACTTGTCTGAGTAACAAACGAAGGGGATATTTGATTGTTACATAATTATTTTCTTCCCTCGTAAGAGCATTTGTTACTTGTATATACTATTCATATGTCCTAATACAAATGCTCTTCATATTTCATATACAATGCTTGCGGCTGCTCCATACTGCGTGTATTACATATAATTTGGGGTTTGTTTGTTGAAGTATTTTAGAGCTATATATTTCATATGTATAATTATTAATTACATATCCATTACTTGATTGGATATTTTGAGTTACCATAGATTTTGAATCCTTTAGTACTCATTTTTCAGTCATTTATTCAAACATTATTGTGGATTACATTTCGCACCTTATATTGTACTTATATCAAATACTTAGCTCCAAATAATTTTGTCAAATCCAAATTACTCAATCTAAACACAAACCGGGAAAAATTTGTTCTGAGTCGCAGTTGATTTACCAGCTATCTTTCTAACATTTGAATACTTGTCACTCTTAGAGGACGATAACAACTACACCGTACCTATACCCACATTGTTTTAGGTTCAATTTTTTCCCATGAACTTTTAAATTTGGCATCTTTTCTTTCATTTTTGTACTTTGTTGCACTTGTGGGCTGCAGTTGTGTTGGATTCAAGACTGTGATACGATTAGTAGAATTTTTTACTCTATGGTCCTTTTCTATGTTAGAAAATTAAGCACAAAACAATAGGGAATTTGTCTACTAATTTAGGAACAAGGATCAATATAACAACAATTACCAAAAATTAAAAAGGAGACAAATTTAGAAAAGCTTGTGTCAAAGCACGCCGTAGCACTTTCTTTTGAGAGGAGACGCCCCCACTGTACTCGTAGATACGTTGATAGCATGTCCCTCCCCCAAGATTCGACAAGCCGATGGTACTCTGTGTGTGTAAGAGAACCCCGAACCATTTGTATACTCAATGCTCAATACAATGGAGGAAAAATGAAGCACAATTGTTTAATTTTTTTCTTGTACAAAGGAACAATTTTTTTATATGTATATTGAATCACAAAATTATTGTTAGTATAAAAATGTTTTGATGAAGTATACAAATGAAAATGGGTGGCTAAGGAAGAGAAGTATCGCTTTTCCGAGTGTATGGCAAGATGTATATATATTGAAAAATAACCCAACTTTTTCCTTTTATAATAAAGCTAAAAGCAAAAGTCACCTAACCCATTGCACCCACTAGCATAAAAATAGAAAGTGGGTGTAAATTAACCGTTAATGGCTAAAGAATAGGGGCATTAGTTTTAAATCAAAAAACTTATCCAGCATTCCCCCACTTGATTTAAAAAATGGTATTAATTCTCAAATTCATTTTCTGTGTTTTAAATTAAGTGGTGGAATGTTGGATAAGTTTTTTGATTTAAAACTAATGTCCCTATTCTTTAGCTATTAACGACTAATTTATACCCACTTTCCTAATTTATGCTAGTGCGTGTAATGGGTTAAGTAACTTTTAGCTTTTATTATCAATGAAAAGCTGGGTTATTTTTCAATATACATACATACTGTAATTCATTGGAAAATTGATACTTCTCTTCCTTGGGTGCCCATTTTTATTTGTATATTGTCGTCAAAACTTTCCTATATTGACACTAATTTTGTGATTCAATATATATATATATATATATCTATAAAATTGTTCCTTTATACAAGAAAAAAATCAAATAGTTGTGTTTCATTTTTCCTCCATTGTATTGAGTATACAAGTGGTTCGAGGTTCTCTTTGCTGGACACGAAAGTACCATCGGGTTGTTGAATCTTGGGAGAGAGACGTGCTATCAACATATCTACCAAAGTGCAATGGGGTGTTTCCTCTCTAAAGAGAGCACTACGACGTGCTTCAACCCGACTTTTCTAAAATTGACTCCTTTTTAATTTTTGGTTATTGTTGTTATATTGTTGCTTGTTCCTAAATTAGTGGATAAATTCCTTACTGTTTGTTCTTAATTTTCCAACATTCTCTGCCTTGCTGCGTTGCGTCCTGATATTATTTGTGTCCTTACTAGTCCAAGCTTCGCTATGGTCACAGTATGTTGAGGTTAAACACTATGTATGTAAAATCCGGTTATGATGCAGCCATTGTTGTATAGATTTTGATGTAATTATATGAAAGAACTTCCGAGTTATACATCTCTTCTTTCTAATGCCGAATTTTCACTTTAGAGGAGAAGTATCTGGAAAGATTTAATTACAGTATGAAAGACTGTTTTAACAGGTTATGCTTGTTATTTAGCATGATAAAAGTACCTTCTTGAGTTGCTTGTCGGCAAAACAAGTTCTTTTTCTTTCACATTGCTGGTTTATACTTCAGTATAATCTCCATTTTGTGACCTTTCAATGTTCATGATTCAGCTAAATGGATAACACCTTATTATATATTATACTTTTAACTGCTATTTGTGTCATTAGTTCAAACTACAGACTCCATTTGTGCTTTTGATGCATTTGTCAATCTTGTTCTAGTTGTTTTTCTGGCAGATATTTTGTCAGCATGATAGTTGTATCTTTGAATTTAAGCTGGCCTGGCTGCTCGCGAACTCATTGGAAATTGTTTCTAATTATGATTTTCAGGGCTTAGCAAACGCACAACAACAGAAGGCCTTCGTGATGCCTTCGCCAAGTTTGGTGAAGTGATCCATGGTATGATGTCCTTATCATGTTCAAATTGTGATTTATAGTAGGACACGAGAAAATTGTAAAGCAATGGCTTCGTGTTGTCTCTTTGTGCAGCTAAAGTGGTGACTGATCGTGTGTCTGGCTATTCAAAGGGTTTTGGTTTTGTAAAGTATGCAACTTTAGAAGACGCTGAAGCAGGGATCAAAGGCATGGATGGCCAGGTAAATATTATAAGTAGCTAAGTGCAAGCTGGATGGCTTGCAGTGAAAATTAGAGGACTGCCTTCTGTATGACTTATAAGAGATTTGTCTTGCTAATCAACTTATAAAACTATTCAGGTTGCAGGGTACCTTTTAGGGCTTAGACTCATAACAAACTCTATTTGGGAGGAGAAGTGAACCCTGGAATGGGTAATGGTTCTAATGGATGAGACGTAGAGCTCCTCCATACTTTTGTTGGAATAATAAGAAATCTGGAGGTAGAAATTAGAATGAAAGTGCTTTAGGGCGCTATTGGATATGCTTTCATTTTGCTAGAGAATAGCGGTAAAATAAATTTTGAAAGAAAAAAGATAAACTTTGAGTGTTTGGATATGAGATGAAAAAATATTGATGAAAGTTGCTCTTATATAGAAATAGTAAAATAATAATTGGACATGATTGGTAGTTAGAAATACGTGAGTGGGTGAAAATTAAAATTTATGGGAGGATGTGTAATAATGATTAGTTATTTTTTAAAATGTGTGGATGTGATTGGTAAGAGAAAAAGTGAAAGCGAGTGAATAATGCACTTTCTGAAAATTACAAAAACAATTGAATCAGCTTGAAAAAATGAAAATTATTTCATATCCAATCACAACCCTCATATTTTAACACCCTATTTAGGAGCTATATATTATAATTATTAAACAGATGAAAAAAACACCCTATTTAGGAGCTATATAATTATTAAACAGATGAAAAAAACCCTATTTAGGAGCTATATAATTATTAAACAGATGAAAAAAACAAGGATGTACTCTCTCTCTCTCTCTCTCTCTCTCTCTCTCTCTCTCTGTGGGTGAAGAAGATGGAGGTGTTGTATTTGTTCACTTAAAATAGTTATATGGGTATTGTAATTATCAATTTGATCAGGATATTTTTGCGGCTTCTTAATTTCAAATTTCCAGCTCATCCACATCAAAGTATTGGTCAAAAATTCTTTTATTTGATGAAATGGGACTATAACTCTAAACTTCAGAATACTGAAACGGCCCTTCAGTGTGACTGGGAGATTTTATTTGCAGAGAAATAGTGGAGAAGGCCATTTCTTAGTTTAATTGGGAATATGGTTGACTGGGTGAGTTAATGAAGTAGGTGGCCATTTTCTTTATGACAATGAAATGAATGATAGCACCTTCCAGATGATGCTTGGTGATTACTTTTGTGGTCATATGTGTATGCTAATGACATTTTTCATTTTTTCTTGGCATTGGCAATTTAATTGAAAAATGCTTCCTTTAGACCTAAACAGAAACTTTAACTTTCTATTTTTTATTTGTTTTGTAGTTTTTGGACGGTTGGGTTATTTTTGCGGAGTATGCAAGACCGAGAGCTCCTCTGCCCCCTCTGAACAACGGACCTCCTCAGGGTCAGTGGTGACGGTTACAGAGAGAAATTTCTACTTATTGAAGTATGGCATTTTATCCAGCCAGACTGTGATATAATTGTCGATTCATGTCCTTGTCATTATTTAAAAACATTTAAGTTGTTCTGTTCGGTCATATTTATCATGTGGTTCCTGCATATTTACATGTTCCAATTGTATTCATGAATCACAAGTGGAGCCTTAATCACCAGGGCATTAGTGTTTGGAAAAGATTGACTCTGTAAATTTGATTAGGAATACAATTTGGGGCTTGCTTGCAACTGATTTCATCATGGCTGTTGGAGACTAAGTGTTGTATCAGTGGTTTTGTAATATGAGATAGAGTATAATAGAGTATGAGGAATATTTAGGGATATTGACAAATTTATCTTTGAGATTTAGTTTAATTATACAAAAAAATCTAATTATCTTTTCAAGTTACAAATACTGTGAGATATTACAAAATTTCCCTCAAGGTTTGTATCGTTTTTACTAGTTCTGAACTATAATTGGATTGTGTGGGAAGAAGTGGGCTCTAGAAGTAATACTAATTGAGTTCAGGAATCAAACCGTATCAATTGTTTTATAGATCGTTCGCAACGATTTTGAACTATTTAAAATAAAAATCTGTGAATTTCGCTAAGGAGTCAAGCAATCAATTCACTAATTTAGGCACTCATAGCTATTTACTCACCAAGAACAGCGACAAGAGTTCGAGCTTCTACGGGACTAGTACCGGTTACGAGAACAAGGGATATTCTAACTTGCTAACACTGGGTTTTCAACCGCGCTTTGATGCCACCAGCCCATAGGGCTCTATCCAGTGTTTGACTAAGATTTCGAATAGCGGTCCCGAATTCAAGTTGATTCTATTTCGCCTCCTCCTCAGAGAAAGACGATCAAACAATTCCCAATCATGGTCCTTGCTTTTGAAATTAGACTAATTCCAAGGCTGGAATTTGTAATTATCCTAAATATTTATTTGACTTGTCCAATAGTGTTAGGCTAATTAAATATTAATGACTCACGTATTTAATAGCGTAAATTTTTAGATGGGATGATTATTCGATATGATATTAGAGTGTCTCAATGAGAATGTTTTATCTTCAATTTGGAGAAAAACTTGCTCCAACAAAGGCACACCAAAGCCGGCCTCATTTTCAAGATGTGAACAATGTTGAGAGTTGCTTTAAATTTCTCCTTTTTCTAAATTATTGATTTTAGTATATTAAAATATAGAGTAAAAGATAAGCATTATGAAATATTCCTTTTTAGTGTAGAATTTGGTGCAAATTATTGGAGATGGAGTGCATTTTATGTGCTAAAATGGTGCAAATTGTTTGGAGATGGAGTGTAAGTTCCGCACTAAAATGGTGCAAACCGACGATCGTAGATGTGAGGATAAACAACAACCTGTCTGCACGTGATGGAGCGTGAGGGGTTGTGTTAGACTACCCTACCACAAATACTAACAAATTAGTGAATTTCTAAACCATATTGAACTCGAGACCATTTCATTTGATTCTCCATAAATGAAACTCCCAACTAAAAAGATCTCAAATAATACAGCCACAAATTGAAAATGAAAAAAATATAAGAGGACATCAGCATCTGAGAACTACCATTCTGGGGCCACTTAAAACTTGGACAATATCGTATGTGGTCGATGAAATGTTTTTGTCATGTTTTTGTCAAGTTTTTCCTCTTAAAAAACGGTCACCACCAATCTGCGTCTTTCCTGTAGTGACTCACCACCTTGTAACCAACAGTTTCCACAAAAATGTCCAGACATAAATCCAGAGATCCATTGCCAAATCAATTTCTTGGCAAACAGGTGGCCAAGGGTGAAGACATTGGCCAATGGATGAGGAGCATTTGCCTTGTTGTTCAAGTAACTAGAGAAAACTCAATGGCTTTAACTCCGAAAGTAACTTGACCTGATGGATATTTTCGAGCTGATAAAAAACAAACATTTGTGTCTTTGTATTCAATTCTGGTGCAGTTGGAAGTTGCGAACTGGACGACGGATTTACGTCTGCGTTTCTAGACAGTGTTGTCGTCTTTTCTTGAGTGTTCAATTCGACAATATTTGAAAAGTGTTCGTGTTGTGAATTCGGGAAAAACTGTGTAGTCCAAATATGTCCATTTGATGGCCAAGAGGGTAACATTTAGAAATGTCAATTTCGGCTTCGGTGGTCAGACCAAACACGGTAAGAGAGCCGGATTGGGCTACGTTTTCTTAGGCCCGGTCGGCCCAACTTTTCCTTTGTATTTTCATAAATTGGGCAAATAGAGCGGCCCAGTCACTGGCCCGATTTTTTTTTTGGTCAAAGACCGGGCTGGCCCAACCCGACCCGTTGACACCTCCTCTAGTAACATCTAATGGCAGAACCATCATACAAAAAGAGGTGAGTCAGACAGAAAAAAATCATTTAAACAACTTTTTTTTAGTGATATATAAGCTAGAAAGATTAGGGGCGGGGCCATATACGAACCCCTAGCTCCACCAATGGTAACATGGTAACTCTTAGAAAGAACTCTCCAATGGTTGTGTTATTAACACCCATTATTTGTGCCCCCATATGACACATCACTAGATATAATAACATATTAGAACAACTCCAATGGTTATGTTATTAACACTCCATTATTTGTGGCCCCCATATGCCACATCACTAAATGTAATAACACATTATCATTCATTTTTGTTGGTCCAACTATCAATTAATTTATTTTTATTTATATTTTATATTTAATTGATACATTTATAATCTTGTTTACTATCTTTAAATTATTATTCTTGAAAATTATAAATTAAAAATTACCTAAACAAAAACTGAAATAGAAACGTAAAAAAGAAAGAAGAAGAAAAAATACCAAAAAATCCCTGATGTTTTTTTTCTCTTATTTGAACAAAAAAGGCTCAGTTAAAAGTAAAAACAAAGCAAGAAAAACAAAAGAAAAAAAGAAAAACAGAAAGGGATGTGAAAGCCTGCACCCCCTGGCCCATGTGTCGGCCATCACCACACACTTTTCAAGTGTGTCCAATGCACGCGCCAGCCACAAGGCTGCGGTGTTGCACACTCCCGTTGTGTGCGTTTGCCGTTTTCTTTATTTCCTTTTAATCTTAGAACGTTACAAACTTATAACGGGAGAGGAGAGAGAGGCGTTATTAGTTAAGTCCACAACGGTTAATAACGTTAATGAGAGGTAATAACGGGTGTAATAACACCCGTTGTAGATGCTCTTAGAACATTGATTGAATAAATTTTCATAGAAGTGGGAAAAAGAAAGTGATTTGAGTGAAAAACAGTATACTTGAATTAGGGTTGCAACAATACGAACTGAAGTTCTTTAGTTTATGGTGATCTGATAAGTTAGATTAGTCGAGGTGGAGCCCAACTAAGACCTCTGAAACTTGAGTCAAGAAAGCTTGTGAAATCGAAATGAATATTAAATCGGGAGTGAAGTCAAAGTGTGAATATGAATTATCTTATGCGGGGTAAAATTGTGTCAAGGTTTATGGGTGGTTATCATAGGTTGTATGGTCAACGTGGCAGGAGCATATAAGTCCTATAATCCCATTAGGTAGCCCGAAAACGGTGGTGAGTTTGCGGGACCCGACCCGTCTAAAATAAAGGGCATGGATCCTTTGGTTTTGATGATGTTATGCTGGCTTGGTGAGGGCAAAATAGTAATTTACTATAGTCTTATCAGAAAGAAACATATTTCGCACAAAGTTAGTTGGATTAGTTAATTCTACGCTGTTGATATTATTTGAATGCAGCAATTAAAGAAAGAAGGAAGCTTTGCCCTTCACCTGCTTCCATTGACATGGGACCAAGCTATAGAGTGGCAGCCTATTAATTCTCATCACTCGGTCAAAAATTGTGAACTCATAGTGTTAATTGCATCCTGCAGGCTAATTAAGATTAGCGAGTTAGACACTACAAGGTTAGGGATTGGAATGGGGTGGGTCGGGACAGATCGGCCAGAACTCAAACCCGCCCGTGCCTAGAACGGGGCGGGATAGGTTGACCCGCCATGGGTCGTGGGGCGGAGTGAGTCGCCCCGTTCTGCCCCATTTTAAATTAAATTAAATTAAAAAAATGAAAATAAATTGAAAAAAATATACATATATAAAATATTATACATATATATAATATAAAAATACATAAAAATTATATTATGATATATATTATATATGCAAAATATATATTAAAATATATTTTTAAACTAAAAATTCTAGGCGACCCAGACCCGTCCCGACCCTCCCCGCCCCGGGGTCACGGGGCGGGCCAGGGTGGGTGCCCGCGGGTCAGGTCAAAATTGTCATCCCTATATAGGGTCAATCCGGCAGGGTTAGTTGAGTCTTGGTTCCATCTTGACCACTCGAACACATCCTGCGATTTACATCTTCTTAGTGCCAAGGGGCCTCTCGGTGAGGAAGTTCGACATGTCCAAAATTAGTCGGTGCTTTGGCGACAGCGGCAATCCCCAACTTGAATTTTATTCATAATTACTATAGCCTTTTATATATAAAAAAACAAATTTTATAATTTCCCCCCTAAAATATAAAACTACCTATTTATCTATTGGTTTCGATTAAAATTAAACCTAGCCCCCCCCCTAGTTTTCATTTTATGGCTCGTCCCTGGGGCAGATGAAATTTATTTGGGGAGAGATGGGTTGATCTCATTTGTTTACATCATGTGGAATGCGTATGTTTTTTATAGGACGAGTGAAAAAATATAATTTTAGAAAATCAAAAAATTCATCACGTTTTTATTTTTCTTCATTTAAAAGGCGTTACATGTTTTCTTTTTTAAAAATCATTCAAATTTAGGTTTCAAAGTAGGCCATCTCCAACCATAATTCTATTTTAGTGCAGCTTTTGCACTAAAATAGTGCAATTTTTGCACCAAACTTAAATCCATCTCCAACCATTTTACTTCAAATTTTGCACTAAAAAGATATTCCTTATTATTAACATAAAAAATATATATTTTATTAAAAATCAATTATGTAATAACAATTTATTATAATATCTATTTAGTGAGAGAGAGAAAAATGAACTTTATTACTATATTTAATATATACTTTATTAAATAATATGCATTAAAATTTAATTAAGTAATAGCAAGATTTAAGTGACGGACTAAAATATGGCATTCGGGTAGATTAAATTAAAAAGTTTTACTAATACAATCATAATAGACAACTAAATTGCAATGTGATGGTTATTCAGTTCTCCGGATTGGTATATTCCTCCCATAAATGATCAATTAATGCATTTCGAAGTGTAATATGGGCTTCATTATCCTTGATTCGTTTATGTTGAGTTAGAAACTCTTGAAATCGGATATTGTCATCCACCATCATCTCTACATCCGGAGTTAGTGCTTCCATCGCATCTTGAATTCGTTTCAAAATGTATGATTTTAATGCAATGTAATTCTTGTTTTTATCATTTTAATTGTCTTGATTAAATTTTATAACTTACTACAAATATTAATTTTACTAATTCATAATTTATATTAAAATAAAATAATTTAAATAAATAAATTTTATTAAAATTATTTACAAAAATTAACTATGTATCATAATAATAAATCAAATTTTATTTCATTATTTAATACCAAATACATTATTAGTTTAAAACAACAAAAAAATAAAAAAAATATAAGAGATGGCGCTATCTGACATAGTGCTGCGCCATACTTGGCGCAACACTATTCACTATCCTAAAATGGCGCAAAAGATAGAGTATGATTGGAGGGGCATTTTACTCCAATTTGCAGTTGGCGTGCAATTTGAAGATGTCATTGGAGATGGCCTAAAAAAGGAAATCAAATTAAATCTTCATGTAAGACCAACTCCAACAGTTTGCACCATTTTAGTGCAATTATATACTATTTTAGTGCAAAATGTGCACTCCATCTCCAATAATTTGCACTAAATTATGTACTAAAAATGAATATTCTATAATATGTCATTTAGTGCATATTTAATGTACTAAAATCATTAATTTAAAATAAAAGAAAAAGAAAAAATTTAGCGCAACTACAATATTGTGCTATTCGTGGTGTAGAATAGTTCACGTCTTCAGAATGACACAGTATTGGAACAAATTTTTATTTTATATTGAAGATAGAACGTTCTCTTGGAGATCCTCTTACAAACTAACTTCAATATTTGTAAATGATTCAATATTTGTAAATGAGGTGAAATTTTGTTCACGAGTGATCTCATTGGGTTAATGGGTTCCATGTTTTTCCTCAACATAAATTCAGAGTTTAAGAATGTATTTGGGCCAAAATACCTGATTGTCTACGGGTCGGGTATAACTTTACCAAATGCCATTGAGCTAATCTATATGCACATTGCCATGCAATTTGTTTTTTCAAAAAAACTTGTTTTATCCCTAATCTATCAAATTATAATTTAAGTATGATATTGATATGAAAATTACTATATTAGCCTCGCTTAGGTCAAAATCACCATATTGACCTCGCCTCCCTGGAAATTATCAAGATGCCCCCAGGATCCGCGGATTTTTTATATGGGTCCCGACCCGACCAGAAAGTCCGGGTTCGGATCGCCCGCGAGCAACGATCGTCGATAGGGTGCCACGTGTACGATGATCCGCATTGCACGCAAATGCATTCTATAAATACGGCACGAAAATCAAGGTAAAAGGTAAGGGCGCGATTGGATGTGAACGAAATTCCATTTTCGTTCCGCTGGAGAATTGTTTTTGACCAAACATGCGATTGTTTATGAAAAATTTCATAAATTATACTATTATCTCACTTTCATTTTTTCTCATTTTTTCTCTTATCAATCACATCTACACATTTTTTACAAAAAACTAATCATTATTACACATTCTCCCACAAATTTCACTATTCACTCACTCACATATTTTAAACTACCAATCATTATTTTACTATTTTTAAATCAAATCAACTTTCATCGTTACTTTTTCATCTCACATCCAATCACACTATCAAAATTCATCTTTTTCTTCCAAAAAATTTTTCACCACTATTCTCTAGCAAAATGAAAATTTTCAAAATGAAAGCATATACAATCGCGCCTAACTAGTTATTATTCTAAATTACCTCGTTCTTTAGCTTTCTAAGTACCTCAACTACCTGATTCTGGCTTAGGCATCGGAGGGCCTTAGCTGGGAGCCATCCCGGCTAGCCTAACGTGTGTTCTGTTTCAGGTACCCTCGAGCAAATTACCTCACCTCGCTTTTTGGGGGACCCTAGGTCAGGTCACCTCGTGGAAAATACCTCACATCGCTTGTGGGTCCCTAGACCAGGTACATCTGATTTACCTTCCTAAGTTCGAAGATGAATCGGAGTTCGATCGCGAACTGGAGGATCGCTAGGAGGTAGGGGAATCAACATAAATGATTAGGAAAATTTAAAGAGAGAGAGAGAGAGAGAGAGAGAGAGAGAGAGAGAGAGAGAGAGAGAGACCTACCTCTAAGTGAAGTGGAGTGGAGGAAACACGAGGTCAAAAATCCTAGTTGTGGCGAACTCCTGGCGTGAAGTGGTCCAAGGTAAAAAGTGTGAAAAATGAAACTTTAAAAATCGCCATCTTATATATAGAGAGAGAGGTGGGAAAATCAACGGTCATGATCAAAGGACTATTCAAATCTGACGGCATGGATGAAAGATCTTTTCAAAATCAGGGCCGATTCGCGCCGTCAATTCAAGTACTTGGATTGAGTCACTTTAGCAATAAATTACTAAAGGAACTCAGGGAGTAATTGATATGGAAATTACTATATTAGCCTCGTCTAGGTCAAAATCACCATATCGACCTCGCCCCGGAAATTACCAAGATGCCCCAGATCCACAAACTTTTTATATGGGCCCCAACCCGAAAGTCCGGCCGGGTCACCCGTGAGCTACACACCGTCGATAGGGTGCCACGTGTACGATGATCCGTATTGCAGGTGAACAATACTATAAATATGACACGAAAATCAAGGTAAATTGTAACTTGTCATTATTCTAAATTACCTCGCTCTTTAGCTTTCTAAGTACCTCAACTACCTAATTCGACTTAGGTCGGAGGGCCTTAGTCGAGTCATCCCAACTAGCTTAACGCTTATTCCGCTTCGCGACTTCGAACAAAATACCTCACATCGCTTTTTTTGGGGGACCCTACGTCGGGTCACATCGTGGAAAGTACATCACCTCGCTTGTGGGTCCCTTAAGTCGTGACATCCGATTTACCTTCCTAAATCATATATAAAATATTATTGAGAATATGAGTTATGTTGAAAAACAATTTTCATAGACTTTAACATCTTATTTGAATGAGTATACATGTTATTAAAAAAAAACTAATTAACATCTTTTTGGAAAACAGTAAAATTTATAATATGCTTTTACTTTAGGAAAAAGAAACCATAGGACATAAATAACTCATAAAGGACCGAGTGATGTTATGTCGGCTTTGGCTTTGGCATCAACAATGTTGATGTTCGAAAATCTCCCTAAGAACAGAGTGAATGAGGATTTCTCGTGTGATGACTCAATCTAAAATAAAGACCGCACTTTACTCATTGGACATATGCCTTGATTGACCTCCTCTACAAAACTATAGTGGCGGAGCAGTTAGGACCTCAAGGATGGCGTTTATTTTTTTATGGAAAAACGTAGACAAGTGGGCGAGTGCTTGGCTAGTAGCTAACCTAATCTATCCATGTTAAATTATATCCAACAAATTCAGATTAAGACACTAAAAAAAGTTAAATATAAGCATGACAATGAAGGTGTGTTATATTGTACTGTAGACTGTAGATGTTATATAAAGGCAAAAATTGTGTCAAACCGATGTGTGACAGAAAAATAATTCGTTAGTATAAAAAGTAATATATTTAGAGTAGAAAGTGATATATCGTATCTAAATATATTTTTTATTTATTCAGACAATATATTAGTTATTACTCTAAAAGTAATAAAAGTATTTTTTTCGTCCGTTACAGCGACCCAACCTAGTCTATATCAATTATATGCATATACAACTCCTCTAGCGCAGGGCGGGGAATGATCAATGATCATAATTAAACAAACTTGATGGCATATTAAATACATATTTCGAAGCATTTTTGTAAAATTTTATTTAGAAAATAAAAATTTTAACGTGACTTTTAAAAAGTCCAATCGTCAATCATCTATCTAAAAGTTTATTTTAAATTAACCACCAAATCAGTAAAATTGTGAGACAAAGATCACTTTTTATATTAAAAATATCACTTTTTACACTAAAAGATATCGATGCCTCACTCACAACTTTCACAATCTCATATAAGTTTTGCGTTGTTATTATAAAAATGAATTTTTAAAATCGAAAAATCTTTTAAAAAAGTAGTAGCTATAAATCTCCCAATTCTAGATAAGGACAAGACGGCGCCACCAATCTATTAATAGCTTAAACGGTTAACACTCCAAGTCTCCAACACAGCTTGCATAACCTCTCTCAAATAACAGCACTCACGACGCATGATTCACCACACACACACACACACACAAAAGAGAAAAACGAGTGTCTGACACCATGAAGATTACACTTAACAAACTCACTTGATCCACGTTTTCCCCCTTTTTGTGCGAATATTTTGTCTCTCTTTTTGTGTGTCTGCTCTGCGCACATAATTATGAAGTTTTTGTTGGAATTCGTCACGTGTTCCGGGTCATGCTCGTCGGAGGCTCGTCGGCCGGCGGAAGAGACGAGATTGCTGGTGGTACAGGAACCTCGCCGCCGAGTGGGGCGGAAACAGGGTAAGGCCAGGGGCGGAAGCGGCGGAGGGGAATGGCGGCCTTCGCTGTCGTCGATATCGGAAGACGTGTTGATGGCGGAGAGGATTAAAAATGTTGAACGGCCGGCGGCGGGGTGGAGGAAAAGCCTCCAGACGAAGGTTTCGTCGGTATCGCAAAGAGATCGGAGCCGTTCTTTAGATCGCTATGATGACCGGTAATTTCGCTGCACCTTATCTTATTTCAACAATTTTTCGAATACAAATTCTCCTGATCTTCTTCCCCAACTATTTATTTTCAGATTTCATTGCGATAATATTTTTTAGCATAGATGTCAAAATGTTACTGTGATTTTTTGAATTTAAATTAAAATATAAGTGAACTTATATTCTAGACATATTTTAGACCTTTTCTGATTAAGATGGATAACTAAAAGTTTTTCTTCAATTTTTTCTTTTCCCCTTGATATTTGATAATTAGTTATATTAAATAATTATTCCCCTTGATCTTGGTTAACATGAGTACATGACATTCCCAAAAGGGCAAGGGGCAACCCAATTTATGGTGGTGTACTATGAAATTAATTAGGTATCCAAATTATGAATTGTTCAAAAAAATAATGACATCACTGCAAGTACTTGGATATGTGTATGTATATGACTCGAGGTTTTTGAACATTAAATTTCTTGTTTAATAATATGTTCGAGTAAATTTGATGAAACTTAATTTTGTGTTATTTTGTGTTTTACAGGCGAGCTCCACTTCCAGACATCATGCCAACATTTTCTCCAACACCCTTCATGTTTTGAATAAATTTTCCTGACTTTTCAAGTAGCTTGTCCCAGTCTCTCGGATCTGGATTTCCTATTCCACTTTTCTATTACACTTTGTTGTTGGGTGAATGATACCTGTCTTTAACATAAACAGGTGTTGTTGATTATACATTTACATGTATCGTTCTCTGGATAATAATATAGGAAATTGGAATAGGAAATCTTGAATCTGAATACCAATCCTTCCATAATTTGTGTACATACAGAAACTATGTTAACTAGTGTATAGCCTTTTTTTTTTTTTTTTTTTTGTAAATTGTAATATGGGCAATTTACGTTATGTTGACAAGTTCACACCATTGGTGTTGTGATTAGTCCATATCTTTTCTTTCTTTTTTTTTCTCTTTTTCCCCCGATGTAGCTATTACAATTTGATTTCCTACATGTGGCATACACTTTTTTCCAAGACATGATTAAATACTATCCCGTTCTCATAATAAAATTTTCATCGAATATGACTAGTTAATTAATTTGACTATTTGTATGTTCGTTTAAAATATTAATACTTTAAAGTTTTGCAATATTAAAAATTGAGGTACATATGCATATTTTTCAGGGTAGTTTACCATAATTAACAATGTCTGAAGTTAACTTTAATCTTGATATAAAAGAAGAGGTACAACAGTATTTCTCTGTGATTATTTTTATTTTAGTATATGATGCCGAAGTCTGGTCATCAAAACTCGAAGGAACAAGTCAATTGAAATAGTGTATTAGGACCATCCAAAAAGGTGACTCATTTTTGGATCATACCTTTCGTACCGGCTTGCCGCCTGTTATATTATATACTATATAGTCTTTGTTTTTATAATTTGGAAGCAAAGGGGACATGATTTGAAAGAGAGAAAAAAAAAAGTAAAGGGGAAATGTGATGCCTTGGGAGGGTGGGAGGTGAGATTCGAACCTAGATCTGCTCGCAGAGTAAGACACCATTTGACCTCCCAGTAACACTATTTTTGATACACGGACTAGGCAATAGTCATTTAGGCAATATATACTTTTATTTCCCTAATTTTCTTTTACCAAAAATAAGTTTAAAGTCTATTTGGCCTAGTATGATTGTGTTTTCAAGATCAATTTTTTACTTTCCAACTAATTCGAAAAATTAGTTTATGTTTGTTTATAAAATTTTCAGTAGAAATAAAGGGTATGTATGGAATTGTTTTCAAATGCAATTTTCCAATTTCCAACTATTCCGAAAAAATAAGTTTATGTTTGTTATTTTTAGTTTTTATTTTTATGGAAAATATTATTTTGAAAACACAACCAAACAAGTTTTCATCATAATCACGCAAATCTATGCGAAAATACACTACAATCACGCAAATTTATGTCAAAAATACATATAAAAACTATAACCAAACATATTTTCATTTCTAAACAGAAATTCAGACAACAAACCAAACATATTCTCAATTCTCACACGAAAACCAATAAAGTTTGAAAATTCATTTTCCAATACTAGAAACTAGAAATTGGACTTAGAAACACATCCATACATCCCCTCATTTAGAGTTTTCACTTTTTTATGGAAATACTCTTTTGAAAACACAACAAATAATTTTTCACCAAAATCACGCAAACCAATGTCAAAAATATATTCAAAAAACTATAACCAAACATATTTTAATTTCCAAATAGAAATTCAGACAACAAACCAAACATATTCTCAATTCTCATACGAAAATCAATAAAGTTTGAAATTTTATTTTCAACACTAGAAACTGGAAATTAATCTTGGAAATACATCCATACAAGGTTTTTGTCTCATGATGGGATCTTCTATTACAAAATAGTGTTCATCTATTATTTCACCGTAAGAATGATTACCACGTATAATAAAATTACTATATTAATTTCAAAAATAAATTGTGATTTTTTTATAAGACGTATATGGGTGACAATCATCATACTTAGTATCTTCTATTAAATATTACAACTATGATGTTAAAAAAGGATCGATGATATTAATAAAACTTTGTAAGACAATCTATATATATATATATCTATATATATAATAACCAAGTCACTTATAAATAGTAAAAAAACTTTTTCCCGCCTAAATAACCTTACTCAAATTAGTAAAAATGTTTTTGGCGATAAAGTTGAAAGTTGTAATTATTCAATCAAATCGTTGACCACTGATTAATTGGAAAAAATCTTTATAATGGGTTACAATCGATTATTAAATGGAAAAAATCTTAAGTACAACTCACGATTATCGAGTAATAAATTTTATAATGGTTACATTGATGGTTTATTTAGGTTGCTTTGACTAGATTGATTATAATCAAAATCTATTCTGCAAATATTTTTGGAAATAAAGACAATCGATATTTTACAAGTATACAATTAAGGAAAATTTTGGAATTAAAGTAAAAGAATAAACAATTAAGGCAAATATACAACTCAATTTCTCGCTTATAATTATACACCACAAAGACAACTATAAATATTCGTGGGGAAAAGGACACAAATACCCGATTTTGGATGCCCAATACCAAAGAAAAATGCCCATCCAAACCGGATATTTCACAAAAATGCCCGATTTGGCCAAATTGTTCCCAAATATACCCAAATCAAACAGATTAGTACAAAACTACCCAATCTTCATCATCTTCGGTGAATTGCGGCATTTCCCTCCAAGAACCACGGTCTTGATCACAAGAAGATCTCTCGATCAAAAATACAATCCCAAAATATTAACGAAAAACAGAGGAAACGCACAGATTCGAGGAAACACGATCGAAGGAAAAAAATTGGGTCATTAGAGATCACAATTCAAGCTCAAAATCAAGAGGAAGAAGAAGACCAAAACAGGTAAAAAAACACGATCTGTTTATCTTGTTAAAGAATACCTTATTTAGATATATTTCATGATTTTACTGATTGAAATTTAGGATTCAATGTGTATTGGACCGAGATTGACATTGAATTGAACCAAGAATTTTGCATGCATATCCAAAACCTGGAAGTTGTGAGCTTCAAAATACTTATTTAGTTCGAATTATGATCCAAAATCCTACAAACATTGCTTCTCGTGATTATCTAAGAATAAAACGTGTCAATCTGGAAAACACTGAATGCAATACATTACGTGGTTGTTTCACATATATTTCTTTCTTGTTTCACATATGTTTCTTTTATGTTTCACAATTGTTTCGTTCGCCTAATACATCACATTGCTTCTTGACGTACATAAACATTGTTTCATTCATGTTTCATTTATATTTCGTTTATGTTTCACTTAGCCAACTATTCATCGAAATCCACAAATTGAATGGAGCAAATCCCAACCCGTAGTATACCACAATGGACAATGGGAGAAAACGGAGAGTATATGAACTTTGAGATAACAAAATACTCATTCCAATGGACAACACATTCAACACACTAAGGGGAATCTTAGAACAACAAATTCAATTCGAGAAAATTTGAGCTTACTTGTCCATCATCGGCTACGAGAAATGGACACGACTCCACCGCTGGACAAAAATACTTTGTATTGACTTCCAACATCGTAGAGAATTATTGAATGCATCAACGTAGCGGGAAAGACTTACTAGTAACAACTTTGCTAGAGTACGTTAGATCTTTAGTTCAAGATTAGACACGCAGACATCGAAATGAAGCAAAGATCAACATTTACAAGGATGACAAAAAAAAGCTGAAGAGTATATGGGGAAAAACTACACTATTTCTCTAAATTTAAAAACAATTTACTACAAACTTTTATCACATGATCCCCTGTTTCACAATTGTTTCTTACATGTTTCATTTATGTTTCTTACATGTTTCAACTGATTACATCATCATTAAGATTTACATAACAACAATTCTCTAAAATCATTAGGAAGTGGAGATAGAAACTCAATGTCGTTGTCATCGTCATCACCATTTTGCACCTTCAACTTAGCATGATTGTGAAGCAGATGACAGAGCCTTGCTTGTTCATTCTCTATCTCAAACGCTTCGACGTCCATAGCCTTCCCACTAATAAAGTGCTCGGCATAACAAGCAACAAAAAATTCCACATTCACTACAAAGGAAATAAAAAAGATACACAATCATATAGATAACACAATAAATCAAAAACAATAAAAAATAATAAATAAATGGAAAATAAATAAAAGAACAAAAGAAACATAACGAAAAACAACTTCAAACAATATCGAAACAAACGAAAAACTTTAAATCACAAAATAATAAAAGAACACAGAAAAATCATGCATCGGCAACACAAAATTAACAAATCATTCAAATTTGCATTCAACACAAAAAAAAAGAAAATCAGGAGTCCAAATCGCTGAAGGAAATTTTTGTCCTCACTTCGGAATCCTAAAAGCCAAGAAAACTAGTCTCAAATCTCAATTATTCAATTTTCCTGTTTCCCTATTATTTCCTCCCTCGATTTCAATTAGGTTAGGGTTTTCGAAATTCATTGAATCAAAAACTCATCGATGTCATCTGCAGCAAAGATGATCGTTCTGAGGAGTTCCAACGGCGAGACATTTGAGGTGGAGGAGGCGGTTGCCGTCGAATCGCAGAGTATTAAGCACATGATCAAGGACGATTGCGCCGACACCATTATCCCGGTACACAACGTCACGTCGAAGATCCTGGCGAAGGTTCTCGAATACTGCAAGCGCCACGTGAAAGTTGTCGCCGAGGACGATTTGAAGGCGTTCGATGCGGAGTTCCAGCATGAAGTTCACAGCCATGTTATTTGGGAAGGAGGTGATGAAACCAAAGGAGGGGGTAAAAAACTGAATAGAAACATAAAGTGGGCGGGTATATTTGGGAACAAAAGGAGCGGATCGGGTAGATTTGGAATAGGGTGGTATTTTTGTCTTTTTTTGAAAAATGAGGGTATTTTGTGGTATTTCCTCAAGAATTATTATACTACTTAATTGATTTATTTTTCCGATTGATTGCTTCTCTCTCTAGACAGGGAGTGTTTGCAAACACTCAAGAAAAGTGATCCTCACTTTTAGCGGGAAAAAAAAAATAATTTTTAGTATTTGTAAAATATCAGCTTTTGATTCTTCTTCTAGTTTATTTAATCAAAATTAAAAGCTGAGAATGGGGTGCTTCTAGTTTTGGAAAAGTACTTTTGGTATTTTTGTAAATAAGAGGTTTGTTTTTACATTCTTATGCTCAGATTTTTATCATACAAAATTATCATTTCTCATCATAAATACCATATCATTCATATATGAGTATTTTTGTATTTCTATTAAAAAGCTAATTTATATCACAGTATGCAAAATTCTTAAATATTTGATCCGTAAGCCTATGAGTTCAAACCTAACCCAATCATCATGAAGCTATTTTATTAACCTCTGTCTTTTAGAATATACTGTTGTTGGTGTTGTAAATGACCTCGGTAATACCTGACGGTTTTAAGCCGTTGTTTTTCATACTAACCGCAATGGTCATGCAATGGACAAAAATCGATGTCTTTAAATATGATAAAGGTTAAAACTACGGTTAAAAACTGTTTTCGAATTTATTTACGACAACAGTCTACAGTCCTCGTATTTTGCTTTATCAGTTACGACACGTTTTTACCATTGTCTTTATGTTAATTTTTTAAGACAACGGTTTTGACTGCTTTTTTTTTCACTTAGAATTGGTATGTATACAAATTGATTGGACGCAAAAAATGCAGAATAATATAGAAATACAATAAGACAACATAATTAATCAAAACATGACAAGTACTAAATTGATTGCCAATCCATTTCTACAAAGCAACACACTATCAAATTACATATGTTCTTCAAAAACGTTTACAGTGTTCAATAGCAAATCATACGACTGCCTAAGCCACTCTCTACTAAAGTTCCCTGATTATCTGATTAACCTCGAAGATAGATAACTAGATAAGGATGTTCTCCAAAGTCTAATGCTTTCACAGTATTGTATACGTTGGATTCTTTGTTGATGGGCAGCTGAACACTCCATTACTCTGTTCACAAAACCCAAAGGACCATTCTTCAGCTTCATAAACCTGTTGATCAAGTGAAATTAGTTAAAGGAGCATAAAAACCTCAGCTATGTACAGAAGTATGTTTTCTTGTCTCCTATTTTTTAATTACTTTATTTAGTTCTTTTATACATGTGTATTAATTTATCAGCTTTTGCAAAAAATTAAAACAATGTTTTGTTGTACGACTTTAATTTTTTTTATTACGACCCTGATCACAACAAGAAAACTGTAAAATAGCTACGAATTTTAGCTACGAAACCAGTCCGTTGCTAATTTGCAACGGAATAGAAACGGATTCCTACGGAAATAGGCATTTTAAACTAAAAAAATATAACAACGATCAGAAACTACCTTTGCTACGGATATTAATGACGGACTGTATTTCCGTCGGTAAATCGCTGGCAAACAAGGTGCCAAATTTACACGAATATTTACGACGGAATAGCGGCGGTATAGCTACAACCTTTAGCTACGGATATAAAGCCGTAGCTATTAGCGGCGAAAATTTCCGTTGGTATATTTATTAATAAACGAACGACGTTTCATCTAATTTTAACAACAAATATTATATCTGTTGTGAAGTAACGACGGATTGGACGTTGCTAATTCTCTTCAATATTAACTACGGATATCATATCCGTTGCAAGATTTTAAATTTCTTTTTTTTTTGGACGTGGATTCTTTTTTTAAGAGTTGGGTTTAATTAGGCCTTAGCACCTCTAAATATTGTCCTCCTCTCTTTAACACCGCAAACACTCCCACCCGCCCACCGCCAGCACTCCCGCTCGCCACCGCCAGCATCCCCGCGTCGCCACCAGCCAACACCAGCAGCCCCGCCATACCATCGGTTGAGTTTTTAAGGTTGGTTTCCCCTGCAATTTAAATGCCTTGGTGCGACTTAAAAATTCGTGATTCAATTATTGTATTTTTGTTTCCCTTATGTGGCTCGAACATCTAACTATTGGCTAAGTATGTGGCTCACCAACCTGCAGTGATGTTATGCTTTTGCTCTCATTTTTATTGATATGTCAATCATTTATTGAAAAATGATTTGAATAGTAACTCTATTTGGCCTACCTGCAAGGTTCCTCTATGATGTTTATTTTTAAATATTAATGAATGAGAAACAGAGATGAGTTGTGAATGATATGATCTCTATTGATGCATTGTTTGTTTGTTTTTGTGGATATAGGAAACGAAGTATGGGCGTTCACCCACTGAATTTGAGTTTTTCACGCATACCCATACCAAAAAAATGGCCAATGGGTGGACGGAAGTCCAAAAAAATTGATGTAAGTGATATAAGTAAATAATCTTTAAATAATATTAATTCATATATTTTTTTAAATTTTTTTGAAAGGATATTTTTTTAAAAGTCAATAATATATTTTTTTAAAATTTTTAACATGATTGTTTTCTTGTAGGAGGATATACAGGGTCGTTTGGCTGCAGCTACACAGGCAGCTGAGGAGTGGAATGAGTCCCTCGAGGTGGACATGACCCAGATATACATGGATGCAGTTGGTGTGGTCAAGAAGCAGCGAATTTATGGCTTCGGGAGTAAGGCGGCAACGTTTATACCAACACGCTTTAGTGCCAGCTCATCCGCCACTTCACACGTAGATCGGGACACCATTAGGCGGGGAGGTGCGGATGGAGTTATAGCGAGAGATGGATGAGGATATGCGGGACGGAAATGCGGATGGAGATGGAGCAGATGCGAACACATATGCGCATGATGATGGACGAGCTACGCCGCCAGGGTCAATCGCCTCCTACTGATCCTCCTGCTGGTGGTGCTTCTGGTGCTGCTAGTCATTCTTAGACGTTGTCTTTTATTGTATTTTGTGTATTGAAGTATAACTTGTTTTGACGTCGTTAATTGTAATTTACATTGCGCCTTGATTCGACAACGTGACGAATATTTTTTTGTTATATTAGACTGCGATTTCTGATTTATTTTATAGTTTGGGTTTAAATTATTGCGCGCGCACATGTATGTTACATGAAATTATAGTGTAATCATTATTTATTTATTTTTTTAAAATTAATAGTGACGGAAACAAACCGTCACTAATATGAATGGCCATAAATTAAACTAGCGACGGATTTTCCGTCATTAAATTAGCAATGGCATTTCCGTTATTAAATTAACTACAAAATTTCCGTCATTAAATTAGCGACGGAATTTCCGTTATTAAATTAGCGATGGAATTTCCGTTATTAAATTAGCTACGGAATTTCCGTTACTAAACTGTTGTTATATTGGTTGTATAGTATATAGCGTCGTCCATTAATAGCGACGGACTATTTTATCTGGCAACGAAAATTTCCGTAGCAATATTAGCAACGACTCTGTTTTCCGTCGTTAGCTTTTTAGCGACCAGCATTTTAACCACAGATATGTTCTGTTGCTAATCCGTTGCTAAAACTGAATAGCAACGGATTTTTTATTTTTAGACGAATATTTCCGTAGCTATTTTTGACTTTTCTTGTAGTGGATAGGGGTGGTTCGAACCCAGGTGGATACCTGGAAAATTAAACATTAAACCACGTGCGCTACACTCAATCTCCGTACACCTTTAAATATTAAACAATATTTATGTGCATTTTTTATAAATATCTATCGTATGTACCTCCATTTTTAATATCCTGTATCCGCCACTGGCTATGGTTGCAACTTACTTCTTTCTCCAGTCGTTTTGCTTCATCTTCTGGTATACTTGAACCTGCTTTATCTTTATCCTTCTTTTTAGGTGCTGCTTTTTAAATGCTCCCCAATGCCTGTAAATGCGAAGTCCATCTTTTTAGAGATCATGCCAAATTAATTGCAGAAAATCTATTTTCCACCAGCATACATGTTTTCATGAGTTTTGCGACACCATGAAAACCCATTAAAAGAGCAACTTCCGTCGAGAGAGAACAGAAGCATATGGCATATCAAAAAAGGCATAACCTTCTGGAAATGCTAAACAAAATTCTACTCATTGATCATGCATCGTACATCGAAACATATTAATCAGCAAAATAACACAAAATGTTCAATTCACAAGTAAAGTGAAAATCTCTTAGGTCATGGTATAATTTCATTCAAAGATACATTTTTATATTTTAACGCTGTAAGTGAAACTGCCCGACTAATTAAGAAAAATAATACTGGATTTCGATTCATTTGTATTTCCAACCACTAGGCTGAAATGACCCCAGCTCAATAAGCAAATGGAAAGCATTCACATCAAAAGGGAAAAGATCTCACGGAGGTATTGGTGCAATCAAACGTCGGTTGTGACGCCTTTGGATTTAAGCCTAGTGGACATGAGATGATGGTTTTCTCCAACTCCTTCAGGGCCTGCAAAAGTGAAATCACTTTCTTCAAATGATACTTCCATATGAATTACCATGCATCCTATGTTACTAAGAGATTGTTGAAATAAAAGCTCATGGAAAAACACATTTATGGAAAACTTGAGACTAATTTTCAGTTTCAAGTGTTGAAAGGAACACAGGGGGACTTGCATGCTCTTGCTCTCACAAACAGAAGTCACTACCATAGACACAATAAAAGAGTAATTTAAGGTAATTAGTCTAAACAAAGTAGCACTACATTACATTAGGGCCATACGGAGTGACTACCAGGCAGTGGCGTAGCAACAAAATAATTGGGGATGGGACGATACACGAAATTGGGAGCCAGATAAAAACTACAAAAAGAACCATATAAATATTAAATAAAATAATTATCTAAAAAAAATTACCTATTACTGAGACAATTGACATCCTGTTCAGATGTGTCTTAACGCCATAATATTCAACCATAATATGTTCAAGCATCCCTAAAAATGCATTTTAAAAAAGTTATCATGTCATATAAATATATTACTTTACAGAAACCAATACAACATCTATCTAAACTATTCCGGTGATGCTCTAAAAAGACAACAATAACAATAAAAATATTACTAATACATCTACCAAGGGACAACAATTTAGCAAGAAGTCATTGTCTTTTGAGCGTTGTCTTTCAGCATTTTTTGGTAGCAGTTGATAACAATAACAATAGTACTAAATCCATGACAGTATATTGATGAAACCTCCTCGTCTGGCTTCCAAATCAGTGATGGTCATTGTTCCTTTATAGGACCTTTTACTTGGTGATGCGCAATTTCTTACAGAGCTAGAACTCCTTTCGATAAAAAATCCAGGCTCTTTAGGTTAAGGTAGAATTGCTCCATCAGTTCCTAACATGAAAATTACAGATGACAACATGTCTGGCCTATCTTCTGCAAATTTCTTAACACATAATAACCCAACTTGAATACATCTTTTCACTTGAGATTCGATGAGCATATCGTTTAAACATTCATCCATTAGCTCCAGAATCTTGTTATCTTCCCACAGCAACCATGCCTGAAACCTCCTCATCTGGCTTCCAAATCAGTGATGGTCATTGTTCCTTTATAGGACCTTTTACTTGGTGATGTGCAATTTCTTACAGGGCTGGAACTCCTTTCGATAAAAAATCCAGGCTCTTTAGGTTCAGGCAGAATTGCTCCATCAGTTCCCAACATAAAAATCACAGATGACATGTCTGGCCTATCTTCTGCAAATTTCTGAACGCATAATAACCCGACTTGTATACATCTTTTCACTTGAGATTCGATAAATGTATCGTTAAAACATTCATCCATCAATTCCAGAGTCTTGTTTTCTTTCCATAGCAACCATGCCTGCCACAATTGCCACCAGGTTACACTTAAGTTAGTTTTTCTAATATTAAACAGATTGCCGATTAACAATATATAATCATCAACAAAGGCATAGCATAAAGTAATAGTAGCCAGGAAGAAAATTACATGTCCCAAAAGGGTATGAGAATGATCGCAGTGGTCAAATCCCCTGTTCTTTTTTCCACTCACTATCTCTAACAGTACCACTCCCATGCTAAAGACGTCAGACTTCACTGAGAATTTCCCATCGATTGCGTATTCTGGGGCCATATACCCACTGCATAATACCATTGGTAAGCAGGTCCCTATGGGGAAAAAATAAAGTGTGCTTTGTTGAGATAATAGAAAGCTTACTATGTCCCAACAACTCTTTTTGTTCTAGCAATAGATTGATCCTCTCCGAAAATTCTTGCTAAGCCGAAATCTGAAATTTTTGGATTTAAATTTCCATCTAGTAAAATATTGCTCGTTTTGAGATCCCGGTGGATAATCTTTAATCTGGAATCATGATGGAGATATAGCAGTCCTCTTGCAATTCCCATGATAATGTCAAAACGCTTTGGCCATGTCAATATTGTCCTTTGATTTTGATCTGCAAATGATCGAATACCATTATCGCGTTGGATGCTTCAATCTCTTTGAAATTTGGTAGAACCGTAGAATGATATTAAAGGGATTTTACAAACAGAACAACATGATGAAGTATATTTTAGGCTGTACCGAAAACAAAATAATTCAGGCTTTTATTCTGCAGGTATTCATAGATTAGCATCCTTTCCTCTCTTTCAACGCAATATCCCAAAAGTCTGACGAGGTTTCTATGTTGAAGTTTGGCAATCAAGAAAACCTCATTTTTGAACTCTTCAAGGCCCTGTCCTGAAGTTCTTGACAATCTTTTGACAGCAATTTCTTCTTCGGCTGACAAGTAGCCCTGTTATGCATGTTAATATAAGACGTCATAATGTATAAGTAATGTTTTGTTTTTCATCTAAGGCGCTCTAATGTAGTATGCTACCTTGTAAACAGGACCAAAGCCTCCTTCTCCAATCATGTTTTCCATGGAGAAGTTGTTCGTTGCAGCCACAATAATTGCAAACTTAAATAAAGGTAATTCTAGATCCTCATTTTTATTTTCTGCTGCTGTGAAGAAAAAAAAAAACAGAAGAACAAAACAAAACATTAATGCCTCATCAGTCTGGTTCAGTGCATGTTTTCAATATGAACCAAAGATTCTTGAGCAGTCTAATAACAAGAGTTCAGTGTTCACACCTCTCCTCTTTCGTCTTGTCATTAAAAGTATCCCTCCATTGATAAAGGCCGAGACAAGAATTCCAGAAGCAGTTGATATCAATATTACCTTTGTAGGCCTTTTCTTTTCCTTATCCTTTTCAAAATCAGTACTAGAATCTACAAGGAAAAAAAAACCAACTAACAGTTTATACATTATCATACAAATAGTCGGTTCATGTGTGTTTCATGGTTAGAAATAGTATTACCTAGTTCTGAAGCTGGTAAGCGGATATAAATACTTTGCATTGTATCTGCCGGAGGTTGTTCTCTGATATCAATGAGATTCCCAAACCACATCAAGCAGCCACGGCCTCCATTAGTTAAGTATGAATTAGCATATGCAGTGCAACTACAGTTTCTTAAGCACCGAGATCGACATTCTTCGAGACTCATGCTAGTATTTAACCAGAACTCAAGCATATCAGGAAACTTTACATGTCTAACCTCTAGAAAACCATCTCCACTCTCACAATTCAACGGCCTAATTCTAGTGCATCCACCAGACCAATCCTGACGGTCCCATTCATTTTGGAAATTAGGGGCAAATCCCTTTAAACACTCACACCTTACTGGTTTTTCAGTTCCGCATATACCATTAGGACCACAAAGACCATATTCGTCGCATGGGTCTGCTGGAATTGCGTACACGGGATTCCATTTATCTTTTCTTGCATTCATAGTATAGCGCTCTAGTCTACCAGATGTCTCTAGTGTTAATCTTGAGATAATTGAGCTGTCATAAGGCTCTACAATAGATATCAATATATCTCCTTCGAAAAACAGTTCGGGTTTGAAAACGCGATTGGGAAACGGTAGAACACCTGAAGGGTAAAGCCCGTTCCACATTCCGGTTCGATATCTTTTCATTGTCCCTTTGTAAAACACCACCTGAGGCAACCCCTGGTTTTCAATTCTGAAAACATAATCTCCAGGTGAAGGATCATCTGAATTTCTCCATGACGTCAAATACTTCCCATGACCAGCGTCAACGTTATATACCATCTTCATTCCTGGTAACCTGGTGTCAGTTGGGTAATCGAAACTCTGCCAAATGTAGCTCTGTGATGAATCTTCTAGAAGAACCAGGTTTCCAGTATTCAGTAGCTGTAAAATTGGATTTGATGCTACTCCTGATGAATTTGCTGACCAGATAATGAGTCCACCCCTGCTTATAACCAGAGTGCCATTTCCGGCTACGGCAAAATATACTCCTTGTGAGTCGGTTATGGGGTTGTTTCTGTTTGCGACCCAAACGCAAACACCTGGTGTGCTTTTGTACCATATTCCCAAGAACTTATTTTTGGATTTTCCAGGAGAGAAAAAACCCAGCTCAAAAATTAGGTTTGCAGAAATCAAAGTCTGCCCAACAACCATAGTTTGGTTTGGAAAAAGTGTATCTGCTCCTACGGACAATTTAAGAAAAGAGATGAAGTGAAACACAGCGAAGATGATTGAGGAGGATAGGTAACTGAAACTCGCCATTTTAAAATCAGATTATTATTTATGCGTATGAAGCTTTTAAAAGTAGTTTCGCTAAATCACCTACCCGATCATTATTTTCTTCGTATACGATTATAAATATAATATGGAGAACATAATTCTTATGGCGACGGCCGACGGGCAGGTGATTCCGTGATTGTAAATTGTAATGAATACGAGAAAGACTTTGACCTTGCGTTGAATACATGGTTATGAATCCAATCGTTAATCAAATTACACTAATTTGACACTTTGCACCCTAAAATTATAAATTTGGCACTTTGCACCCTAAAATTGATATTTACTTGACAAAATAGGCCAATATATACATTTTAAAAATAATTTTGTTGAAATTTGTGGGGAATTCACTATCTCCATTCTCCACACTTTTTCTTTTTTCTTAATTTGTTACTTTCCTACAGATATTAAATTTATGTTAGTTAAGTACTTAAGTTGCTTCAATACATTTTTTAATTTTACATTAATGTCTATTGTTCTGAATTGGAAATGATATTTTTATTAATGAAATATGTGTTTTTTTATGAAATATGTGATTGAGTATCTATAATAACAATGTTATATTAGGAAAAATCATTAAAAATTGTTCCACATTAAAAATCTAAAAAGATACACTTTTATTAAATAATTTTAATTTGTATTATTTTCACTTATATCAATGAGCTATATTTTTAACTACAAAATATTTTGTAAAATGATTTATGGTTTTCTCACTTAATAACCACGGATTCTTATTTTCATATATTAATAATAATTTTAGATCAAAATTATTTGAACTTTTTTTCGGTCTTTCCTTTCTTTCTTTTTTCCCTTCTTACTTTCTTATTTTTAATTTTTCCTCATTTTTCGATCTTTGATTATTGTTAATGCCTTTTCTAAAATAGAAATAACAAAAATTAACATTTTTAATTCGAGCAAATATTTCATAAATAAAGATACATTTTCACAAATAAATTAAAAATAATAGGCAATAACATGACATTCAAATTTATTTAACCAATTTAACTAGCATAAAATTATTTTTTTGTTGGAGTAACAAATTTAAAAGATAGAAAGTGTGGGGAATGGAGAAAGTGAAATTTATCCCCAAATTTCAACAAAATCATTTTTAAAATGTATATTTTGACTAATAGGGTGCACTTTGCCAAGTAAATATTAATTTGAGGGTGCAAAGTGCCAAATTTGTAATTTTAGGGTGCAAAGTGCTAAAATATGTGTAATTTAAGTGTGCAAGTGCCAATTACCCTAAATCGTGACATGTTTTTTTTATAGGAGTGACAATTCGGGTCATCAGGCCGGGTTCGTGTTTAGTTTCAGGTTGATTTCGGGTTACACTTAAAATACATCAAAAATTATTTAAAATATAAAATAACTACGTTTTAGACAAATTGGTAGCATCGTGTCAGTTATGTTCGGGTTTGAGTTTCTCGTGTTTGTTATCGTATCGTGTCAGGGATTGTCACCCCTAATTTCGTAGTCATACACCAAGTGTAGTACCATTTATTGTAGCATCAATACTCGTAGAGTTGTACTTATTATATCTAATAGATGTTACACTTGGTGTATATACACTTATTGTAAATTCATAATTCAAGTACTCTTTTTATAAAACAGAATATTTCATTTTTGTAGCATCGATATTACGTTGGAGGTTATGACTTATGTCGATGTAACTGAAGTATAAAAAATTAGTGTAGATATATCATTCAAATATCCTATTTTTTATAAAATAGAATACTCAGTCATTTTTATGGACATCGATAACTGTTACATGAATTGGATTTATATGGACAATTGGACATTACTAAGATGTTTTTTATGTTGCTTCATCTATTAGGCAACATCTGCGTTGGACTTCTATAGTTAGGCTTATAAGCTGGTCTAGTAAATAATTTTGAAAATAGATAATTACAAAAAATACCGAAGTGTAACCTAATTATAAAAAAATTCAGGTATCTACCAAAATTATAAATATCCCGTAAGGTATTACAATTTACAAATACCCATTGAGATTTGTATTTACATAACAAATACCTAGTCATAAGAATGCATTTTGTAAAAAACGTATATAACATGATGACCTGTTTCTGAACAGATACTCTAAAACAAAATAATTAAACGTCATCTTTGCAAATCGTGGCAACAAATGAATCTAAAATCAAATTTCAAAGCAATCTGTTTTCTCCATATCAACCACACCATAGTTCTTGGCTATTATCACTTTGCAAACTAATGTGAGATCGCAAAACGTGTGGATGTCAATTTTACACAAGATCCTCAATTGTGAACATTGGAAACTGCTCTAACAGTGGGATCTTAAATAAACAGGGAAAAAACTTCCTTTCTGACAATCTATTAGAGGCTGAATTTTAATAAATTTAGATAATTACAGGGAAAAAAATGAGATTCGGGCTAATTACAAATAAAAACCCTGAGTTTTTTGGAAATTACAAAAAAAAAAACCTTTAGATTTGATCGGTCTTACATTTCATCATTCATATGCAAAAATATTTTAAAAGCTCCCCTTACATTTATCAAAATATTACAATTACCCCCTTACATTTAAGACACAATCAAACATCAAGGAGTTGGTTGTAGTTTTTTTGTAATTAGACCAAACCTTAGGGTGCTTTTTGTAATTGTCCCTAAAATTTATGGTATATTGAAACCTCATTATCTGGCCTCCAAATCAGTTATGGTCATTGTTTCTTTATAGGACATTTTACTTGGCGATGTACAATTTCTTACCGGGCTCCAACTCCTTTCGATAAAAAATCCAGGCTCTTTGGGTTCAGGCAGAATTGCTCCATCAGTTCCTAACATGAAAATCACAGATGACATGTCTGGCCTATCTTCTGCAAATTTCTGAACACATAATAACCCAACTTGTATGCATCTCTTCACTTGAGATTCGACAAATGTATCTTTAAAACATTCATCCATCAACTCCAGAATCTTGTTTTCTTTCCATAGCAACCATGCCTGCCACAATCGCCACCGGGTTATACATTAAGCTTGTTAGTCTTTCTAACAGAAAACGACAGTTATATTATCAACAAAGATGGTAAAGTATTTGTAGCAGAAAAAAACATACATGTCCCAAAAGACCATAATAATGATCGCAGTGGTCAAAAGCCCTGTTCTTTTTTCCACTCACTATTTCTAACAATACCACTCCCAGGCTAAAGATGTCAGACTTCACCGAGAATTTCCCGTCAATTGTGTATTCTGGAGCCATATAACCACTGCATAAAACTATAGGTTATAAGGTCCCCTTGGAAAATAACAATGTGCTTTGTTGAGATAAAAGAAACCTTACTATGTCCCAACAACTCTTTTTGTTCTAGCAATCGACTGGTCCTCTTCTAATATTCTTGCTAAGCCGAAGTCTGAAATTTTTGGATTTAAATTTCCATCAAGTAAAATATTGCTCGTTTTGAGATCTCGATGGATAACCTTTAATCTGGAATCATGATGGAGATATAGCAATCCTCTTGCAATTCCCATGATAATGTCAAAACGCTTAGGCCATGTCAATATTGTCCTTCGATTTTGATCTGCACAACTTTTTTTGTTTCAATCTCTTTGAAACTTAGTAAAATGAATTAAGGGGTTTTACGAATGACAAAACAAGATTAATGATATCTTAAGCTGTACCAAAAACAAAATGATCCAGGCTTTTATTCTGCAGGTATTCATAGATTAGCATTCTTTCCTCTCCTCGATGCAACATCCTAAAAGCCGGACGAGGTTTCTATGTTGAAGTTTGGCAATCAAGATAACTTCATTTTTGAACTCCTCAAGGCCCTGTCCTGAAGTTCTCGACAATCTTTTGACAGCTATTTCCTCTTCTGCTGACAAATTACCCTGCTTATCCATGTCAATATGTGAGTCAAAATGTCATAATGTTGATTTTGTTCACCTCAGGCACTCTCGTTAAGTACAATACCTTGTAAACAGGACCAAATCCTCCTTCTCCAACGATGTTTTCCCTGGAGAAGTTGTTTGTTGCAACCATAATGGTTGCCAACTTGAATACAGGTAATTCTAGATCCCTTTTATTCATTTCTTGTGCTGTGAAAGGGAAAAAAATGAAAATGAAAATGAAAACATTAATGCCATCGGATCTGCTTCAGTGCATGTCGACAACATTGATCATAATATCTTTAGCACTCTACTACAAAAGCTTAGTGTTGGTACCTCGTCTCTTTCGTCTGGTCATGAAATGTATACCTCCGTTGATAAAGCCGAGACAAGAATTCCAGAAGCAATTGATATCAGTATTAGCATTATAGGCCTTTTTTTCTCCTTCTCCTTCTCTAAATCGGTGCTAGAATCTACAAGGAAAAACACCATATAATGTAGTTATTTTTCTGAAGGGAAAAAAAGGAGGATAGACATTAAACAAGGAAAGTGACTTTCATACATCTGACTTCAGTAAACTGTACAGCTGGTGCTTTATTTTTTAAAGGTATTCCGTTTATGTGCACTACATATATGGTTATTGGTTTGTGAAAAAACCAAGCAGCTTAAACATTTAGGTTTCACTTGGATTGATGGATTTTCGACATCCTTATTAACAAATCCATTGAGTTTGTTTGGGTAATCATGAGCTGCTGTTATTTGAGTAATTATAGTGGATTTCAAATCCATTTTCCATTGAGGCATTTGAAATACTTCTCCCAAAAATCAAAATACTTACCTCAAATCCAAATCCTTCAATCCAAATACAACCTTAATTTGATATAAAGTTCTACCTTCTGTTTAATTTGATATAAGAGCCCTAAACTAAACAGAGGTCTTAGAAGTGGTTAGAAACAGACATACCTAGTTCAGAAGCCGGTAAGCGAATATAGATATTTTGCTTACTATCTGCCCCAGAAAGTTCTCTTGTATCAATGAGATCCCCAAACCACAAAAGGCAGCCACGGCCTTCATTAGTTATGTACGGATTAGCATAAGCCGTGCAGCTACAATTTCTTAAGCACTCATCTTGGCATTCTTCGAGGGACATGCTAGTATTTAACCAAAACTTCAACATATCAGGATGCTTCACCTGTTTAACCTCTAGAAAACCATCTCCACTCTGGCAATTCAATGGCCTAATTCTACTGCATCCACCGGACCAATCCTGAAAATCCCATTCCTTTTGGAATTTAGGGGCAAACCCCTTAAAACACTCGCATCTTACCGGTTTGTCAATTCTACAGATACCATTAATACCACACTGGCCATACTCGTCGCAAGGGTCGTGTGGATTTGCATAAACAGAATTCCACTTATCTCTTCTTCCATTCATAGTGTAGCGCTCGAGCACACCAGATGTCCCTAGTGTTAATCGTACGATGAATGAGCTGTCATAAAGCTCATAGATTGATATCAACCTGTCTTTTTCAAAAACCAACTCGGGTTTGAAAACGGGATTGGGAAAACGCGGAACACCACACAAGAAAAGCCCGTTCCACTTTCCGGTTCGGAACCTTTTCGTCTTCCCTCTGAAAGTAACCATCTCAGGCAAGCCCTGGTTTTCAATCTTGAAAACATAATCTCCAGGGAAGGATCATCCGGGTTTTCCATGATGTTAAATATTTCTCCAAACCCGCATCAATATCATCTACCATCTTCATCCCTGGTAACCAGGTGTCAGTTGGGTAATCAAAACTCTGCCAAATGTAGCTCTGTGATGAATCTTCTAGAAGAACCAGGTTTCCAGTATCCAAGAGCTGTAAAATTGGATTTGATGCTACTCCTGATGAGTCTGCTGACCAGATAATGCTTCCACCTCTGCTTATAACCAGAGTGCCATTTCCGGCTACAGCTAAAAATACTCCTTGTGAGTCGATTATGGGGTCGTTTCTGTTTGCGACCCAAACGCAAACACCTGGTGTGCTTTTGTACCATATCCCCAAAAACTTGTTTTTGGATTTACCTGGAGAGAAAAATCCCAGCTCAAAATTTTGGTTTTCAGAAATCAAAGTCTGCCCAATAACAAGAGTTTGATTTGGAAAAAGTGTATCTACTCCTACGGAGAATTTTGGGAAGGTGATGGAAAGAACCAGTGAGCAGAGGATTATAGTGAACTGGAAATGCGCCATTTTCAGAACAGATGATGCATATGCAGCTTTGCGTATATTTTCTGCTAATCCCGTGTCTTAACGAAGAAAATGAGTGCTTTTTCGACACAAACAAGTTGGATTTGAAGTGCATTATTAATTTATTACATTGACCAAAGAAATTTCTTGGAAATCAACTTTCCTTGTAAATGTGAAATAATATTGGAAAGAGAGTGAAATTATTCAACGGATTGAGTTTCTTTCAACACATAGGATAGACAATCAGAAGAGATTACCACACAACTCTTTGGTAGAATTGTCAAAGTGCCAATGAATCATCACGCATCACACGTAAATTAGAATAGTGTACGTAAATTAGAATAGTGTGGTTTACTTGGTCGGTGATGTCTCGATTTTGTACTCAAAGAGTAGCGGTGGAATTACCAACCCAAAAAATATGAATAGGCAACCATGATTTTTTTTTTTTTTTTGAGTTATGCACAGACACTTCACTTGGGATAGAACCCCTAACCTTCCACACATTGGAGGGGGAAGTGATACCACTCAGCCAAATAGCCAACCATGATTTTCATTAAAAGCGTACAAATACTTTTTAGCTCACCGCCTCTTTTTAGAGGCAAATAAGTGAAATAACCAAAAGGACCACTAGTTGACTTAAATTGTTCCGAGAAAATAAATAAAGAAAAAGTCAAGGAAGTGGTAAAAAAAGTTTACTTCAGCTCACTGAATTAAGTTATTAAGTAAACTTAAGTTGTATAAGTAAAGGTTTAACCGAAACATAGCACGAAGTTGTGGACGTGCCGGAGTGGTTATCGGGCATGACTAGAAATCATGTGGGCTCTGCTCGCGCAGGTTCGAATCCTGCCGTCCACGTTTTTATTTTTAATGCTTCCGGTTGCGCTTTTTCTTAATGCGAAAATGGTTGCTTGGCTTTCATTTTGCTAATTTTTACTTTTAGAGATAATAATATACAAAAAAGTTTTATTTTAAAAAATGAGAATGTATTTTGAGAGTGTGATTGAATACAAGATGAAAATGTGATGATAATAGTTGATGTGATTATATTTTTAGTATAATAATGATTGGATGTGATTGGTGATTTGAAAAATAAGAAATAGTGAATAATGTATTCGTGATATGATTATATAATAATGATAGTTGATATGATATTTTTTTTTTAAATTATAAAATGATATGATTGATGATTTGAAAACGAGAAATGTGAATAGCACTTTTTTTTTTGAATTTTTCACAAACAAGCACACTTCCATGAAAAAATTTGTCCAAAAAGTGAAAGAGATGATAGTCTTGTCCGTCTTACAATATGCAAATTGAATTTTGTAACTTAAAATTTATCGCAATTTTGGTTCTTTTGTTGCCGGAGTTTGAAAATCTGGCGACCCTCTTGCACGTGAAGAACACAGGGCCCATATGTGATGCTTTGAGTTGAACCAATTTTATTATCAGTCAAAGTACTTGGTCAAAAATCCAAGCAAAATAAGTCATGCAACTTTATTTGGCTAGTAAAAAAAAAAAAAAAAAAGATAGAAAAATAAAAGAAATAATTATTAATATATAAAAATATAAATTTAAATAAATAATATAAATCTAAACAAATTATTAAATTATAGAATAATATATATATATTCCAATGTTAAATGTTTTCCTAAGAATTTTTTAATTGTTATAAACTTAATAATATTTTCCTATATAGAAAAATCATATAAAAAATAAAAAAGTTATAATAACATGTTAAAAATTATATAAAAATGAAATTATGATATAATGATAATATATAATATATATTATAATATAATGATAAATAGAAAATAGCTATGATGTGATGCCGACTATAATGAAAGAAAAATAGTTTAAAACTTCTATAAAAAATTTCTAACATTATTTTATTTTTTACATATGTTATATATACAAAATTATAAAAATATTAGAGAATTTCTTATATAACACTAATATTGAATAATATACAAATTAAGTAATGTAAATATTTTTAAGTATATTAGGTTTCAAAAATACATATATTTCATTAAAGTAAATAATATTAATGAAAGGCTTGTTGTTTCAAATGAAAAAAGCACATTGGAAAATTGATCTCCAAAGTATTAAATTTAAATAATATTTAAATATAAATTCAAAATTCAAATAAAATAAAAAATAATCACTAAATATATTTTGAAAATTCCTTTACTTAATAAAGAAAATAATATGATTATGATAATAAAAATAAAAAAGTGCAAAACTTTGTTTTGTTTGTTTATAGGAGAGGGAGGGGAAGAAGAGAGGAGAAGGCATTTTGGGGAACTTTGTCTACTTTTTTTATTTTTTAGTTATTCAATGTATTAAAATTAAATAGTTATTTAAATTTTTTATTTAATTGAAACTTTGTGTCTAAACTTAATTATACATTTTAGGTGCAATATTATTTTTATTATATGATTTGTCATATATATATATATATATATACATATATACATATATATGTTTTAACATAAGATACTTAAAAATTATGAATGTAAACTCTCTTTTATTTGTAATTAAAATATAATATATATTTTTATTTTTCAAATAATTTTCAACATGTTTTTATAAATTTGTAATTTTAATGTAGTTTTATATATAGAAATTTTATTTGTAAAAATAAAAAAAATATTATTAAAGTATTTTAATATTAATATATATTTTTATGTTTTATAATTTATTAAGTTATTTAGATTTATATCATTTATTTAAACTTTTATTTTTAGTATATTAATAAACATTTCCTTTTTTTTTTCTTTTCTACTATTCAAATAAAGTTCAATGACATACTTTGCTTGGATTTTGACCAAGTACTTTGACTGATAATAAAATGGGCCCAACTTATCATCACATATGGATATATCATCCTCACTCAATGTTTTTAAATCCGGACCGGACATCGAACCGGATTAATAACTGGGTCATTGGGTCACCGGTTCAACCGGTCTAACCGTTCTTAAAAAACCGGTTGACCCGTACATATATATATATATACATATATATATATATATATGTGTGTGTGTGTGTGTGTGTCTTGTGTAGACATGTACAAGATAAATACAATTATTGTTTTTTGAGAAGAAGATAAATACAATTATAAATGTTAAAAAAAATAAAAAATGTAAATACAAATAAAAGCTAAATTAAAAAATTAAATATCCAAATATATATGTAAATTGAATATACGGAGAAATTATATGCAAATTTACTAAACATATTTCCTTCAACTTTTGAAATAAAACAAAAACAATATATCTACTATCTACTATCTATCTACTATCTACTATCTACTATCTATCTACTATCCTAAAAGGCTGAATATTTCTGTAAATTTGTGGATAGACTAAAACGCCCTTTAGCTTACTGGCAAAAATGTAATTTCTACTTTATGATTATTAATGGCAAAAATGTAATTTCTACTTTATGATTATTAATGTCAAAATAAAAACTGCCCACTTGTGCCGTTTTGGTTTCTCTTCCTTCATAAAGTAGAAACGTTTCTCTCAAACAGTTTGGAATCAAATTCTATGGCAGAAACTGGTGAGATTGAGCACTTCGTCTTTGGAAATATGATCGGCTACTGTACAAAAAAAAGTAAGGCACAAGAAAATCCAAGAAGATCTGCTTTCTTCTTCTTTTAAATTCTGACCGGTCAATGCACAAGACGATCCAAAGGTCGTTTTTTTTTCTTATTTCCTAGAATCTCTACTTCTTTATTTTTCGTAATTTTTAAATCTGCAACGACATAAGAAATCCAAAGAAATGTAAAATGGGGGAAATATGTGGGTAGTTCTAAGATTTTCTCATGAATTTTTACACTCCATAATCCATATGTAAAACAGGGAGAAATATATAGGTGTTTCTCATATTTTCTCTGTGTTTTTCTCACTCCATCTAAATATAGGATTTGGTTTGTAATTTAGTGAAACATTAGGAATTTTAGGATAATGCATAGCTTTCTCTATTAGTGCAGTTAATAGAATTATAGAAATAAGAAAAGGAATCTCCAAAGTCACATGATTTCAAGCTTAATTTTTCTTCTCTTCTGGCATCTGAGATCGGTTTTCTTTAAATCTATATTAGGAAAGGGATAGAAAATTTAAATGTCATTGAATTGCAGTTTCCAAATTCACCCGCAGCGGTATTTTAAGACTGATTATCTGTGATGAAGAACGCGACAATCGCTGAGGTGTGTGCAGGGTTGAGGGAATTGGAGCCCAAGAGTTCCATTGGAGATATTCTGGATTGGATTAAGGGTGGTGATTTTTTAAGAAATTCAATTCAATTCAAGTTTGGTATGTTTTCTATTTCTATTTCTGCATATATTTTGTTTATGATGAATGTTCTATTATTACTAATATGTGATCAATTCAAGGAAGATCCTCGTTGGACCCGGCCCGACAATGGCCTTGGGATGCTGAGGAAGAACACTACGTTTAGCTTCCGACCAAACTCCAGCAAGGTAATGCAGTTGTTGCTATCTTGTGTCGGAAGTCTGCATAACTGGAACATAATCTTATTAAATCAACACTATCATGACAATTTGATGAGTCGTTTATAATCTTTTGGCTGTTTTTGGAGTAAATAATAATTATTTCATCATTAATTATCAAACAATTCGGATTAACAGAATATAGGCAACACCTGCAATCCTTTTTGTTATTTATATTCAGATCATAAACAATGTGGCCATATTTTTTTTTCCAGAAAATTGCCTTTCATTTGCTTTTGTGAAGCTAACTGTAACTGAAAATGTACTTCCAGTTTCTATAAAAATAGCTTGAACGGAGTAAATATGAAACACAACTTTTATTATTCGATGGAAACTTTATTTGTACATCACGTGTATATACGTACAGAAACTCATACATAGAAATCTGTGTGAACAGATAGGATAGAAGCAATGAATCCATTGCATCAGTTTGCTTGGATCTGCATTTCAAGTGAATGTTTCGTCATAATGTAATACATTCAATGATATGTTAGATAAAGTAACTCAAAAAAATGATATATTAGATAAAGAAGTAATATATTATTTAAAGAAGCAAAGACAACAAAAAGAACTCTTGGTTCTTTTCAGTCAATGACTCAATGCCAAAACAAATAAAATTTTCTTTTCTGGTGTAACCTTGTCATGTAAAAATATACTCATGAATTCTTGAATAAAAGATACATGAATTCTTGAATAACATACATGAACTATTAGAGTTAAATACATTATTAACGACATAAATATATAAAAAAATTAATTATTTCATACGTGAATTACTTGCTTAAAAACTGAAATTCATGAACGTCATTTGCATCTTCAGAAGTTAAATATAAATTCGGATTAAAAATTAGGCGTATAATTCGAATGATCACGTGGATTATAACCTGCAGAAAACGAAAAATAAAAACTGAAATATCCTGTTCATAAATCCAGCCATTGAACTCGAAGAAATCAAAAATTTCAAGTATGTTTAGAGTTACACTTTCTAGCTAAAGACCCGAAAGAGGAAGTAGACATGTTTGTATTGGGGTAGTTATCAGTGATGATTATCAATCGAGCCTGCATTGATAAGTAAGTGATGGGCTTTTTATTGTTTTACCAGCGACATTTGCTCAAAACTGCTTTAACAAATAAAGATTCAAGCTTCTTTTTTATTTTCTTTGTTTTTCTTACTTGCTGTAATTTATTTAAGTTTCAGAAATGATGATCTTTTGTGGTAAATCGAAAATTTTAGCAGTTTGTTTATTGTGGAGCACTATTTCTTCTTGTGTGTTGAAGATTTGTTGAACTGGTCCCTTTAATTCCCTATATTGATTTCATGTGGAGGTGGCATTTCAAGAAGTTCTTGATAAGGAAAAGTGTGTTTCTGAGAGGAGACTTCCAGGAACAAATTTTGTTAAAAATGTCTAGTCTCGGGATATTCCTGATAGTCTTTTGCATGGAGAAGCTTCTCTGTCAGGCAAGTCTATGTTCCCCCTTCAACTGTCTCTCGCATATATTGAGACATAGTTACTTTAATACTGTTTTTATTAATTCTCATTTATCAGCTAGAACCATTTTATGGCAACTGTACTTTCTGGAAATCAAATGGCATCAGGGGAAACTACCTCCATCACCGTGGCGATTTGAAAGAGTCTTCGATATCAAGTTTTTCTTGGCCACAACTAATCACTAGATCATCTACATTTATTGTCAGGCTATGTGAAATATAACTCTAGATGGAATGATCTATCTTTTTCTTAGAAAAGACGAACACAAAGCCGAGAGGTAATTAGACAAAGACAGCCTTTTGTGGGTTTCTCTGTCTTTGTTTTCTTTCTTAGTTTGATTCGTTTCTTCTATCGCATGATTGATTGTTTTTTCTTCTCTTTCCTTAATAATATCTCATATATCTTTATTACTGAAAATAGTATTTAATATTAGGACAATAAACAAGATACTTCCATGATTGATATCAAACATGCAATATGCAAAAGCACATCCAATCAAGTAGCAAGACCATGAATTATAGATTCTCTTACAAATTATGCTTTAAAATTTAATGCAGGCTGAATTTCGCAGCAAAAGCCTCTACATTTCCTTGTGGAATCAAACCGCTGGCGGATTATGTTGATGGAAAAGGATTACAACTTGGAAATTGCTTTACTATGGGTAATTCTGTTTCATTTTTAGTTCAGTAGACTGTAGATTGTCCCATTTAGAAAAGAAAAAAAAAACTGCAAGAAACACATAGTAATTTGCTAAAGCATACTTGGTACTATGTTATAAATGGGATACATGATCTCATTTCATATATGCATGGTAATAGGCTGCTAATTTGCATTACTCAATGGTAATAGGTTGTTAATTTGCATAACTCAGAAAAGTAGTAAGGAAATGCCAAGGTCACTAGAATTTGAAGAACAAGACGATGCAAAAACTTTTGTTCCAATTAAAGTTGATTACATTATTATATCTTCGTACAATATATAATTTTATTTTAGGATCAAAATACCTTTTATTATCTGAACGGCACACTACCTTCAATTAACTAAGATTTTAGTTTAATTAAATAGTAAATTTACATGGACCATGTGTTTTTTGTTAAAGAGTGTTATAGTGCTACTAATTGCTTTCGTGAAAATAGTTGTTGCAATCTTCATCTTCCAAATTTTACACGGGCTAAGAAGATTCTGCAACTTGAGCCAGTTCTATAGGAAACAGTTTGAGAACAATTGGAAACATTATTGATAATGGGGACATATATGCTATGTGAAAAGGGTATGGTTTGTGATCTCATTGTTATTAGCTGCCAGCTTTTGGTACTCCAATGAATACCAGACCACGGTGTGGACAAGGATTAAGTGTCTTCGGTTTTTATTTTTCTTTGTTGGATAATAGCACTTATTAAATTAAATGACAAACTTGATTTGATATGTAGTAATGAACTGGGATATTTGTATGCACATGATTGAATGTTCGGTGCCAACCCCAAGTCAAAATACTTACTGAAGTCACCTTCCTTTTGGTGACCAAATTAGTATTTTTCTTTATAATCTTACATTTAATTGTGATGATGATGATAGAAATAATTTTGTATTTCATAAGTGTATTCAATTTTAATCACTTTTATGACTTTTTTTTGTTATAGTAATAGTTACACCGAAGAAAATGGTGAAATATTGGAGGTATAATACTTGGGAAATTAGGGAAAATACCCCCCACTAAGGGGGTATTAAAGAAAAATACCCCCACTTTATTAAATAAGGAAATATGTCCCTTTTCACCCCCTAAAAAGTCTAATTTGCCCTTGACTTAGAAAAATCCCCCCCAAAAAAAGAAAAAAGCTGCAACAACCTTTTGGAAGAGCAAGAGTTAGAATTAGGAGTTAATTTTCACCATTACAAACCCTAGTTTCATAAAGAAGACAAGCTTTTGAGAAGGAGAAATAAGATTTATGAGTAAGAGCAAGATTTACGAGTTTATCTTCACAATTACAAACCCTAGTTTTGCCATTCGAATGAGAGACGAAATATTGAAGAAATAGAAGCATTTGTTGGTATCGCGAGCTTGCTTGAAAGGACACGGATTCGACAAAATAAATCGCGTTTATTACCCCAAAATATGGATAAAGGTTAGTTTTGATTGTTTTCGCAAAATGGTTCGATTGACCAATTTTTCATGATTTTTGGAATGGGTATAATTTGAATAGTTTCAATTTCTCGCAACTTGTATTTGGTGGGCAAAAATGTGGGCAGAACCGTAGGCACCTAAGTGGGCATGTGTATTAAGTGAGCGCTTGCGTGGGCACTTGGGGCGAAAGCAGGACTATACCTTGATTAGCGGGCATTTGGGTGGATTTTTGCGTGGACAATTGGGTGGGCAAAAATGTGGGCGAACCGTAGGCACCTAAGTGGGCATGTTTATTAAGTGAGCGCTTGCGTGGGCACTTGGGGCGGGAACAGACTATACCTTTGTGATCCAAAAAGGAAGAAGAAGAAGCAAATATGACCTATCATTTGAATTTGTAATTATTAATTACTTTAACTTGTGATTATTTATTTACCCACACATTTGCCTACTCTACTACACTTGACCTTTGTGAGTCATGATATAGTTGCCAACATCAACCAATATTTTTGAACCCAAAAATTGCAACTTAAATCAACAAAACACAATAATTGTACATAAATTGTTTTATAATCTCGACATTTTATGAAAAAGACATGCCCACGTGTTTGCCTACGCAACCGTCTACTACACTGACCTTAGGAAAAAACGATTTTGGATTGCTTCCATATAAACCTCCATCACAATGTGCTTATGTCACAATCCCAAACTCCATTCCATAAGAAAAATATATGAACCCCCGCAATGAATAAATAGATATAAAAGTTTAGTTTCCTTGGTACAAACTATATTTGACATTTAATATAACAACCCACACAAATGCCCACCCAAGTGCTCACAACCTATTTCGATCCCCTTGTCACCCATAATATTTAACATTTAACATAACTCGCCACGCAAATATCAACCTAAGTGCCCACAACAACCTAGGTTCGATTCCTTGTCATCTACTAATATTTGACATTTAGCATAACTGTCCACCCAAATGTCTGACAAGTGCCCACTTAATACACATGCCCACATTTGTGCCTACTCAAATGCCCACGTTTGTGCCCACCAATTATAAGTTGCGAGAAAAATCGATTACACCATTTTGAAAAATTTCAACAACAATTACGGAATGGGGATCATTCTATACACAATATCTAACTATTCAAATTATACCTAACCAAAAATCATGAAAAATTGGGTAATCGAACCATTTTGCGAACTTGTGCCCACTAATACACATGCCCACTTAGGTGCCTACGGTTCGCCGTTTTTTGCCCACCCAATTGTCCACGCCAAAACCCACCCAAATGCCCACTAATCAGGGGTATAGTCTATTCCCGCCCCAAGTGCCCACGCATGCCGCCTTAACTTAATACACATGCCCACTTAGGTGCCTACGATTTTGCCCACATTTTTGCCCACCAAATACAAGTTAAGTAGAAATCGAAACTATTCAAATTATACTCATTCCAAAAATCATGAAAAATTGGTCAATCGAACCATTTTGCGAAAACAAACAAAACTAACCTTTATCCATATTTTGAGGTAATAAATGAGATTTATTTTGTCGAACCCAGGTCCTTTCGAAGCAAACTCTCCAGTCAACAAATGCTTCTATTTCTTCAATATTCCGTTTCTCCTTCGAATGCCAAAACTAGGGTTTGTAATTGTAATTAAAGATAAACTCGTAAATCTTGCTCGTGCTCATAAATCTTGTTTCTCCTTCTCAAAAGTTTGTCTTCTTTGTGAAACTAGGGTTTGTTATGGTGAAAATGAACTTCCGATTCGAACTCCAACTCTTCCAAAAGATTATTGCAGCTTTTTCCTTTTTTTTTTTTGGATTTTTCTAAGTTAAGGGTAAAATAGACTTTTTAGGGGGTGAAGAGGAGTATATTTCCTTATTTAATAAAGCGGGGGCATTTTTCTTTAATACCCCCTTGATGGGGGTATTTTCCCAAATTTCCCATAATACTTCATAACGGACCTATATAATAAAGTTTGTATACCGAAAAATTTGCGCACGAACATTTGAACAACGAGATCAATTTTTTTTTCTTCTTTATTCTGACCTTCATGGCAAAGCATTAAGTATATTTACGTTCAAATACAAGTAGAACATATTGGGTAAAATTATCACCATGTCTTTGCTTGATTAGCTGTAAGAGAAATAAAAAAAAAAACATTAACAAAAGTAAAGGAAAATATCATTATTCAATTTTTTTTCATGTATTGTTCATTATCATTTAATTCTCGATACCAAATGCATTATCAATGAAGAAGAAGTCCAAACAATACCAAGGTATTATTTCAGTTTCAAAAACTTGCATCAATAATTCATACGTCAAATACCAAATGCTATTTTGTGAATTGTAGATATCTATTAGTATTGAATGCAATACCAAGTCATGTTTGAGGGTACAACAAGTCAACAATAAATATTATTGGATGCCCAATACACAAATATTTAATATCAATTGAATAGATAATATTCTTAGATTATAGTTTTTTTTTTATTTATAGATTCTTCCTTTTCCTTTTCCTTTTCCTTTAATAGAATAATCAATGACTTTGATTGTGATTGAACCTTTTATATGATAAAAACAAGAAGGAAATTTTCTCATTACGATTTCTTCATCATTTTTAATTATAATTGATTATATGTTTTATCTTAATTTTAAATCATTATTACAATTTAATTTAACTGGGGAGAATATAAGCCAAAATACTACAGAGATTTAAGCTTGCAAACATAAAAAAAACAAAAAAAAATCACTTTTTCATTTGCTCTTCACAAAAATATATAAGTGGTGAATAGAAAACTGATTGAATATAGTAATTGATGCAATCGAAAAAATATATTCCACTTTAAAGATAGACAAAAACAGAGAAACATCAATTATGTTTACCGATCACACTCGAGCGTAAAATGCACATGACATGGAAAAATAAGTCGACTGGAAAAAGTAAATGGCACCATCTCACAACTTAGAGATGCAAAATACCAAGTGATGATGACACCACTCTACAATATATCAAAAACAAATATTGAAAACGAGTGTCAAGTTCAAGTAAGACGATCAATTCCAAAATAAAGCAAGAGAAGGCTTTAAGAAGAACTATTGTACTGAAATAGACTGGTCTAGAATACCCATAAATTCTTTCATAGCGAGAAGATCTAGAATTGGGGGAAATTAGAGATGCAAACTAATTTACACAATTACTTGAATTCGTCCAAACAATTTATTTACTTTTAAGTACTTTATTGTTTTGTAAAATCAAATCCTATGAGCAACTATGACTTGGAAGAACATATTCTTAATTATGAACTCTGTTTTAAGTTATTTTTCGTGTGATTTCCAAAAACAATTTTCAAGCTTTATAAATGTTTAGTAAAATATTTCTAATAATAGTGCAAGGTATACTAATTTGACATTGCAATAATTCCATGTTATGTTTTTTTTCCTTTCTTCAAAATATACATATGAAATTACTAAAATGGATTGTGTGTTACAAAATCTAAGAATTCTGTACAAACAAAAAATAATTGTTGGGATACAAATTCCGCTTCAAGTCAAATTGCATTGTACAACATGAATGAATTCTAAATTAAATTAATAACTTATTTTTAATTAAATTAACAAAATTATATGGCTCACGTGCAATGCATGTATACTTTACTAGTTTACTAAAAAAACAAAAAAAAATTGCCTTTGAACCGGGTTAATTGGGTCACTGATTTCCGGTTTTTTCACCGGGTTTTACCGGGTGGTAACGATTTTTTAGCCACCCGGGTTTAGTACAAAACCGGACCGAACATGTGACCGGTTCTCGGTCGAACCGGTCGGTCCGGTCTGGTTTTAAAAACATTGTCCTCACTCAGTCACTCTCCTCCTCTCTCTTTGAAAAATTCTCTCTCTATTTATCTCCCATTCTCTTTGTCCGCTGCCAAAGTTTTTTCTTCCCCCATTCCTCCATTAGAGAGGATGGGGGAGTCAACCTTTATCTTCATTATTTTATTTTCATTGTTATTTGTATGGCGTCTCCCTTTTATGGGAGTGCTTGGGTCTCTCTTTATGAGAGTTATTGTCTCCCTATATGGGAGTTTTTGTTTCCTTTTATGGGTCTTGTGTTTTTAATTTTTTTCTTTTTTCTTTTTTTCCTTCTCTTTTTTTTTCTTTTCCTGTTGTTTTCTGATCTTTTTGTTGTTCCTTATAGATCTTGGTGTTTGGTCATAGATCTAGTTGTGTTTGAAACGGAAGAGTGAATCCAATCACTTTTGGAAGTTGTAATAGGAAAATGAATCTGATTTGTAGATGAAGAGTTTGTCACATACCTGAACTTCTAGCCATTTTCGGAGTTTTAGTATTGTGTGTTTGATGGAACGAGTATCTGAAGTTGTTGTTAGTGTTCTATTCTGGCCGATTTGGTAGGATGTTTACATCTGTGTGAGGTGGTTGGTGAAAGGGCTTTCTAGTTGTGAATTTTGGCCACTGATTCAAGATTAAATTTTATATATTTATTGCACGGTTTGTACTTTCAATGTATTAAATTGTTGCTTGATCTAGTTTTTGTTTTGTTTGTTGGTGTTGTGGTTGTGTGGGATTAATGTTAGCCTTTTTGGGTTCAAGCTCTTGATGCTCTGCTAAATTGCTAAGTCCTTCACTGTTTTTAGACCATCATTTTTTATAGATCTCTTTGATTCTATTTGGTGATTTTTGTTTTTGTTTCCGGGAGGATTGTTGGTCGTCACATATGGGCCATGTGCCCTTCATATGCAAAAAAGGTCGTCGGATTTTCAAATTCCGGCGACCAAAGTACCAAAATCGCCACAAATTTAAGTTACAAGACTAAATTTACAAATTGTAAATTGGACAGGACTAAAATTGCTCAATACCTTCCTATAGTTATAGGATCATTTTTGCATTTCCCCCATTTTTCTTCTATCTAGTTTCAATGAAATGCCATTAGGATTGTGTGGTCTACATAGGGATAACTTATTGCTCTGACCAAGCTTCATAAAATCTTTTAAAAAAAGTGATTTATATTGTATAAAATAGTGTTTTAAAATATTTACAATCCTACTTTTAAGTTTTGTTTTTATTTGTCTAGGATTCTTATCCCCTTCTCTTATTTAAACTAATTATCCTACTCCTTGAGCCCATCAACAAAAGATAGTTGGTTACACTTTTTAGTGGGTGCTCCTTATTTTATTTTAAATTTAGGTGGGTTGAAGCTTATAAAAACTACCTCATTTCTAAAGACTAGAACGAAGAGGAACAAAAATCTTCTTTCAATATTTTCTACTGCATTTCCTTTTGCTGGGTTTGGAATGAAACTTGTCGTTCTAAATTGCTGTTGAATCCTGGGGGATTATGCAAATAAATCCTTAAGGACAGTGCTAATTTTCGCACGCCTCAGGAATTAATCTCCTTGTCTTTCGAACTTCATCAATTTTCCCAACAATCTTAAGGATTTATCTGGAGTTCGACAAAACTATTAATTCCTCCGTTGTCACCGATTAGTTTTTGCTACACAGTACAAATCACAAAGAGTAAATTAACGGAGAGGAAGCCTGTTGTGCGTATTCAGCAAGGAAACACTTCTCTTGGGCATTTTCTTGAATAGAAGTTAAGCTACTGCTGTTGTTGTTCCTAGAAACCATCACTTTATACAATTTGGAAAGCACCCCTTATGCCCCACAAAAACCAGTCAATTAACCAGAGCCTACACGATTTTCAGAGCTATCACCTTTATTAAGGCATTTTTTTTTTTTTCCGCTGTGGCAGCATCGCGACGAAACTGTGAGAATTCAAACACAGTGGGTAACCCAATCGCGAGAAAACTGGTGGATTTCGGTCTGCTGCTCGGCTTTAATTTCAATCGCCTTTATTATTTGTATTTCTCTCTCTCACACAACCACCACTGTCTTTGCAAGTGAGAATTCAGAAAATACTCTACACGGTGCATTCCATCTATTCTTAGTTAATGTTTCTCTTGAATCTCTTATCGCGGCGTTGTTTTCTTACCTTTTCAAATCTAACCTCCTGTTATGGTCAAGTACCCATATGTTTTGTTAGATTTTGTGATTGATGCAGATGTCTGAAATGTGCTTCTGTTCTTTTTCTTTGTCTTATGCTTTGGTTTGTTTCATAAAGTTTTTTTTTTGAAAGCAAACCTTTCATAAAGTTATATGACCATTAATTTAAATGTTGATACATATGCTACCTTTCACTGTTGTTACTTTTCTCACCTTTCTTGAGGATGTTTTTGCATATGTTGCAGACAGAATGGTAAGTACAGTGTTTATTAGTAGATAAGTGTTGATATATTTTGTTTAATATATATATATATATATATGATATTTCATTACTTTCAGTTGGTTAAGCACACTACTTAGGATATATATTTTCTTTGATGACTCTGTGTGCATTTTCCTTTTATGAGAATTTGAGCAAGAGATTAATTAGATGTTCAAAGGCACTTTATGCTCTAAGTGGATGACAAATAAAAGGATGTGGGCACTAGTTTATTCATTGAGAAAACTTTGATATGACACAAGGTAAAAGATTACAGTGGGTGGAATATAGCTTTGCTCAAGTCCAATTGTGACCAACTTTTTGAGTGAGAACCGGTTAAGCATTTGTAAGGATTGTTACTATTTTGTATCACACAAATCAACTTCCGTTTATTTAATAATTTTCAAAGTCTCATGATTCGGGTGTTTATGAAGTGTGGTATGATTGATTTGTATTTTTATGTCTTATATATGGATATGCATTTTGGCTTCTTGAACTGTTTTGAGATTGGACCTATGCATATATGTGTCATGAAGATTTATTTTCTTGTTTTGGAATGTGTAACCATTCTTCATAGTAACATTCTATTTTACTGGAAATAAAATCAGAATTTCAGCATACATATTGAGAAAGGATGTGAATGCAGTCCTTGTAAGTCCAAGCAGCTACAATAATCTAGAGGGGGGGTGAATAAATTATCTCCATCTTTTCGATTTCGCCATCTTTTTCGAACAAAACAAGCCAAGACAATAATAAAGGTGCGGAACGTAAGCAACACACGTCGATTTATAGAGGTTCAACCCACCTAGGGTCTAATTCTCTACCACCCCAGTATATCCGGGATGGATTTCAAAAAGAAAAAAGATTTTATTAATTACCAAAATTAATACAACACCAACTTACAACAACACCTTGAAGAGCACCACACTCTTTTTCAACACCACCTTTGAGATTACAACAATCTCTTCTTGAATATTACCACAATCTCCAACGGCACCTTGTGAAGATTACCACAATCTTCAACCTTGAAGAATACCAAATTCTTCAACACCTCAACAAGAAGATTACCACAATCTTCTTACACATAACACCTAGATCACCCCAGTGTGTTCTTACCACAAGAACACTCACAAGGATATCTTGTGTTGAATGATAACCCAAAAATTCAAGATTACAACTCGATAATGAATTATACAATTGAGTGCAAGTGTAATTAAGAATAGCCTAAACCTCAAGGATATGAAAGTGATAAGCTAGGCAAATTAAAACAAGAATAATGACAATAGAAGACCAAGTGTTTGTTTGAGTATATCTTGTTGTGTTGTGTTGTTCTCTCTTTTTGTTGTGCTTCAAATCTTCCTCTATTTATAGGAGATGATTAATACTTGATAGGCTCCTCTTGGAATCGATATTTACAAAAAAATTGCAATTAAAATCAAGATTATATCTGTTAGAAATCAATCCCACAAATTAGGGAAAAGTCATCTGTCACGCACAACGGTTAGAATTTTGTCATTGTCAAACTAGAGAGCGGGGTCGCTGACCGATAAGATTAGAAAAAGAACACAACAAATTTTACATCGGTTGACCAGGTCCGGGGGTCCGACCGGTCGACCATGGGTTCGACCGTCGCCCCCATAGGGACCGATCACCCTTCAACATTTTTGAGATACGACGAGTTCTGTCATCTCTTGAGTCTGGTCGCCCTTTGGTCGGCCAGGTCGACCTCCTAAATGAAATGTTGTCCAAATTTTTGTCGAAAATAAACCTCAAGAAATACTCCAAAAAATTCACAAAAACATTTTAAACCGATCGGGAGTATTTAGGACAACATTAGAAATATAGTTTTGATGAAATAACCCATTAACACAAAAAGTGTTGTCCGATATAAATTCCAATAAATACTCCGAAGAATAGTAAAAACTTTTTAGACCAATCGGGAGTATTAGGACAACATTTAGAAATATAGTTTCAATGTAAAAAACCCATTGGCATAAAATCATTGAAAGTATTGTCCAATATTCGAAAATAGACTTGAGGAAATACTCCGGGAAATATTAAAACTATTTTAAATCATTTAGGAGTATTTGGACAACCTTTAAAACCATTGTTTTGGTATAAAAACAAAATTATCAAAATCATGATAAAACCATTTATCAAACAGTCCTTGCCAATTACCAAGCTTAAATTAAGACTTTGTCCATTTTTTTAATCCATACAAGTATGGTAATTGTAGGAGCGCGTGGCGGAGCCACTTTTAAGTTTGGGGTACAATTTTGTACCCCCAATTTGGAAAAAAACAAAATAAAAAAATTAGTTTAAAAAATAATATTAATAATATTTTGCACCCCAATTTTTATATAAAATGGTATTTTTAAAAATTAAAATCCAAAAAAAATCAAAATATCTTACATATTTTTTACACAATTTCCCACATTTTCTTCCCCCTACAAACACTTTGTTCCCAAAAAAAAAAGTTATAGAATCTAACTACGATTAGCCTAAAATTTATCGTACCCCCATTTTCGAATTTCTGGATCCGCCACTGGAAGGAGGTCTTGTATTGTTTTCACTTTTGTCTTCGTTTATCTGGGTTTATGATTGTTAGATGTTTAGTTTTTTGGTTTTTGGATGTAGAACACTGAGACTGAAAAATTGTGTGCTATTGAAGCTTGAAATTATCTTAATTTAGATTCATCTCTAAGAAGAAGAGAATAAAATCATATTTGACTTCATATGTAATCCGTTGATTTTCCCTCATTGGTGTGAAAAATAGCAACTTGGAGGTCATCATATTTGTTATTAGTGTTAATATGTGTGACCATGAAATGGAAAATCACTATCCTTTATTTTTGCCATGCCAAATATGCAAAATGGGATTATGATATTTTGTACTGATTTGTTTTACTATGTCCTAATGAGAATGAACTCATTAAGATATTGAAATAGCCCTAGCGTTGAATATTTAAAAATGTGGGGGTGCCTAATCAAAGTTTTATTGTCTGATGATTTTACTCATGTTGAAGTAAATAGATGTGCTTATACAAAACTTGATGATCTTTGAGTATGTAATAAATTTTTTATGTGGATTACATGCTCACATTTGGTACTAAAATTTATTTGATAAATAAAACTAAAGAGTTGCTTGCTTCTAAATTTGATGTGAGGGATATGGGCGAAGCAAGTGTGATATTGAGTGTTAAAATCATAAGAAATGATGATATCATAATGTTACTCAAGAACATTATGTTGAGAAACTTCTTAAGAAGTTTGGATATTTCAATGTCAAAACAGCGAGTTAAGAAGTTTGGGCATTTTAATATCAAACCTGTGAGTGCTTATGATGCTAATACTCAATTAAAAAAAATCTAGGTGATCATGTGGCTCAATCTGAGTGTGCACAAATTATTGGGAGTCTGTTGCATTTGATGGAAATTTCACGACTTGACATAGTTTATTTTGTGTGTCGATTGAGCATATATACATATAATCCAATTGTGATCATTGGACTGCTTTTGTCAGACTAATGAAATATTTGAGAGGTACCACGGATTGTGGTATTCTTTATCGTGGATTTTTCTCCGTATCAGAGGAATTTCATGGTGCTAAGTGGATTTCTGATTTAGATGAGATAAAATCCACTAGTGTTTATATATCACCCTTGGTGGAGTGAAATTACTTGGAAGTCAGCTAAACAAACTATTATAGTTATTTTTCTATGAAGACCAACTTTGTTGTCTTGGGGATAGCTGACAATGAGGCTAAGTGATTGAAATACTTCTTAGCAAATATCTCGTGGTATTTGAAACCAACACCTTCAGTGTTTATGCATGCTGATTGTCAAACAACAATTGCAAATTGCGAAGATTGAAATATTTAATAATAAAAATAGACATACTCGTCTGAGATGTGGTTTGATCAAACAATTGTTAAAAGATGGAGTAATATCCATTGATTATGTGAAGTCGAAGAGAATTTGGCCAATCATCCTACTAAATTTTGGAGAAGAAAATTAATTATTGAAACATTGAGGAAATGAGACTTAAGCCATTCAATAAATTAACAGTGATAGAAACCTAACCTATGTGATTGGAGATCCCATGAATGAGGTTCATATGGGTAATAACAAGTCACTTATTAATTCTGCTAGCACAACAATTGATTGTCCATTCCTATGGTATGAGAAGTGCTAGAATGCAAGTATGGAGGGATGAGCTGATAAACTCTTAATGAATTTCATATCCCTTAAGGGTGGTATATTTACTTGCAAAATATACTTGATGAAATTCACCTATATTAGTGTGGAGTGGGGCCCCTCCTATGAGACTTTGGCATGTCTCTAGAGCACTCATGAATACCAGGCACGCGCATGACCTATTAGCGCAAAACCACATTGAACGACAAAATTTTGTGAGGGTGTAATGTGACTGGTAAGATTTTAACTTACAATGAAGAGTTATTGGTTCATAGATGCTACAAGCTTCACCAACACTCTGTACGTTAAATCTTATCTTTCTAGGTCTGGTTCATAGTCCAAAAGACACCAGATTCAATGCATTCTACACTTATTTATGATATCCCAGCAAATCATTTCTTCTTATTCTTTTGTAAATATTTTTAAACATGTGGGGGATTGTTGTATAAAATAGTGTTTTAAAATATTTCCAATCCCACTTTTAAGTTTTGTTTTTATTTGTCTAGGATTTTTATCCCCTTCTCTTATTTAAACTAATTATCCTACTCCTTGAGCCCATCAACAAAAGATAACTGGTTACACTTTTTAGTGGGTGATCCTTATTTTATTTTAAATTTAGGTGGGTTGAGGCTTATAAAATCTACCTCATTTCTACAGACTATAACGATGTGGAACATAAATCTTCTTTCAATATTTTCTACTGCATTTCCTTTTGCTGGGTTTGGAATGAAACTTGTCGTTCTAAATTCCTGTTGGATCCTAGGGGATTATGCAAATAAATCCTTAAGGACAATGCTAATTTTCGCACGCCTCAGGAATTAATCTCCTTGTTTTTTGAACTTCATCAATTTTCCCAACAAGTATAAGTAGTGGAAAATCAAAAATTGGTTGAAAATCAGAAGTTAGTAGTGTTTGAAAATAGAATCGAAATTTAAGAATGAGAAGTTGAGGGTGTTTGGTGAAAAAATTATAAAAATACTTATTTATTTGTAAAATTCAAACTAGAAGCAGGAGAAACATAATCTAAAGCACATATCTCCTTGCTTTTAGTTTCTAATAAATGAAGCTGAATCAAAAGCAAAAGTTAGTACTTGCAAACACTAAAAAGTGCATTTTCTATACCTATTATAAAAGTGTGAATAGGTTTTAAGGTTTTTTGAAAATTTTGATTTGTCAAAAATGTCCTCATGGTAAAGTTAGCTTTAAGGGTAATTAAGTAGTGTTTTCAATATTCATTTTGATTTTATTTGTTTAATAATATTGACAAGTGTCTCTTTATATTCCAAACTCTTCTTATATGATTTATTTCAACTTTAATTCTTAAAATAATTTAAATTTTTAGATAATATTTAATTTATATTATACTAGATATCGAGAGCTTTCCAACCATATGTCATAAGCATATATAAAAGACTTTATATAAGAGAATTTTAGCAATTTAAAGTTGAGTGCTATGTAAAATACACATTTATAATATCTTTCATTAATTTTCTAAATAATTAAATACATCAAAAAAGAACAAAGAGTATGAATTTACAGCAAAATGAAAAAAATAAAAAATAATTAATATTATTTTATTCAAAATAAATAGCAGGACAAATACATTTTTTAAACTTCACTATTTGTTGAGAATATACATACTATAATAAATTTATCATATATCACACACTCTAAATTGTGAGATAATATGATTTTTGGTTGAAGTAAATGATACATTTTTTAGGTATGAGAACATGGAAATTTGTGATTATTGAAAATTTTAAGGAATTTTATGATTTTCCCATAAAAAGTAATTAGTTTTTAAGATATATAAGTTAAATATAAATTTGTACTAAAATTGAATAAATATTATTTTGTTTCTAAGATCTATTCATTAATCTTTATGTATGTTTTTTCCTGTAATAATGGATATACGGTTCAACATGATTTAGATTCAATTATTAGTTTATTTTATTCATGTATTCTTTCGATAAAAAAAACTCGATCATTGTGACAATATAAATTTAAATTTGCAAAACAAACATATTACAAGTACATACTTTAAAATTTAAAAATGAAATAAACTTAGCTAAGAGTTATGTGTTTGAAATTAATGAAATGATATTTTAAATCTCAAAGTGAAGTGGATGAGATGAGTAATATTTGTTTAATTTTTATCCACAACTGTATATTTATAATTTTTTTTACTTTTTTAAGGGTTGGCATATATATCTCTATCGTAAAAGTAAATAAATAAAAATGAAAGAAAAATAATTTCACAGCAAAAATTACAATAACAATATAAAACAGTTAATACTAAGAATTTTGAGGCTAAATTGAAAATTGAGAACTAATTTTTCTTTGACATTTATTTATGCACTTTTTTTTTATGGATGTACCATTTGACCTTTGAAATCCTATAATTCAGATTTGTTTATCAATTTTAATAATATATCATTGTATATTCTTTTATTTAAATAAGCCATTAAATATGATAATAAAAACATGAAATTAACTATAAAAGATACTTAAAAGGACAAATATTTGTTCTCAAACTTAAAAAAATGCAATTATAAATTATATTTTAATAACGAGGTATAGAGAGCAGGAAAATATATTTTTTAACTTTAATTTTATTTTTCTTGACATAATAAATTTTTAACAAATAGATGAAAGGTCTAACAAGTTTGAATAAAAAAAATAAGTCATTTTATTGTAGCAAAATATTTTATTTTTAAATTATAAATAAGAAGTCAATATGACTTTTAAAAATCTTATTCTATTTTACGTATCAGGAATTTTAATTTAGATTGAAATTATGTTTCTTATTTAGTCTTTCTATTTTAAGGTAGTTTTTTTTAATTATTACTTATATAGAGGTGTATTGGTTGAAAAAACTTCATCAATAAATAGATTTTGATTTGCAAAAATAAAAACTAATATAATAAAATCACTTACATATGTACATTTTAACATGTATGACAATACTTAGCTTTGCTTAAAACTTACATACACCCTTAATAAATAATATAATTTTAGGTAAAAATAATGTATTATATTAATTAGGTAGTGAAATAATCTAACTTAACAAAAAAAAAATTAATATAATATGGAAAAAAGAATCAAAACCTGAAATTTAAAGAAGTATATATATATATATATATATATATGCTAAGAAAAACTAAAAAAATAATAATTTGACATTTATATCATAAGTACATATTTTATAACCTACATGTTGATATGCTAATCTTTTACTTAAAAAATATTGTATTAAGCTATGCACAATAAGTATAAAACTTACTTGATATTTGGATTTTAGGCGGCGACCACAACATTACATTTGAGTCAAACAAAATTATCAAATAGTTTATTTATGGATCAAAGTAATATATTCTTTCTTATTTCAAAATAAACATGATTTTGAAAATAAATTATTCATTATAGTTTAAATATTAATTTCATTAACAAAAGTACTTGATTTTAGTCACCTTTAAATCTTGAGTCTCTTTAAAGATATAAGCACTATACTTTAATTTTTATATATAAAAAAAATAATTATGATTTTGATCTCACATTTTGTAGTGTACGTATATATGCATTATTAAAGTAATAATTTAAATTTTGGTCAGCGTTATTTTCATAGTTATGCATTTTAAAACATGTTCTCTCTTTAACAATTTAATTTTTAAAATGTATATTTTTCAAGTGCAACCATATTTTATCGTAATCTCAAATTAACAAAGATCTAAATAGCATTTTTCATGTTTTTCTTCTAAATTTTACCATGACGGATATACCATTTTTTAAGCTTCTTTACTTTTAACTTTTTTTCTTATTTTTTTCACATTATATTTTATTTTATTAAATAAAATTATATCTATGAATAACAATATACTTACATAGAATTAATAAATAAAAAAGTTATGATGAAATATCAAGAGACAAAAAAGAACAATAATTTGAGTAAGATTTGAAAAGTTATATTAATTTATTCTCTTCTTTAGAGTTCAAAATTAAAATTATAAACATCATATATAAAATTCATATATGGATAATAATAATCCTTTAATCAAATGCTCAAATGTATATATTGACATTCTTCAACATCAAATTCATCATCTGGTAAAACTGATTTAATATTAGGTCGAAGATTTACATTTATGAAGATATTTATTTTTAACATTTTAAGCATTCAAATACATGCATTATATTTTTGTGAATTGTGCTGTAAATTTTATGCTACATTGAAAGACCCTCACCGACAAAGTAAAATGAATTTTTTTTATCCTTAAGATAATAAAAAGATAGCCTATCAATTTATATATGATGTTTTTTCTGATTTTGCAACAACAAAAAAAAAATAAATAAATTGAGACCTATATTTTGCTCGAAAATGTCACATGCATAGAGCATGATAACTAAAAAGTGAGGAGGTTTTTTGTTATGCCATGTTTATAAAAATGCTATAGCTTAACCTATGTTTTACGGTTATTTGACACACTTTTGGATTATTATATTCTATATTCTATATTTTTGCTATAAAGCTCTGAATGGTGGATTATACTTTGGATATGTTCCATTGAATGGAATTTTAGAATGTAAAGTGATTTTTTTGAAAGAAAACAACATAAAAGATGTAATTGAGGTTCTTTATATAATTTATTTCAATGTAATAATTAATAATTTTTACTGTTATTAAATTTGTCATTATTGTATTGCATAACTAATTTTTTATACAAAAATTAATTAGAATAACAATTAGTCATATCAGCACACCCAATAATAAAAAATTTATGTGGAAATAATAAATTTATGATGTCGTGCATGCTCTTAATGATAATAGAATAGAGCATAAATATTGTTAGACACTCAATAATTTTGATTTCTATGATGTGGTTCTATCATTTATTAGATATATAAATGTGACTATTATTTCAAACTTAATCAATTTATTGAATGTTTTCAATTACAATTGATTAATCTATTTATCCTCATTTCCGTTATATAAATAATTAATTTAATTATGGAGAACATGAGAAAAAATGGATAATGGTCGACTGGTAAATACTTCCATCCCAGCTAGAGGTATGGGATTTGTTAGATAAATGTTTTTATCAAGATTTTGATGATTATGTTTAAATGAGTTTTTATACCGAAACAATGTTAATAAATGTTGTCCAAATACTCCTAAATGATTTAAAATATTTTTGCTAATTTTTGGAGTATTTCTTAGAATTTATTTTTCGATAAAAATGGACAACACTTTTTGATGGTTTTGTTTAAATTGGTTTTTACACCAAAACTATGTTTATAAATGTTGTCAAAATACTCCCAAGTGATTTAAAATGTTTTTACTAATTTTTTGGAGTATTTCTTGAAGTTTATTTTTGATAAAAATCGAAAAACATTTAAAATTGGAGGTCGGCCAGTGCTCAAAGCATCGACCGTACGAAGAAAAGAAAACACGAAACAAAACATCTTTGGACTTGAAAATTGGAGCGGAGGACCGGTCAAGCGGGGGGCCGACCGGTCGACCCCCCTGATGACCTGTACCTGGATCGCACTAATTTTTTCAAACGGTCTAAATCTTCAACAGGGCAATCGGTCGCCCTATGCTATTTTGTGACAGCAAAGTTATGCTGTTTGAAATTTTTGACAGCAAGATTTACTTTTGATTTTTGTACAATATTTCTACATCTTGTGATCTTCTTTTTGTAGACAAAAGTGAAGATATAAGAGCCTATGTTGGGAGCCTATATTGGTGAAGACTTCCCTATAAATAGAGGATGAATTGAAGACACAAGACACAACAACACAAGCAAATACACAACAAGAAATCTGCAAATTTCCAAGCTTTCATATTCAACACTCTTGTTGTATTTATAGCCTAAGCATTTCACTTTCACATCTTGAGGTCTAGGCTTTATTTCTTGATTACACTTGCACTTAAATTGTAATATTCATTATTGAGTTGTAATCTTGAGTTTTGTCATCATTCAACACAAGACATCCTTGTGAGTATTCTTGTGGAAAGAATGCACTTGGGTGATCTAGGTGATAGGTGTTTCAAGAGTGTGGTGCTCTTGAGGTATTGAAGGATTTGGTATTCTTCAAGGTTGAAGATTGTGGTAATCTTCACAAGGTGCCGATTGGAGATTGTGGTAATCTTCAAGAGAGATTGTGGTAATCTCAAAGGTGGTGTTGTAGAAGAGTGTGGTGCTCTTGAAGGTAATGTTGTAAGGTGTTGTATTAATTTTGGAAATTAATAAAATCTTTTTCTTTTTTGAAATCCATCCCGGAAATATCTTTGGGGTGGTAGAGGATTAGGCCCTAGGTGGGTTGAACCTCTATAAATCGACTTGTGTTGTTTACATTCCACGCCTTTATTATTGTCTTGGCGTAATTGATTCGAAAAAGAGGGAAATCGAAAAGATGGAGATAATCTATTCACCCCCTCTAGATTATTGTAGCCGCTTGTACTTACAAGTGGTATCAAAGCCAAACTCTTTGGCAAGTTCGTTCCACATCGCGATTAAAGAGGAACGTTCATCGGCTCACTGACGAACGTCTACCTTACCGGCGCCTCCACCACCAAGCCACCACTATTCGATTCCAAAAATTTTACATTTTGGAAAGAAAGAATGGAATGCTATCTACAAGCGGGTTCGATATTTGGAACACGATCGTAAATGAAGAATCCATTCAAATGATGGACACACCACACAAAGGCCTCAAAGAGCTCAATGATGAAGAAAAGAAAATCATCTCCTTAAATGGTAATGCTCTTAATATTTTGTATTGTTCACTTACCATTTTGGAATATGATCATATTGTAGGAATTAAATTGGCATATAATGTATGGAGAAAATTAGAAGAAGTATATGCAAATGAAAGGAGCCACTCAAAAGCATCTACTTCTCAAATGGATACAAACCCAACATGGGATGAGCTTCCTACAACTTCCGACGTCGATGAAAACGAACGATGTCTTATGGGCTTCAAGAAGAAAAAATGAGGTAAGTTCAAAACCCTCCACTTCTTATGAAAATGAATTACAAAATGATTATAGTGATTTGCAAAATGATTTTGATGAACTTCAAAATGAATTCCAAAGCTTACTTGTTAAATACAAAAATTTGAAAAAGGAATTCAATATTTTGAAAATTGATAAGGATAATTTATTTTCCTCTTATGAATCACTTTCATGTGATCACACCACCACACTTGACAATGTTAGAAACCTTGAAAAAGAAAATAGTGTTTGATAAATGGTTTTATCATGATTTTGATGATTTTGATTTTACACCAAAACAATGGTTTTAAAGGTTGTCCAAATACTCCTAAATAATTTAAAATGATTTTAATATTTTCCGGAGTATTTCTTCAAGTTTTATTTTCGACAAAATTGGACAACACTTTTAATGATTTTTGTTAATGTATTTTTACACCAAAACAATGTTTCTAAATGTTGTCCTAATACTCCCGATCGGTCTAACATATTTTCACTATTTTTCGAGTATTTCTTGAAGTTTATTTTCGATATAAAATTGGATAACACTTTTGTTTTGAGGTCAACCGGTCATTTGTATAGAGCAACCCGTGAAAAGTTGAGGAAAAAGAAAACTTCATGTTTGCGAGAAAATGGTCGTGAGTGTCGTCGACCCGGTCACCCTATAGGGAGACCGGTACACACTGGAGCAAAAATTGAAACGAACGTTTCTTTCTTCCAAACCCCCATGAGGGGACGGTTGAGGCATAGGTCGGCCGTGCATCTGTAAAATGCGTTTTCTCATTTTCAAACGTCTATTTGTGCGCGACGGTCGCTTTAAGTTTGACAAAAAATGTAACCGTTGTGCGTGAACATCTTTTCCTTAATTTGTGGGATTGATTTCTAACATCTCTTTTCTTCAATTGTCTTGCAATTTTTCACAGAATTCATGTCCCCAAGAGGAGCCTATCATGTACAAAACATCTTCTATAAATAGAGGAAGAATTAAAGCAACTATATGAGAGAAAACTACAACACAACAAGATACACTCAAGAATACACTTGTTCTTACATTGTCTAATTGCTTGTTGTAATTTGCCTAGCTATTCACTTTCACATTCTTGAGGTCTAGGCTATTCTTGATTACACTTGCACTCAATTGTATTATTCATTATCGAGTTGTAATCTTGAATTTGTGGTCGTCATTCAAACACAAGATATCCTTGTGAGTGTTCTTGTGGTAAGAACACACTTGGGTGAACTAGGTGTTAGGTGTAAGAAGATTGTGGTAATCTTCTTGTTGAGGTGTTGAAGAGTGTGGTGCTCTTCAAGGGTGAAGATTGTGGTAATCTTCACACAGGTGCCGTTTGGAGATTGTGGTAATCTTCATGTGAGATTGTGGTAATCTCAAAGGTGGTGTTGAAGAAGAGTGAGGTGCTCTTCAAGGTGTTGGTGTAAGATTTTGTTGTAATAATTTTGGTAATTATTAATAAAATCTTTTTCTTTTTCGAAACCCATCCGGATATCTTTGAGTGGTAGAGCACGTAGTCCCTAGGTGGGGTGAGGCTCTATAAATCGACGTGTGCTATTTACATTCCGCACCTTTATTATTGTCTTTGAGCATTCGGTTCGAAAAAGAGGGCGAAATTGAAAAGATGGAGATAATCTATTCACCCCCTCTAGATTATCGTAGCCGCTTGGACTTAAAAGTGGTATCAAAGCCAAACTCTTTGGCAAGCTCGTTTCACATCGCGAGTGAAGAGGAACGATTGTCGGCTACGAACGAAGCTCATCTTACCGGCACATCCACCACCAAGCCACCTCTATTTGATTCCAAAAATTATATATTTTGGAAAGAAAGAATGGAATGTTATTTACAAGGTTGCGGGTTCGATATTTGGAACGTTGTCATAAATGGAGAAATCATTCCAATGATAAACACACCTCACACCTCTAAAGGCTTCAAAGAGCTCAATGATGAAGAGAAGAGAATCATCTCCTTAAATGGTAAAGCTCTTAGTATTTTGTATTGTTCACTTACTACTTTGGAATTTGATCATGTTGTAGGTATTCGATCGGCACATGAAGTATGGCAAAAATTAGAAGCCATCTATGAAGTGTATGCAAATGAAATGAGCAACTCAAAAGCATCTACTTCACAAATGGATACAACATCAAATCCAACAACATGGGATGAGCCTTCTACAACCTCCCATGATGAAGAAGTTGAACAATGCCTCATAGGCATCGAAGAAGAAAACGAGGTAAGTTCTAAACCCTCTACTTCCTATGATAATGATTATAGTGATTTGCAAAATGATTTTGATGAACTACAAGATGAATTCCAAAACTTACTTGTTAAATACAAATATTTGAAAAAGGAATTCATTGTTTTAAAGAATGATAAGGATAGTTTATTTACTTCCTATGAATCACTATCATGTGCTCACACCACCACTCTTGACAAGGTTAGAAACCTTGAGAAAGAAAATAGTACTCTTGTTGAGGAATAAATTGCTTGAAAAATGATTTATCTAAATCCAACTTGAGTCCGATAGAATGACCAATATTGTTGATTGTTGTGATAATTCGAAACTAGAACTTGATCATAAGCTAAGAGTGTCAATCACATGAAAAAGAATCAAGTCTCTAAGCACGTTGGTCATTATGCTCCTAGAATTATTACATGCTTTTATTGCGGTAAAAAGGGCCATACGGTAAATACTTGTCGGGCTAGAAATAGCTCTAATTATTGTTGGAGACCTAAAAGTCTCAAGACTAATCCCAAAAGACCCAAACACATGAGGGTACCACAAAACAATGTCATATTAGGTACCGTGAAATAATGATCGAAGAAAATTTATACCGCCAAGAAAGACATCAAATGACCGTTTCATTTGATCAAAGAAGAAAAACTATTTTCAACAAAGCCAATTCCAAGAAGAGGATATAATCAAAAATGGGAAGAACACAATCCTTGTAAATGGCAAAGACATCATCAACAAGATGATTTTCAAAGAAGAAGAGACTTTCAACAATGGGAAGGCAACAAACCTTGAAATGGAGTAATCAAAGAAGTCATCATCAACAAAGTGACTTCTCAAGGGAAGATATCATCAACAATGGGAACGACACAACCCATTGAAATGGCGTAATTGGTAACCCGTATCTCCCTAGTTAAATATGCATTTTATTTTGTTATTATGCATGCTTTTATTTGTGTCTTAATTGCAAAATGAGTTTTCAAGTATTTATTTTTTTAATTAAGGTCTTCAATATATATTTGTGCTTTTAAAATATTTTTGAAAAAGAAGACCTTATATGATGTTTTAAAACTCTTGTGCATTTTTGTAGACTAAAGTGTGTTATCATCTCTTATGTATTTTTATGGCATGAGCTTACTTGTGATATCTCTTAGCCTACACTTTTATCATTATGATTTGTGCTAGATTTATTTTAAGAAATGTGCAGGATTTACATATTTTCACAAATGGCCATTTACGTCATTATTTGTCAAGAAAGGCATAAATTATCGAGGCACGTCTACTTGTGTTATTCTTACTCTTATAGACTCGATATATGTATTGCCATGTGCCTATGTGCTTGTTTTCATAGTATTTCATACAAGTGCCATTAAGAGGATTTTTAGATTTTTTTGAAATGCACTATTCGATATTTGATTGCACATATTTGCTTTGTCAACTCTTGTTCAAATACTTCTTTTAAATGAGGTCTCAACTATATGCTATTGGATCAAATTCGAATTTTCAAACCGAACCAAAACAGTGGGTTGCCCGGGGCGGGGCCGACCGGTCGCCACCAGCTCGGCCGGCCGCCCATGCCCTGGACCAAATCGCCTGATCGAATTTTTGGTTAAAAATGGTTCTTTTTCCAAACTTATTCATTTTGGCTTATTTTGTCCATTTTTCGTCCCTTCGAAATTTGCACACAAATTCCACTCCAAATTTGTTTTGTTGCATACACTTCATATCTTGGACCTATTTAGGCTTGATTATCATCATCATTGCTCATCTTTACCGATCGAATGGTAAGAATTTCATTCTCTTTTAGCTCAATTGGGTTGAACCCTTGAGTTTGTGGTTTATATGTATTTTTCTTGATGCAATGCATATATATTTATGATGAGCTTATTGATTGTTGATGAATGATATTTGTTAAATTGTATTTGGTGATGAAAAACTTCGCTTGATTTCATTTACAAGGGCTATATATAACTTTTTCTATTTTTGACGCCCACCAAGTGTTCGATAAAATGTTTCAATAAAAAAATTCATCACCCACATGATTCTCTCGATTTCAAAAGTCTCATATATTTATAGAGATCATGTTTTTGCAAATCAAATGATTTTTCATAAGCTTCTTCAACTCGTATGATTCGACTTTTCCCTCCTATTTGGTTTATAAGCTTCAATGTCCAAATAGCTCGATACATCGGTTTAGTTGCGCACTTTGATATGAATATATGATGTATTTATCGTGCTAACATTCTTTTTGATGATTCCAAAGGGGGAGAAACAGGTTATAAGCTCTTTAGCTCAAAGAAGCTAAGATAAGCTTAACAAATAGAAGCTATAAGCTATGGCTTCCTAAAGCCATAAGTTGTGTATAATTCTTAGTCCATTGGTTGTAGTATGGACGTATATATGTTTCTAATGATGTCTCTTTGACAGGGGGAGCTTTTAAGTTATTGATACTTAAGCTCAATATCGATAGCTAAGATTTTAGCTTATGTTTAAGTTGCTTCTATATTACTATTGATGTGCATGTTGATAGGGGGAGCATTTGCTATATGTGTTTGAATATCTCTACTCCCATCCTTGTGTTTTTATTGCATGGAATGTTGTCGCTCAAAACGGATAGTTCTCTTTAACCTTAGAAAATTGTTTTGTTTTCAAAATCGACCTCGTTAAAATTGTTTTGGTTTGTAATCATCAAAAAAGGGAGATTGTTTGATAAATGGTTTTATCATGATTTTGATGATTTTGATTCTACACCAAAACAATGGTTTTAAAGGTTGTCCAAATACTCCTAAATAATTTTAAATGGTTTTAATATTTTCCGGAGTATTTCTTCAAGTTTTATTTTCGACAAAATTGGACAACACTTTTAATGATTTTTTGTTAATGTATTTTTACACCAAAACAATGTTTCTAAATGTTGTCCTAATACTCCCGATCGGTCTAAAATATTTTCACTATTTTTCGAGTATTTCTTGAAGTTTATTTTTGATATAAAATTGGATAACACTTTTGTTTTGAGGTCAACCGTCATTTGTATAGAGCAACCCGTGCACTGAAAGTGGAGGACACGAAAAACTTCATGTTTGCGAGAAAATGGTCGGCAACCGTGCCGTCGACCGTGCACTGGAGCAAAATTGAAACAGAATGTTTTCTTTCTTCCAAACCCATGAGGGGACCGGTTGAGGCATAGGTCGACCGATCGAGGTGGGCGTCGACCGTCGCCTGTGTAAATGTGTTTTCTCATTTTCAAACGTCTATTTGTCTTGCGACGATCGCCTTAAGTTTGACAAAAAAAGTGTAACCGTTGTGCAAAGACATCTTTTCCTTAATTTGTGGTATTGATTTCTAACAGCTCTTTTCTTCAATTGTCTTGCAATTTTTTACGAATTCATGTCCCCAAGAGGAGCCTATCATGTACAAAACATCTTCTATAAATAGAGGAAGAATTAAAGCAACTATATGAGAGAAAACTACAACACAACAAGATACACTCAAGAATACACTTGTTCTTGTTTGAAAAATGGTTTTATCATGATTTTGATGATTTTGTTTTTACACCAAAACAATGTTTTTAAAGGTTGTCCAAATACTCCTAAATGATTTAAAATGGTTTTAATATTTTCCTGAGTATTTCCTCAAGTTTATTTTCGATTAATATTGGACAACACTTTCAAAGATTTTATGTCAATGGGTTTTCACATTGAAACTATATTTCTAATATTGTCCTAAATACTCCCGATTAGTTTAAAATGCTTTTACGAATTTTTCGGAGTATTTCTTGAGGTTTATTTTCGATAAAAATTGGGCAATATTTTTGTCTCTTGGTCGACCATCGCCTTATAGGGCAACTTTGACGAAGATGATTTTGAAACAGAAAATGAGACAGAAGAAAAATCAAGGTCGACCGGCCGTGCATCAAGGCGTCGACCGATCCGGTCGACCCGATCGCCCAGGGGTCGACCGGTACCTGCAAGTGTGCAAAATCTCCTGTTCTATTTTTGGAGAGGTCGACCGACTAGGGGTGATGCCGACCGGTCGAGCACCCCTCGGCCCATCGGTCGCCCCCGTGTAATTTTTCAAGACATTTCAAACGCGTCCTTTTGTGCGCAACCGGTCGCCTTTTAGTTTGACAAACAAAAATATAACCGTTGTGCAGCCAGACCATTCTTCCTTAAAATGTGGGATTGTTCTATAATCGATTTTTGTATCCTTATGAGACAACCATATTTATTTTAATCTCTTTGTCTTATTTGCGGACAAAAGAAAACATGGAGGAGCCCATGAAGGAGCCTATGTTGGAGGAGCCTTTGGAGGAGCCTATGTTGGAATTCAAATTTGAAGGCTCTCCTATAAATAGATAAAAGCTTGAGGGATCAAACACAAGACTTGATACAAACAACAAGAGATATCACAAGCACATAATCTTTGTTATTCATTTCAACATTCTTGTTGTAATAGCCTAAGTACTATCACTTTCACATCTTGAGGTCTAGGCTTTCATTCTTGATTACACTTGCACTTTTGAGTTGTAATATTTTTCAAAGTGTAATCTTGATTGTAATTCATCAACCAAACACAAGATATCCTTGTGAGTATTCTTGTGGTAAGAATACACTTGGGTGATCTAGGTGATAGGTGTTTCAAGAGTGTGGTGCTCTTGAGGTGTTGAAGAATTTGGTATTCTTCAAGATTGAAGATTGTGGTGATCTTCAAAGGTGCCGTTGAAGGAAGATTGTGGTAATCTTCAAAGGGAGATTGTGGTAATCTCCAAAGGTGTTGTTGAAGAAGAGTGTGGTGCTCTTGAAGGTGTTGTTGTAAGTTGGTGTTGTATTAATTTTTGGTAAATTAATAAAAAAATTTTCTTTTTGAAATCCATCCCGGATATCTTTTGGGGTGGTAGAGGATTAGGCCCTAGGTGGGTTTAACCTCTTTAAATCGGCGTGTGTTGTTTACATTCCGCACCTTCATTATTTTGTTTGAGCATTCGGTTCGAAAAAGAGGCGAAATCGAAAAGATGGATATAATCTATTCACCCCCTCTAGATTATCGTAGCCGCTTGGACTTACAAGTGGTATCGAGCCAAACTCTTTGGCAAGCTCATTTCACATCGCGAGTGAAGAGAAACGATCGTCGGCTCTGAACGAAGCTCATCTTTCCGGCACCTCCACCACCAAGCCACCTCGGTTTGATTCCAAAAATTTTATATTTTGGAAAGAAAGAATGGAATGCTACTTACAAGGTTGCGGGTTCGACATTTGGAACACCTTCATTAATGGAGAATCCATTCCGATGAAAGATACACCACACACCTCAAAAGGCTTCAAAAAGCTCAATGATGAAGAGAAGAAAATCGTCTCTTTAAATGGTAAAGCTCTTAATATTTTACTTTGTTCACTTACCACTTTGGAATTTGATCATGTTGTAGGTATTCAATCGGCACATGAAGTATGGCAAAATTAGAAGCCATCTATGAAGTATATGCAAATGAAAGGAGCAACTCAAAAGCATCTACTTCACAAATGGATACAACATCAAATCCAACAACATGGGATAAGCCTTCTACAACCTCCCATGATGAACAAGTTGAACAATGCCTCATGGGCATCGAAGAAAAAAGCGAGGTAAGTTCTAAACCCTCTACTTCTTATGACCATGAATTGCAAAATAAATATAGTGATTTACAAAATGATTATGATGAGCTACAAGATGAATTCCAAAACTTACTTGTTAAATACAAAAATTTGAAAAAGGAATTCATTGTTTTGAAAAATGATAAGGATAGTTTATTTACTTCCTATGAATCACTATCATGTGCTCACACCACCACTCTTGACAAGGTTAGAAACCTTGAGAAAGAAAATAGTACTCTTGTTGAGGATATAAATTGCTTGAAAAATGATTTATCTAAATCCAACTTGAGTCTGATAGAATAACCAATATTGTTGATTGTTGTGATAATTCAAACTAGAACGTGATCATAAGCTTAAGGGTGTCAATCACATGAAAAAGAATCAAGTCTCTAAGCACGTTGGTCATTATGCTCCTAGAATTATTACATGCTTTTATTGCGGTAAAAAGGGTCATACGGTAAATACTTGTCGGGCTAGAAATAGCTCTAATTATTGTTGGAGACCTAAAAGTCTCAAGACTAATCCCAAAGGACCCAAACACATGAGGGTACCACAAAACAATGTCATATTAGGTACCCGGCGAAATAATGATCGAAGAAAATTCATACCGCCAAGAAGGCATCAAATGACCGTTTCATTTGATCAAAGAAGGAGAAACTATTCTCAACAAAGCCAATTTCCAAGAAGAGGGTACAATCAAAAATGGGAAGAACACAATCCTTGGAAATGGCAAAGACATCATCAACAAGATGATTTTCAAAGAAGAAGAGACTTTCAACAATGGGAAGGCAACAAACCTTGGAAATGGAGTAATCAAAGAAGTCATCATCAACAAAGTGACTTCTCAAAGGGAAGATATCATCAACAATGGGAACGGCACAACCCATGGAAATTGCGTAATTGGTAACCCGTATCTCCCTATTTAAATATGCATTTTATTTTGTTATTATGCATGCTTTTATTTGTGTCTTTATTACAAAATGAGTTTTCAAATATTTATTTTTAATTAAGGTCTTCAATATATATTTGTGCTTTTAAATTTTTTAGAAAAAAAAAAGGAAGACCTTATATGATGTTTTTAAAACTCTTGTGCATTTTTGAAGACTATAGTATGTTATCATCTCTTATGGATTTTTATGGCATGAGCTTACTTGTGATATCTCTTAGCTTTACACTTTTATCATTATGATTTGTGCTTTAGATTTGTTTTAAGAATTGTGTAGGATTTACATATTTTCACAAATGGCCATTTTCGTCATTTTTGTCAAGAAAAGGCATAAATTATCGAGGTACGTTTACTTGTGTTATTCTTACTCTTATAGACTCGATATATGTATTGCCATATGCCTATGTGCTTGTTTTTCATAGTATTTCATACAAATGCCATTAAGAGGATTTCTAGATTTTTTGAAAGACACTATTCGATATTTGATTGCACATATTTGCTTTGTCAACTCTTGTTCAAATACTTCTTTTAAATGAGGTCTCAACTATATGCTATCGGATTTTCTAATTTCAAAAGAGGCCTTTTATAGCTTTCTTAAGCTTATTTGAACTTGCATGTTTTATTAGACTCTTGATGATATTCTAAATGCATAGTATGTGTTTCTTGCTTCATAGTCTATATATATAATGTCTATTTCTACTATGCTCTTATGCAAGATATTTTGTGATTGATGATTGAGGCATGTTTTTACACGTGGGCTATTTTTTTGCCTATATAAGCGTCTGAAGTTAATGAGTTTGTTAAGTTGTGTAGATGAGAAATGAAGTATTCCAAATATTGGTTACCTCAAAATATTTGGATGCATATGTTCTATTGTGAACACCTTAGATGCCCTATGATGATAGTAATGAAGTAAACAAAAGGGTATTCCGGAACAAACTCGATGACCAAGCAACATTGGTCGAACTAAAGGCGAGGTTAGTAGCTCGAAGGTATTTTCTAGAAGAATGTAATTGATTTTGATGTAACATTTGCACTCATAGCACATTTAGTAGCTATTTGCATTTTACTTGCCCATTCTTGTTTTAGAAAATTTCAAGTTTTACCAAATGGATGTTAAATCCAATTCTCTCAATGGTTTTATTCAAGTAGAAGTCTCAGGGCTTTAAATTTTTATAGGCCAAATGATTTTTTAAAAGGCCTTGTATGGTTTAAAACAAGTACCCCATGTATGGTATGATAGACTTAGCTATTTTTGCTAAATGATTTTACAAGAGGTAAAGTTAATACTACTCTCTTTGTTTTTTAAAAAGGGCAAGATTGTAAACTTGTGCATATTTATGAGAATATTGTTGGTGCTACTAATGAATAATTGTGCAAGATATTTTTCTAAGTTGATACTAAGTGAACTCGAGATGAGCATGATGGGGAGCTCAATTTATTGCTTGGACTTCAAATTATTCAATGCCAAGAAGATGGTTATATTTCAAAAGAACTCTTGAAGGAGTTAAGCATTGAAGAAAGAAGAACTATCTCAACCTCTATGGCTAAAGATTGACAAAGGTTGAGAAAAGCATGTCGGTTGACAAACAAATTCAAGGTATGTCTTCTTGTATTATTCCTATAGACTCGACATTCCATATGCCTTATGTCTATATGCTCGACTTCAAAAACTATCCCAACGAATCTCATTAAAGTGCCATTAAAAAAATTTCAAATATTTGAAAGGCACTTTCTTCTTATGACTTGTTGTATCCAAAGCTTTAAAACGTTCTTATTTTTTCGGGATAACAAGTTTGATATCTATTATAAGGTTATTCGTATTCAAAATTTGGTTCGTCATAATCGAACTAAACATATTGAGATTTGATATATTTTTTTAAGGGATTGTGATTTTTAACAAAAACTTGAGATGTGTTTAATTCCGTCTCAAGGATAACTCGTGGACTTTTTAAATCGCCCACCGCCGAGTATTTTACCTCATTTCGAGCTTGATTATAACATAATGTATATTTAATGAGGTCTACGTTTGCATTTTGCACGTTTTTAAAACTTAGGGGCGAAAAATCGGATTTTTGGATAAAACTTTGGATTTTTCAAACGGAACCATGTGATGGTTTGCAGGGCGGCCGACCGTCGCCCACTAGCTCTCCGTCGCCCATGCCCTGGACCGGTCGCCCAGATGATTTTTGGCTAAAAATAGTTACTGTTTCCAGGACTTCGCCATTTTGGCTTATTTTGTCCATTTTTCGTCCCTTCTTCGCAAATTGCACACAAATTTCACTCCAAATTTGTTTTATTGCATACATTTTATATTTTGGGGATTATCTAGCTCGGTTATCATCATCATTGCTCGACTTTACCGATTGAATGGTAAGAATTTCACTATTTTTAGCTTAATTGGGTTGAACCCTTGAGTTTGTGGCTTATATGTATTTTTCTTGATGTAATTCATATATGTTTGTGATGAACTTATTGATTGTTGATGAATGATATTTGTTATATTGTATTTGGTGATGAAAAACTTGGCTTGATTTCATTTACAAGGGCTATATATAACTTTTTCTATTTTTGACGCCCGCCAAGTGTTCGATAAAACGTTTCAATGAAAAATTCATCACCTACATAACTCGATTTCAAAAGTCTCATATATTTATAGAGATCATGTTTTTGCAAATCAAATGATTTTTCATAAGCTTCACAAGTCGTATGATTCGACTCTTCTATTTGGTTTAAAAGCTTCAATGTTCAAATGGCTCGATACATCGGTTTACTTGCGCACTTTGATAAGAATATATGATGTATTTATCGTGCTAACATTCTTTTGATGATTACAAAGGGGAGAAACTTATATTTAGTCCACTTAACGAAAAAGAAGCTATAAGTTATGGCTTCATAAAACCATAAGTTGTGGATCATATTTAGTCCACTTGGTGCATTATGGTTATGTATGAATCATGGTCCATTGGTTGTAGTATGGACTTATATATGTTTTTAATGATGTCTCTTTGACAGAGGGAGCTTTTAAGCTCATATTGAAAAAGCTAAATATTTTAGCTTATGTTTAAGTTGCTTCTATATAACTCTTGTTGTGCATGTTGATAGGGGAGCATTTTGCTATATGTGTTTGAATATCTCTACTTCCATCCTTGTGTTTTTATTGCATGGAATGTTGTCACTCACAACGGATAGTTCTCTTTAACCGGTAAAATTGTTTTGTTTTCAAATCGATCTCGTTAAAATTGTTTTGGTTTGTAATCATCAAAAAGGGAGATTGTTTGAAAAATGGTTTTATCATGATTTTGATGATTTTGTTTTTACACCAAAACAATGTTTTTAAAGGTTGTCCAAATACTCCTAAATGATTTTAAATGGTTTTAATATTTTCCTGAGTATTTCCTCAAGTTTATTTTCGATTAATATTGGACAACACTTTCAAAGATTTTATGTCAATGGGTTTTCACATTGAAACTATATTTCTAATATTGTCCTAAATACTCCCATTAGTTTAAAATATTTTTATGAATTTTTCGGAGTATTTCTTGAGGTTTATTTTCGATAAAATTGGACAATATTTTTGTCTCTTGGTCGACCGGTAAATTATAGGCAACCCGTGCACAAGATGATTTTTGAAACAGAAAAATGAGACGGAAGAAAAATCAAGCGGTCGATCGGTCGCCCGGGGTCGACCGTACTGCAAGTGTGCAAAATCTCCCCTGTTATTTTTTGGAGAGGTCGACCGGCTAGGGGTGATGCCGACCAGGTCGAGCACACCCTCGATTGGTCGCCCCGTGTAATTTTTCGGACAATTTCAAACGCCCTTTTGTGCGCAACCGTCGCCCCTTTAGTTTGACAAAAAAAAATATAACCGTTGTCAGTGAGACCATTCTTCCTTAAAATGTTTGATTGTTCTATAATCTGATTTTTGTATCCTTATGAGACAACCATATTTATTTTAATCTCTTTGTCTTATTTGTAGACAAAAGAAAACATGGAGGAGCCCATGAAGGAGCTATGTTGGAGGAGCCTTTGGAGGAGCCTATGTTGGAATTCAAATTTGAAGGCTCTCCTATAAATAGATGAAAGCTTGAGGGATCAAACACAAGACTTGATACAAACAACAAGAGATATCACAAGCACATAATCTTTGTTATTCATTTCAACATTCTTGTTGTAATAGCCTTAAAGTACTATCACTTTCACATCTTGAGGTCTAGGCTTTCATTCTTGATTACACTTGCACTTTTGAGTTGTAATATTTTTCAAAGTGTAATCTTGATTGTAATTCATTAACCAAACACAAGATATCCTTGTGAGTATTCTTGTGGTAAGAATACACTGGGGTGATCTAGGTGATAGGTGTTTCAAGAGTGTGGTGCTCTTGAGGTGTTGAAGAATTTGGTATTCTTCAAGATTGAAGATTGTGGTGATCTTCAAAGGTGCCGTTGAAGGAAGATTGTGGTAATCTTCAAAGGGAGATTGTGGTAATCTCCAAAGGTGGTGTTGGAGAGTTCGGTGCTCTTTCAAGTCGGAAGATTGTGGTGATCTTCGCAAGGTGCCGTTGAGGATTGTGGTGATCTTCAAAAGAGATTGTGATAATCTTGAAGGAAGATTGTGGTAATCTTCAAAGGGAGATTGTGGTAATCTCCAAAGGTGGTGTTGGAGAGTTCGGTGCTCTTCAAGTCGGAAGATTGTGGTGATCTTCGCAAGGTGCCGTTGAGGATTGTGGTGATCTTCAAAAGAGATTGTGATAATCTTGAAGGTGTTGTTGAAGAAGAGTGTGGTGCTCTTCAAGGTGTTGTTGTAAGTTGGTGTTGTATTAATTTTTGGTAAATTAATAAAATCTTTTTCTTTTTGAAATCCATCCCTGGATATCTTGGGGTGGTAGAGGATTAGGCCCTAGGTGGGTTGAACCTCTTTAAATCGACGTGTGTTGTTTACATTCCGCACCTTAATTATTTTGTTTGAGCATTCGGTTCGAAAAAAGAGGGCGAAATCGAAAGATGGAGATAATCTATTCACCCCCTCTAGATTATCGTAGCCGCTTGGACTTACGCTTCTTACATTGTCTTATTTCTTGTTGTAATTTGCCTAGCTATTCACTTTCACATTCTTGAGGTCTAGGCTATTCTTGATTACACTTGCACTCAATTGTATTATTCATTATCGAGTTGTAATCTTGAATTTGTGGTCGTCATTCAAACACAAGATATCCTTGTGAGTGTTCTTGTGGTAAGAACACACTTGGGTGAACTAGGTGTTAGGTGTAAGAAGATTGTGGTAATCTTCTTTTGAGGTGTTGAAGAGTGTGGTGCTCTTGAATGGTGAAGATTGTGGTAATCTTCACAAAGGTGCCGTTGGAGATTATGGTAATCTTCATGTGAGATTGTGGTAATCTCAAGGTGGTGTTGAAGAAGAGTGAGGTGCTCTTCAAGGTGTTGGTGTAAGATTTTGTTGTAATAATTTTGGTAATTATTAATAAAATCTTTTTCTTTTTTTTCGAAACCCATCCCGGATATCTTTGGGATGGTAGAGCACGTAGTCCCTAGGTGGGGTGAGGCTCTATAAATCGATGTGTGCTATTTACATTCCGCACCTTTATTATTGTCTTTGAGCATTCGGTTCGAAAAAGAGGGCGAAATTGAAAAGATGGAGATAATCTATTCACCCTCCCTCTAGATTATCGTAGCGCTTGGACTTAAAAGTGGTATCAAAGCCAAACTCTTTGGCAAGCTCGTTTCACATCGCGAGTGAAGAGGAACGATCGTCGGCTACTGAACGCTCATATTACCAAAGACATCCACCACCAAGCCACTTCTCTATTTGATTCCAAAAATTATATATTTTGGAAAGAAAGAATGGAATGTTATTTACAAGGTTGCGGGTTCGATATTTGGAATGTCATCATAAATGAGAAATCATTCCAATGATAAACACACCTCACACCTCTAAAGGCTTCAAAGAGCTCAATGATGAAGAGAAGAGAATCATCTCCTTAAATGGTAAAGCTCTTGGTATTTTGTATTGTTCACTTACTACTTTGGAATTTGATCATGTTGTAGGTATTCGATCGGCACATGAAGTATGGCAAAAAAATTAGAATCCATCTATGAAGTGTATGCAAATGAAATGAGCAACTCAAAAGCATCTACTTCACAAATGGATACAACATCAAATCCAACAACATGGGATGAGCCTTCTACAACCTCCCATGATGAAGAAGTTGAACAATGCCTCATAAAGGCATCGAAGAAGAAAACGAGGTAAGTTCTAAACCCTCTACTTCCTATGATAATGATTATAGTGATTTGCAAAATGATTTTGATGAACTAAAAGATGAATTCCAAAACTTACTTATTAAATACAAATATTTGAAAAAGGAATTCATTGTTTTAAAGAATGATAAGGATAGTTTATTTACTTCCTATGAATCACTATCATGTGCTCACACCACCACTCTTGACAAGGTTAGAAACATTGAGAAAGAAAATAGTACTCTTGTTGAGGATATAAATTGCTTGAAAAATGATTAATCTAAATCCAACTTGAGTGTCGATAGAATGACCAATATTGTTGATTGTTGTGATAATTGAAACTAGAACTTGATCATAAGCCTAAGGGTGTCAATCACATGAAAAAGAATCAAGTCTCTCGAGCACGTTGGTCATTATGCTCCTAGAATTATTACATGTTTTTATTGCGGTAAAAAGGGTCATACGGTAAATACTTGTCGGGCTAGAAATAGCTCTAATTATTGTTGGAGACCTAAAAGTCTCAAGACTAATCTGAAGGACCCAAACACATGAGGGTACCACAAAACAATGTCATATTAGGTACCCGGTGAAATAATGATCGGAGAAAATTTATACCGCTAAGAAGACATCAAATGACCGTTTCATTTGATCAAAGAAGGAGAAACTATTTTCAACAAAGCCAATTTCCAAGAAGAGGATATAATCAAAAATGGGAAGAACACAATCTTTGGAAATGGCAAAGACATCATCAACAAGATGATTTTCAAAGAAGAAGATCCATTTCAACCTATATGGCTACAAATGTGAAAATTGACAAAAGGTTGAAGTAGGTGCTCTTCAAGGTGTTGGTGTAAGATTTTGTTGTAATAATTTTGGTAATTATTAATAAAATCTTTTTCTTTTTTTCAAACCCATCCCGGATATACTAGGGTGGTAGAGCACGTAGTCCCTAGGTGGGGTGAAGCTCTATAAATCGACGTGTCTATTTACATTCCGCACCTTTATTATTGTCTTTGAGCATTCGATTCGAAAAATAGGCGAAATTGAAAAGATGGAGATAATCTATTCACCCCCTCTAGATTATCGTAGCCGCTTGACTTACAAATAGTACTCTTGTTGAGGATAGTAATTGCATGAAAAATGATTTATCAAAATCCAACTTGAGTACCGACCGATAAAATGACCGATATTATTGATGTTCATGGTTGTGATAAATTGAAACAAGGACTTGATCATAAGCCTAATGTTATTAATTATGTGGAAAGAAATCAAGTCCCTATGCATGTTGGTCATTATGCTCCCAAAATTACTACGTGTTTTTATTGTGGTAAAACGGGTCACACGATTAATACTTGTCGAGCTAGAAATAGCTCTAATTATTATTGGAGACCTAAAAGTCTCAAAGCTAATTCCAAAGGACCCAAACACTTGAGGGTACCACAAAATATTGTCATATTAGGTACCCGAAGGAATAATAATCGAGGAAAATACATACCGCCAAGAAGACATCAAATGACCATTTCATTTGATCAAAGGAAAAGACAACATCAAAATAAATTTCCAAGAGAAAGACACTATCAACAATGGGAAGGCCACAATGCTTGAAAATGGAGCAATTGGAGAAACCACCATCAACATGAAGATTTTCAAACGGGAAGATATCATCAACAATGGGAACGACACAACCCATGAAAATGGCAAAATTGGTAAACCGTATCTCCCTATTTAAATATGCATTTTATTCTTTGCATGTTTTTATTTGTGTCTTTATTGCAATATGAGTTTTCATTTTTTTTAAATTTAGGTCTTCAATATATTTGTGAGTTTCAAATTTTTTTTTAAAAGAAGACCTTGTATGATGTTTCTAAAACTCTTGTGCATTTAATTAGACTTATGTGGTTTATTATCTCCTATGTAGTTATATAGCACAACCATGCTTAAGATATCTCTTATTGCTTAGCCTACACATGTATTATTGTGTTTGTGCTAAATTTGGTTGAAGAATTGTGTAGAATTTACATATGGTTATCTACTAGTAATATATCAAGAGAAACATGAACTATCGAGGTACGCTCATTATTGTTATTCATCTCATAGACTCAATACATGTTGTGCCATATGCCTATGTACTTATTTTATACAAGTGCCATTAAGAGGATGTTTTGTTTTTTGAGAAGGCATTATTTAACATAGCTTGTTTTATCCAAGATTTGTAAAGGATTATATTTTGTTTTGATAAAACAATTGATCTACAAAGTTATGCATTTTATTGCACTTATAAATGCCACTATTCTTGGATACTTATGTCTAACCTCTTGTTCATATGATTCTTGTAAATGAGGTCTCAACTATGTGCTCTCTTATTGTCAAATTTCAAAAGAGACCTTATGTAGCTTTCTTAAGCTTATTTGACCTTGAATGAATTATTAGACTCTTGATGATGCATAGTATGTGGTGCTTAAAATAGTGTATCTATTATTCAATATTACTATGCTCGTGTGCAAAATATCTTGTTAAGATTTTGCAGAAATTTATGAAATTTCGCAACAAGTTTGATGAACAAGACAAGGTTAGTAGCTCAATGATATTGTCAAGAAGAAGGTAATGATTTTGATGTAATATTTGCACTCATAGCATATTTAGAAGTTATTTGCACTTTACTTGCCCAATTCTTGTTTTGAGAAAATTTCAAGCTTTACCAAATGGATGTTAAATCCAATTTTCTAAATGGTTTTATTCAAATAGAAGTCTATCGGAGTTTAAAATTTTAGGCCATATGATTTTTATAACGTGCCTTGTACGGTTGATACAAGTACTCGTATATAGTTTGATAGACTTAGCTATTTTCGCAAAATTATTTTACAAAAGGTAAAATTGATACTACACTTCTTGTTTTGAAAAAGGGCAATGTTGTTTACTTGTGCAAATTTATGTTGATAATATTTTTGGTGCTACTAATGAATATTTGTGCAAGATATTTTTCCAAGTCAATGCAGGTGAACCTAAGATGATCATGATGAGGAAGCTCAAATTTGATCACTGGAATGCCAAGAAGATGATTATATTCCACACTCAAAAGAAGAAGTGAGACATTGAAGAAGAAAGAACTATTTCAACCTATATGGCTAGAAATGCGAAAATTGACAAAAAGTTGAAGTATGCATTGACAAACGAATTCGAGGTATGTTCATTCGTTTATTACTCCTTAGACTCGATATTCTATATGTCTTATATCTATATGCTCGACTTAAAACAATCCCAACGAATCTCTTTAAAGTGTCGTTAAAAGAAATTTTCAAATATTTGTAAGGCATTTCTTCTTATGACTTGTTCATTCAAAGTTTTAAAACGTTATTATTTTTCGGGATAACAAGTCCGGTGTAAATCTTATTTTCCAAAATATGGTTCGTCATAATCGAACTACACATATTGAGATTCAATATTTTTTTGGGATTGCATGTTTTTAACAAAAACTTGAGATGTGTTTAATTCCGTCTCAAAGATAACTCGTGGACTTTTAATCGGGCGATCACGAGTATTTTACCTCATTTCGAGCTTGATTATGACATAATGTATATTGAATGAGGTCTACGTTTGCATTTTGCACGTTTTTAAAACTTAGGGGCAAAGAATCGGATTTTTGGTTCAAACCTCGGATTTTGGAAAACAGAATGAAAAACTCGTCCGATCGGGCAAGGTCGACGGCCGCCATGCCCCCAACCTATCGACCATAGCAAAATTTGGTTAAAAATGTTTCGTTCTCGGATTTGCCATTTTGGTCGTTTGGGTTCATTTTTCGTCCCCTTCGCACTTTGCACACGAATTTCACTTCAAATTTGTTTTATTGCATACATTTTATATTTTGGACCTCATGAGGCTCGATTATCATCATCATTGTTCATCTTTACCGATTAGATGGTAAGAATTTCTCATTTTAATCTCAATTGGGTTGAACCCTTGAGAATGTGCTTGTATCTTGATATATTGTTGAAATTCTTGTATTAATATGTTGTTTATGATGATTGATGATGAATGTATATTGTTGTATTGAAATTGGTGATGAATTTTTTTGGCTTAAACGAATCACAAAGGCGTTATATTTCTCTTGTTTTATTCGATGCACGCCAAGTGTTCGACAAGATGTTTCAATGAAAAATTCATCACCTACATGATTCTCTTGATTTGAAAAGTTTTATAAGTTTATAGAGATCATGTTTTATCAATCAAATGAGCTTTTATAAACCAAATGAACAATATTTTCTCTTTTATTCGGGATTTAAGCTTAAATGCTCAATATGCTCGATAAATCTATAAAATTGCGCACTTTGATATAATTGTATGATGTTTTTATCGTGCTAACATTATTTTTGATGATTCCAAAGGGGGAGAAACAAGAAAAACGCTCATAAGCTCAAAGAAGCATAAATAAGCTCGCAAGAAAAGCTATTAGCTAAAGCTCTTAAAAGCCAAAAGCTATGGATTATACTTGGTCCATGTGATGTATTATGGACTTTTATACTTGACTAATGATGCTTTTGTGACAGGGGGAGCTTATAAGCTCATGATATTCAAGCTTAAGTTGTAAAAGCTAAGCTTTAAGCTTTTAGTTGTTGCTTGTATACTTGTTCTTGATATGCATATTGATAGGGGGAGCTTGTGCAAAAATAATTTTGAAAAATATGTGCTCCTATCCTTGTGTGTTTGTACTTATGATGAATCTTGGTTAAAATGGATTGATGTTTTAGACCGGAAAATTTGTTTTGTTTTAAAATCAACTTCCTAAAATTGTTTTGGTTTGTAATTATCAAAAAGGGGGAGTTTGTTAGATAAATGTTTTTATCAAGATTTTGATGATTATGTTTAAATGAGTTTTTATACCAAAACAATGTTAATAAATGTTGTCCAAATACTCCTAAATGATTTAAAATGTTTTTGCTAATTTTTGGAGTATTTTTTAGAATTTATTTTTCGACAAAAATGGACAACACTTTTTGATGGTTTTGTTTAAATTGGTTTTTACTCCAAAACTATGTTTATAAATGTTGTCAAAATACTCCCAAGTGATTTAAAATGTTTTCACTAATTTTTTGGAGTATTTCTTGAAGTTTATTTTTGATAAAAATCGGACAACATTTAAAATTAGAGATCGACCAGAGTCGCTCAAAGCATCGACCAACACTGAAGAAAAGAAAACACGAAATGAACAACATCTTGGACTTGAAAATTGGAGCGGGGGACCGGTCAAGCGGGGGCCGACCGTCGCCGCACTCCCCCATCGACGGTCGACCCCCGACTGCACTGGATCGCACTAATTTTTTCAAACGGTCGAAATCTTCAACAGGCAACCTACCCGCCTCTATGCTATTTTGTGACAAAAAAGTTATCTTCATTTGAAATTTTTGACAAGATTTACTTTTGATTTTTGTACAATATTTCTACATCTTGTGATCTTCTTTTTGTAGACAAAAGTGAAGATAGAGGAGCCTATGTTGGGAGCCTGTGTTGGTGAAGACTTCCCAATAAATAGAGGATGGATTAAAGACACAAGACACAACAACACAAGCAAATACACAACAAGAAATCTGCAAATTTCCAAGCTTTCATATTCAACACTCTTGTTGTATTTATAGCCTAAGCATTTCACTTTCACATCTTGAGGTCTAGGCTTTATTTCTTGATTACACTTGCACTCAAATTGTAATATTCATTATTGAGTTGTAATCTTGAGTTTTGTCATCATTCAACACAAGACATCCTTGTGAGTATTCTTGTGGAAAGAATACACTTGGGTGATCTAGGTGATAGGTGTTTCAAGAGTGTGGTGCTCTTGAGGTATTGAAGAATTTGGTATTCTTCAAGGTTGAAGATTGTGGTAATCTTCACAAGGTGCCGTTGGAGATTGTGGTAATCTTCAAGAGAGATTGTGGTAATCTCAAAGGTGGTGTTGTAGAAGAGTGTGGTGCTCTTCAAGGTAATGTTGTAAGGTGTTGTATTAATTTTGGAAATTAATAAAAAAAAAATTCTTTTTGAAATCCATCCCGGAAATACTGGGGTGGTAGAGGATTAGGCCCTAGGTGGGTTGAACATCTATAAATCGACTCGTGTTGTTTACATTCCACGTCTTTATTATTGTCTTGACGTAATTGATTCGAAAAAGAGGGCAAAATCGAAAAGATGGAGATAATCTATTCACCCCCCCTCTAGATTATCGTAGCCGCTTGGACTTACAGGATTTGATTCTCATCATCTCTCCCCTCCCAAGATATGTACTTATATATAAAAAAAAGGAGAACACGAATCAAAATATGTACGGGAGCTAAGCTTCTAAACATAAAGTAGAATTTTACTTTCTTATCGTTCTTAACAAAAGAGGCACATGTGATGAATGAAAAACTGAATCTTGTAGTCAAACTGATTTAAAAGATAACACACATTAGAAAATGGAATAAAAGAGAAATACATCCATACGTCAACCAATAATGCCTGAGCTAAAAGTGCATTAAAAAAATTGCAAAAAAATCTCAAAGCTAAGTATGAAGAAGAAGTAGACACTCAAAAAATAAACAAGATGCATTAATTTAAAACTCGTCTTGAGTATATATTTTTTAAATGTTTATATAGATTACTCATCAGTTTTTTAATATTACTTTGTTGAGTGATAATATCATTTAAGTATCTTGGTTTTTAGTCCAAAATGTCTTAATCATATTTCACCGACAAATAAGTTTAAATTTAGTTTTTATAAACTTTTTTTTAAGATCAAAATACATGAATGACATTTATTATAAATACAAAAAATAAAATAAAAATTGATTCCAATTTATAGATTTAATTTGTGTTAAATTAATAAAATTATTTCGTTCACGTGCAACGCATGTTCACCTTACTAGTTAAACTAAAAAATAAGAAGTACTTTTTTAAGTGATTGCAAACACTCTCAATATTTAGCAGCTCAACAGTTTTTAATTTTAATTATATCTAAAATAGAAATTTAAAAATAAATTTTAAATTTGGAAAAAAGTAACGAATGGAGTTAATTGTTGATCTAAATTTATAAAAGACAAAACAGACACACACAAAAGATGATGTTTTCCTGTCAAGAAATAATTGTATGGCGAGTATAATGTTTTGTGGAGGTCTTACATGAGATGAGACTGTCTCATAGATTTAAATTCATAAGGCATCCTACAAAACATAAAAATATAAGTTTTTCTTTATGGGTTTGGGCTTGGGTAATTGAGATTCAAATTATTAATAGGATTTGTCTTATGAATAAAATCAATGAGATTGTTTCATGCAAGTTTTTGTCCATATTTTTGTGTGTTCGTGAAATATTAAGGTCTTAAGTAGTTAATTTCTTAGAAGTGACGTGATCAGAATCAGAAAACTTTTTAATCTCCCAAGGGAGCAAAGAACTTCTCGGAATCTCGGTCGAAAGAGCCATATCCGAAGCTTCTTTTTATATTATTGAACTACAGCTATACTAGGAACGCATTATATTATACATAAATTAAGAATTTTCTAATATTAACACAAGTTCAAGTCTCACTAATATTGATGCCATTAACATATAAGGTGAATTAAACACTAAATGTGACAAACGATCTCAATTGGTAAAATTGATACAGTCGAAATTAAAAAATACAAATTGATATTTTGATTCAATATTTGATTTTATGAATCATATTGATTACCAAATTATTATTTTTATATATTTATATTTTTTTATTATGGTATACATATTTTGAATATTTTATTTATTTTATCATTTTATGCCGCTTTAACTTTTTGATTACCAACAAAATACACATTGAAAAGTATAAATATAATTTTAATATTTAAGTTTTAAAATATTTTGTATGTTACAAAGTCATTATCAAAATACAGATAAAAGATCATCCAATTCAATTATATCAAATGACGAATTTTGTTTAGTAGAAAAATTATTCGTTTTCCATACTGCATAATATTGGATGTAGACCATCAACAAGGATTGAGAATTTTGGTTAAATGGCATTTTATTCCGTTGGTGTTTCCTCTAGAGTTCAATATATTAATTCAATGTCACATGTACAATTCATTTTATAATACGTATTTATTTCGCAAAATATAAAAGATATTAAACGAATACATGCAAGCATTAATGCATATACGTGATGCCATGAAAACATAAATTGATCATTCAACAAACATAGTACAAGCCATTTTCTCAACAAAAAAAAAACATAGTACAAGCCACAATCATGCATGTTCTTCATAATTATTCAACTTCAAGAATGCATGACCAGTCGATTAAAGCTATACACTCAAACAATTCCCTCTCAAACAGAAAGCAAGAAATACAAATTTTTCCCTTGTACAAATATACAATATTCACACTTGCAAAGCCAATATAAAACCAAAACAAAACTTAGCTTAGTCCCTAACAGAAAAGGAAAAAAATAAATCGAGAAAACAAATTTTTCGGAAAAACGGAAAAAAATGGGGGCACAACTCAGGATGAGATCTCATATTCCACTTTTCATGTTCCACTCCATATTTCATATATTGGATTAAAGACACGTGTATAATTGTAACATTATCTTGTACACGTGTCATTCATCCAATGCAATTGAATTAAGAGTGGAACAGTGGCAGACACAAAAAAAAAAAAAAAAAAAGTTGGCCAATTTAATTTAAAATATATAAACTGGATTTTTTTTTCTTTTTCCAAATCTTTTTGTCCAGCAGAAAAGAAACTCACAATTGGAATACCTAGATCGGTTCCTTTCCAACAACCCTTCCATGATAACCCTTTTCTTGTACTCCACCGAATCAACGACGTCGTTTACATTCGATCCCACCCTTCGCAACCGGTGTCCACGGCGGCGGGGAGCCAATAAAAGCCACGTCGAAGTACACGTCACTATAGCGAAAGCCTTTCCCCAGAAAACCAAAGCCACCAATGAAACCAAAAATATCAACATTTCAAAAGTAGGGTTACTGAGAAGACATTTTCTTGCACAATCTCTTTTGATGGATTTCTGTCTATTCATATTCGGGTTCATTTGTCGGAAATCGACCGAACGGATCGCTTGATCGTTTCGGATGCTGAGCTGGCAGAAAGGGAGGAAGAGGAAGAGGAAGAAGATAGTATTGATGACGTGGCTGTGTGCCGGCTTGAGTTTGATGAAATAATGAAGAACTGTTTGAACTGGTCCTAAGATTTCTTCGGTTCAGGTTCCCAACATGACTTGTACGAGAAGTTCTTTCTCATGGACTTGACGAATCTTTTGCTTTTGGATGATAAGTTGCTGCTCAATCGATCCAAATCTTGCTTAGAGTCGGATTTCTTTAGCTGAAAATGAAAAGGATGATTATGTTAATCAGTCAAAAGTAATTAAATATTAAATGACTCATCTATCTAATAATTTTTTAAAAAATAGATGAGATAATGATTCATACGTATCAAAATCAGCATGAACATTAGGTTCATAATTAATTAAATATTAATTGACTCGACTTCAATAGTTCATCACCATGACTATGCGGAAAATTGTGGAACCATGTCAAGTAAATGAAAAGATTAAATTGCATATTTGGTCAACCAAGTTGCACTTTCGTCGGTGTAAAGAAATAGACAATAACTTCTAATTTGTTGTAAATTTAGTCTAATCTCTATTAGAAATTGTGAAATCAACATAAATTTCTCCCAAAATCTGGGGATTTCAACCCGTCCACAAAAATAATTCAATATAGCAATCTCATTAAAAATGATCGTGAATTGAAACCTCCTAAATATGGGAGCAATTTCGTTGATTTCACAACTCCCAACAGAGATTAGATTCAATGTGCAACAAACTAGAAGTTCTTGTCTCATTTTGCCACACCCATGAATTCGAGCGTAGCCAGACCGGGATGGTAACCCCTAGCCCAAATTTTTTTCTCCTAACTCAACTATTTATTACCCTTAAAAAATATATAATTTTTTTTATTATTTTTCCATAGAAAAAACGAGACAAAAAATTTTGGGGTGCGCGGGGCGGGAGGCCCCATCTTGTCTACGCCCCGCACAAATTAGTGGACGAAAAATCAACCCTGTATAAGTTATTGGACCAAATAACGATACGAAATGACCTAATTTTGCAAATTTTTAATTTCTTCATTTTTTCATCCCTTAATTAAACTCAATAAAATAAAAAATTAAATTCACAAACAAATGGAGAATTCTAATTACCAATGACGACTTGAAGAAAACGGCCTTCACCGCGACACATAAACTCCGGCGGAGACTTCTCTTCCTCCTCCCGCCGCCACTCTCATCGCCGGAAGACGGCGGCGAAGCCAAATCACCGGCTATTTCGTCGTGATCGCCGTCGTCGTCGGCTACCGGCCTAAAACACATCAAAAGTTTGCCCCTCCCACGGTTCTTCGTGGGATCCATCGACGCCAACTACTTCTCAATAAAATCCATGCAAAATTTTAAAGGCAAAAACAATAAAAGAGAGGGAATTAACGAAACGACAAAAAAAGAGAGACGATGAAAAAAAGGGGAAACGGTGGGAATTCCTAAAAAACGACAGTAATTTTTTTAAGAAAATTCCTATACGTCGTCTCTCAAATTCTTCGCCGTTTCATCCCTTTGAATTATGGTAAATAATTAATTACTTCAATCCAATTATTAACCGCATTTATTTCTCTCTAAAATTTATTTAAAAATAAAAATGATACGTATATATCTGAGGACACGAAGGGACGTGTGTTTCCTAGTGGGTGTCGTGTGTGGCGTTTCGAGAGGTGAATAGAGGAGGAGGGCCGGCTTTGCCGCTCTTTACTTTTAACGGATATCTGATTTTATTTTTATTTTTTTTACCTTGTTTGGACCGAAATGGTCGGATTTTATCTAAATTTACTCCACCACTACAATGTCAAAGTTGTGTCTTCAACATGCTATATATGGTGCACACATATTTGATAGGGGCAATTTTTAAGTCCACTATGGATAGTAGATGACTTTTTTCTACCTACCAAGATAACAAAACTCTTTTCTACCTAAATTGGCGAAATTGCCCTTCTTTTAAGTTGGTGTTTTATGAATTTTGAATTTTGAAACGATGCAATTAATACTTTCCTTGAAAATCGGGTACAGTTCCCCCAAATACACACACCTATGTATAAAATCGTATACTCATATCGTGTCTTATTTAAAATTGGGCACGAATATTGGGCACGATATCGTGCCTAATTTTAACCGAGGCACGATATATCGTGCCTTATTTAAAATTGGGCATGAATATTGGGCACGATATCGTGCCCAATTTTTAATGGCGCGATATCGTTTCAATATAGGCACGATATCGTGCCTAGTTTTTCTTGAGGCGATATCGTGCAATATAGGGCACGATATATCGTGCCTAATTTTTACTTGAGGCACGATATTGTGCTCGTGTTCAATATAGACACGATATATATCGTGCACAATGCATCTTAGATTCGTAAATTTCAATTCTAAATATTAAAATATAAAAAAAAACACGATAATTTGTTTAAAAACAAAAAAAGAATAAAAAATATGAAAATAGTTTTTAAAAAAATACACACTTTTTCGAAAATATTTTCCATTTTTTCTTAGAATATTTTCCATTTTTTTAAAGTATCTTGAAATTATAAAATAATAAAAACTAAAATTATTTTCAATTTTTTTATAATAAACGATTTTACAAAAATCGATTTTGTTTTAAAAAACTAAAACTTGTGTTAAAAATCAAAATAAAGAAAGTATATTAATGTGAGAGAGAAATATGTGAGAGATAAAGTATCAAGGGTATTTGGGTAAAAGAACCAAAAAATGGGTAGAAAACTTAGTTTTTTATCTCACATGTTATAAAAGTTTTTGTTCTATCCTAAGTGGGTAGTTCCCACCATTTGCTTTATTGGATATGGCATCCATTTTGGGACTTAGGGGTGAAAAACAAAGGAGAATTTCATAATAGGATCCAAATTTAAGAAAATCTATTATTTTAAGATCCATAATTTCAACATTCTCAAATTAGGATCCAATTTTTATTTTTTTCTCAAATTGGGCTCTCTCTCAAATTTTGTGTTCTCACTTCAAGACCCAAAATTTCAACATTCTCAAATCAAGACCAATTTTTATTTTTTTTTCTCAAATCGGGCCCTCTCCCAAATTTTGGGCTCTCAATTCAGGTTTTAAAATTTAACAAAAAGAGAAATATTAATGTAATCTATCACATCAACCACAAAAATAATTTTTGTTCGCGCTTTTTTTTAGCTTCACCGCAAGTGTACGGTGTAGTTTATAGAATAGGGTAAGCAAGATCGTATCCACGAGACTAATAAATTTATGCGCTAAGTATTGAGCTAAGATAGTCTTATTTTTATTTAGACGATCGAAATTTGATAATTGTTGTAAAGTAAAGACAAGATTAACCACGAAAACACAATATACTAAGAATAGTGGAATTATCAAGGGAATGAAATGGATTCCCGGGTTATGGTTTCAATTAATATTCCTCTTGTTGTCCGATTTAATCAAAGTCAAAGTTATTATCACTACACCTATAAAGACGATCACAACGGTATTTTATCCTTCCTCTCGAGATGTATATAAAGTGTAGATTGAAATATCTATGCTAGATCTCTACTCAACATAAGATACACAACTCCCAAATGCACAAAAGATCATATATCCTCACAAATATTCACAAACCTCTCGATTATGCAAATATTCATGTCAAGTACTCAAGATCTAATATTGAAACTCATCTCTCGAATTATGAATCAATATATCAAACATGCTAAATCATTGGCAAATGATAAAACAAAAATAAGAACAAAGTACTCAAATAGACTTCAAGACAATAACTTCAATTAAGATTAATACATTTAACAAGAGTTCAATTAATCTACTTCCAAAACCCTGAAATCACAAGAAGTTTAGCTACTCATTACAAATAAACAACCCATGTAGACAAATTGTTCATATTCATGACAAGCTAAAATAAAAGATTAAAGCACAAAGAATGAGAAAACTTAGGAAATGGATAATCTCTCGATTGATCTTCAATCCTCAAGCTTCGATTCGACCCGATTCTTCCCTTGGTTCTTTCTTGATGAAGTTGATGTATTTCTTGTGTTCTTGGGTGTATTCCCAAGATTTCCTTCATACCCTAGACCAAGCCTCCCATTTATGTATTTATAGCCCCTAAAAAGTCCAAGAAAAAGGTGAAGAAACATAGTAATTTCCGCCTCGGCGCTACGGCGCCCAGCAATTTCGCAAAAAACCGAGCCGCCCTGGAATGCAGCTTCACCTAAAAAAAAAAAAATCAATAGCCTTTTAACGGGCGTTGCAGCGCCCCGCCCGAGTTTTTCACCCACCAAATGTTGGAATTTGCTTTTGAGCCCTTCTTCAAAGTTGTAGCTCTATCTCTTAGCTTTCCATAGACACTTGAATCATCCCAATATCAATTTTGTAGAGAGAGTTATGGCCAAAATACGAAACGCTGCCAGTGATGGAAATTTCCGACGCGTTTGGGCGTTTCTTCAAATTAATCTCTCTTTGTTTGCTCGTTTGTACTTCTTTTGATACACGATTCATTACTATGACTATAAACCCAATATAATTGGCTCTCAACATGGCTTGGCTACTCAAATGACTCAAAATACTCAAAAACAACACAAAACTCAAGTCTTGAAGCCCAAATCAATGGTATAAAACCAAGTGAACAAATACCCCCAAACTTAAATTGTTGGCCATCCCGGTCAACACTTTTAAAAACAAGACAAAACATGACTGGGAGTAATGAAAAGTTGAACGCACAACAACTCCATAAAATTTTGTATTGTTCATTGTAGGTATCAAGCAACGAATTAACTAAGCCTCAAACATCTAACATAGAGCACATATCAAAGAAACCATGGTAAATGCTAAGAATTACACCTCACAAAGATCAAGTGTATACTCTCATCTCGAATGAATATAGGACGTGTTTACGCTCAATTCAATTCAATATTGCGAGAATTACCATAGGCTTGCAAATCGCCTCATATCTCTCGCCACTAGGATGTATGCAAAATTGTGAATCAAAAAGGACTTTTTTCTTTGGTTGTAATGAAGGCTCTTTGGTTGGGGTAGGGAAATATGGATAGAGTGACTCAAACTCAAGCGTATAGACCGATGAGCATATAATTCATCTACATTAAAGCTCAATATGCTACTCAAATCACCTCTCATTTTCACCAACTCTTCTTATCTCCATCACCTTTATTTTGTAAACTCAACCATTCACATTACAATTCTTAACCTCCAAGTTCATCCAAAGAAAACTCATTCATTGAATAATTTTTTTTTTTGGACTCATATATGAGTTTTCAACATTTCATATCTCCATTTTCTTTCTCTTTTGTTCCCATCAACCAACTCTAACACCACCTTATAACATTTTTATTTCACTCATTCACCCTTATTCAATCCCTTTACTCAATGTTATACGCTCAAGTGTTGGGTAAAAGATTTATCAAGTTAAGGCTTGAATTGTGACTATCAAAAATTAGGCAATAGGCTCAAGTTGGCTAACTAGGGATTTCAATATCATCATTAGGTAAGCAAAAGGCTTGAAGGGCTAACAAAATGGCCTTTGATCATTTTCACACCGCATACAACATGTGACCTTGATGAGATATCGAAGCAAGTTCTAGAATTCTAACAACATGAATGATACACTCAAATTAACAACAAGATCGCATATGATGAAAGCAATAAAGGCTCAAAAGCTCACAGGCTTGCAAATACGTAATTCAAAGCATCAAACCATGTTCTCAATATCCACATGCTCAATATCATATATTCATGGCTCAATCAACTCATACTCAACACCCAATCAAAACATTACAAATTTTTTTCAAAAATATAAGCATCAAGTCTCGCCGCACATGGTCAACTCACTCCTTAAAATCTATGAAAATAATAAACGTGCTAAAATCAGAACGTGCTTCTAATGCAAATGCAACCTAAAATGCTTTACATGCAACTATATGGAAACACACAAAATGCACATTTTTTTTTTCAATCCACACACACATTTCATATCAAAATAACTATCTCTCCCCAAACTTAAATGAAATTATATCGTACGTAAGAGAGATATAATTTCAATATAAACTGTGTGGATTGGACTCCGATTTATTGTGGGGGTGGAGGCGGTTCGTGGCCCTCCCAGCGTCTCTCCTCCGCACGCGCGCCCGTGTGTGGTCGCGAGTAAAATCGGTAATTTTCTTTTTTTTTTAAAAAGAAAACGGAAAAAAAAATCACACCACAAATTGTTGGGTTGCCTCCCAACAAGCGCTATATTTAACGCCTTTAGCTCGACGCCTTTGTTAATTTCAATTCGTACCACCTTTGAATGCATATATTAGCCGCTTTGGGTCGTAACCGAAATCTGTTTTTGCATTGTTTGCATCTAGTAATGCATAATTAGGATTTCCAAGAAAGTAGTGAAGTCCTGGTGTTGGAACACTTTGATTTGATTTACGCGCATATTGTTCGTGTGCATATGCATAGTTCGTGCTCGTCTCATTCTCGGAATAGTTTTCTTATGATATCTTGCACGACGCTGCCGCACGGGCGTACACACATGGTTCGTGTGTTCCTTGTCCCTGTTTTTGCTCCTTTCTGGTACCACACACGAGCCGAAAGTGCATGACACATAACTGTGTTTGTTCCGAACTTTCTTGCTTTTCCAAGATCTTCACTCCTCGTATTCGGTACCACTCCTTTGATGAATGGCACTAGATTGTTCCTTTGAGTTGGCTTCAGGTGCTTAAAAATCGCTCTTTTGATGTTGCCCACCAACAATTGTAACTAATTGCCCATTTGAGTCTCGAGATTTTTCAATTGTGAATCCATAGTATTGGTGTGTCGTGTCAATTGCAACTTCATCTTGTCCATCTTTGCTTCGTTTTTGGTAAGGCTATTTCCCATTTCCCCATGAATAAATTTATTTGACTCATAAATGAAGTCGTTTGATTCATGAATGAAATGAGGCGTCTTCCAAAGATGGTTTCGCCTCTTCCATCCGAACGGGTGCACCTATACCAATTCAAAGAAACAAATCAAGCATTGTAGAAAGTAGAATTTACAAAAGAAAAATGAAAAAAATAAAAAAAAATTGTCTAAATTAAGAATAATTCTATCTATCGCAATATTAGCACCAAAAATTGTATTAGTCCCTGCAACGGCGCCAAAAACTTGTTCGCCTTATTTTTAGCTTCACCGCAAAGTGTACGGTGTAGTTTATAGAATAGGGTAAGCAAGGTCGTATCCACGAGACTAATAAATTTATGCGCTAAGTATTGAGCTAAGATAGTCTTATTTTTATTTAGACGATCGAAATTTGATAATTGTTGTAGAAGTAAAGACAAGATTAACCACGAAAACACAAGATACTAAGAATAGTGGAATTATCAAGGGAATGAAATGGATTCCTGTTATGGTTTCAATTAATATTCCTCTTGTTGTCCGATTTAATCAAAGTCAAAGTTATTATCACTACACCTATAAGACGATCACAACGGTATTTTATCCTTCCTCTCGAGATGTATATAAAGTGTAGATTGAAATATCTATGCTAGCATCTCTACTCAACATAAGATACACAACTCCCAAATGCACAAAAGATCATATATCCTCACAAATATTCACAAACCTCTCGATTATGCAAATATTCATGTCAAGTACTCAAGATCTAATATTGAAACTCATCTCTCGAATTATGAATCAATATATCAAACATGCTAAATCATTGGCCAAATGATAAAACAAAAATAAGAACAAAGTACTCAAATAGGCTTCAAGACAATAACTTCAATTAAGATTAATACATTCAACAAGAGTTCAATTAATCTACTTCCAAAACCCTAAATCACAAGAAGTTTAGCTACTCATTACAAATAAACAACCCATGACAAATTGTTCATATTCATGACAAGCTAAAATAAAAGATTAAAGCACAAAGAATGAGAAAACTTAGGAAATGGATAATCTCTCGATTGATCTTCAATCCTCAAGCTTCGATTCGACCCGATTCTTCCCTCGTTCTTCCTTGATGAAGTTGATGTATTTCTTGTGTTCTTGGGTGTATTCCCACCTTTCCTTCATACCCTAGATCAAGCCTCCCATTTATGTATTTATAGCCCTAAAAAGTCCAAGAAAAAGGTGAAGAAACATAGTAATTTCCGCCTCTAGGAAAACAACGCCAAAGAATTTCGCAAAATCGAGCCACCCTGGTGCCGCAGCGCCACCTAAAAATCAATCAAAAATCATAGCTTTATTTGCTTTGGTATTTACCGCCGCCCGAGTTTTTCACCCACCAAATGTTGGAATTTGCTTTTTAGCCCTTCTTCAAAGTTGTAGCTCTATCTCTTAGCTTTCCATAGCCACTTGAATCATCTCAATATCAATTTTTTAGAGAGTTATGGCCAAAATACGAAACGCTAATGATGGAAATTTCGAGACGCGTTTGGACGTTTCTTCAAATCAATCTCTCTTTGTTTGCTCGTTTGTACTTCTTTTGATACACTATTCATTACTATGACTATAAACTCAATATAATTGGCTCTCAACATGTCTTGGCTACTCAAATGACTCAAAATACTCAAAAACAACACAAAACTCAAGTCTTGGAAGCCAAATCAATGGTATAAAACCAAGTGAACAATTTTCTTTTCTTTTTTATTTTTTTGATCATTCCTTTTTTCCTAATCGATACTTGTTTTAAACTGTAAAATTCAATCATAATTTGGATATCTTATTTTTTTAGTAACTAAAAATATTTTACTACTTCTTTTCATTCATAATTGGGTATATCTTATTTTTTTAGTAACCAATAAATATTTTACAAAGATTTTTCATCTTGTTAGCTACATACATTTATATTAATAGATCTTGATTTCTACATGTTAAACAAAATTGATAATAAGTATGGATAGGTATAAAGAATGAGCGGAAAAATGAAAAAAGGAAGAATAATATTATTTATGGTTTACGTGATAGATTACACTAATATTTCTCTTTCTCGTAAATTCTAAAACTTGAAGGAGAACCCAAAATTTGGGGAGGGCCATGTTTAAGAAAAAAATAAAAATTGAGTTTTGAATTGAGAAGGTTGAAATTTTTGGTCTTGAAGTGAGAACCCAAAATTTGAGAAATAAAAATAAAAATTGGATTTTGATTTGAGAAGGTTGAATTTTTAGTCTTAAAGTGATAGATTTTCTTAAATTTGGACTCTATTATGAAATTCACCCAAGAAACAAACTACTTTAAGTTTAAAATAAGTTTGTGTTTTTTTTTTTTTTTTGGAAAACAAAAGGAAGAACAAAACATTAATAAAGCAAATCGAATCGCGATTCATTACGATAATGAGGGGAGGATCATCTCGCCACTCTTTGACACTGCATAGAATACTATGCTCTAACTAACACATGAGCAACACTATTCGTTGATCTCTTAATAAAAGAACAAGTCACATTTGGAAGGTACTCCAACAAATTCCTACACTCCATGAAAATATCCGAAAAATACGAGTTGTCCATTAATTTGTCTTTTAATGCTTTGATCACCAAAAGCAAATTGCTCCAAAAAAACATTAGCATTACTCTAATAATCTTTCAACCAACTCAAAGCCTCTCTTATCCCTATTGCTTCACCATTTCACCACCATATGCCCAAGACATCAACCATGTTTAGCAAAGAATGAATTTCCTTTTCCCCCGTAAATCGCAATGTTAGAGATATCATGTAGAGTGGTTGTTGAAATTAACTCCTTACAATATTAATCGCCGCACCCTTTGTTCCACCTATTCCGCACGAAACCGTCGCCCGATGTGTGTCTCTTCCTCCACGTGGTCATCGATTTGCACGAAAATTAGAATGACATTTTCGTAACCGTCATCGTCCCGGTTTGTGAATCGAATTTCGCCCCGAATTGGAGGATCTTAACCACTAACCTCCGACTGACCGAGCTTGCTGGACGAGCCCTTAACCATGATCCATACGCACGCTCCGTAAAAATGGTAGGATTATTGACTATTGAGAAGTTCAACTATAGTTTGGTTGACTTCCACCATGATCACAAAGAACGAAAGGAAAGAAAAGAAGAAAATACACTAGAAGCGAAATAAGAGAGACAACAAAACAAAACTAAAGATCACAGACATTGTTAGAAAAACAAGAACAAACATACTTGTCGAGGACGAGACCTTCAACACTGACGTAATTAATTATAAAAATAATACTCCAACAGACTTAGAATATCCAAATGCACAAAATTTACCATCACAAATAATCGCAAGGAGACAATCTATCCCGTAATAACACCTAACAACTTCAAATAAGGCGGTTTTGCTCTAAAACCAACCTTAATCCGCTTTTTCACCGCCCCATCGGCCGGGCACGGCGGATCTCGGGACCCGGACCGGTTGCTATTTTGACAAACAGAAAGAAGAAGAAGTTTCGTGATGGATGCGTTTGCCGATTTTGGGAGGTCAGTAAGTATCTTCAATATAATTTAAGTAAAATGTAAAATAAATAAGTTTGTGTTTTAGATTTGTATAAATTTATAATTTTGTTGGTCTTACGATTTTGATCTTTCTAATCAAGAAAGATTTACATACCAATATGTACTATACATACTAATTTTAATTTCCTTGTTCCTTTCTTTATTTCAAATACAAATGAGAGTATATAACTTCGTTTTTTTGTTTGAAGTATGTAAAAATTACTTATAGTAGAGGAGATTCCTAGAAATTACTAGACGAATTTCTCCAGTCACCATCCACTCCTCTTTTTGATCATATAAATAATTGCACAGGTATCGAGTATTGTGTTGTATTTGATCCACTATATAATAATTTAAGAGAAAAATTAACTATATATTAGCGATTAATAACATACCATAATTGACTATATGACAAATAATTTAATGAAAAAAACACAATTTGTACATTTCTTATAAGACTCAACCTTGACAATATTATTAAACTTTTGAAATAAGTCTTGGGGGCGTTATTCACAACCCCAAAATTGATGAAAGACACTCACATCCATATAATTGCAAAAATATCATTCACTTAAAAGACCATATTACCCTTACTTAAGGAAATTCAATACACACACATTCTTCTTCTTCTTGAACAAAGTTGATTTTTTTTATAAACCCTAAATTTTTCCAACACCCAAATTGTTGCGGATACGATAATAAAATATTCATATCCCCAAATAATGAATGTATATTCTTAGTTTATAGCATTAAATATGTTATTTCTCAAATTTTCGGTTAAAAATATTGCCATATAATAGCGATACGACACTTGGCATGATCACACACTATGAAAAAAATATATCATGCGACATCGTGCCATGTGGCATGATGGCCAAAAAATTAATCATCCATTGTGGCATTGTGTCATGTGGCATGATGGCAAAAATCAATTGTGTCATCATACCATGTGGCATGATGGCCAAAAATTCATCATCCATCATGTCATCGCGTGCCATGTGGCATGATGACAGAAAATCCATCGTGCCATGTGGCATGATGACAGAGAAATCTATCGTGTCATCGTGCCACCTAGGGTTTTTTGTGCAATGGTAAATTGAAAATTATGAGGGTGTATTTAGTAATTATGTTATATTTTAAAAAGTAGGTGGGGTGTATTTGATAAGTGTGATCAATTTTGGGGCGTGAATAGCACCACCCAAAGTGATAAAGTAATAGTAATTTTTAAAGATCGTTTGTTTAGACTCATATCATTATTCAAAGTTTGATTTATTTGCACGTCGGTTCCTTCATGGAGGCATTGAGTCAAAAGAGTAATAAGACCCAAAAAATAATAATAAAATTTAGGGCTCTAAAAGTTTTAATGTTTTATATGTATATCCACGATAGATGTAAAAAAAGAAAGAACTTTCAAACTTTTTCAAATTTCATAGGATTCTTTTAGTGTTAGCTATTTTCTCTTTATAATCGTTCGAGCTCGTTCTTCTACAAAACCCGATTTGCAATTTTCCAAAACCTCAATTTTTTGTGATTAGCCCAAACCTCAAAGGAGTTTTGTAAATATAATCCCTTCAAACCTAATTTCTCCGACCAACCATGTCACATGATAGATTGAATGGTTTCGTTATGCTATCAATTGAGAAATGAATAATTGAGAACTTGATTATATAGACTTGATCAATACTTTTGTCGCCAAAATTGTGAGACAAATCTGTATTTAAATAATCACTTTGAACATGTTTGTTATATTATTTTAACTAATAATGTACATTAGTGCAAAGTTTATTTTTTACTATTATTTTATGTTGTTTTTTTAAATTTATAAAATATGGCACATTTTAAAGATAATGAGAGCATAAAATGAAGAATGAAATCATTGTATATATTATAAGATGATGATACACACTGTATTTAACTATTTATATTTTATAGAAGGGAGGTTAACTTCTATGAACTAACTCTAACTACCAGCTTGCTTTATTAAACTGATTTAGCTAACTAAATATAACAAACTATTAGGTGAAGTAACAAACTCGCTGACACTATAACAATGTGCAAATTTAGTCTAGATTTGACTTTCAAGAAAATAAAAGAAAAAATATGATTATTTACAATAGTTGATAAAGCAGACTCAATAAATGTATAGAAAGTCAATTAAATAAGATGTAAGAAAAATGATTAAGAATGAGAAAGAGAGAGATAAGAGAGAATTGCAACAAATTTAACTGGAAAAAAATATCATTATTGACGCAATAGCCGAAAAACAACCACTACCCTTAGCACGGAGTAAACCATCGGGTTTGGCGTGATAGTATGCAAACCACATCGCAATTTAGATAAATCGCACCGCATGCCCATGTGCAAAAACTTAAACAAGTGGTGTAACAGTGTTGATTCGAATTTCACCTTCTAACTTCAAGAACTCAACTCTACATGGCTAGATCATCCTATGAGGAGCGAGAAATATGATTATTGATTATATACAATGAGAGAATATATTCATTACTATTTAATTCGTCATAGAGAATTGGTTTGTATAATAGATTAATCATTCAAGTGGAACACAATTTTGTGGGTAAACATGACAATACATTAAAAATCATATTAGCATGTTACATAATTAAGTCTCAAATCGTTATCTTTTTGAAAATCAATTATATATGAAAAATAAATGTATGTGACAAATTAATTATAATAGTTAACTTATGGATGTGTCAATGAAGTGTATATATACAGTATAACATCAATAATTTAATATTCGATTAATTAATAATTTTGTTTAAATAAAATTTTTGGTCGGTCCCGAATTGGGAACAACAAACAAAATTAATAACTCGCTAATTTAATATATTTTTAAATTAATAAATATTAACAGTCCCAAAGTTATTAATTATTTGAAGTGTCAATGAAGTAACGCGATTTCTCCTAGTGGCGCCCTTTTTTCCTTCGAGCACACCCGTCGTCATAACTCATATAAGGTGAGAAGACTGACAGTGAAAAACTACACAAACACGCCAAAAACGCTTCCATTGCTTTTCTTCTCTCTCGCTCTGCCAAAACTTAGGGCAAAGAATATATACACCTGTATACAAAACGGTTACGCATACTTTCGCCTCCAACATTTCGTTGCCTCTCTTCGCCTTTGCTTGCGGTGTGAGAAATTACAGTCGAGCAACTCTTTTTGTTAGGAGAAAAACACATGGAGCTGCTCCGATCGAATCTCTCTCGGGTCCGGATCCCCGAGCCTACCAATCGCATCTACAAGGAAGAATGCTGCATTTCTTTCGATACTCCGGTATTTATTTGCTCCAATTTTTACTCGCTATAGTTTTGCTTGTGAATATATGTATGTGAACTGAATGGATTATTTGAACGCAATGGCAGCTTGTGTCTCTTCTTTCTATGGAATCACTTCGCGTTGTCTGTTATTGTTTTTGCTATATGCTTGTTGTTTTTATATTACTTTTATCATTTTTGCAAATTTAGGGTTTATCAAATGGGTGTGAGTTAGTGTTTGGGTCCCCGAATTTTGAACTGGTGGCTGGAACACGTTTCATATGGTGTCATTGTTGCTCGATTATATGTTTGAGCTTTGGTTCTTACTATCACGTTGTGTGGTGGAGAAATATGTAAAGTATGAATATGCGAGAGAGCTGAAATGCGTCATTGCTTGACACTCTCTGAGTTGCCTTGAACTGTATAAAATGCTGCTGATATTTCCTACATTCTTTACGTATGAGGTGCTCTTTTTTTTTTCCCCTTGTGTGCAGAAATCAGAGGGTGGACTGTTTGTGGATATGAGTTCATTTCTTGCATTTGGCAAGGAGTTTGTTGGCTGGAACTATGAGAAGACTGGGAATCCTGTTTATCTGCACATCAAGGAGACCCAAAAGCTGGTTTCTGAAGAAGATAGACCATCTAAGAAACCAACACTTCTAGCCATAGGTACTGATAATTGGAGTTTAAGTGGAGTACTTTTATTTTACTTGCAATACCATTGCTCATAAAAGTTTGGATATAAAGCAACCAAAAAATGGCACTGATTTTTCACGTGTACTTACATTAGCAGATCCATTACCCAATCCCTGCCATTTTATATTAGCAGAGAAGCCCTAATTATGTTATTAATAATTCAAAAATATTGATGATTATTCTTTTAGGCTGAAATGACAATGTGTCTAATAGTGAAATAGAGAGAAGCGGTGTTCTTTTACTTTACATGTGCTTCAATAAAATAAGTGTGAAATAGTATCAAGTGAGTTTTGAGTAATTTAGGTGCTGATTGGCTTTGTGTCTTCAACTATGGAGCATTTATATTGTCCTCTCCTTTATCCACTTCATCTTCACGCCAAGGATTTGGGGTTAGCTCTTATTTGATGCTCTTTGCCCCTTTCTTGGATATTTGTCGGATGCATCAAATGATTCTTGTATTGAATCTGTTTCTTTTTTGCAATCCTTGTTAATCATGTTATATCCAGTAAGTACCTTCTTTGAAAAAAATTCTGCAAATTGATTTTTTATTTATTTTTAATTATTGTGTCTATAGGTGTTGATGGAGGATTTGATAACAAGGACCCAGTATATGAACAGAGCTATGAGATAGTCATTTTGCCAGATTTTGTTACCCTTCCTTTTCCGTCAGTGGAGTTGCCAGAAAAGGTATTTCTCTCCTTTCTTTATTACATTTGTCAAATTATATATGATGCATGTGTATACATAGGCTTAGTTTTTATTTCTTGAATATGTCACTTTTGTTGCAGGTTAGATTAGCAGTTGATGCTGTCATTATGAATGTGGGTGCGGAAAAGAAAGAGCAAGTTGCTGCCTGGACTGCTGATACAAAGCTCATTAGTAAACATGCTGTGGAATTGAAACAGCTTGACAATGGGGTCATCGTTCCTCCATCTGGTTGGAAGTGTGAAAAGTGCGACAAGACTGACAATCTTTGGTTAAATTTAACAGATGGATCAATCCTCTGTGGTAGAAAAAATTGGGATGGAAGTGGGGGTAATGACCACGCAGTTAACCATTACAACGTGACTAAGTATCCTCTGGCTGTAAAGCTTGGGACAATAACTGCTGATTTGGAGGCAGCAGGTAATGCCTGCATTCTCTTCGTTATCTACCTGCTTTTATCTGCTCTCATACTTTAAATCCTGGTAATGATAATGGTTGCACAGCATGGGTATCTTTTCTTAAGAATTTAATAGTCAGTGCAATGCAAAATCTAGTATGGAAACTGCAGTGTGTTATGCCTGCTGTGGTGTTGGGTTGATGGAGAAGTTATTGTTGGACTTATCAGTTATCATCAATTTATAACAATGTTCTCTTTTTCATGTGATGCAATTTTCATTAAAATCCAATTTGTTCTTTCTTCTAATAAGTATCATGGGAGACAAATTAAGAACGTGGATAGATGAGTGGAAATTGTTTGGTATAATACTATGGCAGACCTTATGTGTTTAAGACCATTATGATGGTTAACATAAATCAATGCTGCTATTGTTCTTTTGGCAATTGTTAGTTATTCGTAAAAATATTAGTTGCTTGATTGTAGTTATTATTTATTTTTATCTGTTGTAAGTTGCTAAAGTCATGTTTGGAAAATCAACAAGTAAGCATGATTGGAAATGTTGGTAATTTAACATGTGGGGAAAATCTTGGAACAGTAGAACGCTAGAGCTCATTTGTTTTTCGGATCTTTTAACTTTTTAATTCAAAATGTCCAAAACATGTTGTTTTGGTGGTTTTCTTTGGCAAAAGCCCAAAAACCTGCCCACCTTTCCCATCGAGAAATTGCTTGATGGCATTCCCCATTTCTAAGCCTGTTGGGACCTAGGTTGCAAATTGTCCTCATGCCGCCCTTCAATCAAATCATGGCTGCTTTAACTACCTTGTTTATTGTTTTGTTCAACAAATGCATCCTCCTATCCCTTTTCTCACACCAAGACCTCCAACTGGTCTAACATTTCAAAGAAAGAAAGGGAAAAAAGAAAGAAAGAAAAAGATAGGCAAACCAAACAATTCCCAAGACATAGTCACATAAAATCCCTAATTATAATTCAGAGGAAGGAATTGTGGATTGACAAAACATAATCAAACAATTCCCTAGTATCAGGTTTAAATAGGTGGAAAAGAAGAGAAATTAGGGAGCAGGGCAGTTCCTTATTCTGTCGCCCAAACAATTATCAAGCAAACCCAATACTAGAGGAAGACGTGACACCAGTTGTAAGAGGGGTATTGTTCTAAGTGGAGTGTGCACAGTGTGGTTAGAATATAAGGATGATGTGCTGAGAGGCATTATTGCACTTTACTACCCTTTTTTATTTTTACTTCTTGGGTTTTCTTGGTTGCACATATTGCACTGTTGAGCTCAAAGGGAGAGGGTGCCCAACCCACATTTATACATAATAACAGCCCAGTAAATAGGCAATGTGGGACAAACACAAACTCTAACACCCGCCCTCACGCCGAGCGTGCCAAACCAAATTGGTCGGGGTCCAATTCCCACCATCGCCTCCAAACCAAACTTGGGTGCTCGATACCATATTAAATGGGCTTGGGTAGAACTCATCCCCAAAAGCTAGCTCAAAGGGAGAGGGTGCCCAACCCACATTTATACATAATAACAGCCCAGTAAATAGGCGATGTGGGACAAACACAAACTCTAAGAGGTAGTATTTCACAAAAACATGTGTTTGTACTCTAACTTGGATTGATGGCTTTTATTTGCCTTCACCTTTCCTACACAATAAAATCCACAACTACCAGCTTATTAACATTTTTTATTACCTATTACATCATTAATACTCAAATTTTACTCTATTAAATTATCTAACTCAGACAAAATGTTTTACTTGAAACCCCACCACTATTAAAATAACTAAATATATGTACTATGGAAATGATGCAATAGAAAACAATAGAACATACATAAAAATGATTCTCGATCCTTTAATTTTTCTACCTGAAATTAATATCCAAATATATTTACAATTTTTGGCATGAAATAAACTGAACATTATTGAAAATGTTGGAAATGACATTTTTCAACAGAAAGAAAACCAAACAAGCCCCAATTCTCTGCCATTTATTTTTGATTGAAGGCTATAGCTTATTAGCTTAGTTGCTGTATTACTTGTTTCATATATAATCATGATGTTCGGACTTTGGCAGCTCAGATGTTTACTCTTATGACGAGGATGCAAGTGTTGTGGACCCACTTCTAGCACATCATCTGCAACATTTTGGTATTGACTTTTCATCGTTGCAAAAGGTAAAACGCTGGAAACTTGATGCATGTAACATGTCGCTTCTGTTTCATACACCTTAAAGTAGCTGTCATCATTGATCGTCATCGTCACCATCACCATCACCATAATTTTTTACATAATAAAATAGGTTTCTGTTTTCTGTGGTGTTAAAAAATTGTCATAACTGTTATGAATCGTGGAATTGGTCTTGGTAATATATTAGACTGAAATGACGACTGCTGAGAGGGAACTTGATCATAACACCAATTTCGACTGGAACCGCATTCAAGAGAGTGGGGAGGAAGTTGAGCCACTTTTTGGACCGGGTTACACAGGACTTGTAAATCTTGGCAACAGGTTTGTTTCTCGCTGTAGTAATATCACTGTATTCTAGTGTTATTTCTGCCTTCTTGTTCCCTAATTTGTTGGCTTTGCAGTTGTTACTTGGCTGCAACTATGCAAGTTGTGTTCTCCACACGTGGCTTCTGTTCACGGTTAGTTATGAGCTGTGGCTTTCAGATAGTAAATGACTTTTGACAATATTTTAGCTGTTACTATCTGTAACATGTTTCATTAGGATTTATCCTTACAGTGATTTTCTTTCTAGATACTATTTGGATCAAAGTTTGAAAGTGGCTTTTGAGTCTGCTCCAGCTGATCCAACTGTAGACCTAAATACGCAACTGTAAGTAAACAATATAAAACATCATCAATAGTGTTTCCTTTGTGATGTAGCAGCGACCTTGCAAGAATGGAAGAGAGTTATTGGAACTGTCCCCAATTCTTTCTAATAGTAGTTACTTCAAGTTGCAAATACTCTCTTTTGATAACATAAACACCATAGTTGTCAAAAAGCGCGCCTAGCGTCGCCTAGGCGACGCCTAGGCGATAGGCGACCATATACCGCCTAAGGGTGACTACAGGCGACAAAAGTGGCAAAGCGGTCGCCCGGGGCGCCTAGGCGTCGCTTTTTCTTGAGGCGATAGGCGACAAAAAGCGACGCCCGGCACCCTGGGCGTTTTTGTGTTCTCCAGTTTTTTTTTTTTTTTTTTTTTTTTTAATACAAAGGGCTTTTAAGTAAAGTGTGTTTTAAAGTCTTAAACCCTAAAGCATAACCCACTAGTCCACTACCCAGTCAAAGACCATTCACTGCTCTCAAAGAAAGAGAGAAGAAAGAGCAGAACTGCGCTACAGTACGCCGCTACAGTACACCGCAGTACCCCACTGCGCGCGCTACAGTATGCGCTACAGTGCACAACCAGGTATTGTTATGAAAAATATTGGTGATTGTAATAATGAGTGGTTAATTGGTGAGATGGAAGCCGGTGATGAACCTGTCTTTGAGTTATAATGATGAGGATGAAATGGGGGATTTTGAAAGTGATTGATTTATGCATCTTGCTTGACCAAACTTTAAAATACTTAGGATGGGATTGAATTTTAATGTTGTTTTGTTGACATTATATTATTATCACTATGCTTTTGTTGCTTGATGATTTACTTTAGTATGATTTATTATTTTTGTTGTTGATGTTTAGGAGAATATAAATATATAACATGTTTTTCTAGTTGTTGTCGCCTTGCGTGGCAAGGCCATCGCTTTTTGTCGCCTAGGCCATCGGGCGCTAGTCCATGGCTTGTCGCCTTGGCGTCGCCTATCGCTTTAACAACTATGATAAACACTAGATGTTTTCCTTGGCAAATGGTTCCTGTAGTGTTGTCACATGTTAAACATTCTACTCGTCTTTGTAGCAGTTGCATGTTGAAGACCTTGTTTAGTTTAATTCACATGAAACTAGTTAACCAGTTATTGTAAAAGTATATGTTTTGCTTTAATTTACTGCTACTTATTGGTTGACAACTTCCTTTTTCTTTGCAGAACAAAGCTAGGTCATGGATTGCTTTCTGGTAAATATTCCTTTCCAGCTGCCAAGGTATGTTCAGTTCATTGTTTAATGCTCTGTTTCTTTTCTTCCCCCCCTCTCCCCACCCTCTTTCCCTCTCTGTTGTTGCAAATTCAAATTACCATTTTTCCCCTCACAGAAAGACGACACAGAAGATGCAGCACAGGCTACATTAACTGCTGTAAGAACATATTCTTTTTGTCCCCCCTTGTATAAGTTTGTTATTGTATTATTATTTCTGGATCTCCTCTGTTATCAAATCATTATTGGTTTATAGCAGTTTGATAGAAAATAAGAATCCCAAAAAAAAGTAAAGTACTTTATCTTGTGTTGGTAAGAGACAAAGATAATTTGTAACATTGAAGTAGATCAACGAAATACTTATTGCTTTAAGTTTTCTGTTGCACTGCTTCAATGAGTTGCATTCTGGCTCTCTAATCCTGAGTGTTTTGACTGCCTTCAACTTTCAGAAACAAGAAGGAATTCCTCCTCGAATGTTCAAGTCTGTAATTGCTGCAAAACATCCTGAATTTTCGACTATGAGACAACAGGTATGGTTACAATCTCGGATTGTTATTTACAAATAAATCAGCTTGATATGATAGCACCAATAAGCTCACAACCTTATTAGGTTGAGCTTATAGGTTTTGAGTGCCATTTTATGGATGATGTTTAGTAAATTGTTGTTGCGCAACTGTTACTTCGACTTCACTGGGAAACTGTCAGGTGCCCCAACAGTGAAATAGTTAAATGCTAGATCAGTTGGGCAGAAGTGAACATGTAATAAATGGCTATGTCGTTTCCGTCTTGTACTATGTATACTTTGGCTCACAAAGTCACAACTGTTTTATGCTGCGGCATAGAAATGGTATAAACTCTGGATTGGAACCTCTTGTTACCTTTAAAATTTTATATTTCTTTTTCACTTTCTACAGTATATCGGCTATGATTGTTGTATTTTTATTAATGGGTTTGACAAGAAAGTTTGTTATCTAGGATGCTCTAGAGTTCTTCCTGCATCTTATTGACCAAGTTGAGCGTGTCAACATGGGGAACCCCTTATTTGATCCTTCAAGGAGTTTCAAGTTTGGTATTGAAGAGCGGTTGCAATGTCCCTCAGGCAAAGTTGCCTATAACAAAAGACATGACTATATTCTTTCTCTAAATATTCCATTGCACAAAGCTACAAACAAAAGTGAGTTCAGCTCACTATTGCAAGCCTAATATCTTGTCATGATTTAAATAGCATCTCCTTTAACACCACAATTTCTTGTTACGTCAGAGGAATTGGAAGATTTCCAAAACTGAAAGCTGAGAAGGATGCAAGAGGAGAAGAACTGTGAGTTGAAACCCTCCTATATGCATTCATCTTGTGCATCCTTTACTAAATATATCTTTTGCGACAGGTCTTCCGAAGAAATTGTTCGCCCCCAGTACCATTGATGGACTGTTTGGAATGCTTTTCTGCTCCTGAGGAGTTGCATGATTTTTACAGCACTGCATTAAATGCCAAGACAACTGCAGTCAAGTTAGTTTTTTCCTCCTCATGTTACTGTCCTGATAAAAGAAGTAATTGGACTTAGTGTAGTTTCTTCCCTCCTCTCTTTCTATTTCTAGCTTATTTTTAAGCCTACATGTATGCATGCTGACTGCATTACATAGGCTTTAGGCTGAATGCTTGGGTTTTTAAATTAAATTCCATATCTAACTTATTTTCATATGTCCCTGCAGAACTGCAGGCCTGACTTCGTTCCTGATTATCTGGTATTGCACATGAGAAAATTTGTCCTGGAGGAGGGCTGGGTCCCAAAAAGCTTGGTGTGTACACATCTAGCTAGATTTTTTTTCAGATGCAATTTGTTGAAATTTTGTATGTTGATAGTTCATTCTTTTATTTTCTTACCTTTCTTTCCTGGCTCGATATCTTAGATGTCTATGTAGATGTTCCTGATACCATAGACATTAGTAATATGCGCAGCAAAGGTCTTCAATCGTGGGAGGAATTGTTACCTGATGGTGGTATGTACTCTCTGCTTTGATATGCTGAACTCACTTTCTATTTTAATATGATAATACTCTCTAAATGATTTTGATGCCCTGATTCTGGATTGTTACGATGACTCACAATAAGAAAATTCGGATTGTGTCTCCTTGATGTATGATATTTGTCGTATACTTTGTCCTGCCTCCACTTCTGCTTTGTCAAGCAACTAAACTCTTGTTGCTTTAAAAACATTATTTTCAGTTCTACTTCTCATCGTAGAGTTTGCTTTATGATTTTGCTAATCTTTTTAAAAGTCATGATTGAGCCAGTGTCACTGACTAAAGTGATCTATATATATATATATATGTGTGTGTGTGTGTGTGTGTTTATCAACTAGTAGCCTTAATTGATCACTTGAAAATGGAAAATGCTATGACAATAACCTCTTTCAGAACGACAAGATTATTTTCGTTGCAAGTTTGGGGACAACCTTATTCCCCATGATGAAACCTCATCCTTGATTACGTGCTTGAGTAGGAACTTTGGAGTTGTCTTGCAGGCTGATGTTTTAACAAATGGTTACATGGTTATCATTTTAATGCTTCTTAATTGAGCCACGGGAGTTCCTCAGCTTGTTTATGTTCTGACAGACTGCCTATTCTCTGAGCCTTTTTTTTTTTTTTTTTTTCTTCATTTTTTTTTCTCTCTGCAAGCATGCCTTAAGTTTGTTATTTTGCATTTCCTGTCTATTTTGCAGCTGAGGAGGATGCTGAACCAAATGCTAATGAGGATATTGTTAACCAACTTGTGTCAATGGGATTTCAATATCTCCAGTGTCGAAAGGCTGCTATCAGTACGTCCAATGCTGGAGTTGAAGAGGCGATGAATTGGTTACTTAACCATATGGATGATCCAGGTATTACATGTCGATTGGTCTTGGGAGACTAGTTTATGTAATTATTAGTTTCATGGTTTATGGACGAGACGCCTATTGATACTTAAAGGTTTTCCCCAGACATTGATGAACCCATCACAAAAGCACAGAAGACTGCTCCATATATTGATCCATCAAAAGTTGATACTTTAATATCATTTGGTTTTGAGGAAGAAATTGCTCGGAAGGCACTACAGGCATCGGTAAAATACTTGTAACAGACTCTTTGTTTTTGGATTCTTCAAGAGAATTGTGAGATGTTACGTTAAATGGACCTTGTAATATCAGTATTCATTTCTTTACAGGGTGGTGATATTGAAAAAGCTACTGAATGGATATTTAATCCTCCTTCTGGTGTGTCAAGCATGGATACTACACCTAGTAGTAGTGGAAATGTGGCCGATGCTGCTCTGCCTGATGGACAAGGAAGTTAGTTCTTCCATATTCTTCTTTACATTTTCTTGTGGTTTTTTTAATGCTTTCTCTTCCAGATTTTAGGTGCTGTTCTGCTGGTGCTCAAGTAACTTGGTTTCTGATACTTACTAGTCAGTACTATATAGTTGCATATGCCTTGATTCTGCTGAATATTTTCGCCACTAAAATTATTTTGGTCATCTCTAACAGCACCTCAAAGTCTTCGGTTTGCCAATTTAAAGATCCTTAATGTTTCAGAACTTATAGAAGGGTAAAAAGAAGAAAGTTTCTCATATGATCACCGAATATCTTGTACTTTTTTGCTAATGTGTGAAAAGACTTAACTTTCTCCGTTATATTTTCTTTCTTTGTTTTTCCATGTGGGAAAAGAAGGCCTTTGAGGATTTTGGTGTTTGGAATATGCATGGTCGTCGCTCTATGATGATATTGGTTATAATGTATTGGAATATGGAACCTGTGCTGCTTTATAGTAGATGTTATCACATTTTGTGCTAAGGCATTTCTGTTACCTTTTCAGGATACCGGCTCATTGGATTGGTGAGCCACATTGGCACATCCACACACTGTGGGCATTATGTTGCTCATATCTACAAAGATGGTCGGTGGGTGATTTTCAATGATGATAAAGTTGCGCTCTCTAAAAATCCACCACTCGACATGGGATACTTGTACTTCTTTGAGAGGATTGATGGTTGAGTTACTTAGTATACTGTTGCTGAAGGATTAGCAAGATACAGAAAAGTAAGAAGCATGCTTGAAGCAATTTTTTCTGGAATTTGTCAGGCTGTGCTACTTTTTCTCGACTGAACCTTGAAATCTAGGCTTGAGGTGTGTATCATTCTTGATCCATCTCTGCAAGAGACAAGTGATATGCCAATTCTCTGTTTTGATACTGTTCTTCAGTTCAACTTTAAGTGATCATTGTCTTTTATAGTTAGTTGATACATGGGGGATGGGGCTACAGGCACAGGTGTCTACTTTCCCACATGAATTTGTAGGAAATATCAAATACTTTTACCTTTTTCTTTCTTTTCCTTACTAGTAAATTCAAGTACGTTAATGGGTAAAATCGATTTGTTTTCCGGTTGTAAGCAGAAAAAGCTCCCAACAAAAATTCAATTTGCATTTATATTTTGCTTTGCTCGATTACCCAATTAGCCGACTCTACTGTGATACACGCCCCGTCTGATTAGGAAAGGGGAACCTAGGTATTATTAATCCATGGTGATTGCATTCCTCTACCAATGCATTATTGTGCTTGCTGATTAATAGTGTGCCTGTGGTCTATTTAAGAAAATGTAGATTGCAGTTTTTTTTTAACCCGTTGTGTATTTTTTTCTAGTTCTGGATTGAGCACTTCAGAAATAAAGATAGTTATATAAGAGAATAAACACTTTGGAGAGTTAGGATTTCAGTCAATGAAGGCTATGGGGAAACAGTTGCCCTACAAGGCTACAAAGAGCATACATTTACGTTATGCAAAACTAACATTTTATAAAGACAGAAAACAGCGTTAAGAAACCAAGCTTTGAAATCAAAGGTTCAGTCAGTACTACACATTGTTCAGGAAGATAACTCAAATGATAAGAGAACACCTGTAGATTCTCCAATCTTTAACACCAGAGCATGTAACATTTCTGTTCCTACCTTCCCTATTAATTTACCCGATTCCTTTAGATTGAAAGAAATTTGAATTCATGCTACAACATAGAATATTTAAGGGTCATCATCATCATCAATGCACTGCCCCACTCGTGGGGTCGGTGGTGTGAATGGTTATAGTGTCAACTAATTGTCTACAATTAGTTTAACACTACAAATTCACACAAAAAGCAAAGTGGCAAAGTTTTATGCGGATGCCTTCCTGACTTAACCTTCATACGAAGGAGAAATGAGATGAAATTCCAAAATCATCATCATCATAGGATATGATGAGACGGCGATGAGTTGAAATAGTTCTTTCTAGTCATGTCCCATTACATGATTGATATTATAAAATCAACATGTACGTCATGGAACATGACCACATAGAATATTTAAGGGTAAATTATAAAAAACTATCCTGAAGATAAGTCTAATTACCAAAAAGTGGAGTTGTGTCAGAATTAGAAATATCAAAAGGTATTTACAAACATTCAATATCCATACAGGTTTGTATTTACTTAACTAATGAGGGTGTAATTTGTAAATAGAGACAAATATCAACAGATAATTTTGAAAGACAGATGATTTTTTTTTACCCCTCATGCTCCTGTTCCCCTGTTCCCAGTCTATTGTCAGTTAGTTCTGGCATGCCCACCCCCCATACTGAATTGGTCACCCAACCCAAAATGAGCCATCAATAACCATACAAAAGTAATCAGCTCCCCACCTTTGCTGAGCTGTTGTGCATGTGCATTGCCTTTGCAATGGCTCGCGCCAGAGCAGATTCCAGCCACACTTTACTCATCATCTCCCACATCTCGTCACGATCAACGGTCCTAAGATCCTTTGCAAGAATACATGCATCAAAAAGCAGGGACTTGCTCTTATCACCCTTTACCTCAACAGGTTTGACCCTTGTGTTCACCGATAGTAGTTTCTCACATGCTTCCTTTTGTTCAGACATTGATTTTCCCCCGTGAAAGAATCTCATCGCCTCAGCACACGTGTCCTGGAATCTGATTTGAGAAATGCCGGCTACTTCTGACATCATCGTCGGCCTCATTACAAGAAGATACAACATATAATCCGAGAGGATCTTGCAAATTTGCCGATGATCAGGTTTAGGTTCGTCATCTTGATTAGGAGCGTCAATTGTGAAATAAAGCAAGTCATGGCAATATGCCACAACAACACACTTTTATCGTATTCAACGTCCATCACACTTGACTTGACCGAATCAAGATTTTCGTGATCAGTAATAGCCCCTTTACCCTGGAATAACATATCTCCCTTGCAACTGCATCACTCATTCCTTGAGCTGTCCCCTTAAGCTCATAAAAATGAAATTTTTATCCCTTCATCCGCATGCATATGGGACTTGTGCCGTAATTAAGTCAAGCGTGCTCTTGAGCCCGAAATGATCAGTTATCGAGACCAACCATTTAAAACGTTTCTTCAAGCAGTAGCTAATCAAATTATGCTGAGAAATGCTTTCGGACCAACGAGCCTGATCGGAAACCCTCGTGTGGATCGAATGAATCACATTTAAGAACGTAGAATGCTTGAGACATACTATTGTCCAGTCACTGAATAAGATCTTCATTAGAGCTACAAATTCCAAGATCATAGCGCCCACAAGTAAGGCATAAGTAATAGGAAGATCAACAAGTAAAGCTTCTCGTGGGACTTAAAGAGCATAAAGGCAACCATTATCAAAATACGTGGGACTTAAAGAGCATAAAAACGGCAATCAAAATTTACTATGTGAATTTTTTTCCATATACTAACCATAATTAATGGTTTTTATATTGTAAAAGACAATTATTTAAAATTTTATCAAATTTTGGAATAAATTAGTTCATTTATTTTACCTTTAAAAATAATTTGGAGTTTTTGGGGAAAAGAAATTTTTGGAAAATTTTATGGGGGAAAGAAATTTTTGGAAAATTTTGGGGGAATTCTTTTTTTTTTTTGAAAATTTTGGGGGCAATTGTAAATTAATTTATTTATTTTACCCTTTAAAATATAATTTAAAAATTTTTTGGGGGAAAAAAATTTTTGAAAATTTTGGGGAGAGCGCCCCCCCTTGCCCCCTTGGTTCCGTTGACTGCCATCTTGGTGAAAAGCTCATCATACATGAAATTGAGCTCTACCTCCATAACTCCGAAAGCTTCATTTGGTTTCAATCCGAAGAAAAACCGTCTGCTCTCATTCCGTTCGTGGAAACTACTAAACATATAGTCAACGATAAGTCCCCTCAAAGTATTGCAATAAGACCTATATCCTTCTTGCACCACTTGGATCACTTCATGTGACGATCTCTCATCTCTCAGAACAGTGACATTTTCTGCAATTCTCTCAGGTTCTTTGGTAATAACAGTATCAACTGGCGACCGGGCTTCTTCCATTGATGCTTGTTCTTCCATAAGCTGAGCGTAATTTAGACCAGCGTCTGGCTGTGGTAGCATTGAAACCTTTAGAGTGCCTAAGCTCGCCAAATACAAAGCCCGTGTTCGTTCCCCATACTTAATCGCACCAGTTAAGAACGCGAGAATTGCGATAAGCCAAAAGTCACCAGGACTTGCCAGATAAAACACATAACCAACTGTAACAAGCTCAACTATCAGGCGAACCAAATGTCTGATCCATAGTTCGTTATCTTCGAGAGAAAATGCAGTAATGGAATCAGGGCCGCCGAGGTGGAGCAGCATAAATGGGGCCCACAAGGCCGCACGGGCATCATCCGCCCCACTTTTGCTACACTGGTTTCTTCACTGTTAACTATGCTCCCAATTGCGTAGATTGGAATCCAGTCGGCCAAAGATAAGCCGACCAAATAATCATGTTTGTTAAATACCATCCAGAGCGTTTCCGTAGAGGTGCCAAGAAAATCAACAGAATCTGGAAGCAGAGACTAATAACAACAGCACAACGGATGTTCCAAGCATCAAATATCTCCAAGAATATGTTCCGGAAACGTGGAACGATTTCCATGAGAGTAGTTGGTTCTTATCTTTGATCCTGTGCAATGATCAAAGAGTAGTTAGTTAGTTTTCATTCGACACCAATGCAAGTATCTACAATTAGTGGAGCTGGCAAAATCAGTCCGGACCTAAGATAGGTCCAGTCTGCAATTTAGAAGACAGAAAGGAACCGAGCCTATTTGGCTCAGGTGGCCCGACTAACCCGACACATTTTGCATGTATGAGTTGGGTCGGGCCCCAAAATAATTACCCAATGATTTTTTGGACCGGTCAACTTGGCCCAATTTTCCTCCTTGGCTTGATGGGCCCAGTCCAGCCCAACCCATTTTACATTGGGGTAAGCATGGGTTAGGCTTGAAACAAACCGACCGCAACCAATGGTTCAACGGGGCTGGACAGGTTCACTCATCCGACCCGTTGTAATCCCCAATTTAAGACATCATGAAAACAGTGCAGTCCAAAGATGAGGCCATTTTGAGTTATGGAAATCAACAAAAAATTAATAGTCCATTATTCGTTTTTTGGATGTCCCAAATATGTAGTCCACTTTCTATATTTAATAGTATTTTTTTCATTCTTTTACTTTTATAACCCTATTTAATATGCATTTTATAATTTACACTATTCATTAAATAAGGGCAAATCAAGTAAATATCTTGCATATTTGTAATTTCCAATACTTTTTTTAATATGTGTAAAAAGTCAAACTGAATTATATAACTGGGATGGAGTACAACAATTTACCTTTCGTGGCTAACACTTAGTATATGGGATTTTATTGAGCAAGCTCTTCATTTAATATTTCAGCTTTACTTTCAGTTTCTCAAATTTGTCACATTAAATGATTCCATTTTGTTTTGTTGTTATCATATTAGTTGAAAAGAAGAAGAAATGTCAAATCAACAAATTAAATTTCGAAAAAATCAGAAAAGAAAAAGAAATTTGAAATCAAAAAAAAAGAAAGAGAGAAAGAAACAACATATCCTGAATCTTCAAGTTCAAAATTCAAATAAAGGCAGAACCAGCAAAAAAAAAATTATAGTTTATAAAGTAAAAAATTATTCAATTAAATTATTACTTAGGTTTAGAGTATTGTGCCTTTAATACTTTATTCAACCACATTTTTGATTGATTTGTTCAAACATCTATTACTACCTTAGATTGTTTTAAATATTAACATGAATAACTTTAAATGTCGTCTAATAATATAATGAGATCGTATATTCTCATACTTTTGAAAATGAATAATTAATATTACCCTGGTTAGTCTTATAGCTTTGTAAATAAAAATGCTTGGGATTAAGAAAAAAATAAAAAGAAAACAATTTCAATAAGAATTCGGTTACAAAATAAAGTATAATTTTAGAATATTTTATTGTTAAAAACTTTAGTTACAAAATAAAGTATATTTTTATAATATTTTATTGTTAAAAACTTTCTAGACGTGTGTGCAATGCACATATAATTTACTAATAAACCTAAAGTGTTAGAACTTAGAAACTTTTTCCACGCAGCGAACATTAACTAAAGATCCATTATCCATCCCACAACATAAAACAATAGATCTATAATATAGAATCTAAATTAAAAAAAAAATAACCAATCAAAAAACATGACTATCTGCATTTCCCTCAAAAACACATTGAAAAGAACCAAAAATCATCGAAGTAAATTAAAACTACTCAACAAATTATACCTGAGAGACAAGAAATTGGAAGTTTCTTTGCTCCTTGTTCTCTACTTTCTGTTAAGAAAAACAAAGAAGCTCTTAATAGTTAATAGCCTTTATAAAAACCCAAAGTCAAGAATCTAACTATTTACTTTGCTTCCGGGCTGTGAGATTCTTTATCCTTGACACATGAGAAACACATGCTCATGCATTTATGTTTCTTGCATTGGCATTTTTAAATAAACTTGCTCGACGTGCTCATGTTCTTTGTCCTGTGATTTGGGTCAGAATTAGCATACCTTAATTCAAGTCGGCTTGATCTCGAGCTTAAAAACTAGCCCGGCCCGTCTGGCCCGGTGAAAAGTCGGAATGTGTTGCAATTTCATAGCCGAAAGTGACGGGGCCTATTTGATTCGGCCAATGGGCCCGAAAAGTTGGCCTGGCCTAGGTCATTTTGTGTGTATTTACAAAGCATGGACTGGGCTCCAAAAATAGTGGTCCGATGTAATTTTGGCCCGCCTGCCCCACCAGATTATAGTCTTTGGTTCGGCGGGCCAACACCTGCTCCACATGAGACAATAACATGCTTTAGGCTTCTTGTGGGCTTCCAATGTAAACTAGTTAAACAAATGAGTAGAGAGGTGCAAAAATCACCGTATGAGAATATACTCGTTAGTCTACATAAGTCGTATATGATAGGGGCCAAATGCCATATTTCATCGACTCGACATTGAGTTCAATTCTTGTGGAACTCCATGCAACAAGATGCACATCTTCAGGAAAATCAGACATTTTCACGACTGTTAGAGGAGATAGTAGCATAATTTAGTATTCTAAACATCACTCTCAAAAATAGATGCAGCCCTTAGTTTCTCTTTTCTATTCCTAGACTATGTGAAAATGCTATGTATTTAGATACTATCCAAAACTATGAATCATTTGATTACTACATAATATCATTGGTTCACTTTATGCTGTTATTATATGCACATCCAATGACAAATCAGCAACCATGAAATAGGTCATCACTAATTTGCAATCAACAAACTATCTTTAATAACTACTAATGATATGTAATTTACTTTTTATTGAATTAAACAAATACAAACATACATGAACCCAATATCCCTAAAGTCTAGTTACTATAGTATTTTAACCATGGATATTTTTTGAAAAAGGATCGGTTCCTTCAAAAACGCCAATGAGATGCATATTGAAAATGGGTGAAAATTAGATTTTCACTGCCCAAATCAAATCAAGAGAACTTTGAAAGTGTAACTAACTCAGAAATTTAAAACCAAAAAACCCAGGTAAAAGTGATTTAAGATGATCAACAATTGCAACTCGTTTTGTGTTTCATATCAGAGCGTTATGTGTATATATATATATGATTATCACAAAATTATATTTAAGGCATCAAATTGAAATAAAGAACCCGAAATGATTGCAAAATACAAGACAAATTTCTGCAGGTCACCTGAGAAAGTAGACAAGACGAATATCGGACATTGTTGCCTTGACAAAGCGATAAAGTTTGATTCTAAATCAAGCCCAGTCGACATTGATGGGCGAGAGAGTCTGTAAAGTAAACGGGGCGGGTTTCAGGCTTTGATTTTTCGGACTTGGTGGATTTTCGGGTCTTCTCCAACTTCCCACCCTATGGTTGTATATGAATATGAATATCTTGATTTTATATACGGATTAAATTGCATTATTGCAAAGGGATAGACACTAAGTAGGGATGTTCATTTTTCGAATTAATTCCAATCTCAATTTCGAATTAGAATTTTGAAATTTGAATATGAATATTTGAATCGAATAACATATTGGGGATTTTTTTTTGAATTCTATTCAAAAATCCTAATTCAACATGAAATTTGAGTAAATTCGATTCGAATATCGATTCGTATTCGTATTTCAATTCGAATGTACATAATGATTCGAACTCAATTATATTCTAAATTTTAATTTACATATTATATATTTTAAACTTTATACAAATATAAATCGCATATGCAAATGGAGATAATATAATTAATTGATATATAAACAACATTTAATCTCACATGACTATTATAATAAAATTGTTATAGTAAAATTATAGCATTGGTTAAAGCTAGTTTTACAGTTCAATCTCATTTTGAAGTCTCGTCACTTTTTGTGTAGTTTTTAAATTGTCTTATGATATGTTTAAGTTTAAAAGTTAAAAGAACAATATTCATTTTTATTTTTTTAAAAAAAAAAAGAACAATATAGTTTTAATTTTAATAGATTTCAGCCTTAAAAAATATTTTTACTTTAATTCTGTAATATATTTAAAGTAACAATATAGTTTTGATAATTTATATGTTTTGCTTATGTTTTTGTTTCATTATAGAATTCTTTTGTTAAAAGCAAAACTAAAATTTTGCTCGAAAAATACGGATTTTGGATCTGAAAAATATGGGAATAAAACACAAACTTTCTCGATTTTATTGCTAAATTTGGATTCTTGGATTGAGAACCGACAAATCCAATACAATTAAATTCGATTCGAAATTAATCTAATTAGGATTGAATTTCGAATTGAGGTTTTAAAAATTCTATACGATTAATTCGATTTGAGGAAGTCGAAGAATTTGAAATTCGATTCGATGAATACCCCTATCACTAACTATACCTCATTGGCAAAAAGAGGATACTTAGGCCTTGTTTGTTTATGTTTCCAATTGAGCCTCTTTCAGGTTCCGCTTAACTATACATAAAAGTGGAATCATGTTTGTTATAAAATTTTCAATGGAAATCATCATTTTCATTTTCTATTTTTCACATAAAACAACATCTCAAACCTATAATTTTTATTCTCAAACCTATACACTACCCTACATTACTCATCATTACTTATCAATCACTATTCTCATATTTTAACCCAATTATATATGTGGGACCCACCATTATCAACTTTATCTACTTAAAATATTACTATTTTTAAATTATAACTATCTAATGGGACCCACCAATTATAATCTTACAAATATAATATTATATATTCAAATTAAAATATTGAAGTGGACCCCACCACTACCAACTTTCAATTATTATATACATAAAATAATATTTCAAAACTACGCAAACCAAACACAATCTCATTTCCAACCCTACATAAAACACATTTCAATTCATTCATCCAAACACAATCCCAATTTCCACATGAAAACCAATAAATTCTCAAAATTCTATTTCCAACTCCAGAAACTGGAAATGACCATGGAAACATAAACAAACAGGCCCTAAGTTTTCAGGTTTTAAAGTTGAGGACAGTAACTTTCATATTTTTGCAAATTCAGAACAAATTGAGCCTGAATTGCCCAAATGGCTAATTGAATATTGACCTCAATGTTGAGCCCACATTTCCCAAATTCGGGCTTAATTACTTATGTGGCGAAAATAATTATTTATATATGGAAAAGAGGCCAAAATATTATTTTAAAAATTTACAAATTAACAATTAAAATGAAAATATGAAAATAAAAATGTTTTAAGAATTTAGAATTTAGCAATCGAAATTTCAATATACAAATTTGTTTCGGAAAATATAAAAAATAAACGTGTACAAGTTATTTAATAAATCTAAAAATAACTAGAACATCTAAAATTTACTGAATAAATTCTAAATATTATATGAAAAAATCCAAACAAAGTATAAAATAATATCTAAATATTATTTAATAAATCTAAATTTATTTCAAAAAATAAATATATTTAATTTAAGCAATTTAAATTTACAAATTTAAATTTGTAAATACCTAAATAAATCTTAAATTATAACTAAATCTAAGAATTTATTTTAATTACATTTTGAAATATATAATTTATATTTCTTTAAGCATTTTCAAATTTTAGTCTGTGATTCGAAATTACTTATGTTTTAAAATAAATCTTAGATTTACTAAATAATGTTTAGATTTTATATTTATACTTCTTAAGTTTATTCAAATAGTTTTAAAATTTTATTCAATAATTTTTCAGATCTATTAAATAATCTTTTAAATATCACTTCATGTTTTTAGATGTTTTTGGATTTATTAAATAACGATTACAATTTTATTTTTTCTAAATTTATTTTCATATATTTATATTTTAATTGTTAATTTTGAAATTCTTAAAATTATTTTCAGAGTAAATCCATGTATCCATATACTAATTCTTAATTAGTTAATTTTTAAAATAATATTTAGACTCATTTTTGCCATATAAATATTATTTTCAATACAATAGCAATTAACATGAATTTGGGTAAATAGCACTCAGTTTGTTCTCAATTCGCAAAAAAAAAAATATTATTATCCTAAAATGAAAGTCCGCAAACTAATTATGTATATTGATTAAGAGCAAATTAGAACAACACCTGTATCTTACACAGAATTTGTACAAAAATAGAATCTTAGTGTCACAAATCAAAATTAAAAATATCAATCATATGTGATTTAAAAAAAATTGTTGATAGAATTCTTAATATAAAATATCAAAGTTTTTAGAGACAATATTTCCTAATCATTTAATCTAATTTCTAATCCTATTTTTCATTAATCGGAAACTATTTTCAGCATATAAACCAAAAGTATTTTTAAAAGATAATAAATTTAAAAAATAGTGTACATAGAGTCCTTGATATTTGAATTATTTGCTATATATTAAACTCTTTCAATTTTGATCTAGTTTGATTTTGGTTTTGCAAATCTAGTCTTATAACTTTAAAATTATCATAATTTTAGCCCTCAATTGACCGGACCTACAAATTCTGGCCACCAAAAGTCACGTGTTTGTCACATGGCCCAGTATAAGGCTGACTTGGACCCAATCCTGTCCACCTGGACCCATTTTTTGTATCTCAGTTAGCAATAACTTAATTTCACTCTAAACAAGAAAAACCACAATAAATCAAACAATTTAAAACAATTGGTCCTGTAACTATTTTTAAATCTTAAAAAAAATGAAAAAACAAATTATAATATCATCATCTTCTTCAACCCCCCGACCCCCAAAACCCTAGAAATAAAAACTCTCGATTGTGTCAGGGGAGGGAGAAAATAAACATATTCGTCCAAATTTCCGAACAAGAGAGAAGATGTCGCACACAACATGATGCATTGTATGTCATTGTAGTCGCCTGGCTGTCATCCAGGACTTCATGGACGAACAAAAATCCGGGAAGAAGGTTCCAATCATGTAGAGACTTTAAAGTGAGTATTTTATTTGAATTGTGTAATAAAAAAAGGGTAAATCTCACTTTACCCCCCTATACTCTCATTGAATATTACTTAACCTCCTTGTACTTTCAATTGTATCACTTTACCCCCTTCTACAACCAATTTATATTACTTTACACCTTATACAATTAAAATATCATTTAATCCTCCAATTCATTTATTAAATCACCTAATTATCCATACTATTATTTTAATTTAACAATGGCATCAAATACATATACATATTTTTAGAAAAAAATATTTGCTATTTATTAAAATTAATATAGTTCCTATTAAATAACTATATTGTATGTTATTTTATGCAAACTAATATATCATATTTTCTTTTAATAATAAATCTAAAAATTATTTATTATATAGTAAAATTAATATTTTGTATTCAAAAAATTAATCACTAAAATGACTATTTTTTTCTATTTAACATAATTTTTATTTATGATTATTCAACCAATAATTTAAAAATTACTAATAATACTTCACACATTTAATAAATTTGTATTATATGTGTTATATAATTTTAAGGTTATGATGAAAAATAAATTAAAAAGTATAAATGTATTAGCTAATAGAAATAGTCTATTATATATTAATTTAATAGGGACTATATTAAAGTTAAATAACTACAAACTAAATGTAAAATGTAATAGATTTAATATTAAACGTTAATTAATTAAGTTGTGAAAATTAATTTAGCAAATAAATACAAGTTTATTAATATTAAATACTTTTAAAATAATTTTGTTATTTTAATAAAACTAATAGGTAAAGATAAAATGGTCATTTTTTGAGTATATGAGCATAAAATAATATTTTTAAAACATAAGGAGGTAAAATGATACTAATTAAGAGTATAAGACGGTAAAGTGATACGATTGAGAGTATAATGGGGTAAAGTGATATTCAAGTAGAGTATAAGGGAGCAAAGTGAGATTTATCCTATCATAAAGGTTAGGGTGTGATTGGATATGCTTTTATTTTGAAAATTTTCTTTTCGCTAGAGAATAGTGAAAGAAAAATATGATTAAAGTTTTTGGAAAATTTTGAGAGTGTGAATGGACATATAATGATGAAAGTTAATTTGATTTAAAAATAGTAAAATAATGATGGATGTGATTGGTAGTTAAAAATGTGTGAGTGAGTGAATAGTGAAATTTGTGGGAGAATGTGTAATAATGATTAGTTTTTTGTGAAAAATGTGTAGATTTGATTGGTGAAAAAAAATGAGAAAAAATGAAAGTGAGAAAATAATATATTTTCTGAAAATTTTCATAAACAATCGCATGTTTGATAAAAAAAAATTATCTAGCGGAACGAAAATGAAATCTCGTTCATATCCAATTGCAGCCTTATAGTTTCAGTTCATTTTCTGTAAAAGTGTTAGTTCAGGGTAGCTCTAAAAATTTAGAGGGAGTGAATAGATTAGTCCAATTGGTCCAAGTGTTCGAAGATAGACCAGTCATGTCATCTGTGATTTTCATGTTGGAAACTGATGGAGCAATTTTGCCTGAACCCAAAGAACCTGGAATTTTTTATCGAAATGAGTTCCAGCCCTGTAAGAAGTTGTGCATCACCAAGTGTGAACTCTGGGACAGAAACAATCCTCTGTTTCTCTTACCACTGACAATCTCAAGCACTAGAACACCAAAGCTAAGCACATCTGATTTCACTGAGAACACGCCGTCTATGGCATATTCCGGGGACATGTAGCCACTACATGAAAACATTCACCAGAATCTAATTCCCACCGAAAATTCTGGCAAGTCCAAAGTCTGATATCTTTGGGTTCATATCAGAATCTAATAATATATTGCTGGCTTTGAGGTCTCTGTGGATAACTCGGAGACGAGAATCTTGATGTAGATACATTAGGCCCCGAGCAATGCCATTAATGATTTTTAAGCGCTCAGGCCAATCCAATAATATGCTTTTTGCCGGATCTGCCAAGTAAATCAGGACATGTTCATTTTTAAGCGCGTGTCAATAAACTAAAAATTGTGTGATATGTATCTTAATTGACCAGATAAATGAGGAATTCTTACCAAAGAGTATTAGGTCCAAACTTTTGCTGGTCATGTATTCATAAACCAACATGTTTTCTTCTCCTTGAATGCAGCATCCTAGAAGCTTCACCAGATTCGATGCTGAAGTTTTGCAGTACAGATTACTTCATTCTTGAGTTCATCCACTCCTCGATGGGAAGTTGTTGACAGACGTTTCACAGCTATCTCCTGTTGGGGTAATTTATTTTCGTAATTATTGTTTACTTATTTATTGGGTTAAATTACAATTATCATTATATTGTTGGTCCACGAGGCAAGACTAGTCCAATAAACCAGCTTATCAAACATGCTTCCAAGATGCAATAAATAAATTGTTCTGAAATTGCTCGATAACTGAGTCTTTCTGGAACTAACATATCCTGAGTATTGCCAGAATAAACTTTACGCTATACAAGTTGTTTTCTATCTAGGCTCTGGCATTGTGATGGTTATTTCATTTGTAGAATTTGGTACATTTGTGCTAGTTGAACTCCGAGCATCAACAATATCTCTTTCGGTAAAAAAACCAGGCTGTTTGGCTTCTGGAAGTTCGCCTTCGTTTCCCAACATCAGTACCACAGAAGACATGCTTGGCCTATCTTCGGGATTTTTTTGAACGCATAACAAACCGACGTGAATTGATCTTAGAACTTCCGAGAAATAATATGAATCTCCTAGACAAGGGTCAATTAGATCCTTTGACCTCCCTTCTCTATGAACTGTCCATGCCTGTCAAAATTAATCGACATATTTTTCACATCCGGTGAGGGTTCATTACAAAAGTTACCAATGAGAAACTTGGAGATTCAGTCTAATTACAAATGAAACTCAATTATCTTTCAAAATTATAAATACCCGCTTCATATTTGTTTCTATTTTACAAACTGTACCTGTTGAGAAAATATTTATTAAGCAAATACAAACCTCAAATTTTGATAGGTAACTGGATATTTTTGTAAGTAGCATAGTTAGTTTTTTTAATATTCCTTAACAATAATAGATATAATACAAGCTCTAAGAAGCAATACTTACATGTCCAAGAAGATTAAGATTGCTGTCACTGTGGCAAAATCCTCTGTTTCTCCTTCCACTCACAATTTCTAGCATTAGGACACCAAAGCTAAAAACGTCCGATTTTACTGAAAATAGGCCATCCACCGCGTATTCTGGAGACATGTAGCCACTGCAATAGAGTAGTGATCAGATAAATGATGTTATAATACGCGATGAGAAGGAAAGAAAACTTGATATAAGGGTTGGTTTGAGATGTTTACTAAGTTCCAACAACTCGACGTGTCTTAGCTTCAGTCTCATTCCCTCCGAAACTTCTAGCCATTCCAAAGTCTGATATCTTCGGATTCATATCAGAATCCAACAATATGTTGCTTGCTTTGAGGTCGCGATGGATAATCCTCAACCGGGAATCTTGATGAAGATATAAGAGTCCTCTGGCAATTCCGTTGATTATATTGAAGCGCGTTTGCCAATCAAGTAACATGCTTTTTGTTTGATCTGCCATGATTTTCTGTTTAGTTAGTTTTCTGCTGTTGAATGCTTGAACATCAGAAATAAAATCCATTGTAGTATTTCATTCTTTATAATGGACTTAACCTACAGTTGATCATTGTTTGAAAATTTGAATAAATTTATATCTGCAGGTATACTAATGCATAAGTTAGAAACTTGCCAAATAAAATAACGTCGAGGCTTTTGTTGGGCATAAATTCATATATCAACAAATTTTCCTCTCCTTGAATGCAACATCCTAGAAGTCTGACCAGATTCCGATGCTGAAGTTTGGCGATAAAGATAACTTCATTCTTGAATTCATGCAGTCCTTGCATTGAGTCCTTTGATAACCTCTTCACAGCAATTTCTTGTCCCTCTTCCAAAGTGCCCTAAAATCATATCAGGTGAAAGGTGATAATTACAATTATTTAATGAATTTGAAGTAATTCTAGATTAATTCATGCTACAACTTTTATTTCACTTGTCTTAATGATGAAGCTGTGAGAATTGATTATGAGAGTATTTGCAAAATCTTCTGCTTTAAAAAAAAAAAAGATTTAAGTAAAAGTAGTTGGGAATCAGAAGTTGGTATTTTCTTTTTTGCAAATAGAATCAGAAAATGAGAACTACAAGTTGAGAGTGTGGTGAAAAAGTCGTAAGAATTAAAAGGTGAGAATTATCCCTAATATTAATGCTTTGTTGTTCTTATATTACTGTCACATAACTTAAGAGATCTGCGAAAACAGTTAATTACCTTATAAACAGGTCCAAATCCGCCCTCCCCAAGCTTATTGATGATTGAAAAGTGATCAGTAGCTTTCAAAATAACAGACAAATGGAACGATGGTAGCTCCGAGTCTTTGTCATGACTTCCATTAAATGTTTCTGCAACGCGAAAAACGGAAAGATACAATCTAACAGAGGAGAGTTGAATAAGATCTTGTCTCAATAGTATTGAAATATACTTTTCTTTCCTTCTTCATTACTGTTCATCTTCACATAAAAGTACGCGTTTTCTTACCTTCTTTTTTCATCTTTCGAGCATTCCGGATACATAGAAAGAGGCTCAAGCCTATAAGTATTGCTCCCATTGCCGAGGTCAAACTTGCTATGAGTATATCTCTATTCTTTCTTGTAGAGCCTGCACAATTTTTGCAGTAGTAGTTAAGCAATTAAGAAACTTGATTACTTGCATTTGTTTTTCATGAAGATAATAAATTAGAAAAAAAATCTATCTTACAGCAGTTCAATTTTATCAGAAAAAAGCAGATGTAATTCATGTAAACTATTTTTGTCGAATATCAATAAGATTGCATACTTTATTGTATTTATGATCTTACCTGCCTCAGAAGAAGCCATTCTGATGTAAATATCCTGTCCATCTGTAGACAAACTCCTGATATCAACTAAATCATCAAACCAAATCAAACATCCATTTCCTTTACTCCTATCTAATTGCGCGTACGCCGTACAAGAACAGTTTCTCAAGCATTCTGTTCTACATTCTTCTAAACTCATGCTCGTATTGTACCATGAATACGTCGCGTCCGGCAATTTAATTCCAGAATACCTCAAAAACACATCGCCCTGACAACTCAAGTTACTCCTCCGAACACATCCATTCGACCAATCAGCTCTAACCCAACCCTCTGGATCTCTAGGCACAAATCTTTCCAAACATCCACACGACGGAGAATTCCCGATATTACAACTACCATACGGACCACAGAGCCCGTAAGAATCACATATATCTGCTGGCATGTTCAGGTAAACCACCCAGCCATGTCTTCGATCGACCCATGTCCATCGCTGTGCAAGACCACTCGGATTTATCGTAAACCTGGTAATAACTGATCTGTCGATGGTTTCTTCTCTGTAACTCACCTCATTCTCGTTCATCACAAACACCAATCTGTGCGTTGGATCTTCTCTTCCGTCTGGTGTCCCACTAAATCGAATCCCATTCCAGGGCCCGATTCGAAGCTGCACGGATTCGTCCCGTTTCAGGAGTATTTGTGGGAATCCAGTGGGGTCCAGGTGAAAACTATACTCCCCTGGAGAAGGGTCATCGTTGCTTCTCCAGGCCGACAGGTAATTTTCCAAACCTGTCTGCAAGTTCCTCCCGCATCTCATACCCGGTAAATACGTATCGGTCGGATAATCGAAGCTCTGCCACAGGAAATTTTCCGGGTTTTCATCATTTGCATCCCTGACGACGATATTTCCGTAGTCGAGTAACTGCGCAACAGGATTGTGTACGGACCTGGATGCATTAGATGACCAAATTGTGCCGCCATTGGTGTTATTTAGCAAAACCAGAAGCCCTGGATTGATAACACGTAAAATTCCATCCGTATTTGTCAGTGGAATTTCTCTATTGGCCACCCAAACAATTGTTCTGATTGTCAGATTATTGTACCACAGGCCCACGTAGCGATTACTGGAATTTCCAGGGCTGAAAAAGCCCATTTCAAAAATCCCGCCAGATGAAACCAAGGTTTCACCATCTCTGATGCTTTGTGTGACATTTATGGTGTCTGCTGTCACTGAAATCTGCTGGAAAATCAGTGAGAAAATTACAAGAAAACAGGAAAAACATTTCCAGGGTGAGCCCATCTGAACAGTAGTCGTCATGTTTTCTCTCTTTTTGACCTGTTTCATATATTGCATATGAAGATTTAGCAGCCATGGATTGTAGTTAATATAATAATTCTTCCGATTATAATAAGTCTCATAGTCAGGACAATTGTAGCAGCCGATTATATAAGCAAATCAAATTCCAAGTTTGATACCATAAAGTCAATTATCGTGTTTGATATATAGGTGCATTTTCTTTTTTTTTTTTTTTAAATTTGACCAATATTCTATTGAAGTAAGAACGAGGGATAATTACAATAAAACCCCTAAGGTTTGGGCTAATTACAAAAAAAACCAGAGATTTTTAAAAATTACAAAAACGACCTTGAGGTTTGATTTCACTTACAATTTTCCCCTTCATATGCAAAAAATATTTTAAAAATGCCCCTGATATTTCAAGAACTATTACAGTTATGCCCTTAAATTTAGGGCGTAATCAAACTTTAAGGGGCTTTTTGTAATTTTGAAACATCTCTAGGTCTTTTTGTAATTAGGCCAAACCTCAAGGGGTCTTTTGTAATTATCCCTAAAATCAAATAACATATCTGATGAGAATGAACATAAATAATGCATTGGTAAAATTTTAAATAATCAAAATGAAAAAAAAATGAAAAACACTCTTAAAAGATTAAAAATTACTCTTAAGAAATAAAAACAATCACCCTTAAAGATTTCAAAGAACGACTGCTGGAGCTGGTCTTCCTTCTCCTCTTATCATAATCAATGTTAAGACTTGAAATTTTTCTGCTGATGCCTTTTTTATTAATACGACTGGTAAGTAGGAGTGGGCACCAGGTCGGGTAGTCGTGTTTTCTGGGTATTCGGATCGGGTACCGATTTTGTCGGGTGGCATTTAAGGCTACCCGACTCTTACCTGAAAAAATCGGGTACGGGTATTTTGATTTTTAACAAAAAAATAAATAAAAACTGCACCTTTGAGCATTTTAAAAATGAAAACTGCTTCTTTTGTGAACTTTTCTTTTATTTCTAAAATTTCTAAAAAGAATATTTTGCACACATTTCTTTTATTTCTCATAACACTATTTTGCCGAATTCCTTATAGAGAGGTATTACGCACCAAGTATTATATGCCTATGTCTTATGTATGCGTTGGATGGACTGACATACTCTTTTTGTTGAAAGAGTCTTTGATAACTCATTATGTTCCAGGTGGTTGAGGCATTATGTTAAAGCCGAAATGATCCGGTTTGATTCCATATGAGTGTGTGTCCCTCCCAAGTTCCCCTTAATTATACTAAAAAAACTATTATGAAAGTATTAGTTTATTTTTTGTTTATGATAATCAAATTGAAATATTCATTATATAAAAATCTTATGTTGCAGAATACACCTACATAATTTGATTATTTTATTTTAGTTGGTATAAGTATTTGCTTTATATTATTATTACTTGCAAATAGAATTTTAAACGTTTTAAGAAACTTTTAGTCAATACTTTTCATATACGCGTATAGTTGGGGTGGGGCTGGAGTTCACCCTTAAATTCATATCCCAGAAATAATATTGAAAATGTGTATCAACGCCAAAATTATATTATTCAAATTTGGAATTGTATTCAAACTTTAGGACCAAACAAAAACATTCAAGCGTGCAACTGTTTTTTAGTACCATCCTAATAGTGGTGGGTGTGGTTGGGATCAAACTCAAATAGAAACTTGAGAATTTGTGCATTAAACCACTTGCGTCACACTCAATTCCCTTAAGCGAGCAACATTTCACTATAATTTTTGAACTATATATATATATATATATATAAGAAAAGAAAAGAAGAAAAATACCATAAAAGATTTAACAGTCGTTTTTTTAGTCATTCTCAACAAACCAAAATGTGTTTTAGCCATCTTTTTCAAACACATCTTTTTTAGCCATTTTGGGGTGTGAAAAAACCCAATTTGCCCTTGAGCCAATTTAACTGCACAAAAACACACATCACTGTGACTCGAATTCGAGTTACAACATACCCAATTATTTTTTTTCCCAAAAAACTTTGGATTCACATAACTTTTTCATTTTAAATTCGTTTTGCATGTATAATATATCAAATTAATCCTCTTTTCGATATACCATATTGCATATTTAAAAATGAAAAATACAGGTTCAATTTCTTAAAAAAAGTTTGAAAAACACAAAGTAAGAAGATACATAGAGATAAGTGAAAGAAAGATAAATAACCCAAATATCAAACAAACATGCTAGAAGGGTATGAATGTCATTTTACACTCCAAAATGGCTAAAAAACATGCTATATAGTACACATCTCACCCGATTTTGAAGTTGAACAAGAGGAGTCGAGGAAGAGTTTCCAGTAGTTGGCGGGGCAGATCGGCCATATGACCAAACCCGCCCCACTTACATTACAATTCAAATATTTCTTTTTTATGATTTTCAGCGTGAGAATAGAAAATGCAAAGTGGTACAGGATTGGCACGTACTACACATAATTTTAGTACAACAACGAAGCATTGTTACCAGTAAGAATAAGAATAGTACAATGTTCATACAACTATTGTACTTTGTGATATCACTATATTAACAATGACATAACCAGCATTACTGAACTGAATTGAGGGGAAAATGTAGGAAGATTTGAGAGCTTAAAAACCTCATTGAGTGCAGCGTTGATGATATCGCCGTTTTTCGATTCAATGAACTCCTTTAGTTCATCATTTTCGAATGCCGTTTCATTAACGCTGCATTCAATAATGTTTTTAATTCTTTGAAGCAGTTGAACAACAAATCGAATACAAATTCAAGGTTTTTTTCTTTTTTTTGTTACTTTGATTCGTTTGCTATTTCCGCTATTCTTCTTTCACTCTGGGTAAATGGAAAACAAAATCAAGCTAAATTCGAGCCAGACTGAAAATTTGAACAACTCGGAATGACAATCTGATCTTCTAGAAGTAAGCATTGGACTGTTTGCATTTTGTTTGAGGCATGATCATTGTCATTCACAAATACAAAACCAGATCGTCCAACCGATGATATGTAATACAAAACCGTAAAACAAAACATGATTTAGGAAATTTTGTACCTTTAAAGTATCGATTCATAAGACAGTAATCTCGTATTTCCTGTACCTCTCTGAGCAGTAATTTTGTCAAACTTATTTCTTTATATACTAACTGAAGAATATGAGTGTCACCTTATGGGGCCATGAGTCCTTCGATTGTGTAGAAGAGAGAATCCACCCAATCGACTTTGAAAAGCAATGTTTGCAAAGTTTGCATCGCATCATACTCTGGGTCAAGCTTCCGCTGCCAACCCTACACGAAAACAAGAACGAAAACAACATTAGAAGTTAGGGCACAGCACACATTACTAAAAGTCATAAAAGATAATTGAAAAACAATGATAAAATCCCTACTCTTAACATGATGAGATTTTGTTCTAACATTGCTATCATCAATGTTAGTTACTTATTTGCAAGTTCACACACACACACACGGACACACCTTAATCCCGACCCACCCACCAAAAGGAACGATGAATTCATGTGAAACATAATAATAAATTCAGCAGATAATAAACTCAATAGAAATCCAACAATTACTCACGTAGAAATGATGTAAAATCAGATAAAGAAAGTGGGTTGGTACTTGCTGAATTACATCAAAGATCAGCTGGGTTTAATGAACACAAATATAACAGCCCGCATCGCAGAAATTTTGCTCTAAGAATCTTTCAAAAGTAGTGATCCAGAGGAACAAGAATATCGAATATTAGATGGCATGCAGTTGATGCATTTTATTTGCCAGAAATTTAGATTAAAACCCAGAATATACCTCCAACACCATGGTAGTTACAATCACAGTGCAAATATTGCCATCAATGTTGACTCTGTGACGCCTAACTTGTTCAAGCATTTGCTGCATGCAATCAGCAGGATGAATGAAATCACCTTCATCTGAGCCCCAAAACTTGAAAGTATTATCCACATCCTGTCCAAGTATCGGAAGCTCTCAGGATTGAAGTGATCAATGGAAAATTCAGATCATGTATTTTTTAGCATCACTGAATTAACACCCCACTCATGAATTAAGAGTACTGAACAAATAAATTCTTTGCGGATATATACAGAACAGTTAACTAAAAATTGGCGAGAAATCCTTTTGGTAACTTGCAACCAAGACTTGGTCATAAGAATGATCATTACTCTACTTATGCCCCAAATTTAGGAGTCCATTTTTTTTCTAACTCCAATTTTTAAGTGAGAAGTGCTTCCCTTGCTTATAAAAAATTGGCGTGCGCTATTTAGCAAATGTCTCCCCAATATCACATATATATCAAGCATTTCAGGAAGCTAAAAAAGATCTAAAAAGTCGATATAGATGTCAGAGTGTCAAAATGGATAAGACCATCCTAATGGAAAGCACAGTAGACCACATAATTTTGATGATCAAACACTTGTTGTTATTAAATATTAAATACTATATATTGAGTAGAAATGTAGTATAAAGATGAACAAGTAATGTGTTTTAAACTCTGAAATTCAATCGGATCAACAACATTCAGATGAAACACAAAATCTCAAACATTATACTCATTATATTCGACAGTCGTTTGATTTTATATCCTACAAAGGTAGTTGATCCACATGAGAAATAAAAAATATCCCAGGTACATCATTCAGGTGAAACACAAAATCTAACACATTATAGACTCATTATATTCGACGACAGTCGACATGTGACATTTATATCCTACAAAGGTAGTTGATCCACATGGGAATTAAAAAAAAAATATCCCAGTTACATCACTCTATATGACCCAAAAACTTCACGAATGGATTTCTAATTATCCAAAAAGGGCAATGATATCTTAAGAATGACAAATCAAAAACTCCATGTGTGTCTCGCATAAGAAACAGCATGTTTCTTTTCATATATATAACAAATGAAGCAGTAGGCCAGCTGCCAGCAACATACCTTGATGAATGCCTCGGGATATGGGCATTTCTGTTTGTTAGATAATCTCAGTGTGCACTCAGCAGCAGTTCGGCCGTCACGAAGTGCCACGGCCTTGAAGAACTCCAGTAGATTGTCTCGGTCCTTTCTAGAAAGTTCAGCCGTCATGCCTACGTCAAGGAAAATGACGTGCGGTCTTGATTTAAACAGAGATTTTCCCGAACTTTTGCTCCGTAATTCTCTGACAAGAATGTTCCCTGGATGCATGTCTGCATGGACGAAATTGTCTACCTGAAATTAAAAGAGTTAAGAGCGAACATCCCAGTAACTTAGTTCAGGTGCGTGCACATTACTGCACAATATTGTCGAATTCCAGTGCAAAGTTAGGTAAAGAGACAGCTCATGAAATAATTTAATAATTTTGTTCCATAATGAGGGTTATTCGTATGTGAAATAATCTAAAAAGACCTCCAGTATAAATCTATGTAGTAGCTTCTGAAAGACTAGCCCAATAATGAACAACATGAGCACTGTTTTGATTGTCAAAGCAACAACATATGAAATCTGGCATAAACTCACAAATCATACCAAGAGCATCTTCAGGAGTGCATGAGTCCCAATATGCGCAAGTGCAGTTTTAATGTGTTCATGCCCTTGAAGCTTGTCAACATAATGGAGGATACTTTCTCCATGCTCATAAGTTTCCACCAGAACAGCTGGATGTACCAAAGGATATAGAGGTTTTGGAAATGAGACATCCTTCCAAAGGACGGAAGTTGTAGATAAAAACGACTCAAGTTAGCTGCCTCCCTTGCAAGATCAACTTGAGACATCATAAAAACAGCAAATTGTTGTATGCTTTCATCCATTCTTAACCATTTCAATGTAGGGATGAACTTTGAAACTTTTGCAAACAAATTAATCAATACAAAATCTCTGCGGATCGCCTCACCCACGCCTGGATGTCTAACTTTTACAGCAACAAGCATAGGCTTAACCTGCTGTCGAGGATATCTGAATCTAAGAGTAGCTTGATGAACTTGAGCTACACTGCCAGATGCCACAGGTTCCTCGTCAAACTTATCAAAAATTTCAGACAGTTTGCGGCCAAATGCCTTTTCAACGGTGCTTTTCGTATAGGCAAAGCTATGTGCCGGTGCGTTGGTGTGAAGTTCAGCAAGCTCATTGCATAGATCATTTGGGAACAGATCAGGCCTCGCTGCAGCCCACTGGCCCCATTTGATAAATGCTGGGCCAGCCCTTTCTAATGTTACACGGACAGTACGAAGCCATGACCTCCTGAACTCAATGCCAAGGGAATCAGCAAAGGGAGCCATTACGATGCAAGGAGAAAACAAAATTGCCAGGTATATGGCTCTCAGAAGCAGTATCAGTCCCTCTAAAAGAGAAAAGACAATCGAAGTCACGTAAACATGCCCTCCTTGTGCATGCATGTAGAGCATATCCCTTGTGGGGAGGTAATCTGCCTGTGCCAAACATCTTCGGTTCAATGCTATCTCTCCAATAATGAAGGCCAGAATGCCAGGTGCAACTAGGTGTGATCGAGACAAAGCAAGACTCACTGCACATGCTATCCTACTTATGGGCGGCAGAATAGGTCCACTATAGGAATATATTTCAAAAAGCCTTCTCCATGCAATTTGGGCACGATGCGTAAGTTTGTAACTCGTTGATGATGAATGGATACTTCTATATCCCCTACTCTTAGACAATATCTCCTTAACTTCATGTAACATACGTGAAGAAAACCGTCCATGAGGAACAATGCAGTGTGAGTAATATCTGCTTGCAATGTAACAGAACCCAACTGCAGATGATTTCTGACAATGATTTATCTCATGAAACCAAATCCTCGCACTTGGGGAAAGGGATTGTGCAAATTGCCTAAAACTGCCAGTTGCCCAAAATCAGCAATTTTCGAAAATATCCAATAAATGACATCAAAAGATATCAAGTCGTTCACATTCCAAATGCTAAATATAAGTCTGTGAAGAACATATTCAGAATGAATGCTAACAGAATCTGAATCTGTCACGGATTAATCAAAATTATGAAACAAACTTATAATAATCATTAATTTTTTGAGAAAAACAGAGCATATTGGCTCAATGGATTCTGTAAACGGAATCGCACGTCCCTATATAATAAAGATTTGCTCCATGAAATGACATACTAGAATGGTCAATCATTAATTAACCAACTCCATTCAGCTCATGTGATGTATAATCCTATTCCTACACATGTTATGTGTTTCCATGCTTTAGGAATTGCAAATTAGCATAATTAATAAATCAACAGCAACGAATATTATACAGTATCGTAACAAACTGTATAAACGAAGAGCAAGGCGAATAGGAGGGACCTTGAAATGGCCATGGGAATCAGGTACAGACGGGTAAATGATGCGCCGATGGCCGGGGAAAATAGCAGGCATTTTCTCTTTCAGTACGGTGATAAATTGGTTCAATCACAAATCTCCGGGACTCTACGCATCGTCGACGGAGATTTGACGGTGCAATTTCAGACGCCTCGAAGCTGAGACCGGATTAAAGGAGCGTTTGTCGCGGGTCAGCTTTTGCCGTTGGGTTGAGGGTTACTTATATGGATGGATCCGAGTGTTTAGAAAATTCAAAATAGAAATATTCGGTCACGGGTGTCGGGTACCATACTCGGACCCAAATAGGACCAAATTGCTTCTAATTAGTTTCATATTCATGATCGCTACTTCGCTAGTTTCTCCAAGATTTGTATAAAACGGATCTTTCCTTATTTAATTTTAAACTAAAATAAACATCCATTTGTTAAATGAATGGATTAAATATATTTTCTAAAACTTTTTTGTTTGTGCATTCTTAATATTCATTTCTATATCCTTAAAAAAATCATTTATATTTATGTAAAAATTTAAGAACAAGAGTTTACTGAAAATAGAGTATGTAGGTTTTTTTTGGACAACAATAAAATTGTATTATTATTAATCAAAACAAACAAGATACAATATCTGAAGCCAAATGGAAAAAAACTCTAACAAACTCTCCCACCTTCCAAACAAGAAAAATGGGGAGACAAACAAAAATCTAAACTAAACAGATATAATGAATCAATAGTGCATCAGATCCAACTCATCAGTGGACTATGATTCTTGATTGGATGAGTGACTGTTTGCACTTTCAAACATGGTTTGAACGATCCACGTATTCTGATTTGTAGATCTATCAGAAATTGATGGAGAAGAAAAAAAGCACAAGAAAATATAAAATGAAAAAACAAACAAACTCCCACAAAGTGGAGAAACAAATTCCAACAAAGGGAAGAAAACTACTCCTATGGAGAGAAGAAACATGCTCCCTCCATGGGGAGAAACTAAAAAAACCAAGACGATGAAAATGAGAAGAAGAACAAAAAGCGAAAAAGCTTATTTTATCATCCTCCTATGATGGAGTAGGAGAACATGACAGTATGTTATATATTTTTGCAGAGAGCAAGAAGGTGGTGAGGGGGGTTTAGGGTTGTGATCTCTAAGATTGTAGTATATTTTTGCGGAGAGCAAGAAGGTGGTGAAGGGGGTTTAGGGTTGTGGTCTCTAAGATTGTGTGTACTGCATAGGCTTCAATCTCAAGTGCAAGCCTTGGTTGTAATATTGGGTGTTAAAAATTTGGATTATTTGCATTCATCTCTCGGTTTTGAATTTTTGCATCTCCCTCATTAGGTCTGAATTTTGACTAAAGGTTTCCATTATAATACCATTATGTATTAAGTCAAAGACAACCCAACGAGAAAAAAAAAATATGAAAGACCAAAACAACTCCTACTCTATATAGTTGAAGATTAATGTATTATTTTTAAAAGTTTGATTGAGAGTCGGTTTTTAATCTAAAATTTCAAATACCAAATGAAATTTGAGGTTCCCTTGATTATAATAACTACATAAGATATCTAAGTTAATGAATGATAAAATATTCTATATTTATAAGAAAATAAAAAATAAGAGAGTAGAGTTTTAGTTTAAGGTCATCTTCGGTAGGTAAATAATCTTGATTAACTTTGATGAAAATTATTTTCCAAACACTAACGTTTGTTTTAATTGAAACATCAACTCTATATACTAAAAGAAAAAATTAGTTAAAAGAATAAATATTTCATCTTGATTTGTATGGGGATATATATTGACATTAAATTTAAGTGGAAAACATTACACCTTTGTTATAGTTGATGACTTCTCTAGATATACCTGGATTATTTTTCTGGCAAATAAAAGTGATGCCGCTAATGAGTTTGTTAAGTTGTGTAGACTTATAGAGAATGAAAAAGAAGATACGATTAAATCTATAAGAAGTGACCGAGGAGGTGAATTTGATGGTGATTTAAGGTTTTATAAATCCTGTGTCGAGTTAATTTATCTTGCCTTATTTTGAGTTAAATAAAAGACTAAAAAAGGTTATATGTATTGAAAAATAGAAAAATGAAAAAAGAAAAATAAAATAAAATAATGAAAAGGAAAAGGAAAAGAGAGAAAAATTTAAAATTTCACTAAGAGAGTGTTTGCAAACAATAAAAAAAAATTAATTCTCGCACTTTAGCTCCAAAAAAATTTAATTTTTTGTGTATTTAATGTTTGTAAATAGTAGGTTTTTTACTTATGCTTCAACTTCGTTTAATCAAAATCTAAAAGTTGAGCGTGAGGTGTTTTTAATTTTGGAAAAATATTTTTGGTATTTTTGTAAATAAGAAGAACAGTTAAATCTTTATAAATTAATAACCTTAAGACTGCCAACATTTATTAATTTAGTGAATTATTAATTTTGCTCGTTGTCCCTTATAAGTCGAGACCAACCAAAAATATTATTTAAATGAGTTTATTAATTAATCGAGTATTAAATTATTGAGGTTATACTTAAGTTTGTTTTTTTATATTCTTATCCTCATATTTTTAGTATAATCCAAATTGAAATTTCCTCTTCCTAATTACCCATGTCATTCATATTTCATATATGTATAGTTTGTCTTTTTTTCCAAACACACCAATTTTTATTTTTTCAGCTTTTTGCAACCACTCCCTAATTGTAGTTATTCATATTACAATACTCTCACTTATCCCACAAGCATAAATTAAACAATATGTCGTTCTGTTCTTTTCACAAAAAAAAAAAAACATCTCGTATTATTATACAATTGACTAGTAAATCAGTCCCCATCTAGTAATTAATTACAATTCTTACCAATTATTTTACATCCCAGTTAAAAAAAAAAAAGTGTATGTAGATAGGCTTATTGTTTTTTTTTTTTCCGAATAGATAGGCTTATTGTTGATGGGTGTTAAAATTAGGATTATTTGCATTCATCTCCCAGTTTTGAATTTTCCCATTTCTCTCTAATGACTCTTGAGGTATGAATGTTGACTAAAGATTTCCATTATAGTGCCATTGGAATATTAAAGTCAAAAGTTCCCGAAGGAAAAGAGAAGAAAAAACATAAATAGTGAAATACCAAAACAACTCTTAGTTTAATATATTTGAAAACGATGTATTATATTTTTAAAAGTTTGATTAAGAGTCTTTTTTAACCTAAAACTCTAAATACCAAATGAAAAAATTGAAGTTTAACGCATGATAAAATATTCTATTTTTTTTATTAAAAAAAGACTAAAATTTTAATTTGAGGTCATTTTAAAAGGTAAAAAATCTAGATTAACATTGATGAAAGTTATTTTCCGAACATTGACGTTTGTTTTAAATGAAACGATATAAAATAAAAGTGAAATAAAATTTAATTTTACCTTCTTCAATTAATGAAGAGCACACTAATAGTTCCCGGAAAAAACACTAATATACTATCATTATCCAAGAAAGCCCAAGACCAATATATTTGACAAAAATGTCTCTGGATTCTCAAAAGTGCAATGTAAACTTATATCATGCACTGATGCACGTGCCCACAAAGAAAGTCAAGTTTTTAAACTCTACAGTTACTTGTAAAAATCTCCGCCTAACCCCGATTAATCATCACCTGCTGCCAGTCTTTGGTCCCTCATGCCCGCCACGATTTTTTTTTTCCGATTAGGCCCGCTGTCCCGCCGCATCCCACCTAACCCCACTAGCCCACACTGCAGAGGCTAGACCCCAGTCTGCGGCCTAACAAACGCCTAACGATTTTTACAACATTGACTCTACTACGTTTCTAGTTTTTCGACTTGGGAAAGAAAAAGAAAAAAACCTTATTCAGAACACATTATGGTTAGCTTAGCATTTGATTGCTGATGAGATTATTAGAAGGTTCGAAAGTAAGGATTTTACTTTGAAAGGTCTAGCCGTCTAGGCCTATTATTGACTTATTGTGGATCATTGAGAAATAGGAATATTGATTTATGCGCAAAACCCTTGTTCAAAGGATTTTAATTGAACTTGAATTTTGATAAATCGGTCAAACTTCTTATCCGGAACTAGCGAAATCTTCGGAAATTTTTTGATGGAGTTGTTCCAGGGAGATCTCTCCGACGTTTAATTCAACGATTGCATGAGATAAAAATCGAATGTAATGTATAGTAATTAATTGAACTCTATTACAAATAAACATGGATAGATCTTTTATACATGTGATAATGAGCCGCTCAAACCTTGTAGGATAAAGTAGGTTATGTGGACTAATATAGACCGCGTGGGCCAAATATAGCGAACTTAGCCTCATTGGCTGCTCAATAACAGTCTGGGCAATTACCAGTACTTGGATCCAATGTTGAATATATGTGGGTGAATAATTAAATAATATATATAATTAAACAAAATAAATATAATTACGAGTTTACTCACAACACTTATGTATTAAAAAATTAGAAAATATGAAGAACGAAAAAGAAAATAAAATAATTAAAGGAAAAGACGAGAAAAAAATGCAAACTCAATTGAGGGACTGTTTGCAAACATTAAAAAGAAGTGATTATCACCTTTCACGGTGAAAAAAAAATACTTTTTAGTGTTTGTAAATACCAATTAACTTTTGATTTGACTTTTACTTTTAATCAAAATTTAAAAGATGTGGGTGGGGATGCTTCTAATTTTGGAAAAGTGCTTTTGGTATTTAAATAATAATAAGTTTCTTTTTTTTTCTTTTTAACATTTTTATCCTCAAATTTTTATCATAATCCAAAATTGACACTACTCTTCTTAGATACCCATGTCATTTATATATGAATATTTTTGTTTTCTATCCAAAAACTAATATTCAAATTGTTTTTTCCCTTTCCGTACACTCCAACTTTTATTTTTTCAGCTTTTACATTTAATTTTTAAATACCATCAACTTCTGATTTTCAATTACTTTTGTTTCTACTAGAATAAACCAGTCCTTATGCAGAAGTGTTTTTTCTAAATAAAAAAAAGTTGCATAAATGTTTGCAATCAAGGGCGTATTTGTTTGATAAATAGTTTTATCATGATTTTGATGATTTTGTTTTAATACCAAAACAATGTTTTTAAAGGTTGTCCAAATACTCCTAAATGATTTAAAATGGTTTTAATATTTTCCGGAGTATTTCTTCAAGTTTTATTTTAGATAAAATTGGACAACACTTGATTTTATGTTAATAAGTTCTTACATCAAAACAAGGTTCCTAAATATTGTCAAAATACTTCCGATCGGTTTAAAATATTTTTACTAATTTTTCGGAGTATTTCTTGAGGTTTATTTTCGACAAAAATCGGACAACATTTCATTTCGGAGGTCGACCGGTCGACCAAGAAAGGGACCGGTACCTGGGAACGAGTTTCTTGAAACAGAACACTGAAACTCTAAAAAATGTGAAGGGTGACCGGTCCAACTAGGGGCCGACCGGTCGACCACCCCCTTGGACCGGTCTCCCCGTGTGATTTTTGCTGTGTTCTTTTCAAATCTTATTTCTGCGCGACCGGTCGCCCTCAAGTTTGACAGCAAATTTCTAACCGTTGTGCAGCAAACAAACTTTCCTTAAATTGTGGAATTGATTTCTAAGAGCTATATTCTTGATTTTAATTGTATTTTTCTGTAGATTTTCAATCCCCAAGAGGAGTCTATGTTTGATCAATCATCTCCTATAAATAGAGGAAGTTTTGGAGCAACCAATACAACACTTGATATACAACACAACAAGATACACTCAAGCAAAATCTTTAGCTCTTCATTGTTATCATTCTTGTTGTAATTTGCCTAGTTTATCACTTTCACTTCTTGAGGTCTAGACTTTCATTTCTTGATTACACTTGCACTCAAATTGTAATATTCATTATTGAGTTGTAATCTTGATTTTGGTCATCATTCAACACAAGACATCCTTGTGAGTATTCTTGTGGTAAGAATACACTTGGGTGATCTAGGTGATAGGTGTTTCAAGAGTGTGGTGCTCTTGAGGTGTTGAAGAATTTGGTATTCTTCAAGATTGAAGATTGTGGTGATCTTCAAAGGTGCCGTTGAAGGAAGATTGTGGTAATCTTCAAAGGGAGATTGTGGTAATCTCCAAAGGTGGTGTTGAAGAAGAGTGTGGTGCTCTTCAAAGTGTTGTAAGTTGAATTTGTATTAATTGTGGTAATTAATAAAATTCTTTTTCTTTTTCGAAACCCATCCCTGGATATCTTTGGGGTGGTAGACGAGTCCCTGCGTGGGGTGAAGCTCTATAAATCGAAGTGTGTTGTTTACTTTCCGCACCTTTATTCTTGTCTTGGCTTGTTTTGTTCAAAAAAGAGGGCATAATCGAAAAGATGGAGATAATCTATTCACCCCCCTCTAGATTATCGTAGCCGCTTGGACTTACAGTATTCTGTTTGATGCATGGAGGGCTTAACCCCCCCACCCCTCAAATTTTTTTTTGTTTTGAAAATTCAATTATTTATATGTATATTTTATTTTAAAATATTAATTTTTAGTACTTAATATTTATTTTTTATTGATTTAGTCCCCCCAAAATTACACGTCTAGTCCGCCCCTATTTGCAATACTATTATTTGCTTATCCCAATCCCAGAATTATAAATCAAAGAATATTTGGCACTGTTATGCATTTGACTATAAATAAGTCCCCATTTAGTAATTTATTACAATTTTTACCGAGACACAAACATCAATAGGAACACAAAATCACATTATCCCTAACATATTCTAGCCGTCTTATTCTTTTCTCTTCCTTTATCTTTCTACCATATGAAGATAGGGAAGCAACATTGTTTTTTCAGTCAGTTGTTTGTTTCTCTTCCTTTATGTAAGTTTTCAAGTCTCTTCCATGATAGCCTTTTTTTATCCCTTAATAAGTGAAGTTTTTCTACTTAATAGTGGTGTTTTGTCCCATGTGATAATTTTTCGTTTAGATAATTTTGTCGTTATAAATGATTCAGATGGTATCGGAAAATTAGTGATAGATGCGGGTTAGTGACTTGTCCAACGATTATGAGATTATATGATTCTATTGGATCAATTAGATATGTATATGTTTATGATTTGTATAGGCTTTACGATTTTGATCTTTGTTATCAGTGGTAAAGTTTTTATGTGGAATGAGATTGATTATTTCTAAAATAAAAAAAAAATTGCAGTTTTTACCAATTATTTTGTATCCAAGTTAAAAAAGGTAATGGGGCCTATGTGGTTGATTAAACATTAAACCACCAAAGTAAACGGGAACACGTGGTTGATTAAACATTAAACGAAATAGTATCAACCCAATGCGCAATCCTTAATTGAAGGATTACGGATGATTACCAACCTCCCCCACCCCCACCCCCACCGCCACCCCCACCCCCAAATCGCACTGTAACTGCAGTACGGCTTGGCCGGCGGGAGGGGGGCTACACCGCTACAGTTGCAGTTTCAAATTTCCATGTCAAAATTATAGAAGATCCAAAATCTCCCCGCGCTCAAAATTCCTCTTTCGCATTCGTATTTTTTTGCTGGTGTTGCTTACGTCTGTCTTACGAATAGTAAATGCAGAAATGTCTGCTAATCATCAAACTTTGTTGGACTCGTCGAATTAAATTCCTATTCCACCCACTCCACTTTCTCTCTCTACGCGTTTTCTCCTTCTGATGGCGATGCATTTATATATACATATATATAATTACATATGCATGGACGTGGAAATCAGCTTATGCGTAAGGACCTTCCATCTGGAAAGAATTTGAATATCCTTTGGGAAACCGCTGTTTGCGTTTGATTCCTGCTTTTTGAACCGCCGTTGAATTGTTCGTTGGGTAAAGTATCGTTTTCTGCTTTTTCAGTTTTTTTCCTTCGCTTTAAACTTCTGTGCGTTTGTTGCTTACGAGTTATGCTTTCGTATGAATATTTTTCGTATCTGTCGAGGGGGAAAAAAAATAAAAAATGGGTTCTGTGGACAGATTTTCGGCTCGTTCAGCCAATATCGCGTGCAGGATAATGGTAGGAACGCGGATGATGGCCAAAGATATGAAGCAATCATTTCATAATTTCTTCAGTAAAAAGTGAGTTTTTATTAATTTATATTTTTTCGTAATTACATGCGAGAATTGAGTCCCAATCGGTGGACGGTGAAAAAAGACGTAGTTTCTGTGTCTCAAAATTTCAAGGTCCGTAGTAGGTTGTATGATGCTCACGTTTCGTTTGGAGTTAGAATTATGCGTGTTTATTCAGAAAAGATTGGTATTCCCCTGGTTTTTTCCAACTTATATAAATCTCTATGTGCAAGAATAAAGCACGATTTACATTTCCACTTTTCCTTTTTTGGATTCTTAAGCGGTTTTTACAGAGGACCAGTCTAAGAATAGTTTATGGCTGTATCTAAAGCCAATCAAACATACAATCCTGATGATTTTAAATTGGAACATCTTTTGGGTTAAAATTAGTTCCAGCACACTTACAGCTTAATTTCTCTGTGTTTATCTGCTGCAACCGTCATTATAATGCTAGAGGTGATTCCTTATGAGGAAACCAATCTGAATTATCATCAAGACCTGTGTTTTTATGTTATGCTCTTTCTTACAATCTTTCAGTCAAGAAGCTGCTGTTGGTAATCCGGAAGTGGTGGGAATTTTGAAGGATTATTACATTCCCGATTATATACTTCTTCCTGAATCTGAAACGAAAGAAGAATGTGAAGTTCCTGTATGTCCCGTGATTGTGTTCATCAATTCAAAAAGTGGTGGGCAGTTGGGTGGTGAACTTATACTAACATGCCGTCGTCTTCTAAACAAAAATCAGGTTTGTTTCTGGCTTTGACTGCAGGCCAGCTGTTATGGGAAGAACTTGAGAGGATTTGAGCGTATCACCTTTTCTGGAGGACTTCTGAGCTTAGCACTTATTTTTCAGGTGTTTGATCTTGGGGAAAAGACACCTGATAAGGTGCTCCACCAGCTTTATTTCAATTTGGAGAAGCACAAGAAAAATGGAGATAACTTGTCTGCTGAAATTCAGAGAAGATTACGTATCATAGTAAGTTGAACAGCTGACTCATGACCCATAAGTTTAACAAAACTAGGTAATTTACTTGGTAAATCTCACTGTACACAATCTATCTGTAGGTTGCTGGTGGGGATGGAACAGCTGGGTGGCTCCTTGGAGTGGTTTCTGATCTTAAACTATCACAACCACCACCAGTTGCTACTATGCCATTAGGAACAGGGAACAATCTCCCATTTTCATTTGGTTGGGTAAGATTAGGCCTCATGGTGGCCTCTAGTTATTACTTAGCTCCAATCATTTCATTATTGGAAACAATGAATATCGCTAAATGATCAGAAACCTCATTAATTTCAGTGTTAGCATGTGCCGTATTGGCACCAATTATCTTGTGCAATTGTTGCATGACTTTGTAACTTTTAACTTTTTTTCCTTAATTTTTCCAGCGCAACTCTATCTTGCTATATCACCCATTTAATAGCTGCTAACAACAATATAACCATAGATATTGAATGCTTAGATTCAGTTTTATCAACTATTATGTTTGAATGGTTGGCTTTTCAGTTTATTTTCTTTGTTGTTTAATTCTCTTAGATAGCTGTGCCTTCATTTTACTCTTCGTTTATATTGTCAATTTGTGGAAATTTGATGTTATCTTCTCAGAACGTTTTTCAACCTTAGGCCCGCTACATAGTCTACCACGCATTTCTTATCTTGTTAATATTTGGTATATAATAGCATATTGTTGTAATCAAGATGTGTTTGTGCTAAATCTCTTTCATTACTTTAAGGGGAAAAAAAATCCTGGCACAAACTATCAGTCTGTCAAGGCATTCTTGGAACAAGTAAAGTACGCGAAAGATATGAAAGTGGACAGGTACATACATTCTTGATCTCCAAGTTATGTGTCCAAGTCAAAATATATACTGCTATCCTGTAGATGCAAGGCATATTCATTGTATCAACATGTCTTGTTCTATTATCCATTTGTGTTGAGTCTGTAACGGATGCACACATGTTCTGCCCCTGACCCAGTGAGATTTATCCAAATTATTACTTTATATGAAATAGACACATGTTTAAGCTGAAATAGCATATATTACAATAAGAGTTCTACATGTCTTTCGGACAACTTTAAAAACAGTTGAGCTATGAGCTTTTCTGTTTGAAAAAAGGTTAATAATAGATCAACTTTACTGAAATTAGGCACTTCCAGTGCTTACATGGATATGGGAGTATTATCTCCTTATCTTTGATAGTTTAAGGATGGATTATGACTATGAAACATATAATTTCTTTTGTATAGACTCTTATGTCGACCTTAGAATCATAGGACGTCTGGCGACCTACTGTATTTGGAGATATAGTGCTCTGTTTAGATTAGCTATATGCTCTTGGGAGCAGCACTGTACATAATTTTACGACAGTTAAGTATATCTTTGGCTCCAAACTGACCTTTCTGATCTGTGGCAAATTCAGAAGCTCGGTTTAAGTCTACCTTGATTTCTTAAGAATTTTCAAGATGCAAATGGTACTTATAAACAATGTGTTGGCCTTCAAACAACACGACTAGAAAAATTCTGAGTGAGTGATCTATAGAGAACTGCATGGGCGCTTCTGTCTCTGTTAGTGATGATATCATATGTTTGCTAAATGATGGGGCATAAATATAAAAGAAATGGTTTTATTTTGGTTAGTTTAACGCTTTGGTTCTGTCTGTTATCTTTTTGGGCTCACATTAATGTTTATTTATTGAAGAGATCTACTCTGCTCTAAGAATCATGTTTCTCTATTTACATTCAGCTGGCATATTCTCATGCGGATGAAGGCTCCTAGAGAAGGTTCATGTGACCCTATTGCACCTCTTGACCTACCACACTCATTGCATGCCTTTCACCGTGTCTCCTCAACAGATGAAATGAATGAGGTACTAAGCTTCTCATTCTAATTATAATTCCAGTACTTCCCTACCTGTCTTCCTTCTCTCACTTCACAATATTTGACTAAATTCTCCTGTGTATATTCTCTTATAAGAAAATTGACACCATAATATAATTGAATCAGGAAGATGTAGATGCATGTGCTGTATAATCAAAATGAGAGGAGAAATGAAGCCTTTTGCAATTTATTTTATAGAATATTTCTCAGCAATTAAAATTCTCTGCAGTACATTTTTCATTGTCAGACCCATGGAAAATCTTCTATTTCATTTACTTTCGAAGTTCTATTTCTGTCATGTAGCCTCAATTACATTGATAACTGATTTTCTATAGGCCCTGTTTGCAGACGCTGTGCCAATTGGTGTACTTACTCGAATTTTTCCTTGTGGTTACCAGCCATATAGTGTCAGAATAAATAAAATTTTGTACTCCTAAATCCTACTGATAAATAAATGAGATACAAAAGAATTGAAGGATGTTTGCTGGATCATTTATTGTCTTGCTTAATTTCAGCTATGTGAGGTTGCAATGACACTGATTCATTGAGGGGGTGGTCCAAAGTGTACTGATCATTATTATTCATCATTCAGGAGGGATACCACACGTTTCGCGGGGGATTTTGGAACTATTTTAGCATGGGTAAGTTGTTGGTTTCCATTTTTTTACCCCTGAATCTTACGGTAGATGTCCTTCCTTAATATTTCTAAATACGTGAGATTTAATAATATTTAAGAATCTGGTGGAGTTTTTAGCTTTTAGTGATTGTCTCTGTAATCAGTTTCATGTGCAATCATACTGTTCCTGGTCGTTAGAGAGCAAATTGTTCTTAGGTAAATGGTTTGGTTGGCAGTTTTGGCATTTCACCTGAAATGACGAATTCCATTGATGAAACTTCTCTTAAAGTTACTATGGTAATGCCCTCACCCAGTCAATCTTCCAAAATTGATGATAGTTGTTTGGTTTTGTCCTAACTGATATAAAAAAAGTTGTGGATCTCCAGAACTCTTTTATGTATTTTCTTGGTGAACCATGAACTAGATTGTTGATTGATAAAACTTTCTAAAGCATGTGAAATTATTGTGCTAGACACCCATTGTTTGTACCACAACTTCAGGGTCTACGAAATTTATTGCTTAGACACTATGGTGACTACTATTCAACTTATAAATTAATGGCCAGTGTTCTCGCCTTAACTTTAAGGAGACTGATGTATGCAGGAAATATGAGAGATTTTATGCTATAAAATGCCATGAATTTATGTGATATATAGACACCTAAGGAAGAAGCTGGAGAATTGATGCTGATAAACTTGTGTATCATTGTGGGATTTATGGAGCTTGTGTAGTCTATGGACTATACTGGCATCAACTGTTTCATGTTTAAATATTGAGAGGCGTGCATTGACCTAAAGTGGTGCCTCACTGCCTCTTTCAAGAAGTATTATGACAAGTCTTTTACGTTTACATTCTGAGAAGCCTTTTACGTATTTGTTGTGACGCTTTTGTTACACGCCTTCAGCCAATAATTGATAGTTGTGAGAACTATGGCTGCGGTCTTAAATTTGGTTAAACTTTTAACTGTTTGGATAGAGATGCAACAAAACTGGAGTAAACGTTGTTTTCATAAATCAAAGTATCAGATAGCTACTGCATCCCCTTGCAATTTCGCTTTGTGCTTTATTCTTTTTTTTTTTTTTTTTTTTTTCGCTTTTTAGAGTTTATCCTTTACTTTGGTAGCTTTATTACAATCTTCTTTTCTTTTCTTTTTTGGCAGGTATGGATGCCCAAGTTTCTTATGCATTTCATTCAGAGAGAAAGCTGCATCCAGAAAAATTTAAAAATCAGTTAGTTAATCAGGTGCCCACCCGTCTTCATTTCTTACTATGCTGTTGCATGATTATAACTTCAAGTGACAATTACATGCTTATCTTGGTATAATAAAATCAATGAATACATCATAATCTGGCAAGTGCAGAATTGGCCTTTTCTTTCCCAATATTGTTGTCTACTTGTCTGTCTTCCCTTTTTAAAATATTTAACAGGAGGATTCACAGAAAACAGTAGCTTCACGAATTTCATCTTTGACATCTTTAGAATGTAGCAAACCAAGATAAAAAAGGATTAGAAGTTTACATTTACAATTAGTTTACATGATTATTGTCTTTACATCAAAGTATTGAGAAAATTAACATCAACTGGTTTAACTCAATTCTTACACAAGGTAGGAGGAGGAGAGTACATTTGAAATTTGAATAGTGATGGAGAGATAATCATAAAGGAAAGTCTTAGTATACATTACGACAAGAGGTTTGGCAAATAAAATGGAGAAAATTAGCATATGGTTATATTCTTGTGCATGCTGTTTCTTGCAAGCTGATAATTTGGCGTTTGCAATTTGTTTTCATGATTCACTAAAAAATTCATGTCGTTCTGTTATATAATTATTGATTATTTTTCATTTGTCTAGACTACTTATGCAAAGCTTAGTTGCACGCAAGGATGGTTTTGTGCATCCCTCATGCATCCGTCTTCAAGGTCGCATCACCACCCTTTCCTTTTCATGGTCTGAGTTTTTCCATCATCACATATTGTGTTTGGCTAAATAATATTTTTGGATTTTACTGAGATTGATCCTGTTTGTTTCTTACAGAAATATAGCTCAGCTGGCAAAGGTTAAAATCATGAAAAAACCAGGTCAATGGATAGATCTTCACGTACCACGGGGGTAAACTTTATCATTTTATCTCATTTCCCCATGTTCTTTTTAAGTGGTTCTTCTCACCTATGCTTGCTATTTGTGTGCAGCATTAGGTCCATTGTTTGCCTTAACTTGCCTAGTTTCTCAGGGGGTCTTAATCCCTGGGGAAGACCTAGTAAGCAGAAGCTCCATTCGGTCAGTATTTATTTGATTAGGCAATAATATATAAACAACTGGGAATAAGAACGTATCGACCATTATTCTTTGTTAACGATGTGCTGATTTATGGTCCCTGTTACCAACAGAGGGACTTAACTCCACCATATGTTGATGATGGGTTTTTCGAGGTTGTTGGTTTTCGAGATGCATGGCATGGGCTTGTCATGTTCGCTCCGAATGGCCATGGGACTCGCCTTGCACAGGTACTCTCGACTTTGACAAGTCATTAAGAATAATTTGGAATTTTTCGTTAGCATTTGAGAATTTTAGGGAAGTATCAGGGAGAATGAGGTTTGATGTCACTTATAAATGTGTGTATTAGTAAGATAATGAATTGGACATGTTTGGGAAGAAAGAATTGGGAATGGTTTTCTTATCCATGTCACACATGAAAAATCTCGTATTAAGATGCATCCAAAATTCATCAATGCATTTGCTTTTTCCGATGTCTCTTCTCTATAGGCAAACAGAATTCGTTTCGAGTTTCACAAGGGTGCCGCTGATCATACATTCATGAGGATTGATGGTGAACCATGGAAACAGCCCCTTCCCGTGGATGATGACACTGTTGTCATTGAAATTTCGCACTTTGGTCAGGTCAGCATCCTCGCCAATGCGCCGTGCAAGTCGAGAAGCATCAATGCACCTAATTTGCCATATTCACCACGCAGCTCCGAGGATGATGGATACAACAGCAACGAAGACTCGTTCGAAGAAAGCTCCGAAGAACGGATGAAGTTAGGTGCAGCTGATACTTTTCAAATACCAGAAAATTTTGACGTTGCTCGTCTTAGTTGAGCTGTTTACATTTTGTTACATTTTAACTTGCCCCTGCAGTTAGACATGTTGTAATTTTGTGTGTAGATGCTAATTATATTTCTTTTTAAATAGTGTTATGTACTGAAATTTGTGCGAGGTTAACCTTAACAAGTTGCGTAGTTTGACTAAATAATCCACTTGATTCGAAAACCGGGCTATGCGTTTGATTAGACCGGAAATGTGTAAACTCGAGGCTTCAGGCTTCTAGTTTGGAGCTCGAACACCATGATTAATCTCGAATTGCATCACCTCAATCTCTGAGGCCACTAAATATAATCATTAAGTTCGTTGAGGTGGTGATAAAAATTTATTGTCAAAGTTAATAGATATGAGGATGAAATCGTGATCGAGAGCTAGAAATCAAATATTTGTGGAGAAATTCTATATGTACCATGTAAAGTTGGCATTTTATGTGTACAGGAATTCGAGTTACATTCAGGTTGAATTCGAGTTACGTCTAGATTGAGTGCATGTCAAATCAAACCCATTTGGAAATACACCGATCTCACTTATATAGAAGGTGAATTTGATTTGGATTGGTCTAGCCAATCTCCTCTTAGCTCTTTATGCTCATCAAGTTGGAACTTAGCCACTCGGCTACCATACTCAATTTGTGATTTGGTTTCATCCCGTGAGTTCATCTATAATTTATAAAAAAAAGTCTTATCATTTGAAAGAAAAAAAAATAGGGATAATCACAAAAACTACCCTTACAAAAAACCCTGAGAAGTTTTAAAATGGCCAAAAACCTCTAAACGTTTGATTTCATCTTACATTTTCCCCCTTTATAATAAAAAAGATTTGAAAAACTCCCTTTGCGTTTATAGAAATATTACAACTAACCTCTTAAAATTAAGGCATAATCAAACTTCAGGGATAACTTTGTAATTTTAAACTTCTCAATTTTATTTTTTTGTAATTACCCCAAACCTCAAGGGTAGTTTTTGTAATTATCCCTTCAACTTTATTTATCCAATCAGGCGACCTTAGTATATATCCAATCCAATGTAAAATTTAATTTATATTTGTTGGTTTGTTTTTCCCAACCCATGTCCAAATTCAGTGGCACATAGCAATTTTTCAAATGCTTAGTCAGTACCAGTCCAAAACTGTGGGCTATGCTATCCATTTCTAGTTGCTGAAATGAAACCATCCTCCACCTTCCTTCTTCCTTCCTTGTCACTATATATTACAACTCCCACTTCCCTCATTCTCCACCATCACATACAACACAGTTACACATATCACAAATTCACATCTCCAAAATTTCTAATACTTCACTTCAAAAAGTCACTATCTTTTTAATAAGCACTTCAAATTACAAAGAAAAGAGCAAATTAAGGAGAAAGAATGAGTTCCACAAGCAAAGCTTGGTTAGTGGCAGCAAGCATTGGGGCTGTTGAGGCATTGAAAGATCAATTGGGATTTTGCAGATGGAATTATGGTTTGAGGTTATTGCAAAATCATGCCAAGAATAATCTCAGGTCTTATACTCAGGCCAACAAACTCTGTGGGCCCTCTTCTCCAATGGTTTCAAATAAGATGATGGGACAAGAAAAGTTGAAGCAATCTGAGGAGTCACTTAGAAAAGTCATGTATTTGAGCTGTTGGGGTCCCAATTAGACCTCCCCATGGGTTTTTTTGTACATAGATATTTATAATAAAATATATTTAAGCTAATAATTTGTTGTTCAAGTTCTTCTGGTGTTACTTTTTGGCAAGCCTTTGGTATCCTAATAATTGACTAAGATATCAAATAAACCAAATGTGGAGATGAAATGGATTTAAGTGAATTTTTCTTTCTTCCTTTACTTAGCATTTTTCTTTGTTTCTTTGTTTCTTTTTTTTTTTTTTTTGGGAAAACCATTCAATAGTAAATTCACATCCAAAGCTAGTTAAGTACAATTATTAACTTTGATTGAATGCAATTATATCAAACTAAACAATTGCCATAACATGCATATACTCAAACTCGATTTCACAATTTTATTTAGATAAATTTCCATTAACTTTAATTAGTTAATTTCTTATTAGTTACAACTATACATATACATATATGTAAGTAATTGAAAATTATTTTTATGTTTCGTATATATTTCAAACTTGTCGAATAATAAAGGTGAAATATATGTAGATAATATAATCTTTCTTCATCGAATCATACTTCATTCAACAAATACTTATAATATTTTATTAAAATTTAAAATTTTATAATACATACTTATCAGTATTAATTACATATTATAGAAATTAAATTAAATTTTATTAATTTATTAGTATGCTAATTATTATTAAATAATTATTTTCAAATAAGTTTTAAATACATATAAAATAAATAATTTTTCATATTTCAAAAATAAATTCAGACATGCATGGTATATTGTAAACATAATTAATATTTTTACTTTAGATGAATATTCTTATATATTCATGTTTTATCCATTTCAATATATTATTGATTGAATTTTGTCACTGTAATTTTTTTTAAATAATCATAATATACACATGTTAAATTTGAAATCTTTCCCTTCTGTATTTAAAAGTTTATGGATGTATAAGATTTTTGACAAAATTTTCGCTCCCCCTTTTTTTTGGTCACAACTTGTGACTGTAAAAATTCTCAAAAAATACATTGTTCACAGTAGCCCTATGAGGTACCGCTTAAGCCAAGTAGCGCGGTCTTCGAATCCGATTGAATCGAATGGTTTACGTTATGGAAGAAAGACATGCTCACTTTTTGAATTACTAATCACTTTCTATTATAATTTGATAAAAAAAATCACATCAAATATTATCAGTACATATAATCATATCACAAATATAATATTATCTCTCTCTTATTTTTTAAATTACTATCATATCTAATCACTATCATGGTCAATAGTTATAAAAACATTTTTGGGTATGTTTTTTTTTAACGATTGAGGGTTTTGGGGGAAGATTTTGGAGGAAGAGAGTAGAGCTGACAATTTTTGATTCGGTTCATGGGCCGGCCTGACCAATCCAAGAATTGGCTGGCTGAATATGTTTTTACAGCCCGACCCAAATGACCCGAAGTTCGAGTGGTCTGACCGATCCGATTCATTTTATGTGTAAAATGTGTTTTGAGTTGAGTTGGGCCGAGGAATATAGCCACTCGAGTTATTTTTGGGCTGACCCGAGTCGAGCTTTTGCCAGCTCTAAATAAGATGTTTGATGTGATGTATTGGGAAACATAATATATGTTTAGTTGGTGATTGAGATAAAGAGTTGGGAATGGAATACTTTTGGGAAACTAAACAAACATTTATTTACATTTTTAATATAAGGGTAGCTGCAATGGCAGCTCCAAACCCAACTCAAAAATACTTTAAGCCAACTTAATATTTTAATCCCCAACTCAATAAAAAAATACTACATTTTAGCAAATAGAGATGTGAGTTGCACGCCTCAATTTTGTTTGACGATAGCTTGCACGCGCGCATGGCGCCTTGGGATCCGCAGAAAATGGATGTCAGCTAAATGAAAATTAAATATAAAAGTATTAACCAAAAAATAGATAAATAAAAAATTGATAATGATGATGGGATCCTTATAAAGTTGATTTTTTGGGTTTATGATTATGGAGATAGGTTTATTGAATTTTTTGTTTTTGATGTGGCAGTAATGTGTCAGTTTCAAGTTTGTTTTTTTGGGTTCAACCATTACAACCACCCTAATACAGTTATACTCTAATTCTTTGTTAATATATTGTCCCTTTTTTCCTCTTTTCCACGCAGTTTACACGGTCATCCAGTTGTCCCGGTATCCAGGAATGCGCTATAAATCCTCTTAAAACTACTACGACTTAAGCACACAGAAAATTAGGGGTGATCAACAAAAACCGAAAACCGCTAAAACCGACCGAATCAAACCGCACCACACCGCAAATGCTTATTTATTGGAAAAACCGCGATTAAAATTTTTAATCAAGACCGCACCGCAAAAGATGGTGCAATTACAATTTCAAGTCTCAAACCGCACCGACCGCACCGCAAGTAGAATACTATATATACGTATATATATTCAATATATATTATTACATTTCTCTCAATCTATAGTATATTTGTGTATAATTATGAATTGTTATATTAATTATTTTCATTGGTTTATTGTGGGTATATTAGTTAATTTACTTAATAATTTAATACATCAAAGCCTTCATTTCTTGTTATGGATGTAAATTGTATAACGAGATTTATTTTGGGAAATTTGTGATATGGAGATTGACATATTGAAGTTATCGGAGAGTTTGCAAAAACTTATGCTTTTAGAAAAAAATAATTTATTGTAGCAAAAGTAAGAGTAGTTGTGAATCAGAAGTTGATAGAGTTTGAAAATAAAATCAAAAGTTAAGAATCAGAAGTTAAGTTAGGTGAAAAAGTTGTAGAGGTGCTTATAATTTGTTTATAAAATTTAAACTAGGAGTAGAAGCACAAATCTAAAGCATCTCTCTCCATACTTTTAGGTTATGATTAAATGAAGCAGAAATTGATACTTGCAAACACAAAAAAGTGATTTTTTAAGCAAAAATGTAAGAAACATTTTTTTAGTAATTGCAAACACTCTCTATATCTATTAGATTCAACTATTATATGTTATTGTAGTTGTTATAATATTCAATTTAAACAACAACATATCATTAACTTTTAGTTATCGAATTGATAAGTTTTTTTTTCGCTCATTTTGATTGTTCCGCATAATATTCACGCATAATCACGTTAAAACCGCAAAACCGCCCGAAACCGCCCGAAACCGTTGAAAACCGCATGTTTGTTTTATTCTAAAAAACCGCGACTTAAAATCAAACTCTTGGCCGAACCGCACTTAGCAATTCGGTTTGAAAATATTGAAAAAACCGCCCAAACCGCACCGTGATCACCCCTACAGAAAATGGCTGTTTAAGTTAATAAAAGCAATTAGGAACATCCAAAAACCGTGGGTTGCACACAGAAAACAACCCCCCCCCAAAAAAAAAAAAAAAAAAAAAAATAGACAAACATGTGGCTGTTAAATCCCACTTTTTTAACCTATGTCTCACATGGGTTTTTCACCTCTCCCTAGTACCTATATATATACCATAGTCAAATTTTCCACTCCACAAACCAAACCCATCAAATTTCACAAACAATTCTCGATTTCCCTTTTATTACATCTCTTTCCACATACAAACAAACACATATTTTCACACATAATAACGTGAGAAAAAGAAAAACAGAGAATGAGAGGAGGTTGGATTGTGGCAGCAAGTATTGGGGCTGTTGAGGCATTGAAAGATCAATTGGGGGTTTGTAGATGGAATTATGGTTTTAGGTTAATCCAAAATCATGCTAAAAATAGTGTTCAATCTTATTATCACACACACATTCTTCATCCTCCCAATTCTTCTTCTTCTTCTGCTAATGCTAATGAGATGATGAGGGAGAGGGAGAATATTAAAGAAAAGGGTTTGAAGAAAGCCATGGATTTGAGCTGTTGGGGCCCCACTACTGTTAGATTCTGATCATCACCGTTGGTTGCTTTTTTAGGTGTAATCTAGTGTGTATGCAGCTTTTGATGTTATTTGAAAATTTTAGAAAATGATTTTCATTTTTGTGGAGAAATTTATGGGAAATATATAAGGGTACAGTGGTACTCTATCTCTCTCTATTGTATTTTTCACTTTTTTTTGGGGAAAAAAATTGATTTTAGTAGTATTTACATAGAGATGTTAGAGATAAAGCAGCAACCAATAATTTTATAAGGATATGCAAGAGATGAAACAAAACTGTGGTGATTTTTTTCCTAATAATTTACATGTAAATTTATGTGTGACTTGATCCAAAACCTTATATTACATGTAAAGTTTGAGATTATTTTCTCATGGAGTGAGGTGGATTAATCAATTTGGCATGAAATATTGATACTTCGAGCCAATTATTAATTATTAAATAGTAAAAGGAGAGATTCAATATTGAATTCCTCAAACAAATTGAATGGGGAGGACTTCATTAATTTTACATTGATCATCAAAGGACGAATGGAAATGGGAAATTAAAGGAACACAAGTGACTAACCGTGGTGATTTTTTTTCCTAATAAATCATGATTACAAGAATGTGTATACTTCCTTCCGAAAAAAAAAGAATGTACAATTAAAACTCTATAAATTAATAACATTGGTACTATCAATATTTATTAATTTAGTGAGTTATTAATTTTGTTTGTTGTCTCCAACTTGGGATCGACCAAAAATATTATTTAAACGAGATTATTAATTAATTGAGTATTAAATTATCGAAGTTATACTGTATATACTTATAATAATTTAGACATGTTACTAGTTTAGTGTGTCTTTGATTTCTTAATCCATTTGTATGATCCTTTGTCTGCTTTTATTTTTTGGGCTGCATGGCCTAGCCCATGAATAATTTCTATTAGTCCAGCCCAAGATTTTGCTGCCTCCGTTCATGCATAGTGATAAGGGCAAATGATTATGCAGGCCGACTGCAGCCTAAGATATTAAACCGACTGTGAAGCATTAGTATCGGGCCGACGATTATGATAGGACATTGGGCGAAATGATGAGGCCCATAGCCTTAGGATGATCTTAAGCATTAAATAACGGTGATCCGTGGAGGCTTACATCATGAGATTGGTCTAGGGCTTATCAACTTGGGCCACTGTCGCTGTCGAGCTCGAGTGCAAGTGGTTGTGCTATGATCATAACACCGCACTGCGGGGGCCATTGTACTAAACCGACACCGAGCCCCGCGACGGTAAAGCGACTTTTGTTGTTGTCTGTTATGCAGTTCAACTCCCTGATAGAATATGTATGAGGCCCGAGGATGCCTTGGAGAATTACTGAGGGCTTTATATCATACATTTGGGCCGAGGTGTTTTGAAACAGTCGGAGTCGTGGTCTTACTCGGCGTAAAATTAGGGTTTTTTTAGAGATCCGATCCTAATCTAATGATGACTCGACACCAAATCGTAACGAATCCCTGGATTTTACGAAACCCTAATCCGAGCTAAGGTATAAAAGGCCCAAGCCCAGTTCATTCTAACCTAATCTCATTTTTTACTTTGTTACATTGCTCTTTTCTCTCTCTCTTGCCTTTTGCTTCTCTTCCAAGTCACTGACTTAAGCATCGGAGAGGGTACGCCGGAGCCCCCATCCGGCCCCCCTCGTGCAGGTTTCGCGGAGGAGTTCGGCTTGGGAGTTGATCGGCGAGAGAAGGACTTTTTTGGGAGCAACCAAGTGGCGCCGTCTGTGGGAACTTTTGAGCAGAGACGTGAGATTCGAGTTTTGGCTATGGAGGATGTTAGGAGAAACTTGGAAGATGATCGAGCAACCGTACGCCGGGGAGATACTCCTGGCGTAGTCACGCAGGAGAATGTTCCACCTCCGCCCCACCATTCCCGGTGAACGGCGGAGGACAGCGGGTGCGAGAGGACGGGAGCGGATGGACAGACGCCTATGTTTGGGGGGAGTATAGACTTGGGTCCAATGTTTTTTGAACAATTGGATGGCTTCATCACCGAGTCATGGAGCAAACGGTGGAAAGACGCTTGAGGGAGATGCTTCCACCACCGCTCCTCCTGTGGTCCCCCTCCCGGTGGTCCTCCTCCTCCGGTGGTCCCTCTTCCCGTGGTCCCTCCGGAGGTGGGTGAGAGAGGTCGGCGGCCAACTATGGCGGAAGAAAGACATTCATCAAGGCGGAGCATGTGTCTGCGAGGACCCGGGATTGGTGAACGGATGGATGACCTTCACGTGAGGTCAGATATTCGTCGGAGAGTGGCTGAGTACCAGGAGCGGCTGATTCGGGTGAGGAGGAACACCATTCTCGGAAGAGGTTATGGCGGATGAGCTTCCGGCCTCATACCGAGCTCTGAGCTTCGAATATGATGGTACCACAGATCCGTGGGACCATCTTTGCCGTTTTGAGAACGCTGCTTTGCTACACAGATTCACGGATGGCGTGATGTGTATGGTTTTTCCGACCACTTTGACGAAATCGGCTCAGGAATGGTTTAGCCAGCTTGCTCCGGGCTCCATTCAGAATTTTGATGACTTCAGCTCGGCTTTCCTTAATCAGTTCACGAGTTGTCGTAAGTACCAAAAGGCGCCCCTGACTCTGTTTAGCATCAAACAAAGAGAAGGGGAAGGACTTCGGAGCTATATTCAGAGGTTTACCGCGGCAAAGTTGGAGGTGCCGTCAGCCAGTCCGGAAATTTTGGCCAACGCCCTAGCTCAGGGCCTGAGGGATGGGGAGTTCTTTGAATCATTAGTGATAGAGTCTGCTAAGACATTCGACGAGCTGTTAGCTCGGGCGGAGAAATATATTAACCTAGAAGAGGCGAGAAAAATGAAGAGAGGAAGGAGAGAAGAGAAGAGATAGGAGGAGGATCGGAAGATAAGGGACCTCGAGAAGAAGCCGAGGTCCGAGGCAATGGGAGAAAGGCCGAGGTTTGAGAAGTATACGCCTCTGGTACGTCCTCGGGCGAGGTGCTTGTAGTTATTGAGAGGCCCGACCTGAGGTGGCCAAAGCGCACGCAGAGGCACCGTAAAGCGAAGTGTAAGGAATTTTGTAGGTTTCACAATGAGTATGGGCACACCACGAGATCGGTGCACACACCTAAGGGATGAGATCGAGCGGCTCATTCAAAGGGTCACCTTAGGGAATTTGTGTACATCGACAAAAGGAGAAAAAGGGGAATACAAGAGGATAACCAGGGATATCATCAACCTCGGCAGAGAGCGGAGCGTAGGGGAGGAAAGGGAGGAGCTACCTCCACCTCCGCCCCCACCTCGGCGAGAGGTCATCCGCATGATTGTTGGAGGGCGGCGGAAGGAGATTCGAGGCGGGCTCGGAAAAATTATGTGAGAGCGCGACACAGATCGGCAAGAAACGATTAAAGGTGGAACATGTCGGTCAAGTGCCGAATATCCAATTCGGACCAGAGGATTGTAAGAGTATCGTGACACCTCACAGTGATGCTCTTGTGATCACAACAACGATCTCTAATTATGATGTGCAGCGGGTATTTGTGGATATAGGGAGCTCAGCGGATATCCTATTCTATGATTGCTATAAGAAGATGGACCTCCAGGTCGGCTTGGAAACAGTGGACACGGCGTTGGTCGGATTCGCTGGAGGGATGATCCAACCATGAGGTATGATTACTTTGCTCTCTTTGGGTAAGAGCCTAATGGTAAAACTAGAATGATTCGATTTTGATAGTCGAGGCACCGTCCTCCTATAATGTCATGTTGGGTAGACCCAAGCACCGAATGCCTTCCAAGCAGTGGTGTCGGTATACCATCTAAAAATGAAGTTTCCTGTGGGAGATAGAGTAAGGGAGGTCGGTGGTGATCAGTATATGGCTAGAAAATTGTATGTAGAAAGTATTCAGAAGGCAGAAAGGGGGAATGCTTTTGATGATGATAGAAACAAGAACAAGTGATTAGGTTGGGCCAGGCGAGCACGTCCAACCTAATGAAAATGATGATGGTCGGTCGGTGCCAGGTGACCCGATAAGGTCACCAAGGTCGGAAGGAGTTGACTGATGAATTAAAGGATGAGTGGTGGAGTTTCTAAGGAGTAATGTAGATGTATTTGCTTGGACAACGGAAGACCTGGTGGGGATCGATCCAAGCATCGCTGAACATAGGCTTAACGTTAATCCATCATATAAGCCGGTGAAACAAAAGAAGAGGAACTTCGGCCCCAGAAGGATGCTATAATTAGAGCGGAGGTGCAAAAGTTGTTGAAAGCAGAGCACATCAAAGAAATCCAGTTTCTAGAATGGCTATCTAATGCAGTATTGGTTCCAAAAACGGAGGATGATTGGCGCATGTGTGTGGACTTTAGGGATTTGAATCGTGCTTGCCCTAAAGATTACTACCCATTACCCCGAATTGATCACCGTGGTGGATTCGACGTCGGTGTGAACTGGCTAGTATGATGGATGCATCGCAAGGATATCATCGAGATCATGCTTTGCGAAGAAGACCAAAAAGGGTGTGCTTCACCACCTCTTTTGGTACATTCATTATGTAGTAATGCCGTCGGATTGAAGAATGCGGGAGCCACATATCAGAGGTTGGTGGATAAGATGTTTGGGGAGCAGCTCGGCAGGAACATGGAGGTGTACGTAGACGATATGTTGGTCAAAAGTATAAAGGCTGTGGATCATGTGCGTGACCTAGTTGAAACGTTCGACACTTTGAGGAAGTATAGAATGAAGCTGAACCCCAAGAAATGTGCCTTTGGGGTCAGGTCGGGAAAGTTTCTGGGGTACATGGTAACGGAGAAAGGAATAGAGGCCAACCCGGAGAAGGTCAGAGCTATCAGAGAGATGACACCACCTCGGGATGCCAAAGATGTGCAAATGTTTAACAGTCGGCTAGCGGCTAATCGCTTTATTTCGCGCCTCGCGAGAGAAGTTTGCCATTTTTTAAAGTCTTGAGGAAAGCCAAAAGTTTGTTTGGGATGAGGAGTGCCAAAGGGCTTTCGAGGACTTGAAAAATTACTTGGTTGATCTGTCATTGCTAACTAAGTCGTTGCACTGGTGAGCCCTTATACCTATATCTTTCGGTAGGGGAGCGGGGGTTAGCACGCAGGTCCCGATCGAGAGAAGAGAGATCGGTTCGAGGCCGGTGTACTATGTCGATAAAGTTTTGAGAATGCCGAATCTGCGATATGCGAGAGATCGAGAAGCGAGTTTAGCTTTGGTGGTGATCATGCGAGAGACTTGGCCGTATTTCCTCTCGCATAAGGTAATCGTTGAACTAATCTTCCGTTGAGAAATGTGATGAGTAAACCCGAGGTAGCGGGAGGTTAGTGAAGTGGGCTATTGAGTGAGTGAGTATGATATTGAGTTTGAGAACGGATCGGCCATTAAAGCTCGAGGCTTTGCGGAGACTTTGTTCAAGAATCAACTAGGGATGATAGCGAGAGAAGGAGCTTGGGTGATTTATGTGGATGGTTCGGTAGGAAGCTCGGGGTGTGGTCTTTGGTATTGTCTTGATCACCCACAAGGGATTGAAAATGACTTTCTTTGTGAGGTTGGAGTTCAAGCTATCTAATCATGAGGCGGAGTATGGCGTTCATCCCATCGGGAATGCAAATGGCCATTGAGATGGGGTTTGTCGGGATGATAGTTTACATGGACTCTCAGCTCGTCCATAAACAGGTTATGGGAGAGTTCGAGGTTAGGGATGAGAGGATGAAGAGGTATGTTGAAGCATATCGAGCTTTAGAAAAGAAAGTGAAAGAAATTAAAATATGTCAGGTCCCGAGGGAAGAGAATGGTCGGGCAGACTTTCTGGCAAAATTGGCCAGTTCAGCCTTAGAAAATCAAGCAAAACAGATTACACTTTTGGTGGCCAAAAAAACTGACCGGGGCTAGAGGTCGGAGAGATCGAGGATAAGGAGGATTGGAGGTCGGCTATCATAGCCTACCTAAAGGAAGGGGTCTTACCAACGGTGGCGTGAAGCGGCTCGGCGAAAATTCGGGCGACACGTTTCGCATTATCGGAGACAAGTTATATAAGAGAGGCTTCTCTATGCCTTTCTTTGAGGTGCTTGAATGGAGAAGAGAGGTGCGTATGTCTTGAGAGAGATACATGAAGGTTGTTGTGGGAACCACATGTGCGCAAGGATTTTGATGAAAAAGAGGTCCTTAGAAATAGCGGGGTATTTTGGCCTTACGAAGGGGAAGCGAGAAAAGTTGGTGAGAGCATGTGAAAAATGTCGATCCATGCACCTTTGGTACATCGATCGGTGGAGGAGCTCATGACGATGAGCTCGGCATGTCCATTTGCAAAGTGGGGAATTGATATAGTGGGTCCCTTTCTCCTACCTCGTCGGAGAAATTCTTGATTGTGGCAATCGACTATTTTAGCAAGTGGTGGAGCGCGTAACCTCTTGCTAAGATAAATGAGGATGCGATGATGAAATTTATTTGGCAAAACATAGTGTGTCGGTATGGAGTGCCTCGGGTCTTGATATCGAGATAATGGAACGCGATTCGCGGGCGTAAACCGAGCTTGGTGTGAGGAATCAGATCAAGCAAAACTTCACTTGGTGGCCCACCCGCAAGCTAATGGGCAAGTGGAAGTGACTAATAGAATTCTTGTCCGAGGATTGAAAGCTCGGCCGAAAAAGCGGGGAGGAGCGTGGGTCCGAGAGCTTAGTTCGGTGTTGTGGGCTTATCGAACTAATCCGAAGGAGGCCACGGGCGAGGCTCCATTCAAACTTTAGTGTATGGTATGGATCTTTGTGATACCTGGTAGAGATCGGAATGGAAACACATCGAGTCCGAAATTTTGATGAAAATATTAATGAAATGTTGATTCGAGAGGCATTGGATACGATAAATGAGAAAAGGAGATGGCATTTTTGCGGATGGAAAAGACACGAGGAAGGATCAAAGCGACTTATGACAAGAAAGTAAAGAAAAGGGCCTTTCGTGTCGGTGATTTAGTTTTGAGAAGGTCGGATGCTAGCAAAAACAAAGGGAAATTGATGGATGCGAAGAACCACCGGGTGGTGAAGGTATTGCGGGAGGTGCGTCTGCATTTGGAAGAGATCGGAGGTCGAAAGCTCCCGAGGGCTTGGAACAGTTGCAACTTGAAGAAATATCATTCCTAGAATAGAGAAATATTTGATGTAATCAATCTACTCGTTTTCAATGAAATGACCCGCTGCCACACTATGAGTTCGGAAAGTGGAAAAGATAAAAAGTGACAAAGGAGCTCGGCTCGAGCCAGCTTCCTTTGATAAAACTAACAAGTATTTGGAGCTCAGCTCGAGCTAGTCTCCAAATACTTGGGGCCACGAGGCCATGCGAGGAGCTCGGCTCGAGCCAGCTTCCTTTGATGAAACCGACAAGTATTTGGAGCTCAGCTCGAGCTAGTCTCCAAAATACTTGGGGCCACGAGGCCATGCGAGGAGCTCGGCTCGAGCCGACCTTCCTTGATAAAACGACAAGTATTTGGAGCTCAGCTCGAGCTAGTCTCCAAATACTTGGGGCCACGAGGCCATGCGAGGAGCTCGGCTCGAGCCAGCTTCCTTTGATGAAACCGACAAGTATTTGGAGCTGAGCTCGAGCTAGTCTCCAAAATACTTGGGGCCACGAGGCCATGTGAGGGAGCTCGGCTCGAGCCGCCTTCCTTTGATAAACCGACAAGTATTTGGAGCTCGGCTCGAGCTAGTCTCCAAATACTTGGGGCCACGAGGCCATGCGGGGAGCTCGGCTCGAGCCAGCTTCCTTTGATGAAACCGACAAGTATTTGGAGCTCAGCTCGAGCTAGTCTCCAAAATACTTGGGGCCACGAGGCCATGCGAGGAGCTCGGCTCGAGCCAGCTCCCTTTGATGAAACTGACAAGTATTTGGAGGCGAGCTCGGCTCGAGCTAGTCTCCAAATACTTGGAGCCACGAGGCCATGCGAGGAGCTCGGCTCGAGCCAGCTTCCTTTGAAGAGCTCAATATGCCAATCTTTTTCGTAAAAAAAAAAAGAAAATTATTATTACAAAAATAATAGACAAGAGATCGAGAAAATGAAAGTGCGATGAAACTTTATTGATCATTCAAAATAAGTACAAGTACATGATGGAAAATTACAAAAGCAGAACTAAACTCCTAAGTAGTAGGAGGAACATTCTTGTGTTCGTGTCGTCCATGGAGATGGTCACATCGTCAATGAGAGCGAGTTCGGGATCATCATCCGGATATCCTCGAACTTGACTCGCATGAAGGCGAGGTTGATCGAGCTCCGGGAGCTTGAGAAGGACCGGCGAGCCGGAGGCGGTGGTGGGAGGATAAAAGGAGCATATAAAGATTCTATGAACTCCCCACGCGAGCAAGGTTGAGACGCTCCGCCTCGTCGAAAAACACGGCCTTGGGGGTCGGGCAAAATCCTCCGGGGACCTCGGCGATCGAAGGGCTCGGTGAGTGATACCGCGTTCCTCGAGTGAAGCTCGGCCTGTCAAAAGCAAAGTCGTAGTACTCGGGCGGAATCTGAGAGAGAACTTTGATAAATTCCCCCTGCTCGAAGGAGCTTGCTTCACCCTCTCCCGAATGGCCCGAACTATGGAAGAGCCTTTGGGAGAGGTGAGGAAACTTTGCCGACAAGCTTCGACGCCTCGGCTGGCTTGGTCAATATTGACAATGCAACGGATCCGAGATCGCTCGGCTCGGTCTTGAGATCGCGTTATCGCCTCCGTAGTCTTTATTTTGGCCTCTAAAGAGGCCACAAGTGCCTTGTTGACCTCTTCCCCGTCCTTGTACCGGCGGTTCTCCTCTAGGAGTTTAGTCTCCCGAGCTTTCAGCCGAATGACCTCCTTCTTAGAATTGTTGAGCTCGGCAATCTGGGAAGGATCGACAAAGCCAACTCGAGCTCGGGAGATTAGTGCGGCCAGTTGTGCTTCGGCTTTTGAGTGGTTTAGGCAGAATGAGGTCACCACTCAAGATCACCGAGCTTCTCCATGGATTGGCGGGGTTTGGGCGATTGCCTTGACATACTTTGGATGGCAAAGGTTCCATCGTTGTTTTTCAGGATGGAATTGCCTATGAGAAAGGTTTGATTGGGGGTATGAATAGAAGTGCGTGAGAGAGAGAGAGAGAGCATCAGGAGGTGGGGTGTTCTTCGCTCTCTTGGCGGCTCCGGTCTTTGGTCTTGCGACAAACCCTCTTGGGAAGAGGAGGTCGGAAAGAAGGTTGAGCCCCCCAGGCCAGCTGAGATCGGCCATCACTGCGGCAAAGAATGCAGTCGCAAGTGGAGGAGGTCGACCTCGGGCGGGGGCGGCAAAGATCGACGGATGAAGGAGGTTGTGAGCCAGGAGCAATGGTTTGCTCCTCGTCATCCAGCTCGGCAACCATCTGTGCCATGAACATATCTGCACAAGGAGGAAAGATTAGCTAGTGAGTAAGAATAAAACAAATCAACTGCAAAAATGACAATTACCAATGTCACAAGGCAAGGGAGCCACGATGGGGCTCGGCTTAAAAGATGCTGAAGGGAAGGGGTTATAAGGCGAGAGAGGTCGTACTTGACCAAGGTGAGTTTATTTATCCGAGCCTGTAGATCGGGAGACCGATCTCTCGGGGTTATGTTGCGTTGGAGTGGAAGGGTCCAAGTCAAGCAATAGAAACCCCAAGCTCGGGGAAGAAATAAAAAATATTTGTCCTTCCGAATTTGTTGGAGGAAGGTACTTGCTTAGAATCGAGCATCACCTCGGGAGGTGATGTAGAAAAACCCCTTGGTGTTCGAGCTCTTTATTTGGAATAGGCGCGAAAATTCTAGAAGTGGGTTCTATATCTAAGTACTTAGTCAAAATAATGAAGCCTGGCTAGATGCGGAATGAGTTCGGGGCTAGTTGATTTAAAGGCACCGGAGAACTCGATACCCTGACCCATGAATGGATGGATGGGAAATCGGAGGCGCCCTCTCCTCGACTCGCGAAGAAGGATAGGGCATTGGGTGGAGGTCGGTTAGGTCGATCCGGGTCTTTGGGTAGATAGAGTTTGAAAGAGGAATGAATTTGGGCATTTCTTTTAATGGTTTGAAGATTGGAGGCCGATAAGGTGGTCTCCTTAAAATCGTGAGGGTATACAGGCAAAGGGACCGAGCATGGAGCTCGATTTCTATCAGACGGAGTCTCGACCAATCGGAGCCGATTGATCGCATCGTGTCGGGTCGATGGACGGACTCCGGTGAGAAAAGGGGCGGAGGAGCAGAGCCGTCGTTATTGCCCACCGCTCTAAGTCGGCGGCGACGATCAGGGTCCCCAGGTCGACGGTGTCGAGTGAGAAGAAGAGAGGCCATATTAAAAGAAAAGAAAAACGGAAAAGAAAGGGTTACTTACTTTGGATAGAAATAGGTTGAAGGAGGAAAATAGTCCTGACCGTGAAACTTTTGAAGCTCACCTAACTTGAAGGATTCCACCGGAGAAGAAGGATATTTGCTAGGGGAAAGTTCTGAAAATCGAGAGAAAGGAAAATGGGAAATGGAGGAGGAAGGTGCCTTTTATAAGGGGAAAAAAGACAAAGGGGTGCCTCGATTTTCGAGGAGACGATTTGACGGTCTACTAGGCGTCAGTAAGCCGAAAAGACATCTCATCAATCAAATCCGCGTGTCAGGTACTCGAAAGGCCAAAGGGCGGCAGGAATTTCAAATGCCAAGAGTCGGCGGGAATGTGAAAAGCACAAACCCTAAATGTTAGGTCAGTTCGGCCTATTAGCAACTATGGTTGAGGTGCAGATCAACCCATAGTTGGGGGGAGGAATTGATAAGGGCAAATGATTATCTGGGCCTACCTGACAGGCCTAAGATATTAGGCTGACCTGACAGGCCTGAAGCATTGGGCCGACCTGATGATACCGGACATTGGGCCGGAATGATGAGGCCCATAGCCTTAGGATGATCTGTTAAGCATTAAATAACGGGGTGATCCGTGGAGGCTTAAGATGAGATCGTCTAGGGCTTATCAACTTGGGGCCGGCCTTGTCTCGAGTGCAAGTGGTTGTGCTATGATCATAACACCGACTGTGTAGGGGCCATTGTACTAAACCGACCTGTCGAGCCCTGCACGGGTAAAGGCGACCTGTTGTTGTCCTGTTGTACAGTTCAGCTCGGGATAGAATATGTATGAGGCCCTGAGGATGCCTTGGAGAATTACAGGGGCTTTATATCATACATTTGGGCCGAGGTGTTTTGAAACAGGTCGGAGCCGTGGTCTTACTGGCGTAAAATTAGGGTTTTTTAGGAGATCCGATCCTAATCTAATGATGACTCTGACACCAAATCGTAACGGAATCCCGGATTTTACGGAAACCCTAATCCGAGCTAAGGTATAAAAGGCCCAAGCCCAGTTCATTCTAACCTAATCTCATTTTTTTTATTACATTCTTTCTTTTTCTCTCTTGTCTTTTGCTTCTCTTCCAAGTCACCGACTTAAGATCGGAGAGGCACGCTGAGCCCCTCCGCCCCCCGCTTGTGCGGGTTTTCATGAGGAGTTCGGCTTGGGAGTTGATCGGCGAGAGGAGGACTTTTTTGGGAGCAACCACATAGTAATACTATTATGATTCTATTCTAGTCTTATAAAGTATGCCAATTAAACGATCAATTCGTACTCTTTCTTGCTTTAGGACGACTTTCATGGGATTGTATTAATGAATTATTATTATTACAAGTAATTAATAACAAACAGAGGCGATTAAATTTTTTCACATAAATTAGCTCAAATTTTCAGGGCACTGGTTTAGCATAAATTTAACTCATTGGCTTCTTGATTTCAAAACGGAGCCAAAAATTTAATTGATAAATTTTTTGATGCTCCTCCAAAATTGCTAGTAACAGTGAAATAGGTAAAAAATCATCTGAGTTGGAGAGAATGCAAATATTTCATCTTCAATTTGATTTCTTTGTGTGGCATATATATAAAAATGACAATTATAATATGAACTATCAAATTGATAATCAAAGAAGTATTTGATGGACCAATTATGTCTTCTAGGTATAGATGTATACGTCTTACAATGCAAAAAGATTCAATACTAGTTCAATCATAATTAATGAGATTCTATTGACTAAAGGTTGACAGTTGGGCATACTTTTGTTCGAATTGTTTTTCATTTCTTATTTTAAATTTCGTTTTATAGTGGTGTACAATGATAATATCATTAATACACGATTTATTCATTGATGATGCTATCAATACACTTACCATGCATTAATAATACTAGAAGATTTTGGAGTTTTGTATTCTAAGTGAATTCATACATCCATTTTACCCTTCTTCTATTTTTTACATTTGAGGAGTAAGTCAACATTTAATAATAAGATTTAACTAGGGGAGACGAAGACGCTAAATATTTTACACGAATCTAAGTGTCATCCTCAAATTCGTTCGTGATATTTAAACATGACGATTCTTGGATTGTATGAACCATATTCAAGAATTAAGTCTAAACAATCTCTACTTATAAAAAGTTCATCCTTTTGTCAAAATAGGTTCATTGGATAAATCATTTCAAGTTTACCACTTAAAGCTCATTTGTTTGAAATTAAATACTAGTAGAAAAGAAAACATTAAGTGGATGAAATAAATATCGGCATTTAACATTTGACTGAGCCTAGTAGTATAACAAGTCAAATGTCACCTGGGGAATGCCATTAAATGCCTAATTAATTCATACCTTCCAACTAACCAAGCGACAATATCTTATTCACCCTACATAAACTGTTCATCATCAATTTAATTCACAAAATGGTGATATGAACCAAAACGAACAAATGCTTTATGGCATACATTTATCTTGTGTGTGTCATGTCATCATATTAAATATAGCTAATTAAATATATTCAATTTACACAAAACTTGATAAGAATATGAAAAATACAAATAGTATAAAACTAAAATCAACCGAACACTTCATGTACACATAATATTATCTACTGAAATCGAGAATCAAATAATGGTCAAGTGGTTAAGACCCTTAAACTCTGACAAGAGATTTCAAGTTCGACTTCCATCACTCGTTCCCATCCATAAAATATGTACTCAAAAAACTAGTATCTATTGAGGTCATAAATGGAAATATGTCACCAAGCTCACTGGTTTACAAGCAAGCCGCACAAACAATGTGAACGGACGTCAATTCCAACTCAAAAACATTTTTCAATCCCCATTTGAAGTCCGAGCTTGTGCGTCTGAAGATGAACTTCCCTGTCCCCCTCTTTCCCTCTCGCGCGAAGGAATTAAAATTATGTATAAAGAAATAGAAATTAATAAATATTTCTTACGCTATATAAAGGCCTCATCCTCTTGACTTTTCTGTAAATCAAGTTACCAATTTTGTCAACTCCCTATACCAGTCCTGAAATTCCAGCCAAAAGTAGAAAAGGAAAAAATCAATTGGGAAAAATTACGTCAGATTCCGGCGAGCATGGCAATAGTCGACAGCCACCGCCACAAGAGGTGGAGGCTCTTCCCGTTCTGGCAGTCGGCAACGGCGTCGACGTCTTCTTCGTCATCCACTCAGTATATTCACAATCAATCACGGAACCACAGTCACCAAAACGGCGGCGTTGCTTCGAGCACTCGTTCTTCCTCCACCGTCTCCTCTGTCGCCAGATCGCTTCTCCCCAAGTGGCGGAGGCTACGCCTCGATCCTTCCAGCAACCTCTACTTTCCTTGTGCGTTATTTTGAACTCTGTTCATTTTACCTGTTATTGAAAATTGTTCTTAGTTTTCTTTCTTAGTGGTAATTGTGACGTTATGGAAATAGGATTGTACCTTGCGTTGTTTAGGATTTTAAAAATTGTAAAGGAAGTGGAATAAATGAATGAATTAGAGAAGTCTATGTGTGCTTAATGCTGATTGATTGATTGCCTTCGTGTTTTCATGTTTGTCACATTGAAGATGAGCCAGGAAAGCAGGTTAGGAGCGCTGTTAGGATTAAGAATTCCAGCAAGTCTTACATTGCGTTCAAGGTACTTCTTTCTCGTTCTGATAATATTGGGATTTCAGTTATTGTAAGTCTTTTATATGATGTTGAAGCAGTTTCATGTTTTTCATTCTATAGTTTTTCACCTGAATTTGTAAATAGGAAATCTTTACTGACATACAATGACACAAGCTTCTACATTTCTATTGAGCTTTACATCTGTTTTATATATGAATGGCGCTATTCATACCCCTTTTCCTCTATGGCACGATGGCTCAAATGATAGATGACACGTGCAATCATGTTATCATGCCATCTAGAATCCTAAAATGGCATTGTGTGAAATCGAAACACCGCTCATGCTAGCAAAACAACAATTACTCCCACACAAAACCTCCACACTATAGTGCAAAAATTAACAAATCTTCATTTGGTTCCTCGTCGAGAATTGATCTTCGTCGCTTGTCGATCCTTATTGCATGAGAGAGATTAGTGAGAATTGTATAGATGCACGAAATCGGAAGATGTGTGTTTTGGGGAAAGAATTGGGGTTTAGCGAGGGAAGGGTAAATTGGAGAATATTAGGAGGGTGTATTAAGTAAATGGGTTATTTTAAAATAATGTGGTGGGTGTGTATTTAGAGGAAAATGGGGTGTGAATAGTGCAAGATTTCTGTTGATATCATAATTCATAGGATCACAAATTGGAATTGACACGTCTGACGTCTCCACTCCTGTAGCTACTCTTGTAGAACAAACAAATCAAGGTTGGATTCCATTTTGGAGCAAGAAATTAGGTTCGATGACTGCCCCAATTCCAGCGCAATTTTGATGCGGTATTTTGGCATTTAAAATATAAATAAAGTTTTATAAATATTTTATGTTTGAGTATATTAAAAAATTCATATTTTACCTTAATTGTATATTTTCGTTTCATATTAAAATAATTATTTTTTACTTATATTGTTAATTTTAAAAACTTATATTTTGTTCTATTTTATATTTTTCAGCAATTCTTTTACATTTTATACATACATAATTATTTAAATAATTTTAATTAATTTATTATATTCCTTATTAAATTGTATACTTCTCTGTTATGTTCAAAGATGTTATAAAATTCTTTTTTTTCCTCTTGTATGTGTTAATAGATATTTGATTAAATAAAATAGTTATTGTAAATGGAATAACAAGGAATATTCAAGGAATAGTTTTTTTATTAAAAGAAAAGAATTTGAAATAAATGGCTTGGGATTGATTTTATTTGGTGCAGAAATTGCACCATTTTAGTGCAAAAGCTGCGCCAAAAATAGAGTTGAGGATTGGAGATTGCCGTAGGTGCTTTAATATTGGCTAGTTGTTTGGTTTATTTAGCATTGTTGCTTGTGTGAACACATTATCTAAGTAATCCCAATGTGTGACATAAGGCAAATATACTCATTGAGATTCCAAATTTACATGTGTTAAGCCGAAAAAGGAAAGGACAAAAAAGATCTATTGGCCTGTAAAATTTAAATGCTATAGATGCAATCATTGGGATGTGAACTAGACAAGTCATGATGTAAAATTGGCTTGACTGTTTCGTTTTCTTCCTTTAGTTTCAAACCACTGCACCAAAGAGTTGTTTTATGCGACCCCCTGGAGGTATCCTTGCTCCTGGAGAAAGCCTCATAGCTGCTGGTAATTAATTTGGTTCATTATTACTTTTTAGGGGGGACATGGTTCATCTCAAACATAAAATTTGAATATCTTTCATTTACTATCTTTATGCACTTGATAATATAATTATAACTTTGGTTGACAGTTTTCAAGTTCGTGGAGCATCCGGAGAACAATGAAAAGCCTATAAATCAGAAGAGCAAGGTTAAGTTCAAGATTGTGAGTCTTAAGGTGAAAAAAGGAACAGATTATGTGCCTGAGTTGGTGAGTGCTTTACCACGAGTTAATAGATCATAATTATGAGAATAGTTGTAAGCGTAATGTCATGATTTTTCTAAGTATGGTGAATGTTGCGATGCATCAAAGGTTGGCTTTGGATGAAAGGATTATGATTTGACTAAGGTTGTATTTGGATGGGAGAATTTGGATTTGGGAAAAGGATTTAGGGAAGGATTTCAAATTACTCAAAATAGAAATGATTTGAAATCCTTCAAAATGACTCTAAAAATAGCTTCTAAGGATTTGAAATCCATCATAGAATGATTCCATCCAAACAACCTCAATGGATTTATTATTATGGATTTAAAATCCATAGCTCAAATCCTTCCATCCAAATGGAGCCTAAAGGATTTCAATTAATTCCATACTAGGTGGATTCCACCAGAAGAAGAAAAAATACCTCAAGATGAGTGTTAAAAAGATTTGAAATCTATTGGAACATGAATTATCTGAACAAGTTTAATGGATTTGTCATTGCGATTTTGAAATCCTAGCTCCTAGATCTCTCAATCCCAACGGCCAATGGCACCTAAAGTTCATTTGAAAGGTTAGCAGTGGGTCCAACGTGTCTGTATGCGTTACACATTGAATAATTAGAAAATACTGTTTCGCATTTAGATTATAGTTCTTGTGGTCTTGATTGCTTTGTTGTTTCGGATCTGCATCATCCTATAATGTTTGTAATTTTTTTATGACTACCTATAGCAAGCCTGTTATGCATGCTAGTCATAGGGCTTGCAATTGAATTTCGGTAACAAGTTTAGAATGCAGTGTCAGCACAACTTTTAAGGCTTCCATAGATGGCTACTATGCTTGTAAATACTTATATCTGCATATGGGGGCACAATTATTTCATCGCAAATTTATTTTAGTAGTTTGTTTATAGTTACTGACTGAAGATATTATTTTCCCACCACTATCCTCTCTTTTGCCCATTTTCCATCCTTGCTGTGGACTTTAATAGTTGGATGTTTTATATGTTCTAAATGGAATAACAAATGCCTTTATGTTTTTAAATTTAATTTTCTAATTAGCTAATTTAGTTTTATTTGAACTCGACCTAGGAATTAAGCCCACACCTTCTCAGCATGCCGCCCTATAGTAATTGAAGAATAGGGAAATGAAAAAGAAAAATGACCGGAACCTTCATCTGCTACAATGAGTCTTGCTTTGAGCTGACCAAGTGCGATATTTAAATTTTGAAGTGTGCTCCTTGGTTGTCCCTATGCTGATTATGTAACACAATTATATTACAAGACAATTCTGAATGCAATGGCATTGGTTAGTTGTTACTCAAATTTAACAATAACAAATTGTGCATCAAGTCCCTTCTTTCTGGAAATATGTGCATTCTTGGTTTTTTTTTTTCACTGGGATTTTGGGGGTTTAGAAATAGCGTCTTTTCCTCCTTTGTGGATGATTCTGTCAATGTTTTTTATTTGGATGTATGCTGGAGTGGCATGTTCTCTTGCTCCATTTTCGTATAATGATGATTAATTCTTGGGCTAATTACAAAAAAAAAAAAAAAAAAAAAAAAAAAAAGAGGTTCGGGCTAATTACAAAAAAATCCATAGATTTTTGGAAATTACAAAAAAAACCATTAGGTTTGATCCATCGTACATTTCCCCCCTTCATATGAAAAAAAAACATTTCAATAACTCCCCTTGCGTTTATCAGAATATTACAGCCTTAAATTTAAGACACAATCAAACCTCCTGGGATTTTTATTTTTTTTAAATTTTCAAAATCCTCTTGGTTTTTTTGTAATTAGCGCAAACCTTTGGGGGCTTTTTGTAATTATCCCTTATTTCTTTTTAGTGGCTTACCCTTCGAGTTGGATCAAAAAGTAACTATAGTATGCCCCTAGGTTTTCCTGAGATGACTCCATATATTAAAATGCCTGTTATATAAATTTGAAACATTTCAAAGTTCTGACTGGTTAATTCCTAGTACTCTGAGTTTTACCATACCTTCTATCTTTTAGGATTATAATGATAAGCTGTTATTAGCTTGGCTAGAAAAAATTATCCCCAACTGGACTATTGCATTTGATGATCCTTACTCGTACATTCTAATAGACGTGCTTGATAGTTATCGTAATACCCTAATATAACATGTTGCTGAATGGGTCAGTGCTGCTACGTTTTGGAATGATCGTGGACTAGCCACTTGACAGATGATGGTCTAATATGAAGTAAGGTAAACACACGTTAAAAATATTTAACATTAGATTTCTGATGAGTATTTGTTTGAATTTTTCTGCAGTTTGATGAGCACAGGGATCAAGTAATTGTTGAACGTGTATTGCGAGTTATTTTCTTGGATCCGGAGCGTGCTAATCCTGTAAGAGTTAATAAATTTTGAATTGCATGTTAACCCTTTAGCACTTTTCCACCCCATGACATTCTGTGCAATTAAGGCACTCGAAAAACTGAAGCGTCAATTAGCTGAAGCCGATGCTGCAATAGAAACTCGTAAGAAGGCTCCAGCCGACACAAGTCCACAGGTGGTTGGGGAAGGTCTTGTTATAGATGAATGGGTAAAGTATTTCTGGTCTCTGTGTGCCCCAATCAGCATGAGAGTATAAGTTCTTTTTTTAGGAAAAATTGAAAAAAAAAAAAAAAAACTGAGGTTTGGGCTAATTACAAAAAACTCCCAAGGGTTTTTGAACATTACAAAAAAAATAAAACCGTCTGATATTCAGTATTCCCCACCCTTCATAAGCAAAAAACATTACAAAACCCTCCTGATATTTATAGAAATCACAGTTACACCCTCAAAGTTTTAAGACATAATCAAACCTGACATCTCTGGATTTTTTTGTAATTAGCCCAACCTCTGGTTTGTTTGTTTGTTTTTTTTTTTTTTGTAATTATTCCTTTCTTTATTAAAGATGAACGAAGAGGGGAAAATCGCGCACCAATTTATTAAAAGAAAAGAAAAAAGAATACAGAATAAACGCCAAAGAAAAAATGTAAATTTGACAATTTTAATGTGATATGTTGCTTAATTCCGTCTTCTCTGTTTCTTTGTTGTTCAGAAAGAGCGAAGGGAGAAATATCTTGCTCGACAGCAGGTTGAGGCAGTAGATTCGGTGTGAAAATGGTAGTTTGCATTTGATGATTGGTGATGGGGCATGATGTTCTTCTCCAATGGAACTTTTTAACCATATTATCCCATGATTCCATGTGTATTTAGTTCCTTCTGATGGGTGGCGAGGAGAAAGCTCTGAATCTGTACTGTAGAGTTAAGTAATGTCATCGTAGACCATTATTTGTGAGGTAATTAATGTATGTCATAGGAAATGTCCCTTTTGGGCTCTATACTATCTTTATTGTAAATATTGTTTTTTAAGTGTTTGTAGAACTTGAAATTTTCATTATCAGAAAGCAATAAAACAAGCGTTACTCTCCAAAATCAAAAGAGATGCATGCCTTCATTCATTTTAGTGTAATGGCTTAAGAAATGACCTCGTTCTATGTTTGGGAATGCAGCCAGAAATATTTAATGGAATTTGCCTGAATTTTTTAGTATCCTTCCTAATTTTTTTTTGAGAAATAGTATCCTTCCTAATTTAATTTGATGGAATCAGTGTTTACTTCAACTGTTTTCCCTATATCTCCGTCGTCGAGAGGGGACGATGAAAGGGGAATCTTGTATTAGTCTCTGGATATAATTACTAAAACTACCCTGAGGTTTGGATTAATTACAAAAAGTTCTACAGGATTTTGAAAATTACAAAAAATCCCGCTGAGATTTGATTATGTATTACACTTTACCCCTTCATAAACAAAAACATTTCAAACACTCCCCTACAGTTGTAAAAATGTTGCAATTACTCCCATACATTTAATACATAATCAAACATCTCTTGATTTTTTTGTAATTTTCAAACTTCTCTTGATTTTTTTGTAATTAACCCAAACATTACGGGGAGTTTTTGCAATTATCCCTAGTCTCTGTTATCAAGAAGTTCACGTCTTTATAACATATATGGAAAATGGACACTCCTGCTAATGGACAAAGAAAAATAAAATAAAGGGATAATTTTTGTTAAAAAAAAAACCCTGAGATTTGGCTATTTACAAAATAATCCAAAGATTGTAGTATTTCTAATTTTCTATAACTAGCAGAGGGGATGTTTGAAATATTTTTTTAATTATGAAGGGGAAGTTGTAAGACATAATGAAATTTTAAGGGTATTTTTGTAATTTTCCAAAAAAATTGGTTCTTTTTTTTTTTTTGTAATTAGCCCGAACATGAGTTTTTTTTTTAATATCCCTAAAATAAATAAATAATTTCCTGCACATGAGATGAAACATCATACGCGTAAAAACAACCCAAATTTCAATTGAAAAATATATCCTCTAAAAGATCACTATACACCTAATTAGCATCAAATCCATGAAAAGAAGAAAAAAAGAATAAGAAAAAAAGAATTGGAAAAACAGTTCAAGAAAATAACCAAAAAAAAAAAAACCTAATAATCGAAACTCAACACGTCCTGTAGTACCTGTACAAACAATAGCCGGAAAACCTTGGCTAGAAATTAAATCCATCAAAGAATGTATACAAACCATTAACTGCTGTTCTCAAAGCCCACAAGATCGAACTATAACGTTACATACGAACTTATAGCTTATCTGGCAACTGAATGTTCTGCGAACCAAATATCTGATGAGACGAGTTCTCCACAAACACAGCAATTCCACATTTGGCGGCATTAAAACCTTCCCAAAGAGCAAAATTGACAGTTCCTGTGATAGTTTTCTTGGCGGACGCATCTTTGACGGAGCACAGCTTTTCCAGGCGTCGGACGACATAGTCGTTAGCCAAAACCCGGCCTTTGTTGGCTCCGCCAGGACAGTCGGTGACTAGACCGCATTCGTAGAGAGCAACCATCACATCAGCACCTGCATGATCCACTTTTGTCCTTAAAGCTCCTGTTAATGATACTTGTAACGACTCCGGTGTGGGCTTTTGGAAAGTCGCCTGTCCATAGAAACACCAACGGTTATAAGCTGCTCGTGCCCTCATAACGAGATGCATGATTTAAAGTAACCAATGCTTTTAAACCAAACTCGATTTGATATAACTATTTAGATTGCACCTAAATTGTTTCAGACTAAGAGAGTGCTTGTAAACTCTAAAGAAAGTGATTCTTCGCTCCACTAGAAGCTGAAAATCACTTTTTTTTAGAGTCTGCAAATACTCCCTAAAGTTGCTTGTCAACTACATTCAAGCAATGTCAAAAAATGTTACTTCTACGTTTATGATGTAAATATTTAAATTAAATCGAATTATGGGTTTAACATATTTTCTTCCATCTTGGACAGGGCTCAAGTCATTAATGATCAAGGCATTGGCTTAACCATAATGCAAACCAACCAAAAAGAAATTTTAAGAGTTCCATAAATTCTGAATATTGCTACCAATGCAAGATGTTTAGGCCCCGTTTGCTTCAAATTATATGATTGTATACGATAGATTATACTAGAATATAGTTGAAATATTAGTTATCAATCATGCTTTCAATAGTGTTTGCTTGCAAATCATTGTGCAATCAGTAATGTGATAATTAATTTTGTTTCCAATTTTATCCTTGCACATTGAGTTTGGATCGACATTCATGATGAAAGGTTAAAAATAACAGTGAAGTCACTATTTTAGTAATCCAGAGGTGCTTGATTACATATCAACCAAAGGGGGTCGGATACAACAATCAGGCATTATTTTGATTTCATATCAGGCTTGTTATGTATATTTAGTCTGATTGGGGATCTATCCTATGCAATCAAGACTAGCAAACAAAGTCTTAAAACATATATAGCATAAAACAGCAATGTCTTTCTCAAAGTTGGCCAACCAACCACCAGTTGGTTGTCGATCACCTATAACCAACAACCAACATAAATACGTTTGGTTATAGGTACATATTAATTTAAGGGATAATTACAAAAACCTCCCTGAGGTTTGGACTAATAACAAAAAAACCCGAAGATGTTTCAAAATTACAAAAAGCCCCCTCACATTTGCTTTTATCTTAAATTTAAGGGAGTAATTGTAATTTTTGTGTAAGTATTAGGGAGGGTTTTGAAATGTTTTTTGTTTATGAAGGGGGAAATGTAAAACTGAGTCAACCTCAAGGGTTTTTTTGTAATTAGCTTGAACCTCAGGGAGTTTTTTGTAATTATCCCTTAATTTATTTAATGGTTGTAACTAGTATCGATACAATAATTAACGAAACAAGCTTCAACACATTTTTTCGTTTGACAAAATATAAAGCTCGGTTCGAGCTCGACTCGATTAGTAAAAAAACAAAATATGTGTAAAAATATCAAGCTACTCGGGCTCGATTCATGTTCGAACTAAATCTAGTTCAAGCTCGATCGATTAATAATCAAACCAAACTCAAACACAATTTTTGAAGCTCAATAGAAAATTTGAACAAGCTTGAACAGTATTGTATTCGGCTCTACTCAATTCGTTTACGCCCCTACTTATATATCAAAATATAAGTCAAAAGAATAACATAACAAAACTTTATGCAAAATCAGGCTGCTTACATCTCAATAACAAATAAATCAACTACAGAAAATAAATTCAGACCAATTTAAACATTTTTATCTGATCAAAGATTTATCCCTAGAACTTACAGAATTAGATAATATTGGGCATTCATGTAATTATCTATCATTCATGGGTTGCAAACATAAATTAATTTAATTAATTAATATTGATTAAATTATTTACCTCATTTACAGAAAGTTATTTATGTAGCAAAAATATTTCCAAATTAGCATAAATCATCAGAGCTGACCTGAAACGAGGGTGCAGGGACTCTTTGTGCGGATGCGATGCAGGACAACAAAGCTTCCTCCTCATTGGCCACACATTGGGCCCGGCCCTGAACCACGATTTGGGGCGTGAACATGGTATCAAGATTAAGGGCTTCAACATAGGCCTTCTGCCGGACGGTCCATTGGCTGGACCCAAATGGATCCTTCCAGCCCATATAATCCCAGTAGTCCACGTGGTACGCCAGCAATATCAAGGGCACGTCCAAATTAAAATCCCCTCTCCCAAGCCGCGAGAAGAGGAGCTCCGCCTCCGGCGAGGTGGCGCAGCCCTGTGAGGAGAAGAGCTCCACCACCACAGGCCCGCCTCTCCGGAGCTCCTCCGTCGTCAAGTCCGCCGTCACGACTTTCTCGTCGTGTTTGGAATCGGAGGAGCCCTTGCCGAAACAGCTGAAGAGACGGGGCGCCATCTCGAACGACGTCGTCTCGAAGAAAAAAGAAAAAGACAATAAATGGTTTTGTGCTTCTGGGTTTTTTTTTTTTTTGGGAGTTGAAAGGAAAATACAGAGATGAGAAGGTGGGAGAAATAATGAAACAGGGGGAAGTGGAAACAGAGGTTGTAAGAGAGATTGAGAAATAAGAGAAAATGGGTTGGTGGTGAAGAGAGAAAAGTGGAGATGGCAATGCTGAGAATCGCTTGACTACGTGTTAATTATATAGTTTCAGTTTACCTTTTTCTTTCTTTATCCTCCATATAGGAATAAAGAAAATGTTAAATTTGTAAAGGAAAAGTTGACAGCCATTGTTATGTTTTTTTGCCGTATAATTCCTTCCTTCGTGTGTACAAATCTTTACCTTACTTTTGTCACATCTTGGGTGGATCAGATCTCCAAATCAATTAGGGCTCCGGTACTTTAATTTTTTATAAGCTCCAACGCTACGCGATTATCGCTCGGCGACAACAAACTCTTATTGTTCCGCCAAGGTATCATGCGGATGTCACGCACTAGCCAAAGTGTTCGACAGGTCATTGACGTACACAACCCACCAAATCTTCACTACCGTATATGCTCCCGGGAGCATTTGATGGAAGCGAGATTTGAACCCGTGACCTCCACCCCATAATTAGGGCTCCGGTACTTTAATGGTTGAGACTTGATTGTTAAGGACGATTAATCGAGATTCGATTTCATACCAAAATTATGACCCAATGGCGTAGCCAGAAATAAAACAGGGGTGGGCCGATATACAAAATTGGGGTGGGTCAGATAAAAAAATTAAAAGAAAAACCATATAAAAATTAAATAAAATTTTTTTTCTAAAAAAATTACCTAGAAATTTTTTTTTTTTTAAAGGGGCGGGGCCCAGGTTGGCCTCCCTAGCTACGCCTGAGCGAGTCGAGCCAAGTAGCTCTAGCCTAAATTTTTCTTTTCTCTAGCCAAAATATATTTTACCCTTAAAAAGCATACAGTATTTTTGTACTAACAAAGATATATATTATAAATTCTTATGTTGTATAGGATGTTCTAAAGCTTATAAAAATTTAAATCTAACTTTAGGCTCCATTTGGATGAGATGATTTGAGCTATGGATTTCAAATTTATAATAACAAATTCATCGATGTTGTTTGGATGAAGTCATTTTATAATGAATTTTAAGTCCTTTGAAGCTATTTTTATAATCATTTTGAAAGATTTCAAATCCTTTATATTTGGAGTCATTTGAAATTCTTCCCCCAAATTCAAATTCTCACATCCAAATGTAACATTAAAGATTTTTTTTCTTTTTGAAGCCAGTCTAATTTTAAAGACAAATTATTGCGATATTTGGATAAAATAAGATTATGGAACTTTAAAAATATAAGTTTATAACTTTTAAAAATCTTGCTTTAGCATCTTGTTTTGGAAAATGAAACTTTTTCAAAAAGTAATATCAAACATTTTAATATATGTTATAAAGAATCCTTTAGTGGTAAAAAATTGGGTTAAATTAATTATCCGGATGTAGTTCGGTGAGGAGTTTGAAAAATGTAATTGACATTTAGAGAAAATTAAAAAGAGAAAGAAGGTAAAAATAAAATAGGGACAGGTGTAAAGAGTGGGAAAGAGAGGTTGGGTGTGGTTGGCATAAACGAGTAGTCGGTGACACGTTCTTTGTCTAAAAAGGTTGAGTTGGAATTGTCAGGCCGACCACTATCTAAATTCGTATGAGGTTGGGTGATATATTATTGCATGTAAAAACATTTGAGGAAAAAACATTAAACCCTCAAACTATGCGTTTTTTTGCACTTTACTATATGAACTAGTTTTTTTACATTTTATCATACAAACTATATAAGTTTTGTACTCTGCCCTATAGTGGTCATCGCCGATGGAATATTTTCCAAATATTCCGGCACGTGTCCTCCATGCGAGGGCAAAACCGTTTTTTCCTAAAATTCAAATAGAAGTAGTTACACTTTACTATCTGAACTTTGTTAGAAAAATTCATTTTGCTATCTGAACTTTGCACAATTTTCACTTTGTCATATCAATTTAAAAAATTAAAAATATTATGTGTATATAAATTTATTATCTGTTTTTTTTTTTAAATTTTATTCGTAAAATAAAATTTTAATTAATATTTACCTTAGTAAAATATAGTATCGATGTTATTATTTTAGGGTTTAGGTTTATGATTAAGGTGAGTACAAATATCATTGATATCAATTTGTTTTTGGTGGTTTAGACATCTTTGAATTGTTCTAAGGTTTATAAATTATTTATATTGATTTCACCCCAATTTTATAATGTGATGTTGCTTTAGATATGTACTTTTAATTCTTAGTTCAATTCTTAATTGTATATTCAAAACTTGATTATAGTGTTAAAGAATTATTTTTATTTTTCATAAATTCAAATAATTACACGCTTGGCTAAACTTTTCTTGTGAGACAACTTTGGTCGATTACCACACTACATTGCTCTCGTACTCTTACAAGTGGAGGTTAAACTCAATAGGTATTTGGTGAACGAACAAAAAACCATAAGTGAATTAAAATTCGATACGCATCGTGTCTTAAATATTGTACCAAAATAATCAGTTCGGCTCAAACTTTTACCATACTTTTTTTTCTTGTATTTCGGTAGGTACTTTGGTAGATTAAAATTTTACAAAAAATAATAATAAATAAACAAAAGAAAATAAATATTGTAACCATAATTATAATATCTATTTAGTATTTTTTTAATCTTAGTATGCAAAAAATAAATTATAATGCAAAAATAAGTAATATATACGAGAATATATAATACAAAAGTAAATTATGTATATGATAAATTTTTTATTTCGATTCTCTCACAATATGGTTTAAACTTATTTTTGTGTTTTTTATATATTAAATAAGATACGTAAATGTAAATACACATAAATTTTTTTTAATTTTCTTAAATTGATGGCAAAGTGAAAATTGCGCAAAATTCAGATGGCAAAGTGAAATTCTTAACAAAGTTCAGATGGTAAAGTGTAACTATTTCGGTTTGAATTTTAGGTAACGACGGTTTTGCCCTCACGTGGAGGGCACGTGCCGGAATATTCGAAGAATATTCCGCCGGCAATGACCGCTATAGGGCAAAGTGCAAAACTTGTATAGTTTGTATGGTTAAGTGTAAAAAAATAGTTTAGATGGTAAAGTGCAAAAAACCGCATAGTTTTGGGGGTTTAGTGTTTTTTCCTCAAAACATTTTATCATCCGAATTATGACTATTTTTGCACTTTGGAGTTATTTTATTTTTTTTATATTTTATCATATGAATTATATTTTGTACATTGTCTTATAGAATATGGAGTCCATTTATTGTGGAACTTTTTGTTGCGATTCTGGTACATGTATATCACTCTTCTTATTAATTTGTATATTTTTTTGTCAATTCTAAATATTTTATGTAAGCCAAATAGTAATCTAATTTTTATTTGCATACTCCTGATTTTTTTTTCCCTCTCCAACTCTCTTTCTCTTCCTTCTCTCTTTTCCCTAAAAAAAATCTTTTCTCTTCTCCCCATTCCTCCATTAGAGAGGATGAGTTTAGTTCATGTTATCCTAATGGTAGTACCTTAAGTCATGTGGATCTTGACATGTGTTTCATGTCCTATGTGTTGTAGGGTTCACAAAAACAAAGAAAAAAATTAAATTGAGACAGGACACATGTCACGATCTGAAAAACTCAAGGTATTGCTCTTAGGGTAGAATGAACAAGACCGGATGTAGACCTGGCCAAATGGAACCGAAACCGGGTTCCAAACCTAACCGAATCAGTGTCAACGGTTCCTAAACCGAATCGTGGTCAACGGTTCCAAACCGAACCGGAACCGTAGATCGGTTCAGGTTCCCGGTTCTGGTCTCAAAACCGTGGAACCGGCGAAGCGGTTTTAACCGTTGCGGTTAGAACCGTATATGGAACCGTGATGGAACCGTTTTTTAAGGTTAAAACCAACAATCTTGTTTTGGTAAATACATTCTAGAAGAAATGTAAAATGTTTATTATGATATTTTTAATATTGCACAACGATTACTTAGGAAAAAAAGTAACGTCCCATGGTTCCTCTAGCCAAATGTAGAGCTTGAGAATTATTTAACTACTTTTTTCGAGTTTAGTGAAATAGATATTGAAGACTTTGATATTTTGAAATGGTGGTCACAAAGAACTCAACCTTATACAATCATCTCAATCATCGCAAAAGAGGTTTTGGCATGCCCCGCTTCAATCACAAAGTAGAGCAAACGTTTAGCTCGATGGAAATATTTTAGATGAATCACGCCGCGTTTTTTCCTTTTTTCTTTTTATTTTAAACTAAATTGCTAAACATTTTATCTAAATAAAATTAAAAACAAAAGGTTCCGGTTTAGCTTAACTCCGGAACCGAATCGTATAGAACCGTGTTCCTGTTTGGAATCGGCCGGCGGTTCGATTTTGGAACCGAACCGTGAGCATAAGGTTCGGTTCGGTTCCTCAATTTGGAGGAACCGAACCGTGAGAAACCGAACCGAACCGCGGTTCGAACCGTGGCCGCTAACCTGGGATGGATGGGGAATCACTTCGTTTAGTTTTCTACGCTAGTCCCTTCTAGTTTCCCTTTATGTGAATGGTTATTCCCTAGTGGGACTTTAGTCTCCTTTTACGAGAGTAGTTTTAGTTTCCCTTTTGTGTGATTTTTTTCTTTGTTTTTCTTTTCTTATTCTTCTGTTTTCAGATCTGGTAATTTTTGGCAACATATCTGGCCATTTTGATTTCGGATCTGGCCATTTTTGTGGTTGATCGACTGCATGGGGTGATTTCTCACGCCTTATTATTGAAGAAAAATACATAATAGAGTTGGATCCGGGCATAATGAAGAAAAGACGAAGAGATTGTCTCAAGGTTGAAACTGCTAGCCATTTTATGGGGTTTTAGTTTTTGTCACTTGTAACAAATATTCTATTTGTTCTTCTTTTTTCCATTCTTATGTATTTTAATTCTTTTGGGTATGTTTTTCCCATTGTTGTAGCTTTTTGTTTTAGAGTTTTGAATGTTGATGTGGATTTGAATTGGTCTACTCAATTCTCCCTTTGGCTCCTCGTGTAATCAATGTGGTCCTGAGTCAGTTGGCTCCATTGTATTATCGAAAATTTGGTTGGGTTTTATTAATAAAAGTCTGTCATTTGAAAAATAAATAGTAATCTAGTTTTTCAACATTCAGCTCAACGTTTAGAATTGAGCATATCAAATAACACTAATTGATCACCAAAATGTGGACAAACAAAACTCTTATGGAAAACTCAACAATCGGGTGCTCCAATGGCTAATTGAAAGTTGGCGTAGTTAATATCATAAAATGTAACAAAAAAAAAAAAAAAGAGAATAACTCCTAAAATGCCAAAAACGCATGTGAAAGCATAAGAGAAAATGTTTTTTTCCCTCAATTACAATTACTCAGCAATTGCAGCTGCTTCCCCACATTTCACCGTACAACCAAAGGTAGGCTAATATGCAAATTTTCATTTTCAGAAACCACAATAAAACCATATTCATCTAATAATCTTTTTTTTTCTTTTTTGAAATAAAAAAGATCTAATCATCTATTTTAATTTGACGTTGCATCTCATTTTACAATAATATACACATTATCGTCATGAAAAATAAAAAGAGTAGAATTTGATGTAAGATTATATTTTAATTAATATAATCACAAGACTAACTATCGTTGCGGAAAAAAAAAATATAATCACAAGACTTTTATAAGTATAGTCCTATACACTTATTTAATTAAGTGTATTTGTATTCATATGCATAGTTCTTGTACGCCAATTGACGTACGTAGTTGCATTCGGAGGTAAATCTATCGTAACGTTGCCGATAGCAATTAAATGACGCTTGCCATGGAACGGTACCTGTACAATTTATACCTATCCTTATTAAAATAATTATACCTTTATATATTTTATTTTTATTTTTATTTTTATTTTTATGAGTTGAGTCTCAATGTCTCATTGTAGTTTATATACATGTATAGTTATATATATACGATGATAATTTATTAAACTAATTTGTTCTTTTCTTGATTTGTAATAACAAATATATCTTGGGCCTAGCTGTTTTAGGTTTATATTCAAGTCATATTAGTGTGACAAAAATTCATCGCACCCTATAAAATATTGACGATATTCGAAACTCAAGAATGTGTACATATTTATATCATTCTGGAATTTCTCTCAAATCAAAAGGTTTGATAGTAAATCTTCCTAAATCAAAACTCAATAAATTTGGTCAACAAATTTCACAAATAGATGACTTCTGTTTGGGTTTATCTGAGTCTAAACTTTCTCAAAATGCACATGATTTTGTTCCACATCATAATTGTATTTTATTCATGAAAAATATGTACTAGAGTTGATAATTAATTGATACTAGCATTAATGATATATTCAGCATGGAAACTTTTTTAACTTAAGAATAAATTACGAACAATGACAATATTGTGAGCAAAAACAAACATATATAATAATTTGGAAAAGTTAGTGAGAAGGAATAGATTTATAGTGAAAAAAACAACGGAAACCTAGAGCTTTCGTGATAAGGGTTTGAAACTCAATATGATGAATAAAAACACCATAAATAGCATTGAGATATGAATACGGTAGGTATGGTAAAATCTGAAAAATCAAACATAATATGAAAGTATAAAGATCAGAATAATTTTCAAGTTGCGGGGATAGCTCAGTTGGGAGAGCGTCAGACTGAAGATCTGAAGGTCACGTGTTCGATCCACGTTCACCGCATAATTTTGTTTTTTCTAATTTTTATTAATCCATATCCAGTATTATTTTTGTTTTTTCTAATTTTATTAATCCATATCCAGATTTATTTTTGTTTAATCCATATCTACTATTTAATTTATTTTTTTGCGGTTTAATTATTGGAAACTTTTTCTGATTTTTATTAAATCCATATCCACTATTTTCTTTAATCCATGTCCACTATTTAATTTATTTTTTTCAGTTTAAAATTAGGAATGAATGGGATCCCTATTTCTGTCGCAAATCCATTTGACAGTAATATATTCATAATCACATAATTTCCACACACAAATAAAATTATTCTTTAGATAGCAATATATGAAATTCTATTTTAGAGGATAAATTGTGGATAGACAGATATGAGTTGGAGATACTTTAAAATCCTTAAACGACGTCTGATTGGTTGTTCATACCATTTGCTATTTACCAGCAGCCACAATTTCCATACACCAAATCTTCACCACCCATCTCATGATTCTCATTCTTATAGTCTCTACACATAAAAACTAGCCCATCACAACCTATAATTTCATTCCTCCAAATTTCCATCCCAAAAAAAAAAAAAATTAAACTGTAAAATCTTGAAATAGCAAAAATGGCATCAATGGCTGCTACTGCCAGCTCAACAAGTGTTGTTAGGGCAACTCCATTCTTGGGCAAAACCAAGAATGACAATCCTCTTAGAGATGTTGTCTCTATGGAAAATGGCAAATACACCATGGTACTGTACTATTCACGTTCTTATTTTGAGACTTATATGATTTAGAATGTTGTGATTGAGCCAATTTTGAATTGAAAATTTTGGTTCTTGTTTTTGACAGAGTAATGATTTGTGGTATGGACCGGACCGGGTCAAGTATTTGGGTCCGTTCTCGGCTCAGACTCCTTCTTACCTGAACGGAGAATTTCCCGGTGACTATGGTTGGGACACAGCTGGTTTGTCTGCTGATCCTGAGGCCTTTGCCAAAAACAGGGCTCTTGAGGTATTATCATCTCTATGAAGTGTTACTCAATATGTTGAAACCTTAATAAAAATATGATCAACAATCAAGAAAAATAAATTGAATAACTAAATTGGAATATATGGATCCGTTGAGATTGATTATCTTATTTGCGCAGAATATCTTTATAAAAATATTACAATTTACCCCTTAGTTTTAATTTTAATACTGAATCAAACATTAATTATGGGTATATTTTGTAATTTTGAAAGTTAGCTGATATTTTTTGTAATTAATCCCTTAATATAGTGTGGACTATAACTAGAGCTGTCAATTTCAGCCTAGCCCGGTTGGCCCGATTTTTTCAGTGTATTTTTGTGGGCTTGGTTTCAAAAATGACGGCCCGAGTACTGTTTGGCCCAACACATTTTTTTTCTTTTAGCCCGACAGGTCGGCACCGGGTCGCACCGTTTGACACCTCTAACTATAACCAATGGGTCTTCATTTACTAATTCTCGTTTCTCTACTACATGAAAAGCAACTAATTGAGGACAATAACTAAGGGGTTTTTAATTACTACTTAATTAGGGTGCCCACTGCCCATAATTCCGTAATTAGAGCAATATCTGGTCTATGTTCATCTTTTTCACATCAAACATTGTAGTCTTCTGGACTCTACCACAATTAGATCACCTAATTTAAATGACAAATGTAATTCCATTACTTTTCATATGTTGCCGACAGTTAGAAAATAGGAAATGGTAATTTCCAAACAAAATTAAATGGGGGAAGAAGTTTAATTCATGTATCTTATTTCTTTAAGTGTTTGGGCAAAATTATAAATGTTTCTAAATTTTACAGGTCATCCATGGGAGATGGGCCATGCTAGGAGCCCTAGGATGCATAACCCCAGAAGTTCTTGAAAAATGGGTCAATGTCGATTTCAAAGAGCCAGTCTGGTTCAAGGCCGGAGCCCAAATCTTCTCCGAGGGTGGGCTCGACTACTTGGGCAACCCGAACCTTGTCCATGCTCAAAGCATCCTAGCCGTTCTTGGATTCCAAGTTGTGCTAATGGGCCTTGTGGAAGGATTCAGAATCAACGGCCTGGATGGAGTCGGAGAGGGCAATGATCTCTACCCGGGAGGCCAATACTTCGACCCATTGGGCCTGGCTGATGACCCAGTTACTTTTGCAGAGCTTAAGGTTAAGGAAATTAAAAATGGAAGGCTGGCTATGTTTTCCATGTTTGGATTCTTTGTTCAGGCTATTGTTACTGGAAAAGGCCCATTGGAGAACCTGTTGGACCATCTTGATAACCCTGTTGCAAATAATGCTTGGGTTTATGCTACCAAGTTTGCCCCTGGATCATAAGTTTGGGGTTTTATCTAGTGTTGTGTGAATGGAAGAGAGTGGATAGATTGTGTAGATCATGTATTGGTTGGATCATGGTTTTGGTAATATATTCACCTGATTTATTCAATTTAATCACAGAGATTGTTGTTCTAAGCAACTTCACACTCAAAACATCTGACCTGGGAATATATTAGGAATGGTTACAAATATTACTCCTGAAGTTTAGCATAATTACAAAAAAACTTCAATTTATCTTGCAAAATTTCAAATATCCCCTCAAGGTGCTACAAATACCACATTGAGATTTGTATTTACCTAACAAATACCCTTCTCGAGGTGCAATTAGTATAGAAACAAATGTCAAGGTATATGTAATTTTAAAATATAATTAGAAATAATTACAAACACCATCCCTGAAGTTTGGGGTAATTACACAACAAAACTCATACAACTTTCAAAATTACAAAAAAATCCTTGAGGTTTGCTTTCGCCTTACACTTTTACCTCAACAAAACGTTGAACTGATGGGATTTGTCGATTTCATCCAATACTTAGCATATTTAAAAGATGGTTTTAAAGAATACTTCAAAAATTGGATATATCACAAGCTGCATGAAATTCAGCTGCTTCAAATATATTTTGTCTTATGACATGAGTTTCTTACAGGAGGCAATATGAATACTTCTCTTCCAATATTTTATACACTAATCACATTCAACTAAGCACCTTGCTACTACACAATTAACATGGACACTACACAAAATTGATATATATACAAACACACACCTAGTCTGTAGTTAACTACCTTAAAACACAGTCTGTAAGGAACAAAGATCATTCCTGAAAAGATAGCACCTAATAATCACTATAATGCAGCTAAAAGCAAATAGAAAGAATCACATCGATCAATGCTATAATATTTTGCTTCTCTTTCCCCACCATTTTCGTCGATGCTTCTCACCTTCAGTCTGCCCCAGCCTGTGTACTTTCGCCTTTGCTTCCCTTAACCGAACCTTGTAGTCTTTCTTCCATGCCTCAAACCTGTGTTTCAGTCTTCGGAATTCCTCTACAAGATTTACAGAAGGTGAATGCCCCGGTTTAACCTCTATAATCGCTTGGGCTTCATGATCGAAATTTTGTTTCCTTTGTTCAAACTCCTTTACAAGATGGCTGACTGGATCTAAACCTCCATTCATTTCATTACATGGCACGTCATCTATACCATTGTTAAGAAATCTGAGAGGGGTGCTACCACCAGGAGTCTGAGTTCCCATAGACGTATCCTCGGAATCATAATAATGAGGTGATTGGGCCCCATCGAGCCTTCCAGGTCGACGTAGAGTATTGTCAGTACCAAGACTCTTTTTTGATTCAGCCAAACTAATCTGTAAAAGTAAAACAAGTGCAGTTAGTTTTCACCCCAGCGTTGCTATTAGGATTAATTACAAAAATTACCCCTACAGCTTAGCCTAATTACCGAATTAACATTTGTTTCTCTTTTACAAATTGCATCCTCAAGAGGGGGTGTTTGTTAGGTAAACACAAACCTCAAGGGGGTGTTTGTAATTTTGAAAGATAACTGGAGTTTTTGTAACTAAACTAAACCTCAGGGGGTAGTTTTTGTAATTATCCCTAGCCATGATAGCAAATATTTGTAAAAGAATCCAACAAACAAACTCACTTGTAAAGATGCAATCTGCTTTTGCCACATCTCCTCCATGGATTTCATTTTGGCTTCGTATTCCGACCACCGTGCGTCAAATTGTTGCACCTGCTCTCTAAGAGCTGCATTTTCTTTTTCCTTGTGTCCAAGTGTTGCTTCTGCCATTAATACCCGCTTTTGAAGTTCTTCAACAACTGAAGGTAACATTTGTGGTGGTAGATCCTGCTCACCAGATAAAAGCATCATTTACAGGAGTTGTGAGGAGGGGTTGATAATGCATATTAACTGCAATCACAACCAAACTATAATGGCTTTTGCGACACAGTACCTTGACTTCCGAAATCCTCCTGCCTGGTTTAGGTTTACTGGTGTTTGATTGTTCTGACTTCCGAAGGTGATTAAGATGCTTTCGGGCCAACCATCCACGAATTACTGCACAAGAACTGAATTAGGGGGATACCTCATTTACGATTCATCAAGCGCTACACCAAACACAAAAAACTTTACCAGACTGTATTTGCACAACTGCCATCAGCTGCTCATCTAGCTTCTCACGAGCAACCTGCTTTTTCAACCGGAGTAACCTGCTATACTCCTTTCTTGCATTTTCACCACGAACATCTGCAGATATACAGTTGTCACCATATAAAAGTAGTAATAGGTAATTTAACAAATTGCTGCAGTGACAAATGCACAAAAGAAAACAATAACCCTAAATTTCAGTCAAATAATTTGATTCTTATCAAAGGAGCCGAGGTATTATACTATCATATAATCATTTTCAAAGAGGAAATGAGTGTATATAATGAAATAATGCAGTAGGTGCTGGCTCACATGATTGCAATGTTACTACTACTCCCTTGAGTTCATGGATGTCTCGACGAGCACGATTGCCACAAAAAAAATTCTGCACCTCAACAGTACCTTGCAGAACTTGTTTTCTAACGTCTTCCAGGGCACCAATCTGTCTTCCACCACAGCAGAAGATTGGAAAAATCAGGATCTTTTCAGTTTCCATATGAAACGAATGGAAATTTTGTCAAGTGTCAAAAAAACACTGAAACAGTAAAATCATAAAAAGCTTCAGAAAAATATAGCATTAGAACACACACAGACTTACCTGTCCTGCTCGGAAGTATAATTTTTTATAACCAACTTGGTACATCTCCGGAAGGATATTGAACTGCTCCAGAATGGCAACTGACCTACTTAACGGATCTTGACAAGCCATATTCCCCGGAAGTAGGATCCCATACCTGACGTAATACCACAATAGTTTGATGAGTCCTATAGTAATTATACGGGGAAGAAACGGAAATTAAGATAGCCGCAATTCACCTTCTTGTGAACTCTTGATGGGTCATCCGGGTGGGGTACCCAGATCTCCAAATCTTAACAGCTTCTAGAACCCCAGAGCATCGAAGCTGCTCTAAGGCAAGATCTTTTTCAAACACACCAGGAATCCGCTTGGTATTTGGTTTTATACAATGAATGAAATGTGGTTTTGTGCTTTCAAGATGCTGCATCAATTCAAACAGCTGGCCCTGCAATCAGAAGGAAGTTGTACAAAATCTCATAAAACATATCATGCATTGGGTGAAGTTTTTGTCCATTAATTAGTATAGCCAAAGAGCAATATGACTTAGCCATTATAACAAGAGAGAAATCCTTGAATTATCGGAAATGAAAGAATTACACCGAGAAAGACAATCAGTTCAAAACTTCAGAAATTTCTTGTCTTTTGAGGATTGCAGTTTTTTTTTTTTTTTTCTGATTTTCTCTTATCCTTCATTCTTTTGGTGCGTGCATGTGTGTGTATCAGGGGGAAAGAAAAGGGTTGGAAGTGAGGGAAAGAACACGTCTCATCACCTTGAAATTTTTAGCTACAGTTTGCTTCTGACAAGCCAACATCCCTGACTGCATCAATTTACTTTCTGGATTATGAGATTGTTTGAGCAGTGTAGAGGCAAAATATTGGGGAAGTTGGCAGGTGCACGATAAGAGAAGTTGAATGGTATCAAAAGGCAATAGATCTCTGTTCTTTTCTAAGAACTCCCCTGTGTCATAAATAACCTAAAAGAATGTAGCTAATATCAGTAGGGGCGGCAAAAAAAAAACGTGATATAACTGGAGAGATTTAAGCCAAAACACACTTGTGAAAGCCAAAAAATAACATTTTGCAACTTCCATTTTGGTTTTTCATCCATGATGCTTATTGTTAATCATGGTAAAGGATGATGCAAAGGTAAGGAAACTGAAAATTATGTAAGAACTAGAAAAACAGCCTAAAAGGAACTTGATAGAAAGCTCTTCTGAAAGTTTAAAAAAAACAAAAAAAAAGGACTGATATAAGTGGATTATCCTATCCCTTCAACCAAAATATGAAAATAAAAAGAAAACATTGTTTATCCAAGTTTACACAATGGCTATTTGCAATAAGAATCACAGATATACCTAGCATTTTTAGCAAAATACATTAAGCACTATTTCTAGCTCTTGCCCTAAATAGCCAATGAAGGGTTATGGTATATGTGAGTAATATGAACATAAATATCATGAGATTGACACTAAATTGATTACAAGTATGCATTGATCCATAATATGAACAGGTACTAAAAGAAAAAAGAAACTTGAATTCAAATTCCTTATTCGGGTTGAATTTCAATATGGCAGCTATAGTCATTCTTCTGACAGTTAATAGGGATTCCACAAAGGCATAGCCAGAAAGTAAAACTAACCTCTCTAGCACAATGGCGAATGCTGAATGTTCCACATCTTTCTTCTTTGAAGCATCGGTTAGCATTCAAGTGCTGCTTAAGTTTAGTGGTAAAAGTCAAACCGGTAGCCTTGGGGAAATTTGATACTTCATCCAATAAAGACATTAGCCCAACAGGTTTCTGTTCAAGCACAACAGTGCAAGCAAACACTCAAAACGGTGAAGAAAGAAACAAATCATAAAGGCATTTCATTTTGTTCCATGCTCAAATATATCTACTCAAAGTCAGATCTAATAACATTTCAGCAGAGAAAAGAAAAACTAATTCACGTGCATTTCGGAAGTTCATCAGAACTTTCTAATGATAAGACACAACTTGACCTTGCCACAGAATACCCCCCAACACAGAAATTTAAATTGACCAAATCCAATCATGATTGTTGTTGGAAACTCCCGACAAGGAACCCTCAACTCCAGAACAAAAAGAAACTACTTATCAAGATTCTAGGATATGGGATACTGTCATGCTGATACACTGGGAAGAAAGTACCTTCTCAAAGAGATCCAAACAGTCTTGGTTATCTTCAAAATCGACTTTTGTCTGGTCAATTCCATCTAACTCATACTCCTGCAATTAAAAAATTACACCATAACTATGCATAAGATTCCAACTTCAGTAGAGTAATTCTGAAACAGGTCATGCACAATTTGCAAACACCAACAGTCTGCATGAAGTTAATTGCTTATTCAGATTGTTAAGGCACAGAGATTTAGGACTTATGCTATTCACAAACAAAAACAACGAAGGGGCTAAACTTTAGTAAAGTAAATATAAAGAAGCAAATGAAAGCATGAACTAGCACAAGCATGCCCCTTTTTCGATTCCTTGCAACGGAACATATATAAGTTGCTTACCTCTTGTTCAAGTTTGAAGAGATGCCGATTAAGATGTTGCTGGAGCCTCTCGTTAGCATAATTTATACAAAACTGTTCAAAGCTATTTTTCTGGAGTCGAAAAGTTGCAGGAAAAAAAAAAGGAATTAGATTGATACACGGTTGAGTCATATCATGAAGCACTGAAAAAAGTCAACAAATCGTGACCTTAAATGATTCAAATCCATAAATATCAAGAATGCTTATGGCTCGACCGGTATTATGTTTGCCCATGATAAGTGATAAGTTGATCTTTTCCACAAGCCAATCAAACAAGCTCGCATAGATGAATTTTGCCAATGCATCTCTTGTATCAATTGCCTAAATATGAGGAAAACACCAGACCATCAATAAAAATGTACCTGGGGTAAGTGGGCTTTTGTATGTGTCAGCAAATGTATGCTTTCTGTAACTATTCATGATGCGCCGAAGAACTAGGTTCTAATATTTTTGTAGTTTTTGGATAAAGCAGCCCAATAAAAAGAAAAATTGAAAATGTGAACCTGTTGTAGCGTCAGCGTCTTGGTGACCTCATCCTTTCCAGCTTTTACTTTGCGGGTTGACAAAGCAAGCATTAGGTCCTGTTCACTGCAGCCTATCAAGCTAGCAGCATTGGTAACAGCTGTAGATAAGGGAGAAATCATGCTAACTAGTTAAGTCAAAGCAGTCACAGCATTTAATGATCAAATAAAATTACAACACGGGCGTTTATAATAAATAGTAATAATAGATAATGGAAAACTTAACCAAAACATTAAGCTACCTTCATCAGGGACAACCTCTATGTGGTTATGTTTGTCAGTTACAAGAAACGATATGTTTCCCAGCCACAACACTGCTGCAAGCATCTCAAAGGCATGCTCCTGATCTTCATTGCAAACTCTGACTGTATTTAAGGCTCCCTAGTGAAGAAAAGACTATGGAATTAGTAAACTTTCTAACAGAAAAGGAAATGTACCAGAAAGAATAGAAGTTTCATATATGCAACTAAGTTTTTGAAAATGTATTCTTTAATCTAAGGGCTTTGTTATGCAGCAGCACAAGCATTTCCTAACTCAAGATTCAAACCTCTTTATATGCAACAGAGGGGAGGGTTGGTTAAAGGTAAGGGCTATAGCACATGTGTGAGTGCTGTTACATTACCATAAGAATATGAAACTTCTTAGCATCATCAATGTTGTGGATCTCCAAGCAATCACTCTGATTGAGATACTTGTAGTCAGAAGCCCTTTTTAACCTCAACCTACCTGAAAAAGGAAACCATTTACCATATCATACATTCAGACTAAGTCCTAATCTTGCTTGAATATTCACTTTAAAAAAAAAATAAAGTTGAATTACAAAAGGATCTGCTAATCAAACATCAACCTTTATGCTAACTGGTAGAGGTCGGAAAAAGTTTAACAGCTGGAACATAATCAGCATTCACATTTTCTGTACGTCAGAATTTTCGTCTTAGCTGTATTGATCTAATGTAATTTTTAATTAATGTATAATTCTGGGGAATTGTTGGAAATACATACCAGCAATAAACACAACAATATTTTTTCTGTTTAATACGTTCCACACATATTTCCATTAGAAAGAGAGAGTGAAAGAGAGACAGAGAGAGAAATTTCAAGTGTGCAATAACATAAACAGTAATACGAGAAACTTAAATCAGAGTTATGCAACAAACCGGCAATAACTTGAAGTCCCCTGGGTAAAACTAATTTAGGGGGAAAAATAAAAGCCTAAAAGGATATAGGAAAAGGCACTTCTGAGAATTGGGCAAAAGCTGAATAACAAACCTCGGAGATCGTCAGGTGCCCCAGAACACAGCTGGTAGAAAATGTGGTAGGACCGGTCTCCTTGGGCCAACTGAACAACTCTTGACTGATCCAATGTGACATTTATTTCAAAATGTTAGTCCACAAAGAAGATTACAAGAGAAGGGAATATTATTTTCATTACACACTCACCTTTTCAAGAAGGACTATACCATAAATTCAGGAATGGATGTTTGACATGCAAAAAAACAGTGTAAATAAGTCAGAAAACTATGACTAAAACACAGCAACTAGCATTCCCAAAGTTCAACTAGGCCACTACAAGCATGCTTACAGGTTTGTATTTTAGCACCACATATTTCTCCAGTCGCACTAAAGTGGATTTCAATTAACTTTCCCTGCACAAAAAGTTGGAATGTTACCGAGCCAGGTTTTGTGATGTTGTTCGCTAAAGATTAAAGTGAATGTCTCTTAAATTAAAGAATAAGAGAACTCACAAATCGGCTGGAGTTGTCATTCCTGGCTGTTTTGGCATTACCAAACGCCTCCAGTATACAACTTGTTTGCAAGAGTTCAGACTCTATTCCACCACTACCCCTACCAACTGTTGCCAAATATTCCATCGCAATTTTGGCTGTTTCAGTCTTCCCAGCACCACTCTCTCCACTAAAATATAAGAACAAAAATTTATTTCTTTCTCAGCCAATTCATATACTATATTCTAATTCTTAAACAAAGCATCAAATCTAATAAAGAAGTATAAATTCAGGCTAACAAACAAAGCATCAGGCAGGAGCTGGTTACAGAAACTGAAAGAAGGTACAAAAACATCGGCAAACCTTATTATGATAGACTGGTTTATTTCATCTGCAAAATTCACAAAGTATCAACAAACAATGAGAATTAGAACTTCAGACTAAAGTGTTAATTCCACAATAGCGAGCATTTTCTCCAAATACTTTAAGGTATTGTTTAGCACCTGACATCATTTCATTGTACGCTGCATCAGCAACAACATAGACATGAGGGCTGTCCAAAAGCTTCTGTCTATAAGCTGTAACAAAGTCAGTCCCATACTGCTGGACATCTTTGAAAGGATTGACTGCTACTAAAACAGGGCCCGCCTTACTCTAGGTAAATCAAAAACAAGAATGGTTCAAGTGCTTAGACACAAAGATCCAATTGTACACACTAATAGGAAATTCCCAAATACTACTTACATATATTTTGTCTTTCGAGTATCTGCACTGAAGATTGTAAAGAACTGAAGGCTCGTTCAAATAACTAAGCTGCACAAGATCATCCACTTCCTCGAGAATATCTGCATTGGCAGGTAAGAGTTCTTGTGCAGGAACAGTGACAACCTATTTAGTGATATCTAAGTGAGTACATTAATATGGTTTTAGGCTTCAACAAAAATAGCGAAAAGATAACAAATCAGACGAACTAACACTTCCATCCGAGAGCAGAACCAAGGCGTTTTCCCCTGAAGTTGATTTTATTTGTCCAGATTTCCAGAGGCCATCATGTGGCTGACACCAAACATGAAGTTTCTGAAAGCATACACTCTCAAAATGAGTAGCTGGTGAGCAATTCTACATGGCACGCCAAAAAATTTAGCAAGAGATGAAGACATGATTCTTGACTATTGTTACAACTCAAATCATGAACTCAACTATTCATTTAAATGCCCCCAATATGGCAATATCTAGTATAAAGGTCATTCTTACATTGATATCGTGCAGATTATCTGTAGCCAACCTTCTGTTCTACTGTACCGAGCGATAAATGGCATATAAACCAAACAGAATATGATACATACAAAGGCATGAGACGAAGGGGATAGGGAAAAAAGTCACCAGTTCTGACTTTTTATCTTGCAGAAATGGTCTCATCTCAGATTCTCAGGTAAGGCAACGATAGCTATTGGAAGAACGTCAATTTTCCAGATTTTTAGCAAAGGGTGATCTAAAAATTATCAAAATACACAGCCATAAATAGCAGCAATCATCACAATTTATATGATCATCCTGTGTAATATTATGTTGCATCTATCCAACCCCTTTAAAAACATAATAAGAAAAGAAATTCACCCAGACACGAAAAATCATCATTCGAATCAAAACCCATGATAAATCACAAATCTCACAGTAATTTTTTTTTCTCTTTTAATACAATAAATCTCATAGGATTAAACATCTAAATTTGTGAAATAAACATCATGAATATCAGCAATCGGAAAACAAAATCGAACAATATTTTTTACCTTTTTAATGAAATAACCCACGTTATCATTCCACTCGGACTCTTTAAACGCCGGGGTCAAGTTTCCGAGCTTTGCATTGTCTTTTTCCACCGATCTCTGCTCGTGCTCCTTCTCATCTAACGCGGCCACTGCAACGACATACGGCGATTCTCCTGGTTCCATTTCTTTAACTTTTTTAGCACCAAAACTATTTCTTCTCTGTCCTTTACTTTCTCCCTTCTTCACATAACAACTCAATGAGCTCTGGGCTGGCCCGGATTCATGATCAACTTCAAAGCTAGTCGGCAACGACCGCTTGGCTGATGGAAGCCGAGCGCGAGAGGTCGGCTTAGGCCGCGCCGGCAGAGCCGGAGGCATGTCCTTCGGCGTCTCGTTCTCTTCTCTTCGCCGGAGAGATTCCAGCATTTCCTCTAAGGAGCTACGAGCTATAGAATTTGACGATACAGACATCATTTTTACCTATAGTATTCCACAAACCCTCCAAATCCAATCGGAGCCTCGGACAAATCTTTACTCCACTCCGAGTTCGAACAAATGTCGAGGTGACATCGACATCGTTCAAACCATGAGTCTTAGACCCCCTGACCTACAATTCTTCGAGTATGAAGATAAAATTGAACCCCATTTACGGTTAAACCTAAAAAGCAATTGAAATTTTAGGAAAACGAAAGCAAACTCTGAGCTTATCCACACAAACCGAAAAGCTTCTTCCAGAAAAAGTGAAAAACGTTTCTTGAAAACAAAGCCTGAGGAAAACAAAGTCGAGATTTGTGGTTTATGCTGTATACACGAGACTAACGAGGTTAGTGAACCTCGGAGAAGCACATTAATGGCAGATAAGCAGAAAGTGTGATAATTATCTGAAACAGCTGTTTAGCTCTGGCGGAGTATTAAAAGAGATTTAAGGAGTAATAAGAACTAAACATGGGATTCAAGATTTGGAAATTTATTTTAGAGGGCTAGATTAAATTTAAACCGTTGAGATCAGATAAGTAATAAATAATCTATTTTTTTTTGAAATTTAAAATAAGGAAAATATTGTTTGAAAATAATTACGAGACATGATCTGTTAGTGGAGGGGCCCGGATATGAAGAGGAATGTTCTTATGTAGGTCTGGCCCGCCCTAGTGTAAATTGACAGTTTTAGCCTTTCCAAATCCCAAGACTAATTTCTATCTTTTTTTTCTGGGACATTGCAAAATTAGTCTTGTATTTATATAGGTGTTGCAAAATTAGTCATGTAACTTCTAAAGTTGCAATTTGGTCTCGTGACAAATTTGCCCCTCAATAAAATTAATAATTTTAATCCTATAAGTTTTAGAATTTGACAAATTTATTCTTATATGTTTTAATTATTGTTGTAATTTCAATCCTATTAGTAAAAATAAATTCAATTTTGTTAAATTTATACGTGTTTTTATATTTTAATAATTAGAAAATAATACACGTAGAACTCGTATCTCGAAATTTAATTCAGATTTATAATTTTAAAATTCTTCTCTCATATTAATGCAGCATATAATATAAATGATAAATAAATTCAACTCATAAGTAATAAAACATAAGCTCTAATATCATTTTCTACTTGATCTTAGGTATATTTATTTTGGCTACAAGGCTATTTTAGAAATAAGTGAAATATTGAAATAGTACTTATGACCAAATTTGCACTGACTTACAATTTATAGGATCAAAATTGCACAATTTCAAAATTTACGTGACTAAAATTGTAGAAAAACAAAACAAACAGAACTAAAATTACAATTTTAAAAATTATAGAACTAATATTGCAAACCCCGATAGATATAGGACTGGTTTTACATTTTTCCCTTCGTATTGTTGCTTGTGGTCCACCTAAATAATTTTGTGTAGGCTAATAAAGTAGTCCATCGAAAAAACATTGTTTTTTTTTTTTTTTGCCCTGCTTTACTTGGTTGAAAATTGAAATAGGTTTACAATTTGGAGAAGTTTTCAAATTGGAAAAATACTGGTGGATACTGGATAGGATAGGATTTTCATTAAATTTATTAATTTATTGTGATGATAGTCGTATCTAAATTTCATTTTCCTACAAATAGAGTATTTTTCACAATTTGAGATTGTGAGACTGTGAGAGATTCAAATATTATACGTATTTTCAATTTTATTTACGCACATATATATCTTATAGAAGTTGTCACTAATTAATATTGCTAGGAACACACGTTTCCTATCCTGTACTTTTTTTTTCGTTTTGCTAGTTGAGTTATTCATCATGTCATTTTCTCGTGCAATATTTCCTATTCATACTTTTCTTGGCTATAACACTTATAATAATAATAATAATAATTAACTTTCACATATAAATTGGTACGTACTTTAGTTTTTTATGGACTTGGATTTTATCTATAAGTAGTCCATAAATTTAGTCAAGTTCATTCACGTACCTTATCATCTTGTAATGGTAGTGAATTTTCTAAGTCATTTATCACATCATTCATGTAATTTATTAATTTTGCAAAGCCCGTATGCATTAAGCCATTAACACACCAAGGACTTTGTTCTTTTATTATGTAAATTGATATTTATTTTCACTTCATATCTCCTATTTTGTCTTTCCGAGGTTACATAACATAACTTCTTCTTTTTCTAAGATTATTTGTGTAAATTTTATTCACCGTCAATTCAAGGCCGTCCTTTAGGGTAGTCGTCGAGTCTGAACCGCCTAGGGTCCCCCGATTTTGAGGACCCCATTCTTAAAAATTCATAATTTTGATACTATTTGAGATAACTTAGCAAAGACTTCGATAATATGTGACTTAGATAACAAAACTTACCATTATTCAGAAACCTATTTAAACAATTTTTTAAATAAAAAAATGAGATTACGTACTGAAAAAAAATATTACCATCACTTTTATAATTTTATAGTGGATAAAATTTTATAACCCCTGAAAATTGTAATAATGTGATATTCCAAGTTCAAGGTACATTGTCAATGATTGAACTGAATTTCATCAATGCCTGGAATTGACAATTCAACACTTCAACTGGGATTCGATCCAACACGAAAATTTCAGATTTGTTGAGGTCCACCCATGACCCATCATCACCCATGTATTACGAGGATTTTCAAATCAAAGTATATCAAAATAATTTTGACGTATTATTTACTTCAAGAAATAAATAATATTGTCCATCCATTCCAATGAGTTTGCCTTTAGAGGTTTCTTTCACAAAAAAAAAAAAAAAAGAAAAGAAAAGAAAAAAGAAAAAGAAAAAGAAAAAAACATGGCATCATATTCGAATTCCTGAAATTTTGAATTTAAGAAAAATATAAGTTTTACAGAAACGAGAATGATTTTTTAACTGCATGTTTTGGTAACCGATAAAAGTATAATAATTACTGATATGTTTTATTTTCCCACAAATGTGTTTGGATGGATGTAACTCTTTTGATATTATATGAATGATGAATAATTATAGTTTATATATTTCAAAATGAAAAAAAAAATGTTTTTTTTCCCGAGAGAAATCCACAAACAAAATTGAATATGTGAGGCCTAAATCTATTTATGTTTAGATCTACAATTTCATTGATGATCCCATAAAGGTAAAAGAAAAATGTAAATAAATATGCAAAATCAAATTCCGAAACATTGTTCTTTTTAAACAATAAGAATAAGGGCAAAATACAACAACACCTCCTGAACTTGATCATATGTCTCATTTACCGCTCTAAACTTGCAAATGTAACATTTACCCCCTTCAACCAAATTAAAATATAATGCATGGACAAAACTATCCTTAATAAAAATGAATAAACATTATTTTTAGTAAAATTTGAATATTTGTACCCCCTTTGATTTATATTCTTATTAAATCCAAAAAAAAATTATCCATTAAGTAATTTGTTTTTTTTTGATAAAATACATTAAGTAATTTAAACTTTAAAAAACTAAAGCAATGTACAACAAATACACGAAAACTTAAACATGAATGATGAATAAGAAAAATAAAGTATTAACTGTTTAATTTAAATAAACTTTCAATATTATAAAAAGATGAATAAATATATTTTCTTAAACCTAATTTGGTCATACATTTTACACTTCTTTATTTATTTATTGCTTATTCAATATGATTCATAGTGCCAAACACATCATTAACATATTGACATCTTTAATAAATAATCAATATTATTAATAAAACGAATCCAAAGCACACTCAGTTAGTTTCATTAAAATATTTTAGACACTAAATCACATTATTTAAAAAAAGATTGCTCAAAAATGTAAATATACCAAGAAAATTATATATTATTTTATACTTCTAACTAAACTATTGCATGTATTATTGTATTAGAAATATATATATATTATCGATGATTATTTTTTTTTATGTATATATAGTATACAAAAAATATTTATTCGTATTATTTAAAAGAGTTAAAAGTTGAAAGTTCTTTTTACATTGTACTCAAATAATCAAAATGATTTAAGCATTCAATATTTTTGTATATTTGTTATACTCATTTATTATTAAAATATTTTTAATATTTGAACTAAGTAAGTTACTAATTGCTTTTTCTAAAAAATGATTTAAGTAAAGAACATAAAATCAAAAATATAGTTCGGCTCTCCTTGTTTCGATCATGAACCTTAGTCACTGGAGGGATGATAAGCTGAGACGGATCAAAGCTTCTGTTTCTTGAGGTGTTGTTGAGGTACAAAATAATTAAAAACATGATAATTAAGGGCAATTTGTCCATACAATAAATTCTATTTTGATTGAGAGGGATAAGTGTTACATTAACAAATTCAGGAGTGTAAATGAGACATATGGCCAAGTTTAGGGGGTGGTGTTGTATTTTACCCTAAGAACAATGATCTTGTGTCATTATTTACATCATTTGAGTAGTGTAGAAGAATAAATAAAATAAATATAAAACTTATAATTATGCCTTCTATAATTACTCATCGATCATATGTGTGTGTATACGTATATGTATATATTCCTTTATGATTATCTCTAAAATCGAATATTGATAAATAGTTTTTAACATTTTTTCTCTCGTAATCAAAGATCCAAAATACCTTAATTATATTTAACTCTATGTTTTACAATTTTTATTGTTTTGCAAATTGCAATGTTTGTACTCCGACAAAAACGTAAAGACGAAACTCTTTGACAACTTTATATTTATATTATTATTCTTTCACTTCACGATCTTTTTATTACTCATCATTGTTTATTAATAACGAATAATCAAATCAAGATTATTATAAAGTCAAACTTTATTATTGAAATGGTATTAAGTACTATTGTTAAATTATCCAAGACAATAACTTGATCTATAAATTAATCTTTAAATTGTTTTTTTTTTTTGCTTTAATTGTTTAAGTTTTTCTGTTCCGTCGAGTTCTATTCATGTTCCCCACATCCAAAGCACAACGTACAAATGTTCACTTATGCTTTAATTTATGTTGAGATTCCTCATGGTCAAATATTCAAAGAGGATAAAGAGGTGTGGTTATTTTGAAAAGAGAGAACCTTTGCGATAAATAACTTTTAAAGCTTTTGGCTAAAAAATAATAAATTCAAGTGTTTCTAAATGTAAATCTTTTTCCTTAAAAAAATATAGTTTTTTAATCCTGATTCTAGTTGTGCTTAATTTAATTAGAAATTAAAAGAAGGGTGAGATGTTTGTTTCTCTTCTCTAAAATGCTTCAGGTGTTATTCTGAATATATAAAAGTTTATTTTTGACAATTTCTTCCTCATGATTTTTGCATAATTAAAAAAAAAAAATCTTTTGACATTTTTGTCAAAAGTTAATGTGAAACTGCAGTTTTACCAGCATTCTAACTTGAACATTTTACAAGTTTTTGTTTCTTTCCCCCCTAAACCTAAACATATTTATATTTTTGGTAAACACAATAAATTCAAGGATTTTTTTTATGACAAGGAAATTGCATTTTTATTAGTCAATACACTACAACATAAATGACATTAGGTAACACAAATTTTGTAGCACTTATTACATAAGGTACATATGTAACGGAAATTGCAATTTTAGTCCTGTAACATTGGGGTAGTTGCAATTTTAGTCTTTTATCTTTAAAAGTTGCAGTTTTGGTCCTCGACAATTTTGTCATTCTGGCTATATAGCATTTTTGGTCCTTTATCTTTCTAAATTTAGCAATTTTATAGTTATGGCAATGGAGCGGGTTGGGACGGGTTGGTCAGGACCCAAACCCACCCCGTGCCTAGAATGGGGCTAGGCGGGTCAACATGTTCTGCCTTATTTTAAATTAAATTAAATTAAAATAATAAAAAAATATATTTATAAAATATTATTTACAAAATTTATTATTATAAATAATATAAGAATACATAAAAATTATATTATAATATATACTATATATTAAAATATATTTTACAACTAAAAATTCTAGGCGGGGTGGGGCGGGTACTCGCGGGGTGAAAGTGATACCCAAACAATATGCTGTTTGTTTTTCGCATTGTCTCAAGGTTCTCTATCGGCTCCTGCGAGTTCTTTTTCAACATATTAATTATTCCAATATGTTATTTTGTCCTGGTGTTCTTGTGCATATATCGTCAAAATTTGACGATATCTCCTGTATGGTATACATCTTGAACACTCGTCCAGATCCATTTTCTCGGAGAAAATTATCCTCACCAATTGTTAATTATATAAAATAATAAATATAACTTAAAGTTCTTAATAAACCTGTGGTCTGATATCATTTTAGGCAAAACACTTAGTCAAATAAGCCAATTATGTGCATAAGGGTATTCTTGATATTTTGAAAATATGAAATAACCCCAGGGGACCAATTTTGCAACAACTTGACACTTATATGACCGAAATTGCTTGGGTATAAAACATATAGGACCAATTTTGCAAAAAACCTTAAAACTTACAGGACTAATTTTGCAAACTCAATGGTTACATGACCGAAATTGCAAACTGCTTATAGTTATAGGACCAATTTTGCAATTTTCCCCATATGTAACACATGTTTGTAACACTTTTTACATTACGATATTTATGTAACACTTTTGTAAAGACTTTATCAATATGTAACGCTTATATGTAACATTTTTATATAAGTAACACTTTTTAAGTATCATTTTTTTGTTATTTATTTTGTAACGCAAAACAGTAACACTTTTATCAATATGTAACGCTTATATGTAGCACTTTTATATAAATAACACTTTTAAGTATCACTTTTTTTATTTCTTTTGTAACGCAAGTAGGTATCACTTTATTTAAGAAGCAGTATTGGCAACACTATATTTTATTGATTGTAACATTTTTTAGGCTATATTTTAGTAACACAAAATTGTATAACTATCATTAAATCATGTCAACGATTTATTTAATTAATTGATGCCACAAAATAGGTGAAGACAAAAACAAATCACCAAACCTAAAAATTGTAGACATCATGTATTCTGTTTTTTTTTTTAACTGGATTTTTTTTTTCTTTTTACAAAGTATTTTAGTTTTGTTTTTATTTTTTATTTTTATGGAGATAATTAATTCCGTCATAATACCGACGGAAAATGCACATGTATATAATTTATTCTTATTATTTATTTATTTTATAATTTATACTAACATAGACCAATTTCATAGTTACCTTTTTTTTATTATTTTTTTACTTTTTAAAAGTAATTACCAATGAAATTGATGTTGTCGGTAATTACTTAGGAATTTTTTCCGTCGGTAAATTATTTTTCTATTATTTATTTTATTATTTAATTTTTTAACTTTTAGAACTTTTTATCTATTGGTAAATTAATTTTATATTTTTATATATTTTTTATTTTTACCGATTGAATATTTATCAGTCGTGAAATTTATTTTATATATTTGTGATATTTTTAATTTGTTGTGTCTTTTAATATACAACATAATATGATTTTTCAAACTATATAGTATATAATATAAAATTTGATATATACAGTGTATAATATAATTTAATAAATATAATATATAATATAATCTTTATTATATAAAATATTATATACATACATATAATATAATTTATATATATGTATGTGTATGTGTGTGTATATATAAAACAACGCAAAAGTTGTAATAAGAATCAACTTAGCTTAGTGGCAAATTGTCACTTCCACACATAACAGGTCGTGGGTTCGAATCTACTTGGTGGCAAAAAAATGTATTACTACGAAGTGCTACAAAAAAAGTCTTACATAAGATTCATATGTAACACTGCAGAAGTTTTTTTAAAGTGTTACAAATTACCTATTGTCTATAGTGACATTTTATGGCCATTAGGTAACATTTTTGAGTGTTACCTAATATCATTTATGTTGTAGTGATGCGAAATAACTAAGATACAAAAGTCTGAAGCCATACGGGAAACCCCAAATAAACTCCACGTCTCAAACAAGGAAAAAAGTAGGCCTTTTCAAAACGAGAAAACCAAGTTAAAGAGATACAATGACTCATAAACATCAGATTAAAACTTAGTGGATTGTGATTCTTCGTTGAATGAGTTATTGGTTGTACTTCCAATTTCCAAACAAGGTTTGGATGATTCTTTTTTTTATCTGCAAATCTACTAAAAACTGATGAAAAACTCTAAATGAGGCTATAAAAAAACAAATATATTAATATCTTAATAGATTAAAAAACAAATAAAAAAACAAAAAAATAATCCATATTTTAAAAAAAAAAATTGAAGGACATTTAATAACGGTAAATTGGGCCCCGTCAATTGATTGAGAAAGACGGACACATATAGCCAGTTGGACAGCAAACTTTGAAAATCTGGGCCATGGGCCCATGGCTAAAATACCAAACCCCGCTGGTTTTGGATCCTAACTCATGTTGGTATTTTCTCGGCGGTCCACTACTTTCTTCCGTTTTGGTGTTTCTATGGTAGCCAATACTCACTATGGATAAAACTCAATTGTTCCCACCCTTTCATTTTCTTTTCCTCTTTTGAATTTTTTAACCTGTCAAACTACATCTTTCATTTTCCTCACCTTGACTTGATGTGATTTTCATGTTTATGATGTTGATTTCTTATTAAACTTATTTGTAGTATTTTTTTTCCTTTATTTCACTCCAATAATAGTAAATAAAAATAAGAGAATATTTAGATGAACTTATATAAGTTTCGTGAAAAGTCTTATAAAATGTTTCAAAAATTATAAAAATATATTTATTGAAGTATTTGATAGTTTTCTTAATAACAAAAATTTATAAACTTTTAAAATAAGATGTTAGAATGTTATAAGCTCATATACAAACTAAAGATTTTATAACAAACTCATTTAACTTCAATCATGTTAATCAGAAATTGTGATTACTAACACATTTAATTACGAGCTTTTTGTAGGCTTTTAATCGGATTGCAAACAATTGGTGCAGGTTTTTAATCGTAAAAATACCAACTTCACATATCTTGGCAGCATGATTGATGATATCCGCTCGTTGAGTAAAGTTTTCGCCTCGTGTTCCATCCGATTTATCCCTAGAACGGACAACAAGATGACCCATCACTTAGCTAGTTTTGAATCCAAGCACTTTGAAATCTTATTTTTGTAGTATTTTATAAGTTTCTAATTTTTATAAGATTTATAAATTCATATATATTAAACAAATTAGTAAAACACACTAACTATTTACTTCTTGAAAAAAGGAAAAATCACTAGAGGAAGAAGATAATAAGAATTAGTGAATCACTCAAAGTTTCAACCCCACTACTTAAACTAATCTACCTAATATTTGAATATGTCAATTCCAAGCTAGTATTTGAATAGTCTTACTGTATAATTGCAACAATTTAGCATATATTAAAGTAGAAATAGAAGACTTTAAGAAATTGAGCGGCGAACGGATCAAACGCAGAAAATTAAATTACGTTTGTTGTGCTTAGTATTTGTTTATTATTTATTTATCAGCATAATAATACAAAAATTGGAGCGTATTGAATTCGAATGTTGCTAATTGCTGGCATGCATTATAGAAACATGTGTAGCATGTCTTCAAGTTACTACGTCACACCAATACCATTTTGTTGTTTGCCTAATATTGACTTACAATTACTACCCCAGAGTTTAGGTAATGGCGGATCTAAGAAAAATATTGGGATGTATCCATACATGAAGTAGGTGGACAGTGGTCCGGATAATTAACTACTAAAAGTTTATATAAATTTTCCTCAAAAAAAAAAAAAGTTTATATAAATTATACCTAAAATATGTTTCTTTTAAAAGAATTATTTATATAATTTTCTTAGGAAACAAAATGTGGGGAAGTTGCCCCCCAGTCTCCGCCCTAGAGTTTAGGGTAGTAGTAGAGCTGTTAAAAAAGACCGGCCCGATTGGTTCGGTAATAAGGTTGGATTGTCTTTGCGATTTTGCAAGTCAAAAAGAGTCGGACCTTTATTTGACTGACCTTTGAAACCCGAAAATCGGGCGGTCCCGATCGAAGCAAAATCAAGTGTATTTTTAATACATGGACGGGGTTGACTCCCCAAAATAGCGGCCCGAAAAATTCCGTGCCTTCGGCTTGGTCGCCTAATTTCCCCTTGGCCCGACGGGCTAGCATCGTCTCGACCCCATTTTTGACAGCTCTAGGTAGTAGTATAATTTTTTTTTTGTAACTTGAAAATAAATTTATTGATGATGGATAGTGATGGGTTATAAATAGGATAAATCCAAAAAATTAAGTCCAATAGAAATATTTGAATTATGGACCTACAATTAAATGAGGAACAAGTATAATTAATCCTATAGGGAGTTACTATTATTTTACAGATTTATATAAGAGAAAATTACACTAAAACCCATGTACCATTAGCGTTTTTATACTTTAACATATAAATTATTTTTGGTTACACTTTCCTATACGATTATGTAACTTTTTGCACTTTTCCTTATATGGACAAATTTACCCCTAAAATTTTTATTTTTCTTAAAATAACAAGAATAGTTCATAATAATGATATCCAACCCATCATACTTCTGTATAAAAAAAAAATCTTAAATTCATACATTGTTTGACTAGAATGTAGTTGAATATTCTTGGTTAGAGATGAATATTTTCATAGCTAATTGACTAAAATTGTATATATTTTCTTTTTTAATTAGTTTATGACGAATACTTAAGATTTGTTGCTAATGTCTAAATTTAGCGGGTGGGTCTTTTTTGCTGCAATTTTTTTTTTGTCATGTTGGTACAAACCATTGCAGTGCTTATAAGGTTGAGTGTAAGGGGCAATCTTAAAATTGTATGTATGAAGAGCAACCCAAAAATCAACTAAGAATATTTAGTTACATTTCGTTGAAACAAAGTATGAATTTAAGGAAATATTAATTTTATATACGATAACATGATAGCCCTTATGACCATAATGAACTATTTTCATTATTCTAAGAAAAATAAAATTTTAGGGGCAAAATTATCCATATAGGGTAAAGTGCAAAAATTTATATAGTTTATACGGTAAAGTATAACAAAAAATAATTTATACGATAAAGTGTAAAACGTGAATAGTACAAGCCTACAAAGAATTTAGTGTAATTTCCTCTTTATATAATACACATAAATTAAGCTCATGAAGGTGCTAAGGCTAAGAAAAGACACACTAATATTCTTATAAATACCTCATATCATCATTGTTAAATATGCACAATTTACTACACGCTTAACTTATCAAGTTATTTGTATTGATCTTACTTCAGTACTTGCTCTTTTTTTTTTTTTTCCGAAACGATAGTATTTTATAAACATAACTCAAAAACTAAAATTACAACTATAATCGTAGCCAATTGGCTATAAGCCGACATGACTAACTACAAGCCAAGTGGGAAATTGGTAAGACCAATTCATGTTCCACATCACGGACTAAAAAACTACACCCCCAAACTCAACCACTCCACGAGAGACTTCAAAGACTCCTTAATGAAGATCAGAACGCACTAGAAAAATCTAAAACCGGGCACGAGCAACCACTACATACTGCGTAACCAAAAAAAGCGATCCACCTACGAGTTTCGCAAATCAACCGGGAATAGAGAAAATAAACAAAAAAAGAAAACTAACAGCAAAAACAACAAAATAAAAAAACAAAATTACATCTAACAAACAAATAAATAAAGGATCTCTCCCTCCCCCAAATCCACTGCCACATCCCGATACCACCGCTTCCAAATCTGCCACCATCTCCCAGTTGACTCCCACCACGAAGAAGCTCCCAAAGCCCGGATCGCTACAGCCATAACAACAGCATCTCACCTCCTCTTTTCCAGTACTTGCTCTTTGAGTCGAAGGTCTTTGTGATGTAGGGTCGTGACCTTCAGAAATTGAAATCAACGGGAATACTGCAGGAGTGATACCACATCAACTATTTATTTATTTTTTTTTTAAGGGGAAACAACTTCATTAATAACTTCATTAATACCACGTCAGATAATTCGGCAAAACTTGTGTTCCACTTTTTTTCTAATTTCAAGAAAAATATTGCTCCGACGCTAGTGGTTTTCACCAAAATTTAATTCGCAATTATTTTACAAACAGAGTTGGCACTTGGCCCATCTTGGAACATGCCGCACACACTGAAAATTTTACGATGGCCAGGTCAGTCCAAGCCCAATCCAATAAAGGCCACAATTAAGCGTCTAGAGTTTTGTTACAATTCCTTCAAATTCGATTATGACGAAGATTCGAACTTAGGAGAAAAATGGGCCGGGCCCAATGGCTGTGTATCTAAACTTTTTATACTTTATGAAGTTCATTTGCCTCGGTGCTTTAGAAGTAACTTTGCGTACTATATCTGGTAGGGTGGCGCTATTTTTTGATTCCCAAATTTGATGAGTACACCCACTTTCTAATATTTCAAAAATGACATTAAGTTAAAAGACTATAATACCCTTACTAAAAGCCAAGTTCTAAATACACCCCCCCAATCTCAAGTACACCCACATCATTCATTACACTTAAATCTACTAAAACACACCCACCCACATCCTTCAACTACATTCTTCTTCTTCTTCTTTCTTGACAAAAGCTGAAACTTTGTTCTTATAAACCCTAGTTTTTTCGACACCAACACAACAGCTTAAATGGACAACAAAGATTTGATTACTCCAAATATTGTAAGTATCTTCTTGGTTTTCAGCTCAAAATTATGTAATTTATCCACTTTTACCGTTCGATATTTCTGCTGCACCATTGTTTTCCGCCGATTGGCACGATCAACAGCATGGCACGATCATCACGTCGATCGTGCCACATGGCAATATGACACGATCACATGTTCAATGATCGTGACATATCATGCCATATTGCCATGTGACACGATCGAAGGTGGAACGATCATGGTATTGATCGTGCCATTTTGACAGATTTGTTTTTTGGGCTTGTTGATTTTGTTTTAATAGGGTATGGCCTCCGTTGCTACGGGAAAATAGTGTTGTTTGTCCTCCCAAGAATGATGAGAATGTTGAAGAGCTTGGTGTTGTTACCGATTACACACACGTATTCACGACGCATTTGAGTTATTTGTTTCTCGGGATAAATTATTTGATTGGGTGCGTGAGAGAGACATGAGCACGACATGGTAATTGTAATAAGTAGGTCGGACAAAGTGGTCAAGGAAAAAAAAGACCTCGGATATTTTTGGCTTGTGAACGTAGTGGGCATTACCGTGATTCAAAAAAGACTAGAGATGTCGAACAAAATGATGCTAAGAAATTTGAAAAAAAGTCTCTAAGAGAGAATCGGAACTAAGAAATGTGGTTGCCCATTTCGTTTGAGGGGCCGACAAGTAACAATTGAAGGAGAATGGTCACTAAATGTTGAATGTGGTGTGCATAATTATCCAATTGCACAATATTTGGAGGGTCACTCTTATGCCTACGATTATCGAAGTGAGGAAGAATATGTGTTGGATATGTCACATGGCAATACTCGGCCGAAGGACTTTTTGTTTGGCCTACAAAATAAGTTTCAAGATAATAAGTCCACCATACGGACTATCTACAATGCCCGTATGAAGAATAGAGTTGTCGAGCGTGAGGGTCGATCTCAAATGCAACAACTTATGCATAAATTGAAGGAGCATGGATATTTATATCATCATAGACGTTGCGAGACGAGTAACACCGCGAAGGATATATTCTTTGCTCACCCTACAAGCGTTGAGTTGTTGCGTGCTTTTCCGAGTGTCATTTTTATGGATTGCATATACAAAACTAATAGGTACAAGTTACCTTTGTTGGAGATTGTTGGTGTGACATCGACACATATGAAATTTTGTATTGCAGTTGCTTATATGGAGTACGAGCGAGAAGATAATTACATATGGGCTTGCTCAGTCTTAAAATCATTGAGGGTCTTCCCTGCCAAATGTGATTATTACTGATAGAGAATTAGCTCTAATGAATGCAATAGAGATGACATTTCCCACTTCGAGACATTTTCTCTGTCGGTGGCACATTAGTAGGAACATATTGGCAAACTGCAAAAAAATATTGGCCACAAAAGAGAAGTGGGAATCTTTTAACCTCTATTGTAATTTATTGGTCATCGCAGATTCTCGAGCAATCATTTTATGACTTAATTAGGAGATTGCAGTCAGAATTTTGTGATTATCCAGCCGCCGTACAATATGTAATGGAGCAATGGATGGGGACGTATAAAGAAAGATTTGTGTCTGCTTGGACGAATAAAGATAGTTGTTCACCATGTGAAGAAGTAATCTTTAATGTTGGTCCATCGAATCAACCTATGTTCTCTCCGATGCAGAGGCAAAAGCTACCGGTAAATATCGTCTCTTTTATTTGTGCATGTACACATGACATATTTGTTGCTAATGTCCCACTGTTCTTCATGTTGTGTTTCAATAGGTTGTGCGTCAAAAGGACCAGAAAGTGACCATTAGTGGTTTTATGGAGCAACTTCCAACGCGTTTACATCAACATATTATTGTTCTTAGTTTCTTACCATTTTTCCTGTAACAAAAATCATAACAAACATGTTCATCCAAGATTTAATTAGCTATTTCTCAAAAAAAAAAAGATTTAATTAGCTATGATTCATCAAATTAGCTACTATGTAAAAAATTACCTTTATCGTCAACACAACCAATATTTAATGCAATTTTATTATCTACATTTGAACATACGCATGTATTTATAAGTGTAATGTATGGACCCATGTGTAATGTAACTTATTTTCACAATTTATTGCATGGACCCATGTGTAATATGTAACTTATTTTCACCATTTAATGCAAAGACTCAGTCAATATGTTACTTATTTTCACCATTTAATGAATGGACCCATGTTATACAAGTAACATAAATCTTGCTCTGAATGGAAAGATTGTCTGTACCCCACTAACAAGTCCATTTAATGGATGGACCAATTGAATATGGTACATACTTTCAATCATTTAATGCAGAACCCGCATAATATATGGCACGATAGGCAATATCATGATCGTGTTAAACCTTATTGATCGTTCCACATGAGGCACGATCGATAAAAATGGCGATCGTGTCATCGTGCCTCATACATGACACGATCGATGAAAATGGCGATCGTGCCATCGTGCCACATTGACATCAAACTCACAACCAATTCAAGTTATATCAGAGAGTTAATCAACAACCAATTCATCCAAATCATTCCCAAATCATACCTAGTTATTCAAGTTAAACCAAAACATATTATATAAAAACTAAATATACAAAATATACACAATTCCAACTAAATACCCACAATATACACAATTCCAACTAAATACCTACAATCTACACAATATAATCAAGGGGGAGGGGTCCAAGTCGATGCATCAGTGCTAAATTTATACACCGTAAATGCTACATGCCGACGATAGGTTGTTTTTATATACTCCTCTCGTGTTAAGCGCACGGTCAAATACATTTATAAGAAAACTCTCCACCCTTCTCAACGCAAACGGTCCACAACTATGACTATCATGTTGTTCGTAATTCTTTGATGGACCAACAACCTTGACAGTCCAACAATCCTCTCGAGGTGTCAACTTCGGACGCTCTTGGTAGAAACTGGTTTGCCATGGAAAAACCGAAATAATACGTGCAAACGGATAGAGAGCCGCGCGCCGGTCAAGTCTAACCTCAAGCGGTATCTTGTGGATGTTGGAGTCATAAATCCAAATTGTGCAATCCTTCAAATTATCCTCACAACAATCCAATGACTCGCCGATGTTGTGGATAAAAACAACTCCGCAAAAAATCGATTAGAAATTAAGGAGTATGAACAAAACAATAATTAGTTAATTAATTTATACCGAAAAGAGATAGTTCTTACATGGTCCAACGAACTCCATGGAGGCACCCCATCCCAAAGAGGTCGTTCACCATGGACGTACTCCACCAATGGCGCTAGAAGGTCATTTGGTATGACCTCTGGCACGGTCCCGTCAAACTCTCCACCCGGTGGGTTCTTTCCATGTAGATCGGTCCATACTTTGCCTAGATCAAGCTGTATAATGAAAACATATTTGTTAGTAAAAATACGAATGTACCGAAACAAAATAAATGACACATAATAACCACTATTTATCTAAGAAATACATGAAACTTACAGCGAACTGTGTGCCAACCAATCCCATACGACCTCGCACTTGGGGATGGACCACTACACCACCCAACTCAGTCAGCAATGTAAGACAACTAAGTAGGCATCAATTTGCTGTAACAAGCAAACAATAAGATCAATTGTCAATGAACATGAACAAATAACACCCTGGAAATGAAAGAAAAAAAACATTAACATTGTGTTACCACAAAATCCAAATCAATGGTCGGCGACTCGATATCCTTAAAGAAACTACTGCCAAATATGCATAACGTGTATCCAACATTGCGGCTGAGATAGAAAACTCGTGTTAAAATCACAAAACAACAATAGTGTATTTGAATTCATATATTGATTTAACTTACGTCTCATCACTATCTAAGAACCGCATATACTCAGCATGTGTGGCATCCTCCTTACGACGCTCGTTTGCTGTGAAAGGGCTACGAAGGTACCTAGACGACACTCGTGCTCTCACAACACGAAGGGACATATCATCCCCTCCAGATGTGAGCGGTGAGCCCACAGCCGATGCACCAATCCCAATTGGTGTCCGTACATCTGTAGGGGACAGATCCAACGCAGCCCCCTGCAGCACCGGCCGCGGAGGAGAAGTAGTCTGTTGGCCCACCTGGGGGGGATAATCTGCTCACCCACCGCCGTGGGGGGAATATAATCCTGTACAATGAAGGAAACTTCATTAAATAACATAATTCAAAAGATATTCTATTCTAAATGTTTAACAGGAAAAACAAAAAAGTCCGCACTGAAAGATACCGTCGGCCGAATGGCGGGATCAATCGATTCTCGACCTCCTTCCGCACGATTGGCGGTACCATAGCAGATACGTGCTTCTGGACCAAATCTGGCACGATCTGCTGCACAGAAGGTGGAACCTCCTGCCGCACCGCTGCAGGAACCTCCTGCTGGCTGCTGCATCCCAGTCCGAACCAAATCCGGAACCAACGCCTCGACCTCCCACCGTACTAAACGCGGGACCAAGGCCTCAATGGCACGCTCAACCAAAGTCGGCACAATGGCCTCCACCTGTTGCCGCACCAATTCTTCTAATAGCGCTCGATCGACAGCTAGAGAGGGTGTGGAGGTGTGTGGAGGTACATCTGGAACAACGCCCTCGGGGGCTGGACGATCATAATCACCCATCTCAATATGTGGATCGGCATCAAGGCTATCATCATCATCCATCAATGAAGTTGACTCATGTGTGGTGCGTCGACGCTTTGAAGCTTGAGGAGTAATAGGCGTCATGAGCTTCTTCTTCCCGATCGGGTTACCCCGATGAACATAAACAACACCGGATCAGAGCTCGAGATTGACATTCAATAAATAAGGAAGCTCATTGTCCCTCGCAGATCAGGTCCTAAGCGTATCAATCTACAAAATTGCAAGATCAAAATCGGTAATTACTTAATTATTACTATAAGTTAAAATTTGAAAAATGCAAATTACATTTTGTACCGACGGTCAAGAAAGCCATGCGATTCACGGAGGACTTCGAAACTTCCACCGTGTGTGCGGCGTGGAATAGCAATGTCCGAGTGAACCCCACATGAATCCCCAGTTTGGGTATGGCCTCGTGCGCCCAAATCTAAGAAGAACAATAAAAATAGTTAAATTATAAGATGTATGTTTGTCTAAATGTAAATTATAAGATGTAAATTACATTAATATCACTTACCAAGAAAGCCCAAACAAATCCGTAAATACGGAAAGTACTTTCTTGGGCTCGAGGTAGGTGCAATGAAAGGTAGTGGCATAAAATGGGAGCGAATACTTCCCCACAAAGACTCCCCACGATCAACATGATCAACCAAAGTCCACCACGAATCCTCAATGATGGACCTTGATCCCATGCGAATAGCAAATAATATGCAACCAACAACTTCGCCACCTTCAACTCATCGGAAGGATCATCACGGAATGCACCGCCCCGCAAAATGCAAGAGTAGATCCTCCATCGATACCTTAACACCACGGTAGTATCTATCACGAACCCATTGGGAGGCGGCCGCGTGGTTGGTGTTCGGATTAAATGTGGTGGGGCAAAGGATAGCCCAAAGAATCAAAGCGTACTCATATTTGGAGAATCAATCAAACGGTTTCCAATCCGAAACCAAAATTCGTCCATTGCACCTTTCTTAACAACCTCCTTCGCAATAACGGCATGAAGGGCGGCTTACATTACAACTAACCGCACGGTTGTCCATCCAATACAAAACCAAAACAGATTTCCGAAACTCTTCGTACACAAAATCCTCGCATTTTTGCAACTCGATTTCTAAGTCGTCAAGAATCGACAACCCGCTATACAAATTTATCTTGGCTTTATTGCCATAAAGTTCGGCCTCTTCCAAGCCCACTGTGAAAAATAGTAAAAAATCAAAATTAGCAATCAACCAATATCAACAAATCACATGAGAACTCTAAAAAATTGACACTATTACGGCACAATGGCTTATTCATCGACCGTGCCAAGAATAAAGCCATCGTGCCACAAAGGCACGATAGTGGCACGATCAATGAATAATCCATCGTGCTCTGTGGCACGATCGATGAATAAGCCATCGTGCGCAAGTGGCGCGATGGTGGCACGATCGATGAATAAGCCATCGTGTAATAAGTGGCACGATCGTTCAATCGATCGTGCCACCTAGGGCTTTATCGGCCGTGCCATTTCGCCTTTCTTCAAAGTTCCATTTTCAAATTTCGGTTCAAATGGCGCCATAACTACACCCATCTCCAACCCATACCCATACAACTAAATAAAGACACCCAAACTACAAAAATGCAAGTTATTTTATGGAAAAGTGGAGTTATGAAAATACCTCATCATCTTCTGTCGGTCAGGTCGGTGCGGTGGTGCGTCTTGGTGTCTCGTCTCGGCTTTGTTGTGGATGGTGGTGCACCATCGACGCGAGTCGTCATCATCAATCTGGAAGAACCATTCTTCTTCTCCTGGTATGTTTGGATTTCATTAACCATTGCCGTCGATTAGGAATAGAACAGTTTGAGAGGGTGGGTGTATTTTTGTTTCAAATTGAGAAAGTGGGGGAGGTAAGAGGTTGGAGAGTGTATTTTGGGGGAAAATAAGACTAAAGGTAAAATTGGAAAAAAGGGGGGGTGAACTCATCAATTGGGTCATATTTGAAAAAGTGTGGGTGGGTGAACTTAGAAGGTGGGTGTACTTATCAAATTTGGGGGTGCCAATAGCGCTACCCTATCTGGTAACCTTTTCTTTTTTTGATTTCCAATATATTTTAGTGTAACAGTCATGGTGCACTGTCTTTATTTCCAGTTCACTAAGAGCTATTTAGTTCAAAAGAGATTATTTATCAAGACATTTGTCCGGTGGCTTTTATTTATAGTAAATAAGTTATAGTAAATAAGTTGGTTCAATATGTGCTGCAATTTTGTTCAGAATATTCAGATAAAACATTGTTCCGAAGATTCAGATAAGGCATCACTAGACGTTACGTGATATAAGCGAGATCGATTCCCTTAATAGCTTTTATTGCCATGTTCTGAATCGTTGCGATGTTCTAATTCCACGGATCATCACAATGATAACTTTATATGAGAGAGACATTTGTTTTCCCCTTCTTTTTGATAGCAAGAGGCTTAGCCGGTTAGGTAGTGAGTGACGATTGTTTTACTGTTTTAAGCGCAACCAAACAAGCTCTGACTTTCAATTTCCACTCGTAATTACATTGTAAGCCAATCTTTGTCTCATTTCTCCAGCTGTGGCTTTCTTCCAACTCAGTAAAAACAGCAATCGCCACACACTCACTCACTCACTCACTCTGTCTAGGGTTCTCTATTTTGATGGCTTCTTCCTCAAGAATGTCGTGCTTCCAGTGCCACCACTCCAGCTCCAACTTTGACCATTTCAGAAACGGGTGGCGCCTCCGTAGCGGCGAACACGCTCAGCTCTGTCCTCGCTGCGCGTCAGTAAAACAAACATTCACACACACAGTACATTTTCCTTTTTTTTTTTTTCTTTCTGTTTCTAATTCCGTATCATTTTTAGAGAAATGCTTTGCCTCTTGCTGCTTGATGTTTATGTACGGGTACAAATTATTTGATCAAATTTGGTTACGGTTCCCCCAATTTTAAATTTTGGGTTTATTCCGCTTTGCTGTAATTGTGAATTGTGAGTTTTTATTTTTTATTTTCCCATTTTAATTGTAATGAATTTTGGGAGGGGCTGTGGAGCGGGTTATGTTTACTTGCTTCTCAAGCAAACGACAAAAAGTGGAGTGTGTTTGTTATTTCTTTGCATATCATGTCTAGATTTCATTTAAGAATGTTAATCAGTGGAATTGGCTTAATGGAGAATCATTGCACTGAAGGATTATTTGGAAACTGCACATTGGTGTAGGAAAATTACATAGCCAGACGTAAAAGAAAAAAATGATCAAGGGTTACCTTGCCCAGAAATATCAGGTGATCCATCTCGTGAACAGAGTTGTCTTTCTTGTCAAGTGTATATTTTTCAGGATTGTTTTCATTTGTATTAGTCACTGTTCAGATGATGTGATTTTTGGACCAATCACAATCAAGTCCAGAAGGTAACTTAAATTGTGTGTGGACGGACATATTGGCCTTGTCATAATTTTTCTATCATTAAGATTATCAATTTAGAAGTTAGACTTTTCTATTATCAGTTAATCGGTCGGTTTCATGGATCTTATTTTGGCCATATAGGATAGGATTTTCTTGAGGTTTGGTTTGGCAGTTAAATACGAGGAGAGATGCTTGTATGAAACATCAATAACCATGCGTCTTTTACCCATAAGTTGGTACATTTTGTGTACACTAAAAAAAGGACATTTGGTGAGGGCCTCGGCTTAATTGAGTGGAAGGGACAAACAAGAGCAGAAGATAGGACAGGTGGATCTAATGCTTCAATAGGACCAAAAATTGAAAGATAAAGAGAGAAAAATTGGGTTTCTGTCCTAACTATCCCAGTTGTCAGAACGAGCATCAGAAGGTGCAAATAACAATCCATTTTGAGGGTATATGTTGTAGTGCTGTGTAGGGAAATATAAGTTACAAGATCAACTGGACCCTAGTATGTAAACATGAAACCTTTGTAATGATCTCTAACTGCTGTTTTGCAGCCCTAACTCGTGTTTCTTGCAATATTTCTCAGCAGCTTTCAAATCCCTGATGGATATATTTTGTCTTAAACATGATGTGTTTCCAAAATGTATCCTACTTAATTTATTAATTTCATTTATGTAGTTCTGTATATGAGGAAGGGAGATTTTGTGAGACCTTCCATTCGGATGATGATGGTTGGAGAGATTGTGAATCTTGTGGGAAGGTCAGTGCATAACATTGTTGATCTTACCAATGTATGTGAATTATTTTCTTTTCTATTTTAAATAAAATAGTTTAATGGGTTTCAAAAAAAAAAAAAAATAGTTTAATGCTTTTGCATTTCTGATGCAGTTGGTCCATTGTGGATGTATTGTATCTTTCAGTAATCATTTGCTCTTAGATTTTGGCGGGATAATCTGCATGGAGTGCTCAAGGTTGAATTTTCTATTGGTAGGGTAAATGGATAAGAATATTAACTTTACTTCCTTCCTTTATGCACTTAATTATACTTTTTGATTAGTAAGAATCCAATTTACTTCCTTGAGTTTTAGAGCTAATCCGAACTACCTTGCCGAAGTTTAAAAAACCCCACAATCTCCCTGAATGTTAATAGTACTAGTAAAATCTCTTTCTCCCTTTCTAAAAATTTATAATTTACATTGGTTACATGATGTTTTACTGCACAATCATAAATTTGTTGTGATATTAATTAATGTATACACCACAAACACCAATAAGAGCAAAGTTTAACATGCCAGTTTTACTCTTTTTTATTTAAGGATTGGACTGGAGATTAAACTGTGTAATTAAAGATTGGATTAGTTTAGATCTTTTGTCTGAAATTTTGAATGATTTGTTGTTTATAATCTTTTCAAGAATATTTTTTCTTAGGGATAATTACAAAAACACCCCTGGGGTTTGGCCTAATTACAAAAAAAACCAGAATTCTTTGAAAATTACAAAAGACCCCTTGAGGTTTGATTCCGTCTTACATTTTTCGCGGTGATTTTCAAAAACATTTCAAAAAACCCCCATGACATTTACAAAAATATTACAGTTACCCCCCTTAAATTTAAGACAAAACGAAACCTGAAGGGTTTTTTTGTAATTAACCCAAACCTCAGGGGTGTTTTTAAATTATCCCTTTTTCTTCTGTATAATCTGGAAAAGTAAGAGAAATTCAATTTTTGAAAAGCCTTCCCTCTTCTGTAAAAAAGGAGGAGAAGGATCTTCTTCTGAAGATTCCTAACATTCACTTGTGAAAACCTATTAGTTCAGGTTTTTTTGTTTCCAAGTTCATTGTATTTGATGATATAATCAAGTTTCAAAAGAAATGTTTTCTTGACTCCTAATTCTACCGAATATCTCCCCAGATTAAGAAAGCGATCAAATCCTTTTTATTATTTCATTGAAAAATAATTTAAACCAAACTTCATGTTAATTTGTGTTTAAATGTTATTGAACTACCATTTCATTATTGCCTATGAAATATTGTCTTTATCTTGAAAAGTAATTGAAAATGAGATTTAGAATTCATACAGGGCTTTGATTTCTTTGAAACTTATATTTACAGTCTTCTCTAACACCGTTAAATTTCAGGGAGGATTTTGGATTAAAACTCTGAAGGTAGTTAGGATTAGTCCTGTAATTTAGGGAGGTAAGTGGTATTCTCCCTTCTTTATTCGGTTATCTGTTGTACAGTCTTATGCAAAGTTACTCGAGGCAACTATGTTCATTTATTAATCCTTTTTTGTACCATAAGGACTCCATAAGTTAATTAGCACTAATTCTCAGCCATTCAGTATATCAATAGTTTTATGGCTTAAAGATAAACGGAAATATAAGAAAATATATCACTAGTCTTCTGGAGCATTTTCATTCCCGTCCTTATGTTTTACTGTTTACTTATAACTGCAGGCACGGAAACGGTGTCTGTCTCTCGATCCTGACACAAGAACTAGAGAACCTTATCAGGAATCACCTGGACAAGGCCCAATAGAAGCCCAGTTCTGGCCTCGAGTGACTGATTTAGAACTGCAACAAGTCTCTAGAAAGTATCCTCATTTTTCAACTTAATTGTCTTAATATTCTGGGAAAAGAAGCTCTAACAAGATCCATTTTTTTATCAATTGCTAACCTATACTGTGAACTTCTGAGAATTTGTCGAGTTAACTGCTATGTAAATGCTCATCTTATCTGAAAATGATCCTTGACTACATTTTAGCCCTAAAGCTACTGTAACTCCTCTTTTTGAAAAGATATTATCTGCTAGTGACGCTGATCTCAAATTAGCATGCCTAATTATACCGAAAAGATGTGCAGAGGTAACAGAATTCCCTGCTTTAAGCTATTTACCATTTCAATATTGACATTGTTGGCATATTACTATTTTGGGTTAATATAAACCTACCCTTCAGGTTTACTCTAGTTACAAAAAAAAACTCGGTTATTGTTTAAAATTACAAATATCCCATTGACATTGGTCTCTGTTTTACAAATTGCACCTATTCAGGGGGTATTTGTAAAGTAAAACAAGCTTCTAGGGTGTGTTTGTAATGCCTCAAGGGGGAATTTCTAATTTTGAAATGAAACTAGATTCTTTCATAATTAGAAAAAAAAAATCAGAGGTGAATTATGTAATTTGCTCTATTTTTTGTCATTAAATTTTTAAGTATCTACAAAACTCGATTTCAAACAGGCGTTTCTCCCTGATATTTCTGGCTTGCATGGATTGCGCGGCTTGCGCATCAAAATACAAGATACAGAAGGCTATGAATGGGAATTCCACTACCGATATTGGCTCAATGGTGGAAGTAGAATTTATGTTCTGGAAGGGCTCAGAGATTATATGGTCTCAAAGAAATGGCAGCCAGGTGATACAGGTAATTGACGTGATCCATTTGTCAAAGAGAGTAAGAGTTATAATTTCAGCATATCCTTATTTGGCTACAGATTTCGATACTGGAACTTGTAAATAAAGTTCCATAGTTTTACTATGCTTTTAAAATATTTAACTTACACGTTTGTTGAGCATAGTTTGATAAACTGCTTATTCAGCTTTCGACAAACCAGTCCCTATTAAGTTGTACATAGTTTTTCTAATCTACAGATTTGTATGTTTTTTTTTTCACCAGTTACATTTTACCGAGTGGAACCAGGGGGGAAAGTGGTAATGGGATTAAGAAAGACCTCTGCTGGCTCGTAGCTTCCAAGGTATGACAAATCTAATTGGTTTTGGTTCAATACCGTGCATATGTTTCGAAGTATTAGAGGCATTTTTGTTATTCTTAACAACTTTTTTGTTGTGAAGTAACGCATCACTCTATGCTTTCCTTTTCACCAGAACTAGCACGAAGGAAAAAATGCGAAAGGGATAATTACAGAAACTACCTCTGAGGTTTGGGGTAATTACAAAAGCACCCATAGATTTTTGAAAATTACAAAAATCCCCTTGAGGTTTAATTATGTATTACACTTTGCCCCATTAATAAGCAAAAACATTTCAAACACCTCCTTTACATGTGTAAAGTTATTACAATTACCTCTATATTTAAGATAAAATCAAACCTCAAGGGTGTTTTTTTCGTAAGTTTGAAACTTATCTGGATTTTTTTTTGTAATTACCCCAAACCCAAGTGGTAGTTTTTGTAATTATCCCAATGAGAAAAGAAGGAAGATCACAATTGCAGCTGGACAATGTGAATATGTGGTTCTGTCATCTGTGCATACTCTATTGTCAAATTTGTTTGGATTTTTGGCGTTTCTAAGAATTTTGTGTCTGTTGTAGTTTTTTTTCTTTCTAAATTGTAGAAGCTTTCTTTTAAGCCATAGTTTTTACTAGAGTTCAGTTGTAATTTGTAAATGTCTCTTGAATCGACTCTCTCTTGGTATTGGCCTGTGGGCCTGTGGCAGGCGGGTCTATTGTAAATTAATGTTGTATATTAGTGATATATTGTTATCTGAGTTTTTTTCTTGAGACTCAATGTTAGCTCAAATTTCTGTGTAACGATTTTGATTAATTTTTCAACAACTCCGTAATATTGGTTTTTAATAAAAGTCGAGTTTGTGATCATTAGGCATACACCTGTCGGGTTAATAAAAATATAAGCAAGCTTTTTGGGGACATTCTTGCTAGTTCCTGAATAAATATGAACTCGCCAATATGTTATTTGGATGTAAACAAATTGAATCTGCAAGATCAAATTTAGATGAATTTTCGTGCTCGTTCAACACCTATTGGGTTCTTTAAATATCAATTGAATTCAACTAATTTAATCTTTTAAACATGTTCTATTACACTTTTTTATTAATTGAATTGAGTTCGAAAATATTTTAAACGGAAAAAACTTCTTGAAGTTTGATTGGTTATGGTTAACAAATTAAATTACAATGAGATTTAAATGATTCATTTCAAATTATCTTTGAATTTCATCAAATAAAAAATTCCTTGATAGGGAATACTAAATATGAAATGAAAAGTTACGGGAGTGCTTGCCTGTGAGAATTTTTCATCTCTTTCATTTTTCGGATGAATATCTCATTGGAAATGTGATTGTTTGTGGAAATATTAAAAAAATTCACTATTCACTCATTCTCACTTTTCCAATCATCAATCACATCTATTTATAATTTTAACAAAAAAAAAACATCACATCAATTATCATCATCATACAATTATATTACAACTATACCATTCACTCTCTCTTATTTTTCAAATCACCAATCACATCTTATCACATCAAGCAATCACTCCCTTACATATCTAAGTTTGATTCCCATCTAACTCTCTTCCGTCCCAAGATTTGTACTTAAAAAAGTATGAAGATGTATATTACGAGTAATAGCTCAGTATTTAACTATTGAAAATTAGTAGTCATATAAACTGAATGGTTTTTTATTTCTTTTTGAAAAGAGTGGATACTTTCTTCTTAATTTTGAAGCAATAGGGTAGAAGTTATAATTTAGAAATTCTAATTAGTAATTAGGGGTAATGAGATTCTACCCAATTGGTCATTCAAGCACTTTGTGATTTTAACATGCGTCTCATTATAATATGTGCAAGTATCTTTTACGAAAAAATTATTTTTTATCAAAATGAGACACGTATCAAAATCACAAGAGAAATGAGTGATACCCAATTGAGCAACATTTAATTACACTAGTAATTAGATGCATAAGATAGATAAATCTTTAATCAAATTAAAAAAAGAAAAAAGAAAACAGATTAACGTCGCATTCAATAAAACCAAAAAAAATAAAAAAATACGAAGTAAAGAAACAGGAAAATATCTGAAAAATTTTCTTCTTCTCCTCTTCTTCTTCTTCATTGTTCTTCGCTCGCGCTCATTCTTGTCTGCACAGAACACACGAATGCAAATGAAGTTGGCTTTAATAAACAGTTGCGGCAACAACTTCAGCTGCTGTCGTCCGATTCCTGTTTCGAGTTTTAAACGTATACCCACTAAATTCCATGGTGAGTTTTTATCCAGCACAAATCCACCGTCTTTTTAGATGTTTGCCTCATTTCCGATACCATTGGATATTAAATTGTTTTTTTTTTTTAAATCTGATAGGCTCTCATGATAAGGAGCAGACAACTATTCTCAAGCGTGACCCTGCCAATGGTGAAAGTATTAATAGTATATCACTGTCCAAGTCTAGCAAAATTAATCTTACTGGTGCAATCACAAATTCTTTTGCAGGTATTGCATATTTGTGTGAGTGTGTACTCATGTTTTATTTTCACCTTTTGATGGAAAAAGTTAATCTGAATCTGCTATACTTGGATTATATCGTTCTATTGTTATTGACTGGTTCAGTTAGGATATGACCTTCATTTCTTTCTTTTGTTAATGATATCATCTACGATAAATACTAGAAGAAATTCTATTGTTCTTTTGGTTTGTTAAATATTCGGAATTTGTAATTTTGTTTAAAGTTTTGCTTATATTCGACTGTTAAGTAATGTTGGTTTTTGTAATGTTCAGCTGCGGCTTTGGTTGCAACACCGGTAGCAAATGCTCTAACTATGGAGACTATCACGGTGAGAAATTATTGATCCACATATTGATCCAGTACTTTTGATTGCTTATACCCGTTTCCTTTTGTGCTCAGGAAATACCAGGTTCTTTGCATACTCTTGCTGATGGGAGCAATGGAGAATGGCTTGCAGGCCTCCTATATTCTGCTGGTCAACAAGCTAACGTAGCTGTGCAGGATCAGTTGTCAGCCCTCAGTTTTACTAGGTTCATATGTACTCAAATATATTTCGCTTTGAGTAAGGTTTATCGCCGATGTTGTAAAATGTTAATGTCCTGTAGCTTTTACATATATTTCTGTGCAGTTTGGCAGTCATTTTTGGTGCTGGGCTTGTAACTAGCCTTTCCCCATGTACACTGAGTGTTTTGCCCCTTACCCTTGGTTACATAGGTAAAAACTTGGCATCAAAGATTCTCATCTCTGTTACAACATAGTCTTACTGATGTCTTACTTGATTTTTTGGTTTATTTAGGGGCATTTGGCTCTGGGAAAAGCAGAACAGAGGTAAATGACTTTTTGAACAGATATAGGCTCTACCGTCTTTGTCTTCCGGAAATTTTCTGTTTTTTTCTTGTATTCAATTGGAGACCCTGGGACTATAATCAAAAGATATGCTTAAATTAATAATGGTCTATTTGCCGACAACGCCATGGATAAATGGTTAGAGAGCTGGTTTAACTGAATCCATTTGGATGTTGGGGAAGAAAAACATTATCTAGAGTTAAAATATGTTGCAGTACATTTACATGAAACTTTTTTTATTTTTATAAACATAGCTCAAAATATTCTGTAAAATTGATCTTGACTATAGTAGGTATAGCAGTGTTGCTAGCGACATTTCTTGTGTTTTTCTGAGTTTTAAAATGGACAGGTTGTTGGGAATTCGATTTCGTTTGCAATGGGATTGGCAACTACATTGGCCCTACTTGGTGTAGGAGCCTCATTTGCTGGAAAGGCATATGGCCAAATAGGACAGGGGCTACCAGTGGCTGCTTCTTTTTTAGCTGTTGTCATGGGCTTAAATCTCTTGGAGGTAATAAATACTATTATTGGTGCTGCCTCTCTTAAATGATAAATAATTCGCTATGGTGGTGGTGGTGATTCTGGGTTCTTATCGTTTTGATAATACCTATATGTTCAGCACTCAAGTTAACCAGGAAAGTATTGAGACATTTTCACTTATCACATTGAATGCATGCCTTTATATGCTGAATGTTCTTGTAGTGCTAGTTTAATAGTAGTAGTTGTAACAAACATAAAATCACGAGGTAGGCATGGATTTTCTTATACATAACATTGTGTTCTCAAGTTGGTGGGTGATGCAGGTGGTTGAATTACAGCTTCCCTCATTTTTCGACAACTTTGATCCGCGTGCAGCTGCTGCTAATTTTCCTTCAAGTAATAAGCTCTTTAATCCAACAGCCATTAATTCAGAAGACACGTCTTAGCTGGTTCACTTCTGCCTTTGAATTAATGTTTATATTACTTATCAGGTGTCCAAGCATATTTGGCTGGTCTTACATTTGCATTAGCTGCATCACCTTGCAGTACTCCAGTGCTTGCTACCTTGCTTGGATATGTTGCTTCGACCAGGGTACTTATCATCTTAGACTTGAAAGTAATTTGCAAATTGACGATGTAAAGAAAATGGTGTGTTTGATATTCAATTACAGGATCCATTAGTAGGGGGCAGCCTTCTGTTGACATACACAACTGGCTATGTTGCTCCTCTTCTTCTTGCTGCTTCCTTTGCTGGAGCACTGCAGGTATGAATAGATGACCAGAAGGTGCATGTTTTTACCACGAGTGCTTTGTTTAAACGTGTACTATTATATCTGTGATTTTCTATTGAAAAGGACTTGAACAGTTAAGATTTCACAATCCACCCCTAATTTGTGAACTTGCAAGTGTTCTGCCCACCCTAAAGGGCTTTTCAAGAAGCTGATGTAGTTTGCTACTCTATTATCCTTTCTTTTACTATACCGATTTTTAAGTATTTACCAATTCTAATGCCTGGGTATCTGCAGAGCTTGCTTTCATTCCGCAAATTCTCAGCATGGATCAATCCAGTGAGGTATTACTTTTTACAAACACGTTCACAATTTTGGCCTTCTGTCCAGTGGGTTTCCATTGGTCGGTTAATGACCACCCTGAGCCATTATAGTTACTAAAAAAGTGTCGAAAAAGGCTATACACACACTGCCCACCTGCCTGTTTTCTGTCAATGCCTGAGGCAGTTTTTTTGTGCTTCTAATAATGAAATTTGATTTCCTTTCAGTGGTGCCCTCCTACTCGGTGGTGGTGTGTATACCCTGTTGGATAGGCTTTTCCCCATTACAATGGCAATGTGAACCACTCACTAAACGGTACTAAATTTGATACAAACCAAAAAACATGGGACATGTGTGAGGATTTAACCTGTATTTCATCCTTTCTTAGAGGTTGGTGGCACTCAGGTAAGACGCTCGGGATTCTTGAACTATGTTTAACGGTGCGAAGGTGAAAATGTCCTAGTGACTGAATGTACAAAATGTTACAACATTGAAAACGCAATTGCCTCCTTAAGGCTTGGGAACTATGAGGTTGCTTGTCATGGTTTCAGATTGTAGGTTTCCATTTGGACAACTGGGCCATGCTGTGTGTATACATACACTAATTATGAGTTTGGTTTTGTAAATTTTTCAAAATTCTTCTTTAAAATGCACAGGATGTATGGGTTGGTTGGTACTTGGTTGAATAAAAAATTCTCAATCATTCCAGTTTTTATTGTGAAAATTGGTATAGTAATCTGAGGCCGCGATTGGATGTCAACGAGAATCCATTTTCGTTCCGCTGGGGAATTTTTTTTGACCAAACATGTGATTGTTTATGAAAATTTTCAGAAAATATACTATTCTCTCACTTTCACTTTTTTCTCATTTTTTCTCTTATCAATCACATCTACACATTTTTTTTTAAAAAAACTAATCATTATTACACATTCTCCCATAAATTTCACTATTCACCTACTCAAACATTTTTAACTACCAATCACATTCAATCATTATTTTACTATTTTTAAATCAAATCAATTCCCATCATTACATTTTCATCTCACATCCAATCACTCTCAAAATTCAACTTTTTTTCCAAATTTTTTTTCCACCACTATTCTCTAGCAAAATGAAAATTTTCAAAATGAAAGTATATCCAATCGCGCCATTTCCAGAGAACCCTTCTGGCCCTCTGGCGACAATCTGTAAATTACAAACAATTTTATATTTATTTTTAAGTTATAAATTACATCTACAGAGAAAGTATTGTACAACAAAAATAAATTTCAGGATTATTTACAACAAAGATATAATTAGAATATTTAATGAAGTTAACATTTGCAAATAATTGTTATAATTTACCTGGAACAAATAATCGGTAAACTGATAGGAAAATTTCAATCGTTGGTAGAGATGATATTTAGAAGGGATGACAGGATAGAAGAACTGCGGGCCGACAGCTCAAACCTTGGGGCAGGTTCAGGTTATTAGTTTTGGAGATCCTCTACATTTAGTTTGTGTGAATTTCTTGTGGAGTAGGATAAAGAGAGAGAGAAATGCATATACATACACCTATACACACAAGAAATTTACAAAATGGAAATGTAGAGGGCGGGTCCAAAATACACAATCCTTCAAGTCGGACCCATTTATGATTTTCCCATACCAAAAAAGCCAATCAAAGAAGAACAATATACAAATAACTTCCCCTCTTTATGATCAAAATTCATCAAACGGTAAAAAAAGTACAGACTCGTGTTGTGCCGATAAAAAATATTTCACACTTTTAACCAATTTATTACACGGACAAACCTACAACGCTAAAACGCTCATAGAGCTCTACTACAATCAATAATAGTTTACAACCCCCAAATACAGGAGAAAAGAACTCCAGTAGCTACTTTTTTTCTGTTAACTACTCATGCAATGCGCCATGGCAGATCCAAAAAGCCATTTCCACTCAATGTTTCGAGAAAAACCCTTGTGTCAAAGAGGAAAAGTCGTAATCTTTACCTGTTTGAGAAGAACCAGATGAAAGTGAGGATGTATTCTGTTTGCTGGGTACAGAGGGCATAATGCCATTGCTAGAACCATTAGCTCCCACTGCAAATGTGCTGCAACACGATTGCAAAAGATTAGCGATCTTGATAACAATTGGAACAATGACATAAGATATGTGATTTTGAAATCAAATAACTTCACAAAATCTTTTCAAATGGCCAAAAATATGATAATCAGTATATTTTCGTTTTCATGGCAGAGCGGGAATTTAACAGAGAACCTTCAAGTCTTTACATGTATCTAACTAAGTACGGACAATGGTAAAGGTCGTGGAACACATATATCCAGAAAACCAAAAACACTTTCTGATGATATTTGCGCAAAAACTATGAATTGAAAAATCAAACATTAAAAGTCTCCATCAAAAGCTCAAAATTTGCAGGTGATCTGAAAATGATGCAAGAGGCCATATGTTAGATCTCTAATATTAGCGGCAGCGCAAACAGTATCTCCAAACAGTTTGTGATGGAGTTCCTTGATATTCCTTCATACTATAATCTATGGTACTATTTAATGATCAAACAACAGAGTTGGAAAGCGATTACAGCAGTGTAGGTCCTTTTATATTGAATCACATTGCACGTTGCTTTGTCTGTCTACAATATAGTATCATCTGATACACAAAAGTGTAAAAGGAAATTGGAATGTCCAAAGTCCCCAATTTGTCCCTTCAAAAACATAAAAGAGGCAGCTAAGTTATTAAATATCCACAAGCAGCAGCAGCACATGAAACATGAGTGGGAAGAGATGAACTTTATATTTATTTTCATAAAAGAAAAGGATAAACACATCTTGCAAAGTTTGTCTTCCAAAATGAGTATTAAATATTCAAATCAAATCAAGTTTAGTCCATCCACAATCAATTCCCCAGCCAAAATTTGGATCAACATAAGTACAACACATCTGCCACATAAAATGCTGACATGCACATACCTAGACATTGGGAGAGCAGAAGAGTTTCCAACCTGATGAGTTGTTCCCATATTTCCCATCTGTCATCCGAGCAGACAAAAAAGAATGTGAGTACATCAATACTCTGAAACTTTTAATGACAGCATTAGAGATCACTTTCTTCTACCTGCATGTATTTCTCTAATTCGTTCTTCCCAGGTGCTGGCATCATCATTCCAGGGATCTGGTAACCAACATTTGGCCAACTTTGGTTGGGCAAATTGATGCCGTTAACTCCTAGTTGTGCGTTACCAGGAACTTTTGATGTTCCCCCAGAAGCACTGGCTGCAGCAGCAGCCATTAGAAGGGATTGTTGTTGAGCTAGCATAGCAAGTTGTTGTTGGTGAGCAGCAAATGGTGAAACAATATTGGACTGCAATATGACAACATAAGATTGATGGATTATTTTTTGGGCAGTACTTGAAGCAGCAATAATAGTGCAATAAAAATGAAAATCTACTTGTGCGATCAGATTTGTATGAAAATTGACTGTCCCAACCTTTGCAGATACAAGAAAATGTGGACCTTTCTATACTTGGTTAGTAACTATTGTCCCCTTTTTTGGTTCACTAAAACCATTAGTTGTCTTTTTTTGGGGGGTGGGGTATATGTGTGTGTGTGTGTGTGATATTTCTCAGGCACCAAACATACCTTCTCAAATAGAGACATAATATCATTTTTGACATCTTTTTGAGGTTTTCCTGACATGGAACTAGGTTCAATTGACGGTGAATCCTTAAATAGATCTTCAATTCCAGATGCGGACTGCGATTTGTTTTCATCAGGTTTTGCTGGGTTAGTCTTTTCTGTTGATGATGATGCGTCAGCAGCTGCAACTAGTCAAATGTTACTTCAGAAGAAATATGCATATCCAGCAAAAGAGCAAATTCAAAAATTTTATGAAATCTTAGTCTTGAACCCCTCCTCCATGAAAGGTGAACACACACACACACACACACACACACCCCACAACCCAACCCCAGAAAATTGGACGAGGACCACGTAAACGTAAACGTACACTGAAATCCTGCCCATGTGTTATCATCACCAGATGCTCCAGTGGCATTTTCACCAGAACCATCCATAGAAAGCATACTGAAAAGATCAGTAGCAAAATCAACTTTAGGGGGAGATGTTGTGGCTTGAACCTGCTTCAAAGGTTCAGCAGGTGCAGCTGGCTCCGTTTTATCAGTAACTGGAGTTGGAGCTACCTGTTATCAGACAGACAAAATAAGGCCCACATATTTGACTTCACCATATTAGCAGACAGAGAAATACAACAAAGATAGATAACAAACATTCTGTATAAGATATATTTAAAAAATCACATACAACGCGATACCGACTTTAGAACTCAAAAAGTGTAGGGAGACTTTCATTCCATGACTATATATGTCTGATAACAGACCACTAGTTGTTTTGCAGAATAACAATGAAGACCTGAAAAGCTTATTGTTACTTTTCCACACCTCATATATTGTATACATTCACGGCAAGATACATTGATCTAAGCCTCAATCTAAAACACTTTTGCCTAATGACCTCTATTCACAAATTCCTCTTGACAAAAAATTTCAAAATTTTTGCCTGGAAAATATTAAACGGAAGTGGATAATAATGTCATTACATGTACTGATCTTTGTTACCAGCATCACATAGACAAGAGAACTGACAAGCAATCATAAAGCACATTATATACATATATAAAATCAACGCAACATACTTGTTCTGGTCCTTTAGGAGGCATTGGCACACTAAGTCTGGCAGCAGGAATGTTTTCTTTTGCACTAGATACTGGAACATTCTTCTTCTCATCAGAAAAGTTCCCAGAATTGCTGGCATGTCCATGTCCACTTCTATCACTTGGTCCTTGCCACTGGACAGAAGCTTTTTCTTCGATTCTCCTGGCAGGTGACTTTGTTTTCCCATCTTTGGGTATCCATCTCTTATCATCATACCTTAGTTGAGTAGAGGCAAGATAAGTCCACACATTAGTTTGTAGAAACAGACATATCAAATACCCATGCATGACAGAAGTCCTTGAGAAAAAGAAGCCCATACTTTGCACGAATGAAATTCTCAATCCCAACTCTATCATAATTTGGCGGAAGCTCTGCCTCCCAGTAACTGTTTGCCTTCTCATTTCCCATGGCTACGTTTACAAAAAAAGAAAAAGAAAAATTAAATTTATGGAATCTTTCTGGAATGTCAAATTATTATTAAACTAATAGATTCAGACATGTGAATTTCTTACATTGAATAAACGCGACCTGTTCAGGAAGCCATGTGTCAAGCGTAGCAGATCTGACCTATAAAAGGATAAAATGTTTATTAGTTATCAAAATCACAATTTGCAATCAATTAGCGGCTATGCATTTTAGCAAGAAACAGAAGAGAAAATTTATTGATTGAGAAATTAAGTGATTCTTGCCACCACTTCTAAGATTGAGAAAAGATACAGAAATATTAACCAGAAAAGTAATAACAGGTAACCAAAGTCCATTAAACTGTAATTGCCGAAAAGGGAGTGCACGAGGAAGGATAAATGAAGTTATTAAAGGAAAAAGCTGAAATAATTAACCTCCTAGATAAAACAAGGCTGCATTTAGAGAATTGAAAATAAGAATAAACTAACGATTCATAACTGTTATCAACCGACAAACCATTTCAGCTAATTATGCAAAGCATGTCTCTACTAACTAATAAAATCCTTCGCCAAGTTGGAACAACATCTTATGTAGAAAAGGCGATGTCCATCAACAGTCCCCATTGCAGAGGAAGTAAAATGTGCCTACACACAGTCTTTAGTTTTATCTCCAGATACATGCATACTTAACATTTACCAAAGTCCTTTTATACAGCAGATTATAATAAACTTCTTCTTACACTTAACCACACATCAGAAATAAAATAGAAAACACAAATACGAATATACGATAAAGATGTCACCTTTGATATGTGCACTCCAAGACTTCTGTGGATCCCAGAGCATTGCATGCATATAAATATGCCCAAGTTCACGCTAGCCCATCTAGGACCTCTGTTCAAAAGAAAACGGACGACACACACAAAGAAAAAAAAGAAGAATGTTATATTTAATTAAATCCATGAAAGTAAGAACAATTTACTTTGAATACAAAATAGAATAAGATGCATCAGCTCTGAGTCAGCATCATTTCCTTATTCCCATAAATGCCAAAAAGAATTGAAATCATCAGTACTTACTTGCATTTGCAATCAGCACATTCCCTATTTTCTGGCAATTTAAGAAGTCCTTCTAAAATCTGATAACACATAGATCATAATTATCAGCTCACATAAGGAGAACAATGAAATGAAGCAACTAAAACAAGAATCTGATAACTTTGGGATGAAAGATTTCTAATATAATAAACAAATAATGTAAGCACAAGGAGAAGAAAAAGGTCTTCAGATGCACAAAGGAATGATGTTTCAGCAGAGGTGCCGAACAAGACTTTTAATAGACTGTTCTGCAAGCTTGCAAGCACTAGAACCGAGGGAGTAAAATATTCGTATATTGTGAGCATTATGCAAAAGAGCTCCTATAGATCAGAATATATGTGGGAACTACACAGCTTCAGCTATATCCAGAAATCTGCATCCTTGTCAATTCAACAGTTTATGACTCATTCTCAAAAAAAAAAAAAAAAACAGTTTATGACTCTGGTTACATGTTTCAATCAAACATTTACATTTCATAACAACTTAGTCAAAATAGAAAAGTGCAGATGGCTCTTAGATTTTATAGAATCAAGAAGTCAGTTGACTGAAAACCATCAGAGATTATCCAAACATTTTTTGCTCCTTGCCTGTAGGTAGTATAACTATCTTCATTCTTCATAAGCACTAAATCACCACTTACTACCTAGAATTCCACAAAATGCTATTTTGAAACTACAACCAATACAGGTCCGAGTAAATAAATCATATGTGATAAAAGCACCATCATCCGCGGATACCTCCAACAGACTGGTTCAAAAGCTGCATAGATCTTCAACATCTCACTAAATCCAGATCAAGCTGACAAGCATCTTATCTCTAACTAGAAATAATCAAATTACCTGAACCCTGAGGAAATCATATTTCATCTTAGCAACTGAATCTCAAAATATCATCCAAACCAATACACCCTCATCAACACAAAAGATGCCTAACTAATCACAAATTACAAATGGCCAAATCCGTTCATTCATCCATATCCAGAGCGCCTCAAACACTGAATAGTACACATAACAACAGCCCCGAATCCAGATTACGAGAAAGCATCGATCAATGATTAAACTAGAGGTGGAAAATAATAAGATCAAAATAAATTGGAGAAATTCAAATCCAGCAACAAAATTACCACCTTTCGATGCTTAGCATTGAGCTCTTTGGAAACGCTGGCCTTCTCATTCATGGCGATTATTCCCAATCCGTGTAGTGAAACGAGGATGAGGAGAAAAGGGATTTGAGTGCTGCGATTTCTTCCTCTCCCCTCTTCCTCCCTCTGAGGACCGTTGGATTAGATTACCAGCACCGTGAAATTAAAACGAGATTGATAAACATAGAGAAATGGCAAACCGGGGTTCGTTTTCTGAATTGACTTTTATTTTGGTTTATATGTATTTTCTACTTCTCTTTTTAATTACACCTTCTTTTTTTTTTTGTGTGTTCTTTTTTTTTTATTTTGTCAGTGTTTTAGGTCGGACACGCGTGGAGTGGGTGCCTTTGAAAAAAGAAAAAGAAAAAGAAAAATAGACTTTGGTGAAAACCAACTCACTATTATGTTTTTTTATTGGTTTCAAATCTCCCTTTACTCAAAAAAGGAAAAAAAAGAAAAAAAAACTCCTTTCATTTTTTTTCTTTTTTTTTAATATTTTATGGTTAGATGTATAATATGTGTATATAACATAAACTTATATTATTAATTATTTGAACGTAATATATCTCATAAACACGTATTATAGACAATAGTGAAACCAACACATAAAAATGGGAATGAGCCAGATAAAAAAACTAGAAAAAACTATATAAACTCTAACTTAATTTTTTATTTTAATTTCTTAATGATATGAGCTATAAAAATTCATAAAGGTCAAAATAATAAAATACAAGTGTAACAAAAAAAATGGATCAGAAAATATTAGTTGTAATTGGATATACTTTCATTTTGGAGATTTTATCTCTGCTGGAGAATAGTGTGAAAAAATTATTAGGAAGAATAAAAGGTTTTTCTTTTTTTTTTTAAATATGCGTGTGAGTAAATAGTGTAATGGGAAAATATGTAATAATGATTTGACTTTTTTTTGGAAAGTAAATGTGATTGTTGTAAGAAAAGTGAGAAAAAGTGGGGGTGAATAAATAGTGTAATTTTTTTAAAAAAATTCATTTCCATTTACACTTCTTTATAAAAAGATTCCATTAGCAAAAAAAATCCATTAGCAAAAATTCTTATATCCAAACACTATCTTAGGTTGTTGGATTCATGTCCAAGTGCATGTATATATGAAATAGAGTGTAATAGATGAGGGGTGTTGCAACGAATGGTGTACGCTAGATGTAACCTTTAATAGATTATAAAGAATGAATTTTGATAACTTCACATTTGATATTTGTATGAATTATACGTGTAATTTACTCTTTAGTCAAAATAATAACGAACAATCCGCATCTGTTGAAGGTGAACTATGAAGCAACCTTGTAAAGTACAACAGAAATGTGATTTACTAGTTGTATTCAAATAATGTTTATGTCCTAAAATAAATTATTTATTTCCTCCGAAAAATTCTATCACTTCAAGTAATCATGCCCCAACGTTACATATTAACACTGTTATTTTCTAACAAGCAATAAAGACATTTCTCAAAAAAAAAAAAAAAACAATAAAGACATGATGATGATAATGAGATTGATAATTAGTGGATGTTAATGGGTTGAAACAATATTAATTCAATTATTAAGATTATGTTAGTGGTAATTATTAAATAAGTAGCACTTTCTTTTATTTCAAGAAAATCTCATTTTTTTACTCAAAAAAAAAAAAAAAGAAAATCTCATTTTTAATCAATTAGACCACTTATTGGCCAATCTTAATACTGATACGTGGAGTAGATATTGGAGGGTAAATTGTTTTTTTATGGTAAAAATAAAATCAAATTGCTAAAATAAGGTGAAAATGGGGAGGGTTGTGTTTTTGCTCGTTGGCGCACACGTTATGTGCGCCAACAGTTAAAAAATATTTTTTTTTAAAATTTTAAATGGCTGGCGCACTTAGAATGTGCGCCAGCCTTTTTTTAAATAAAAAAAAATGGTGGGGTGGGGGTGGCCCGTGTGGTGGCGGGGGGGGGGGTGGTTGTTGAATGTGTGGTGTGTATATTAATGGGACCGTATGTGTTGGGGTAGTTTTTGCAAATTTAAAATTTAAGTAAAGGTAGGGTATGGGTAGGGTGAGGTGGAGGAGGGGTGTGGGGTAAGAAGATAAATACATAGTTATAAATTGGGTCTAGATTTGAGAAAGCGATTCCTAAGCGGTACACGAATAGCATTTACAATCCGAAAATATTTTCAACTTTATCAAATCAAGGAAAAAAAAAGTTTTGGGTGGCGCACCTGATTTGTGCGCCACCCCACCCCCACGCCCACCCCACCCTACCCCGAGCCACCCCACCCCCACTCCCCAACAAAAAGTTTTAAATGGGTTGGCGCACCTCATGTGTGCGCCACCCGTTGAAAAATAATTTAAAAAAAAAAAGAAAATTGTTGGCGCAGATGTGTAGTGCGCCAATAGGTATTCAGGCGCACTTGTCATCTGCGCCAACGAGTAAAATCACAATCCGCTTAAAATTTACCATATTTTCACAATTCAATTTAGTTTTTGCAATATTAAAACAAATTGCCCGATATTGGATGAGGAAGAAGTGGGCCTGGGCCTGGGCCAGATAATAAAATGAAAAAAATAAGAAATGGACTGGACATAGTACAAGTCGTCCATGTGGTAATCCACATGGCTGCTTTTATTGCTATACTTTCTTCTTGTTAGAAATGTGAAATATCGTTCGTCATATGTCACGCCAATCAATCCAACAGAAAACTGTTGTCAATTTAAGAGGAAATGAAATATACACAGGATGTATCCTGTGAATTGCTATTTTATTTTCTATTATGTGTATATGTTGGTCTCAATGCTTTTTCCCTAATTGATATGGAATTTAAATGTTACATTATCTCGAGGTTCAAATATAACGAAAGTGATCAAAAGCGTATTATTGGGCGAGCAGACTAAGGTTCAAATCCCATCACTCTCATTCTATAATCCAATAATTGGCATACATTTTTAAATAATGACGCTATCATAAATACCATAAATATAAAAAATTATAACAACCATACTATTATAAAGTATCTTCATTGTAAACAACAAGCCAACATAAAAGATCATAACATTTCAACTCAACATCAAGAGACAAGAATCATAAAATACCAACCCAACATTATACTTGGATCGAAATAATATTTCAAAATTTTGTCCGATCATAATTATTTAAAATATAAATATAACATGATTTATTCCACCATTCACAACACCATATCTTCAACCGAATTCCTCAACTTGAAAGTCATGATAATAATAGGGGTGAGCTTCATCTCGCTTAGTAGGGATATATCTGTCAATATTTAATATAACATGAAAAACTTTCACATATTTACAACAATAAATTCATTAATTTCTTCTTTTTTCTCTGACTGGCCAGTTATTGTATATATAGCATTACGGGTTCACCCCGAAGATATGTTTGATCCCGAACCCTTTTCATAGACTATAGCTTATATGCATTTATTTTCTCTTGACATATATTGCATCAATGAAGTGTAATCATGGAACATTAAATAAATACAAATAATATAAAAATCCCTATTTTAATAATCGCAAATATACAATATAGAAAAATGAACGATGAAAGTCATAGTCCTCAATCCCTTCGTTTTCTATTGTAGAGAATTGAAAAAAATGTGAAAAACTTATGTGGGTTTATTCATGTATTTATAGACTGATTTTATTTTTTATTTCTATTTTTCTTTAACACCTAAATTAACTCCTAACCAATCCCTGAATTATTTTCTAAACTAGACCCTTAATCTAATTCCTAAAATAACTCCTAAACTGGAATTAACCTTGTGCTCCAGTGGTTGAGACGTATGTTGAAAGAGTGAATGACCCGGGTTTGATTCCATACGAGTGCATGTGTCCCCTCCCCAAGTTCCCCCAATTGTACCCAGAAAAAAAAAAAAACTCCTAAATTAATCCCTAAAATAATTGTGGTTATCACACGTGGTTACGTAAATGCTAATAATGATGGGACATTGATTCGAAATGCTGTGATTTGACCCGAATCCGACCATTGGATAATGCTAAAATATTATATTATTCTTATTAATTAATCTAAAACGAAATTATGTACAAAGTTTCCTTGGAATAAATTCTTTTTGACTTTCGGCTGGAATATAGAGCATAAAATTATAGCAGAATTAGGCCCTTTTTGTTAGTCTTGTCCATCTCCTTAATGGGCCTAAAGAGTTCCCCGGTAGTCCACTATTGGATCTAATGTCAGTCCACGGTTAAGTCGCTTTCGAGTGAACTTAGTTTTGTGACAGAATATTGTTTTTTCTTTTTTTCTTTTTTCATTCAAACTCAACTCAAAAGTTTCAATCCCAATGAACCATTTTCACGAGGATAAATTAGTTTCCCTTTAATTCACTCCCAGTTTGTTAAACCATAATCCAATTACTAAAGAACACATTCTCAATCAATTAAAACATAACCATCCATGTGGTCTGGGTTCGAAACTTTCGGTCCCGACGCACTTAGTTGGCTAATGATATTATCAATATTATCAGATTCTTTCGGCGATGGGGGTGGGGTTTGAATTCCACTGAAAATCACTTACTTCTTGCCTTCTTGGGGGAGATTAGAAGGGATAGTGTAGCATTAGACTCATTGTGCGTAGAAGTGTAGAAATTTTATTGTGAACCTGAGCTTAGGTGAGAGAATCGAATAGCGGTCAAGTGGTTATGACTTTCAAGCCCATATTAGAGGTCTGAGTTTCGATTTTCACCACCATTCCCCTCCCATAATATGTATCTAAAAGGAAAGAAATATGATACTGGTTGAAAAATATCCCGTGATTTACATCATTCAAGATCCTCTAAACGGGATTGTGGGAGTCCATGATTAGTCCAATGATACCAGAAATCAAAGACATCGAGGGAGAACAGAACCAGTCATTTTTGCAATTGATTTTTTCCTTTCTTTTTGTGAATAATAGTGGAGTAACTACTAATAATGTGAAAAGACTGGAAATGTGTTACTTTTGACTGCAGGTGTAAACGAATCAAATCGAGCCAAACATGATATTATTTAAATTTGTTTGAATTATTATTGAGCTTAAAAAATTGCGTATGAGTTTGATTTGATTATTAATCGAGTCGAGCTTGAATGAGCTTTAGTCGAGTTGAATATTAATCGAGCTCAAGTAACTTGATATTTTTACACATGCTATGTTAATTTTTTACTAATCGAATCCAACTCTAGCTAAACTTTATATTTTATCAAACAAAAAATCGTGTTTAAATTTAATTATTAAATTAATGAACCAAATTCAAACGAATTTTAACTATCCATCTTGATTCGAGTCTCCTTAATTTGTTTTGATTCTCACCCTACTTTTGACTCATTTTTATTTTTTTGGAAACCGGTGCTTTTGGCTCAGTACATAAATGTTGATTACGCTAATTTCCATAAAGCCTGCCGCCCTTTGCTTTACTCTTCTTCACACACACAAACACTCGAGAGTGTGAAAAATGGGAATTTGGGAGTTCATGGGCTCAACAGCTGAAACGGTGAAACGGAACGCACCAGATACGACGCCGTTGAAGAATGCTTGCAAATACTCTTACACTTATGGCTCCGCCGCCTTCACCCAGATCGATCAAGCCGTCAGGATCAACGGTCTCTACAAGCTCGGCCAATGGATGCCAGACGATGAAACCAAATCGAAGATCGGCATCTACACCACCAAATTCGCCCAAAACGCTGGCCACTATGCCATCCAGGAGGGCTACAAGTTGATCCCTGGTCAGTTGATTTTCTACTTTTGATTTTTTTGAAAAGGGTAAGAAAAATTTCATCCTCTGTTAGAGAGGATTTTAACCATTATTACTCTTTTTGGTAAATCCACTAGATGTGTTTCTGTAACAAATTTTTCGTATGTTCAGGTGGTGTCGCGTTTTCTAATATTCTCACCAAAACCCTAAATGATGTAAAACACGAGAATGTCAAATTAGAAAAACTCGATGTGTCGGGAGACAGGGTGGGTGCACCGAAAAAACACTATAGTGGTGGCCGGAAATTCATTGACGGACCAGAGATGCGTGAAAGAGGGGGTGTGGAAGCAGTCTCCGGCGACATCGGTGTTGCGTGGGAGAGAGATAAAAATCCAGAAGATGTGATCAGAGTTTTCATGATGAAAGAATTTTTTGGTACTCGTTTTTTCGACGATTTAATGGTTCATGAATTAGCAAGAGGGAAAGGGAAGAAGCCCGAGTAATAAGGGTCTTCGCTATTGATGATAACTTTTGCTGGATTTGATGCTTTTTATGTAGAATTAGTTCTGTAAATTACCTATTTTGCTGCATTATGGTTTCTTTTCTGCAAAAACTGTCATCTTCGTGTAAAATCTTAAGGATGCTTGCTAAGCTCAACATTTACATCCATTTAGCTGGTGTAAGTAATGGGTGTTGTGCTGCAATTCAATTATATATTCTGCCAATTGAGTCCTTTCCGCATTTTCAGTAAGAGAATATAATAATCATATCTTGATTTAAAATACGAAAACATTAGCAAAGACGATCCATTTTGTTATTGAAATGTAAGCAGCAATATTTTATTGGTTATAATTTCACTCTTGACTGTTATATTGATGCTGTTGTATGTATGATACGTATAAGATACAACACAAATTGCAATTGATGCGCTCTTTCTTTTCGTTTAGTCGGAATAACAATATTATATTCATTTGGATGATATTAGATCCTTTGAAATATGAATATTAAGCCACCATTTTGAACACTTCTTCAATCATTCTATCATTATAATTTATAAAATCATAACTCACTTACAAATCAATGATTTACACACTAGTTTATCATATCATGTCGTTATAGTAATAACAAAAATATTGCAAAAATTGGATGATTTTCCACTATTTATCCATCACTATGTCAATAACCCAATATTACTATTTTAGTTACTAACATCTTCACTATTAAGAACTCCTAAAAAAGGGAGAATCAACGAGCAAATTTATATTAAATAGGAGAAAGGATGGAGCTTACAAAGTGATCTGCTAAGGACTCATTTGTGATTATTGATTGAATTGATAAAATAATTTGGATATGTTAAGATTGGATAATATAATTGAGTTGTAGCGTGTTCGTGAAGTATGATTGTGATGTGATTGTTCTATTAGGATACAATATTTTGTTTGACATTAATGATAAAGTTGAATATCTTTCCGAAATGACTAAACTCCCCCAAATGAGAAATGGAAACGGAATACTACTTATGCAAATGAGGGACAAAATCCGCCTATAATTGTGACAGGAGCTGGGTCGGATCATATAACTGCACCCCATGACCTAGATTGAGACAAAAATATGGGTCGAGATTATTATCATGGGTTGTAATCAAAGATCTCAAAGAATTGATAAACCTTGAATAAACAGTTTATCCTGGCTAATCAAGCTTTCCAAGTAAGTCATAAGTCATTTCATAGTGCTAAAGTTTTTTCAACATCGTACAAAACTATGTTTGTCAAAGAAAAATCCATCGTAGTATAGTTCTAGTCCCCGCATAGTCGTTACGCTGTTTTATTATTATTATTATTATTATTATTATTTTTTTGATAATCCATATATCCAGGTTTTTTAAACCTGACTAATCCTGACTGCTTAGTGTCGGAGGCCCTTGACCCAAAGCGGGATGTAAATCGAGGATGTACCCAAGTGGCGGGTTTTCTAGGGAGAGCCACGGATTCGCCTCCTGCACGACCCCACAATATTTCAGTGAAAATCTGCTCCACACGGGATTCGAACCTGCGTCGCCGGAGGAATTCACCCCACATCACCTTAGCCCTTACCACTTGGCTATGCCCATGGGGGCTGCTGTTTTATTATTGGACATACATAAAGCATAACATTACCTCACTGCCACATTAATATACACCAGAGTAACCTGGAAACAATCACTAATCACTCTTTCTTTTTGTCACTGGTTCCCGAAACTGATCCGGAGCGATACGGCTCAGCGGTGTACGCGTATTGCATGAAGAGAGAGAAGAAAACCATCTCCACAATCACTAACATATTTTGAAGAGCTTCCTCTAGATGCTCAACATCGAGCCAGAAATGATTCGATTTAACAATCCCCATTGCCACAAGAATATCAAGCACAAACCCCTGGAAATAAAAGGTTGAAAAATAAGCATCTGGTATGGTGAATTATTGTAGACAAAAGGAACAAAATTACAAAATTACCCCTAAAGTTAAACTTAATTACAAAAAAACCTAGTTAATTTTCAAAATTACAAATGTCCCATTGACATTGTTTATCCATTACATTTGCTAAAGATCCTCATTTTTCTCATGGTATTAAAACTGGATATTTGAGCGAAAAGAGTATGAGAAATATACCTGCCAGAAACAGAAGAAGACGATGCCTTTGACGCACAAAAACTTGGCAAGCGGTTTGTGTGGCGCTAACTCTTTTGCAAAAACATGGTAGAACACCACAAGGGAATACAATGCCAGCGAAACTGAAACGTTCAAGATGATCGTGAATGTCCAGCTAAGCCAACTTGGATAAATTCCAAGAAGTTGAAACGCTATCATCAACACTGAGCAAACGGGGCGAATTACGACAAATTGCCATGTCCAGTTCTTGAGAAGTTTTAGATTTTTGTGGTCCAAGCGGACTGTGTGAGGCTGCATTTAACAAATCAAATGAATTTCAGACCATAATTAATTATTTGACGGGGAGCCAAGCATAAGAAAGTGAAGTCAACTAGATGAAAAACTCAAAAAAGAATCATATAAGGGGTAATTGGCAACTTGCACCCTTAAATTACACTTGATTTGCACATTGCACCCTGAAATTCGAATTTTGGCATTTTCCACCATTAAATTAGGGTGTTCTTTGCAATAACCACCCTAATGCTATTTTTTGTGGATTTGCAACCGATATGGCAGGTTTAAGGTAATTCAGTGGGGGTATTTTAGTCTCTTAATTTTTTATAATCCCTTTAAAAAAACATGGTTAGGGTTTCATAATCAGACCATCATTTCTCGCCTTCTTCCCATTTCTTCACTCTAAACCAAGTTTTTTAGTGTTTATGTTAGTCACAAAATAATGGTTGGGATTTTGAGACAAGAAGATAATATTAAACGTGTATTGCAAATATCAATAGGATGTCAAGCACCAATCTATGGTAATGTGTTCTACAATTTTTTTCCTCATTGATAATGTTAAATATGTGAATTTTATGACATTACAGTACAATGTGATAATAGGCTTTGATCATGATATGCACTAAACCACTAAGAACACTTTTTCATTATCTTTTTTTACTTTTAAATGCTTTTTACGTGGAAGTATAACTTGAATGGAATATATTACATTAAATATGTGATCTTGATTCCTTTATAGTTTAATATAATGATGAACCTTGTTCTATATATGCAACTGAGCAATCAATGTTCTTGGTTGTTAGTGCTACTCTGTTTTCATAATAACTTTTTTTAGTGTTATTAATAGTCTTAACGTTTGGATATTTGCAGATAACGACATTTTTCAAAGATAAAAATGCATCATTCGGGTTCATTCATGGACCAATGGCAAATTTTATATTGGTGGTAAAGTCAATTTTTTTGACTTGTGATTTTAGAGAGATGAGTTTGAATGAACTGTATTCTATGGCTAAACAAATAGACTATGAAAATAGTTTGAGGTTTTATTACGTTTAGATGGACACGATGATTGTAATAAGTTAATTGTTATAGTCCATGATGAGGATGCTAGAAATTTAATAAACTTTGTGGACAAAGTGAAAGGGTAGTTAGCATCAGAATACAAATTTTATTGTTATACGCAAAATAACAAACAAGAAAAAGCGTACAAATTAAATATATATGAATCAAAATAAAAATATATAGGTTACAATCCCTATTTCTCCTCTGATTCTTTTCTCCAAGAAAAATATCCGAGATTTGAGAGTTTGGAGTTGAACTCTTCAATTTGATCTTCTCCAAACTTGAATTTGAACTTCAATAACGTTAATTCGAGGGCTTGACAGCTTGATCTCGAATCAAACGTGATATATTTGATGATATTTTACTTGGATATGAGAACTTCTTGGTGGAATTGTCCCTTTGATCTTCCTCCAAGATGAACTTGATATTTGATAACGTTAACTCGAGGGCTTGAAAGCTTATTCCCGAATCAAACGCCGTGATTTGAGTGGACTCCGCGATGAACGCCTTGAACACCGGATCTCCTTGAATATATTCTTCTTGACTTGAGAGAATTTACTCCACCGTCTTTCTTGCTTGGATTTCTTCTCCTTGAATTGTGAATTAATTCCTTGAGAATGACCCCTATTTATACTTGTAGGAGAGGTCTTAGGAAAACTCATATGGCGAGGACTCTAATTTGATTGGTCCTTCAAATTTAATATTATTTCTTTAATCACCAATTGTGATAATTATCAAAAGAAATAATAATAAATCAAGATAAATCTTGATTTATAAGATTTTGACATTTGGCAATCTTTAATTGGCCAATAAATATATATTAAAAATATCAATAAATTAACTATTTAAATTAGGAATTAAATTTAATTAATTTCCCAAATATAAATAGAAATTATAAAATTGATATTTAATATAGAATTTCACATGTGTCACCATTTGATTGGTGCAAATTTAATTTGTCTACAACGCCCCTCAAGACTTGTTCATGAACGACGTGTCTTGGAGTGAATAAGTCGCGACAATTCTTTGTACAAACTCAATTAAACTTTGGGCTTGAAAAATAAATATATACATATTTTCATTCCCAACCGGGCCCACACTTAAAATGAATTTGAGTTTAAAATTCCATTAAACTTTTTTGCATTTGAATTCCACTAAACCCATGTTGCTGGGTATGAACATTTTACGTTTCCAATTGGCGCAAAAATCAAAGATAATTCCATTACTTGAATTTGATCAAGATGGACCCACATAAGTTCACATAAAGATTACCAATTCTACTCCACTTTTGAGGCTTCAGCTGGCTCGTATCTGTCAATTAAAACAACTGTCTAGAATCCTCTTCTCATTCGAATTTATGCAAATTGACGTCTCCTGTTTCAAGTAAAACTAGATTAACAAAAATCATCACGATCAACATGACATCTTCTCCTTATCGAATTAGGCCTCATCCCGCCATGTAGTTGGATAATGAGGACTCCTTAAGCTACTCAACCAATGGTGCCCATGAATATCTATAAAAAGGGCAGCCTTATTGTCTTATTTTCTCACATCTTAGACGCACATACATTCAGTCTTGAGTACCAAATTCTCTGTTGCTGTTGTTTTGGCCTGTAAGTGCATTAGATATCTTCTGGGTTATATTCTTCAAATCATGCCCACCACATGCTTGATGAATTGATTCTTACATCTTCAACACTTGAATCTGCAGGTTATCTTATCTTTTGCAGATGGTTGATTATTCGTATTAGTTGAGCTCGTTTCTTTTCAGCTGTTGTTGCTGTTTTGGATTAACTCCGGCGAATTTTGCGCATCCAAATTTATTGACGTTGTCTTCCAAACGTTCAATCGGTTGACGATAGAAGCCGCCCCCTAGTTTCTTCAGTATTTGGAATCAATTGTGAGCCACGTGATTTTCAAAATCAACCAATTTCTGTATATAGCCTATGATGCAACCCTCTATTTTTTTCAATTAATTTCAATTAGTTAAAAGTTGCAGGTTTTCATCTTGAGTTCAACCTTCAATTCATGATTTGTTTCAACTTTGGTCCATACTCATACACGTATACATATGTATGTACAGGCATGTTTACAATTTTGAATTAACACCTTTAATAATCCCTTTTTTTATGGCTTTTACCATGGTGTACTTCAAGGATATTTCTTCTTCGCCCGGCATACAACACTTGGTTATTCTTGATGACGAGAGTCACGACCTAGAAAGAGGCACCATCTTGGCGGTTTATGATCCACTTGTTGGTCGATATGCGAAGCAATGGCCAAAGTTGACGAATCGACTTCACCTAAGGGAATGGTCTCGTGAGATTCCACCAGTCAAGGACTCCAAATCCAAGACGTGGGCTCTAGAAGCAACCCATCACCAACAGTCTGATGAGCCAATTTCACTACCGACTTTGGGGCGTAATATCATCGCAGGCGAAGCCAAATGGGGAGATCCAATCCGGTTTGGCGGCGAATTCCATTATGTCAAAGGCTATTGGGAGTGGACCGAAGACATTCTTAGTCGATGCAAGAACAAACTCCAGGCGGCTCGTATATATGATTCGGTGTATGCTTTCTCTTCACAAATGATTGCAATTCCAATATCGTCAGGCGTTTTGTGAGGTGTGGTGTCCATCTACCAACACATTCTTTGACTTCCCATGGCGAATTATCTATATCATTGTGGGATCTCGCATACTCTAGCCGGCTTTGCCTATGACTCGGTTTTTGTATGATGAAGTCGTTCCGAGTGCCAAGGAGCTTACTGGTGTTGACGAAGCGGGACTTAGATTCCTTCCTCGTTCATGCAACCGCTTACTTCATGCGTATCATCTACTTCAAGGAGCGCTCATGGGGATCACTACTCGCAAGTTTCTATTGATGACTGGATCAACTTTTGGTTCAAGAAGGCTCACATATGATCCACCTCCCATGCGCAGGAGAGGGCCCTTCCACGTAAGGAGAAGCAAACCGAACATCCCGAGTCGACTCATAATCCACTTGGTGACATCGGCGTACATGGTGAATGGTCCCTCACGAGAAGGCTTTATTTTCCAAACTCGGTGTCAAGGAGAGCTCGATGGAGAAAACGTGCTTGGCGGCATATATCGGCTTGTTGGCTATGCTTATTTGTTCTTCCAAACGATGATCTCAACTCAATACGCCCGGCACTTTTAAGATGGCGAGTCTCATGGCGTATGGGCAAACAAACAACCTGGCCTCACATGCTCCTTTAGCGAGTATCTTCGGTGGTCCGAATAAGATTGCAAATTCTCCGAGGCCATCCAAGGTGTATTCAACGTTTCCGTCCACTTTGTCTATGGGTGGTTGGCTTATTACTTCAAAACTCATAATCAAGTTTGGCAGGGACAAATGGCCCTAAGATGGCGATCTTTTCGGGTGAGGGACACACGAAATACTATGAACCCAAAAAGCTCGCAGACGAATCCACAAAGGAGATCGGATTTCTTGGACTTGTACTTTATGATTACGAAGAACAAGGATTTTCACTATGTTGATAATGGCAATGCACAAAAGTTTGAGCAAGAATACTTCATCGCCATTCGTTCAAGTTATCTTTCCTGCGACAAGGTGGCCAGCGTTTTGTGATTGAGCCTTACAGTCCTCATAGATTCAGCCGCCAGTTCGGGTTTTATCAAATGGTGTCGGGAGTTCTCAAAGAGGATGTGCGTGGAGCTTCATTAGAAGAAGGAGTTTACCATTGGCGTGTCTGCACTTCATCTAAGACTTTTTCTAAAGCTTGGCTTCCTTGCATGCCCCCAAGTGCGAAGACGTTTTCTTCAGAGGAATATAAACAATGGTGGGCCCGGGTTCATGGAAACTACTTTGAAGAAAACATAGAGAACTTGATTAACTCGAAGCCAAAGAAAGTTTTGCCGAAGGACAAAAAGCCTAAACGTGGTCCGCTTGGTGAGACTATCCGAATCTCTCTACTTGTGCGTTTTTTTTCCTAATAGGTGCGATGTCTTAGGTGTTGAAGTTTGCGAATCAAATAAGAGAAAAATAGCCATCCCTTCTTTCGAAGAAAGTAGCAGCAGTGATGCGGATCATCATTGGAAGAGACTTAAAAAGACCGACAAATCTCTGAGCAACAAAAAGCCAATGGTGTTGCGAGTAATCAACCGCTTACGAGAATTTTGTTGAAGAGGTCAATAACTTTTTTTTTTCGTTTTTTTTTTTTTTTCGTTTTTTTTTCTCTTTTTTTTTTGTTTTTTTTTCTTCATTTTAGTTGGTAATCCGTTTCCTTGATGGTATGATGTTTCAGCTGGAGAAACAACTACTCGATAATGAGTGCGATCATGGATCGCAAGATAGCCAGAGGTCAATTATGGGGCCCAACTTGCCAACCGTGAATCATCAAAAGGTTACATCTAACTCCATTGAGGCCAAGACATCTCCTTGTGCGGTATTTTCAGTATTTCAAGGTGAGAAATTTATTCGTAACCACCAGGAAGAATACCTTCAAAAGTTATGGGGCGATCTCCGTGAGAAGATATCCAACATTCCAATTGACTCCCTTTCATCTATTCAAGATGAAGTGATGATTGTGCTCGAATCTATGAAGAGTTTTAATATTATTGACATCTCTTTTGTGGAGGGATCTTTGAAAGATCTTTTTGCCAAATCTGTTGCATATGATGAGGCAAGGTCGTCATCTTCAGAGATTGTGTCTAAAGAACTTCTTGCAAAACAATTGAGCGAAGTCGAAGATCGTTTGCATGAGGCCAAGACTAAAGAAGCTAAAGAGTCTGCCCGGATTTCATCCACTAAGGAAGAGTTAGAGACCATTAACGAGAGAGCTTGACAATTTGAGGAAACGAAAGAAAGAATTTGACCTCATTAAAGCGACAATAAGAACTTCTTCACATTGCTCATACCGAAGTTCAACAGATTGAAGACGATATTGCCGCCATCCGCACTACTTCGCCTTGAATGATAAAGTCTTTGGAAAAGTTGGAGCTTTCGATGGTGCATCTAGAGGTCGCGAGGAAGAATTGAAGAGCTTGCGCCTTTTGATTATATATTTTTTTTTGTTTCTTTTTTTTTTGCTTCATGTATGAGTACTTTTTTTTTTTTTGAAGATTACGTAATAGAAATTGATCATTTTCTATCTTGCAATCTATTAAGTACTTTTTTTTAATGATGTCTTTTTTTTCTCTTTTTTTTTAATAACTATAATTCATCAACCAAACCATGACTATCACAAACTCATGACCAACTTAGAAAATTCTAAGTCGCCTACGTGCACTCTAAAAGGGATCAAGTCATAACGTAGTTCAAGGGATGTTCTTTTTTTTTTTTAGGGTGCCGTACGCTTTATACTCGTGCGGGCCGGGAGTATCTATTGCTTAACCACCCTAGACTAGGTGGGGAAGTTAGCGCTTTAACCACATACTTTGCCTTTGGTGGTTACCGTCCACATTTTATACTCATGCGGTCGGGAGTAACATGCGATTTAGGCTCATGCGTCATGGAGCTTTATTCCGTCTCTAAGGATAGTATCGTTTTAAGAACTTGCCATTTATGGGGCCAATTCTTAAGCCGTCTTCAAAACCAATTTGTAAGCGCCATTGGTGTAGACTTCTTTAATAACATAAGGACCATCCCATTTTGATGTGAATTTATTTCGATTCGGGGAGTAGTAATTATGGGTCTTCTGACAGCAAGCACCCAATCACCAACTTGAAAAGAGCGTGATCGCACTTTTTTTATTAAAAGCCCTAGAAAGACGAGCTTGATAACATTCAAGTCTTTGTTGTGCTTCCAATCGTTTCTCATCAAGAGCCTCTAATTCCTCGGCGTAATCGTGCATTTTTTCTTCTTCGGCTAGTCCTTCTTGCAAGGCTATCCTTAGTGACGGAATTTGTTGTTCAAGGGGAACAACCGCTTCAACACCATATACAAGCGCATACGGAGTTGCTTGAGTGGGTGTTCTATATGTGGTTTGGTATGCCCATAAGGCTTCTCCGATCCTTTCGTGCCAGTCTCGCTTTGACTTTGAGACCACTTTCTTCAACAAGTTACACAAAGTTTTGTTAAAAGCTTGAGCAAGTCCATTAGCCGAAGCATTATACATAGAGGACTTTCTTTGTTTGAATCCGAACTTTTGACAAAGTTTATCTATGAAATTTGCTTTTGAGAAAGGCTTCCCTTATCCGTTATTATATATCGAGGATCCCATAGCGATAAATAATGTTTATGCGGATAAAGTCAAGAACATTTTCTTCCTTCACTTATTTGAGGGGTACAACCTCGGCCATTTAGAAAAGTAGTCAATTGCGACCAAGATATACAAGTGTCCTCCTGGATGACTTTGTCATAGGTCCGACCACATCCAACCCCCAAGCATCAAATGGCCATGAAGCAAAGAGGTGCAATGGCTCAAGTGGTTGATGAATAAAATTTGCATGAAATTGACAGCTTGGCATCTTTGCGCGTAATCCATGCGATCTCTCACCATTGTCGACCAATAATAGCCCATTCTTTTAATTCAAAGTGTAACTTTGGGCACGATTGATGGGCGTCACAAACCCCCGAGTGAGCTTCTTCCATGGCTTGAATAGCTTCATCATCGCTTAGACATCGCAAGAAGATTCCATCAAATGATCGTCTATAAAGTGTGCCTTTGTAGTAAATGAAGCGAGCCGCACGGCGTCGAACATCTACCCTTTGTCGTGGATCGTCAGGTAACTTCTCATACTTCAAATAATCCACAAGTGGCTGACGCCAATCTTCTTTCTCAATTTCAAAGACCTCTACAACATGATTTTCTTCTTCTTCATTGCAGTCTTCATCATCAAAGATTGGATGTACTACCCAACTTCTGCAAATTGGCACACGAGCTTCACTTTCGGGCATGGCGAGTGTAGAAGCAAGTTTTGCTAAAGCATCAGCTTGTTTATTATCCTTCCTTATTGGAATATGCTCAATTGTTACATCTCCAAGCCATCCAATAAGCCTCTTCGCATAATTGACGTATGGGAGTAGCTCAGGCTTCTTCACTTCATATACTCCAAGTAGTTGATTAACCACCAATTTAGAGTCTCCATAAACTTCAAGACGCAATTGCTTTATGTCAACCACCATCTCCAACCCAAGGATGAGAGCTTGGTATTCAGCAACGTTGTTTGAACAATTTTGAGTTAGAGTAAAGGAGTAAGGCAACACTTCTCTATCAGACGTCACGAAGATAACTCCAGCTCCAGCTCCTTCTCTATGAGAAGCTCCATCAAAGTACATTTTCCATGGAGGGGAAATCTCGATTACAAGCACATCTTCATCAGGTAATTCGTCGAGATAACTCCCACTCGCCAGGATAGGATGATCCGCCAAGAAGTCCGCTAAGACTTGCCCTTTTATCGCTTTTGAGGGACATATGTGATTTCAAATCATTGCAATTGAAGGTACCACCTTGCAAGTCTATCGAAAGGATCAAGCTTTGTCATAACATACTTTAGTGGATTTGCTTTCGAGACAAGACGAATTGTGTGAGCTAGAAAGTAGTGTTTCAACTTTTGGATCGCGAAGATTAATGCCAAGCAAATCTTTTCAATTGGTGAATAATTCAACTCATTTAGCGTCATCATCCTACTTCAAGTAGTATAAAGCGCTCTCTTTTCCACCATCATTTTCTTGCGCTAGTAGAGCTCCAACGAACGTTCTTGAGCGGAAGAATATAAAGGATCAACGGGCCCAGTCATCGGTGCAACCAACACAGAGACTTCATCAAATATGCCTTGATACTTTTGAAAGCATTCCGACAAGATTCATCCCATTCAAATGGGACACCTTTCTTCATAAGACGGCTAAATGGCTGGCATCGACCGGCTAGATTTGAAATGAACCTTCGAAGATAAGCTAATTTTCCTTGCAGACTTTTGAGTTCATGAATATCACGAGGTTCATGCATCCTTGCTATCAGCATCGATCTTTGCTTGCTCAATCTCGATACCTCGATGACGAACTACTAACCCAAGAAACTTTCCAGGATCAACACCGAATGCACACTTCAACGGGTTCATCTTAAGTTGATATCTCCTTAACCGTTCGAAAACTTTCCTCAAATCAAGGAGGTGATCTTCTCGCTTAGACTTCACGACCACATCATCGACATAACACTCAATGTTTTTGTGAAGCATATCATCGAAGATTTTCTGCATGGCTCTTTGATATGTGGCTCCAAAGATTCTTCAAACCGAATGGCATCACTTTGTAGCAATATATACCTTTTGGGGTACGAAAGGTCAGCAAACTCTTCATCCTTCCGGAGCCATACGTGTCGATTATATCCAGACGATCCATCCATGAAAGATAATGCTTCGTGGCCCGTAGTGGCATCAATCATGAGTTCGGTGATGGGCAATGGAAAATCGTCTTTGGGACACGCACCATTCAAATCTCTAAAGTCAACACAAACTCTGATTTGGTCATTTTTCTTCCGTACAGGGACAATGCTTGAGATCCATGTAGGGTACTTGACTTCTCGAATGAACCCAACTTCAATGAGTTTGTTTACTTGACCAATTAATGGAACCAAGTCGGGTCGAAATCGTCGTTGGGCTTGCTTAATTGGACGAGTTCCTTTCTTAACAGACAAGTGGTGTACTGCTACTTTTGGATCTAATCCAGGCATCTCTTTGTAGGACCAAGCGAACACATCTTTATACTCCTGAAGCAACTCGACATACGAATTTTCTTCATCAATTGTTAACAATGCACGATGTAGATTGGTCGCGTGGATTATCATTGTCGCCCAAGTTAATTTCTTTTAGCTCATCAACCGTGGCTTTGATCTCTTCTTCAAGTTCGGGGGGAACATCTTTGGCATCTTCTTCTTCCCCTTCTTCGCTCAAGGTGATATGATATGTTGATGCCACACTTTCTCTATCATCTTCATCGTCTTGAGGCTGCGTGAAAACAACAGTTTGAAATTTGGCTTTCAACACCCTTTCACATGATATGAGCAAAGTAGTTTGTCGCTTCATACGAGATGGAACATGACTTCGAAGCTTTTCAGTAGCCCGTGGATGTCTAGATCTTTTCCAATATTTTGATGATGTAGAAATGCCCAATCTCTGATGGATGGTTCCTTTGCTCTTCAATTTTTGAATGGGTCCGAGTCTATCGAAGACTGATATTCGTCGGACCTTCTTTCCATTTTCGTCAAAGGCATCCTCCGTCGATGAAAGTTCTCCATCAGACACATTATTGACATTGACTCTTCTAATGGCGATGTTTGATACATGTTTTTATCTTAATTTTGATGATTTTATTTTATCACCAAAACAATGTTTTTAAAGGTTGTCCAAATACTCCTAAATGATTTAAAATGATTTTAATATTTTCCGGAGTATTTTCTCAAAGTTTATTTTCGTCTAAATTGGACAACGCTTTTAATGATTTTACGTTATTGAGTTTTCACTCTCAAAAGATGTTTCTAAATGTTGTCCTAATACTTCCGATCGGTTTAAAATGTTTTTACTAAATTTTCGGAGTATTTCTTGAGTATTATTCTCGACTAAAATTGGACAATATTTAAATCTCGTGGTCGACCGGCCGTATCATATAGGCAACCCGTGCACAAGATGATTTTAGAAACAAAAATGAGACGGAAAGAAAAACAAAAAGTCGACCGGCCGCTGGCGCCGACGTCGTCGGCCGACTCGGCCGCCCAATGGCCGACCGGTACCGCAAAGTGTGTTTGAAACGAACGTTTAATCCTTGCAAAATCCATGAGGGGGACCGGTTGGGGTGATGGTCGACCGGTCGAGTAGGACGTCGACGGCCGCCTGTGTTATTTTCTTTGTGTTTTTTCCAACGTCTATTTCTGCGCACCGGTCGCCCTATGTATTAATGACAAAAAAAATATGACCGTTTGACAAACAGACACATTTCCTTAAATTGTGGGATTGATTTCTAACAATATATTCTTGATTTTAATTGTATTTTTCTCAGAGATTTTCAATCCCCAAGAGGAGCCTATGCTTGATCAATCATCTCCTATAAATAGAGGAAGTTTTGGAGCAACCAAATACAACAATTGAGATACAACACAACAAGATACACTTCAAGCAAACACTTGGTCTTTCATAGTCATTATTCTTGTTGTAAAATTGCCTAGCTTATCACTTTCACATCTTTGAGGTCTAGGCTATTCTTGATTACACTTGCACTCTATTGTATTATCAATTATCGAGTTGTAATCTTGAATTTGTGGTCGTCATTCAAACACAAGATATCCTTGTGAGTGTTCTTGTGGTAAGAACACACTTGGGTGAACTAGGTGTTAGGTGTAAGAAGATTGTGGTAATCTTCTTGTTGAGGTGTTGAAGAGTGTGGTGCTCTTCAAGGGTGAAGATTGTGGTAATCTTCACAAGGTGCCGTTTGAAGATTGTGGTAATCTTCAAGTGAGATTGTGGTAATCTCAAAGGTGGTGTTGAAGAAGAGTGTGGTGCTCTTCAAGGTGTTGTAAGTTGAATTTGTATTAATTTTGGTAATTAATAAAATTCTTTTTCTTTTCGAAATCCATCCCGGATATACTTGGGGTGGTAGAGGATTAGGCCCTAGGTGGGTTGAACCTCTTTAAATCAACGTGTGTTGTTTACATTCCGCACCTTCATTATTTTGTTTGAGCATTCGGTTTGAAAAAGAGGGCGAAATTGAAAGATGGAGATAATCTATTCACCCCCTCTGATTATCGTAGCCGCTTGACTTACAAGTGGTATCGAGCCAAACTCTTTGGCAAGCTCGTTTCACATCGCGAGTGAAGAGGAACGATCAACGGCTACGAACGAAGCTCATCTATCCGGCACCTCCACCACCAAGCCACCACTATTTGATTCCAAGAATTTTAATTTTTGGAAAGAAAGAATGGAATGCTATCTACAAGGTTGCGGGTTCGACATTTGGAACACCGTCATTAATGGAGAATCCATTCCGACGAAAGATACACCATACACCTCAAAAGGCTTCAAAAAGCTCAATGATGAAGAAAAGAAATTCATCTCCTTAAACGGTAAGGCTTTAAATATTTTATATTGTTCATTTACTAATTTAGAATATGAACATATTGTAGGAATAAAATCGGCACATGGAGTATGGCAAAAATTAGAAGCCATCTATGGAGTATTTGCAAATGAAAGGAGTCAAACAAAAGCATCTACTTCTCAAGATCATACAAGCTCAAATCTAAGGAATAAACTCCTACAACTTCCATTATGAAGAAGTTGAATATTGTTTTATGGGCATCAATGAAGAAAATGAGGTATGTCTTGAACCCTCTACTTCCTATGATATTGTCATTCAAAATGATTATAGTGATTTACAAAATGATTATGATGAACTTCAAGATGAATTCCAAAGCTTGCTTGTTAAGTATAAAAATTTGAAAAAGGAATTCAATATTTTGAAAAATGATAAGGATAGTTTATTTACTTCTTATGAATCACTATCATGTGCTCACACCACCACACTTGACAAGGTTAGAAATCTTGAAATAGAAAATAGTACTCTTGTTGAGAATATTGATTGCATGAAAAAGGATTTATTAAAATCCAACTCGAGTACCAATAAAATGTCCAATATTGTTGATATTCATAATTGTAATAAAGGACTTGATCATAAGCCTAATGTTGTTAATCATATGAAAAAGGATCAAGTCAATATGCATATTGGTCATTATGCTCCTAGAATTATTACTTGTTTTTATTGTGGCAAAAAGGGTCATACGGCTAATTCTTGTCGGGCTAGAAATAACTCTAAATATTGTTGGAGACCTAAAAGTATCAAAGCTAATCTTAAAGGACCCAAACACATAAGGGTACCACAAAATAATGTGCTATTAGGTACCCGCAAAGCAAAAATCGGAGAAAATTCATGCCACCAAGAAAACATCAAATGAACGTTTCATTTGATCAAAGAAGAACTACTCTCAACAAAGCCAATTTCCAAGAAGAAGAGCGTATAATCAAAAATGGGAAGAACACAATCCTTGGAAATGGCAAAGACATCATCAACAAGATGATTTTCAAAGAAGAAGAAACCATCAACCATGGGAAGGTAACAAACCTTGGAAATGGAGTAATCAAGGAAGTCATCATCAACAAAGTGACTTCCAAATGGGAAGATATCATCATCAACAATGGGAAAGACACAACCCATGGAAACGGCGAAATTGGTAAACCGTATCTCCCCATTTGTATATGCATTTTTTTTTTGCATACTTTTAATTGTGTCTTAATTGCAAAATGAATTTTCAAGTATTTATTTTTTTAAAATAGGTCTCTTATATATTTATGTGTTTCAATTTTAAAAAAAAAAAAAAAAAGAGAGACCTTGCATGATTTTCTAAAACTCTTGAGCATTTTATTAGACTTATGTGGCTTATTATCTCTTATGAAATCTTATAGCATAAGCCTTTTTTGTTATCTCATATTATTTGTCTACACTTGAATTTTCTATGAAAATGTTGTCTAAGAATTGTGTAGGACACATATTGGCTATTACGCCATCAAGTTTCTTAAATCATCGAGGTATGTCTACTCGTATTTTCCTTAAAACTCGATTTTATGCTTATGCACATATCTTTCAAGATATTTCATTTTGACCCCTTAAGTGCCCCTAATTGATCTTGCAAATATTTTCTCTTAAAAGGCACTACGTGTTTAGTCTCGTTTTTATCGTTTATATGTTTTCCAAAACCCATATTTGTTGGATTTAGTCCAAACTTATATTTTTGCAAAGTTTTAAAACTTTTGGGGTGAAAAATCGAATTTTGAAAACTCGGGAGAAAGAAAAATCACCTGGGGCGGTCATAGCAAGGGCGGCACGGCCGCTTCGCACCTCGGCCAGTCGCCCCCTACCTCGACCGGTCGCCCAGGCCAATTTTTCTGGTTTTAAACTCTCATCCTCGTTTCAAAACAGACGCGCCAATATTTTCTCAAACCCTATAAAGCAACATTGTTTTCCCTTTCTTCAATATCTTCAATTCTTCATCATTTTTCACGATTCTTGTTGCTAATCTTCTTATTTTCACAAGAATCTTACATATATGCACCTCCAAGAAATTCTATCAACGAAATCCTCAAAAGAGGAGAAGGAGGCAAAGGGGTGAATCTTCTTCCAATCCCCAACAAGATGATATTCTACAAAGAGACCATCAAAATCGGCTTACGAGAAGAGGAAATTGTCGAATTAAGAGTGGGGTTTCAAAATCGAGCATTCATTGGGACTCTAGTAAGTTATCACTCCTCTCGAGCCTCCCTCTGAGCTAATAGATTTCGATTTTTAAATAAACTTGCGGAGGAACATTATGAGAATATTGGATTGAATGATAAGAAAATTGCGTGCACTCGTATGGTTCGTTTTCAAGCATTTCATGATGATTTTCCGGATATTAGAGCTTACTTTGAAATTCAAGGATGGGTTTCACTTTGGGATAATCCGTGTTTGCACTATGATGACGAGCTTATAAAACTTTTCTATGCAAATATGTGGATTGTTGATGCTACGATAAATAATCCTTTGGAACTTCACACATTTGTTAATGGTAGGCATTTTTCATGGACATTGGCGATATTTGTGATCACTTTAACGTGCAATGATGGAGTAGTCAATGTGAATTGCACCCATTGGATGATAACATTTTCGGTGTCTCACTAGATGATGTGAAAACCTTTTTAGGAGTATATCCCGGTGACATACTCGGAATGCCGCCAAATTATCGGATTATATCTATCATTTGCTCCTATTGTGTTTGTGGAAAGGAAGTAAAACTTCCAAGTAATCTCGAACTTTTTCACCTATAAGATTGTTCGAGGAGAAAGAGTAAATTATGGGGCAATTTTTGTACATTGCTTGTTAGAATCTAGAAAGCTTACCAAGAAGAAATATACCTTGGGAAATTTGATTTGTCGACTCTTATACTTATCGGGATACCCGGAAAATGAAATGAATACCGAAATTCGTCACAATGATTTTGATAATGCCAACATTCTACAAATGGTAAGAATGCGACGACATTTACCACGGGTTCCTACCAAAGCCGCTAGGGCGTTCGACATCAACAACAACCTCGGGATGATTTCTTTAATGACAATGAGGTTGAAAATATTGGAAGAGGTGAGTTTGACGAACAAGGAGATGATGAGGGGGATGAAGAGCAAAATGAAGAAGAAAATGTGGGAAATGAACAAGAAATTAGGGAAGAAGAAAATGAGGAAGGAGATGAAGACGAGTTGGATGTTGAAGATCTAAATATCAAAGAGAGAATGGCCAAAGTGGAAAGAGAAACATTTAGAGATGTGGCCTCTCTTAGAAAAGAGCTCCGGGTTGTGAAAAAGGAAAACTCTAGTTTGAAGAAGTCAATTGGCAAATTGAAGAAATTCATAAAGGACCTCATACCGGAACTTGCTTCTCCTGATGAGGAATGATGTTACCCCACCCCTTTACTTTCTAGCATTTTCATTAATGATGTTTTGTATTTTGATGAATTTGTGTAAAACTCATTTGTACTAATGATATTTGCTTGTTTTTTTTCTTAAAAGGGTTAATATTGCAAGTTGATAATGACTTGTGGATGATCATGATGTTTGATGGAGTATTTGATGGTAAAAAAATACTCTAAAGCATTGTTTGATAAGTGGTATGAAGTACTTGATGGTAAAAGTGCTTCTTTTATTGCTTTGTTATGCTTAGTTGAATATGTTGGGACATTTGATATATGTATTGTTAAAAGCTTGACTTATTACTTGATGGTTGCTCTAATTTTTGGCATTTGTAATGCCTTGATCATTCTTAGCTTATCTCAATTGGGTTGAACCCTTGAGAATCTACTTTGAGCTTCTTAATTGATGAACAAATTATTGCATATGGTACATATGATTTTTTGAGCTTTGAAATGAGGTTGATTGATGATATGAAAATTTTTTTTGGCTTGAACCATTTACAAAGGTTATATACAACCTCTTCTATTTTTTTCACGCACTAGGTGTTTGTTAAAATGTCGCAATGAAAATTTCAACTTCTACATGATTCTCTCGCTTCCAAAAAGTCGTCAATACTCATTGAGATCATGTTTTGGGGAACAAAACGAGCGTATGAACTCATCATGATACATTTCTCCCATTTTTCCTTGGTTTTTAAGCCTAAATTGCTCAATGGTTGATAAACCATTTCTTTGGCGCACTTTGATATACTTCTATGATGTTTCTATCATCCTAACATTCTTTTTGATGATTCCAAAGGGGGAGAAACAGGAATTTGGCTCGTTAGCTCAAAGAAGCTAATAAAAGCTTATCATAAAAGCTATAAGCTATGGCTCATAAAAGCCATAAGTTGTGATTTATTTTTAGTCCAATTGTTGCTTGATGGACTTATATTATTACTTAATGTTGTTTTGTGACAGGGGGAGCTTATAAGCTCTTGAACAAATTGTAAAAGCTAAAGCTTTTAGCTTATGGATTATTGCTCTTACATTATTCTTGATGTCTTGTGGATAGGGGAGCTTGTGCTTATTATTGAAAATATTTACTCCTACTTGGTTGCTTTAATATTTTTTTGGAAATTTTGGTTACTTCCAAACGGTCAAATGTTTTTACCGGAAAATCATTTCTATTGCTCTCTTAGTTTGTGTAAAAATTGTTTTGGTTTGTAATCATCAAAAAGGGGGAGATTGTTTGATACATGTTTTTATCTTAATTTTGATGATTTTATTTTATCACCAAAACAATGTTTTTAAAGGTTGTCCAAATACTCCTAAATGATTTAAAATGATTTTAATATTTTCCTGAGTATTTTCTCAAAGTTTATTTTCGTCTAAATTGGACAACGCTTTTAATGATTTTACGTTATTGAGTTTTCACTCTCAAAAGATGTTTCTAAATGTTGTCCTAATACTTCCGATCGGTTTAAAATGTTTTTACTAAATTTTCGAGTATTTCTTGAGTATTATTCTCGACTAAAATTGACAATATTTACTCGTCGTGGTCGACCTGTCCGCCCCTATAGGGCAACCCGCACTGAAGATGATTTTAGAAACAAAAATGAGACGGAAAGAAAAACAAGGTCGACCGGCCGCTTCAAGGCGTCGATCGGTCGGTCGGCCACGGTCGGCCAATGATCGGCCGACCGTACACTGCAAAGTGTGTTTCAAATGTAACGTTTAATCCTTGCAAAATCCATGAGGGGGACCGGTTGGGGTGATGGTCGACCGGCCGAGGTAGACGTCGGCCGGCCGCCTGTGTTATTTTTTTGTGTATTTTTTCAACGTCTATTTCGTGCGACCGCCTTTATGTATTGACAAAAAAATATGACCGTTTGACAAAATAGACACATTTCCTTAAATTGTGGGATTGATTTCTAACACTATATTCTTGATTTTAATTGTATTTTTCTCAGAGATTTTCAATCCCAAAGAGGAGCCTATGCTTGATCAATCATCTCCTATAAATAGAGGAAGTTTTGGAGCAACCAAATACAACAATTGAGATACAACACAACAAGATACACTTCAAGCAAACACTTGGTCTTTCATAGTCATTATTCTTGTTGTAAAATTGCCTAGCTTATCACTTTCACATCTTTGAGGTCTAGGCTATTCTTGATTACACTTGCACTCTATTGTATTATCAATTATCGAGTTGTAATCTTGAATTTGTGGTCGCATTCAAACACAAGATATCCTTGTGAGTGTTCTTGTGGTAAGAACACACTTGGGTGAACTAGGTGTTAGGTGTAAGAAGATTGTGGTAATCTTCTTGTTGAGGTGTTGAAGAGTGTGGTGCTCTTCAAGGGTGAAGATTGTGGTAATCTTCACAGGTGCCGCTTGAAGATTGTGGTAATCTTCAAGAGTGAGATTGTGGTAATCTCAAAGGTGGTGTTGAAGAAGAGTGTGGTGCTCTTCAAGGTGTTGTAAGTTGAATTTGTATTAATTTTGGTAATTAATAAAATTCTTTTTCTTTTCGAAATCCATCCCGGATATACTGGGGTGGTAGAGGATTAGGCCCTAGGTGGGTTGAACCTCTTTAAATCAACGTGTGTTGTTTATATTCCGCACCTTCATTATTTTGTTTGAGCATTCGGTTTGAAAAAGAGGCGAAATTGAAAAGATGGAGATAATCTATTCACCCCCTCTAGATTATCGTAGCGCTTGGACTTACAGAAAGCGTCTGAATAGGAGTTGGTGCCACAAACCTAAGACCTATCCGAGTATTTTTAGCCACATGTCCCTTTCTTTTGACATCTTTTCACGTATTCGTAGCTTGAAGAGCTTCCCAAGGTAGAATTTTCTTGCGGATCATATCCAACTTTGACAAGAAGATCATAAGCTTTTGGATCAAAACATTTCGCATTTTGGAGCCCTTCTCCGTGTTCAGTCTTAGGTCCCTCAATCAAGGCGGACAAACTTTTCGAGTGGTTGCGGAGATGGTTTCTTATCATCGAGTTTTGTTAAAGGCAATACCAATCCTTCCAAAGGTCCATTGTCATCGTGACTTGCGGAAGTACTCTCAATTTTGCCCTCTTTAGCTTCATCATCTTGTGGCTTAGATGGATTTTCTTTAGCCTTCATTGCCTTAATGTCTTCGAAGTAGTACTTGGCATCGGCAAAATGTGACTACGCACGGTGAAAGGTTTATCATCTCCAAGAACTTTCTTTACCACACCGTCTCTACAATACTTGAAGCATTGATGCCAAGTAGAAGGAACCACCCCATTTTCATGTAGCCAAGGGCGTCCCCGCATATTGTAAGAAGTCTTAGCATCTATGACATGAAACAATGTTAGCTTGATTGAGGCCATTTCACCCATCGCAAATTTCAATCTTATGATGCCGAGAGCCCTTTGCCCCCCTTGGTTGAAGCCTTGGATCATCAAACGACTATTTGCGAGTTCATCCATGGGGATTTCTAACTCTTTCAGTGTGCGCAACGATAAGATATTTATTGCTGAGCCTCCATCAATTAAAATCCTATTCACCTTTTGCTCGCGAGTATAGCCGGTCACGAACAATAGCCTTGTTATGGGGTTTGGAACCAAGCGAAAGTCCTCATCGGTGAAAGTCATTATTGAAACACAATCTTGATAATATTGTCAACTTCTTTCAAAACGAACACGCTTCGCTAGGTAAAGTTTGTTTCTCACTTGTCACGTTACATGCGCTTACTACCATCATTCCACTTATGTGTATTCTCCATCACAAAGATCAAGAGATCCAAATGTAATGTTGATAAGATTGCTAGTTGCACTATCTTCCTCTAGCGATATCTTTCCTCGGGCTAACTTGTAGGTCCCAGGGGTGTAAGTGTAAGGTTTAGAAGGGGGGTTGAATAAACCTTACCAAATTTTCGATTTAGGCCTTTTAAATCTCTGAGTTCTACACAAACCAGTCCTTGATGGACAATCGAATTAGTCACTCAAGAGAGTTAATCTCTCAACAGACTCAAATTTGAGTACATTAGTAGAGTAACTCACCGTTGGCTATAATTTGACTTAGTTGGTTTTGTTTTCAAATGAAGACTTAACACCCTTAAGTTTGTTTAAGCAAGTTTTTACACTTGATTTAGTACTTATAGATTATCGATGGATAGCAAATTTATCGTGAGATATAAGCAATTAAGAGTGCAGATATTTAAATGTTTGAAAGTAAATGACACAATAAAGTTTTATAGAGGTTCAAGATGGGGTAATTCTTCTACTCCTCTCTTCTCCAACTCCCCGGAGGAATCCACTAAGTAATGATCGGTTTACAAAGTGGTAACAGTCCGGATACAAGTCTTGATCACAACAAACTTGATCCTTTGGGACTCGATCCTGAGACGCCTTGATCACTCGGTGGCCAAGCCGTGCGACTCGACTCGGCTTTTCTTCACGGGGCAGTGCGCTTTGCTACTCTGACTCACTTGCTCAAGCACTTTGGATTTGATCACGAAGCCCTCCAAACGCTTAAGACTTGGTTCGACGCCTTGAACCTTTCTACAATCCTTCTTGGAGTGTAGACCCTTGTTTTCGATAGTTTCCTCTTCAACGATTGAAGTTCTCTTTCCTTCACGGGTAAGTGTTGGATTGATGTTCTTCGAGATGTAGGCTTGAGGATTGAGAATATTTCAATTTTGATAAGCTTGTAAATCTCACGTGTGTGTCATCCACGCATCATCTTCTCTCAATCAACCTCCTCGGCCTTTTATAGTGAACTTTCAAAAATTTGCCCGTTGAAGAGATAGGCTCATTTTTGAAAATCACTTTGCGATCGTTGGTTTGCACTTCTTGGAATTGCCATTTCCTCGTATGAAATGTTTTATCACCTTTTCGAGTTCGACACGGTGTAGTGCTTCCCATTGGTTCATTTCTTTGCACGCTTCGGGGATCGAGCACTCCAAGAAAGGTAGTATGAAGATATTACTTGTTTAAGTAAATCTCTTGATTTACGTACAGCAACGGTTCTTTTTCGATTATCTCGACTTGATGCATTTCCTCGCTTTCCCCAGGTGACTTAAGTCGACTTCCAATCATGGATGACTCTTCATCACTTGACTTGAGACTTGCTTCTGCTTTGAGTTGACTTGACCGATGTTCCACTCACCGCATCTCACCGCTTCTTCTTGTCGAGTTCTGTCGCTTTCTTCTTTGTTGTACTCACTGTCTCACGCGTGAGTTTTCCTTCAAGCCTTGATTGTCTTCTTGCAAGTTGGAGCGTAGGCGACTTAACTCGGCTTGGCCAACTCTAATTGTTACAATACATTTCAAAGCAAGAATTGGGAGCCAACTTTCTATTCTAAGTTTTACATGGCATTCATAAAAATCTAAACAATAAAATTCCTAACAATTTCCCCTTTTTGATGATGCCAAAACTTAAATCATACAAAGATGCAAATAACAAAGATACATACTGAGATAGTGTATTGACATAGAATGTATGCGCATAATCAATCTTTTTATTGATCATATCATTCTTGTACTTAACACAAATCAATGTTTACAAGGTGTATCGAGTATGTAATTGTCAAAAAAAATTATGGCATTATTACGTAAGACTTACATTGTATGTATTTACATATAAAATACACGAAGGGTTGACAAAGAACACTTCATCTCCTTCATTGTCTCCTTCTTTCATCTTGATCAAGATCTTCTTCTCTTCTTCTCTTTCTTCTCGTCATCACCGCTTTCTTTTTTTCTTCATATGCCTTCCCCCCGAGCTTCATCTTTCCTTATTCTTTCCCCGTCTCTCCGCCATAGCCGAGTTTGTCTCTTGTTTTCTTCTTCTATCCTTCTTGCATACTCGGCGTTGGTTTTGGCCACTTGCAAGTTCGCCACATGGTCAAGCCCGGCCAGATCCCTCCTTTCTTTCCCGGATCTACGTATTCAATATTCTTGGGCGGAGGCCTGGGTCCAAGCTTCTTCCTCCATCGCTGCTTCTTCCTCTACCTGCTGGGCGTATCTTTGCACTGGGGCTTCTTCTTTCGGTGAGTGCCCGGAGTGACCAAAGCAGAGTATTGATCGGTTGTCTCTGTTGTCACGTCACGCCTTCTTCACATAGTGTGAGACCCTTTTCCCAAGATGAGATCCCAAGCTTGAGCCAAGGACAAATTTGCAAAATAACCTTGATTCGAGCGTTTTGAATTCGTCAATCGATCTTGCTCTGTCCCGACCGACATCCAAATGGCATACGTGTCTCTGTCAACCGGAATGCCTCCGTGTTCTTTCAAAATGTTCATCACCCTGCATCCATTCTTCCTTCCACCTCCTTCATCCCCGCTTCAATTTCTTTTCTCTTCTCGGCCATAGATACAAAGAGTGTTGGAGTGGCGAGTCACGGGGGAGTTTTTGCTTATAATGTCACCGTGACAGGACCTGTTGGGGGTTTGTGCAATCATCAAGGTCATATTCTTTGATCCTTCCCCTCGGCAGATTTTCCTTTCTTGATTTCAAAATTTCCTCGGTGATTTTCCTTCTCAAATTTGTTCCCTTGTCACCTCCTTTCTTTTTTCTACGACTTGATTTTCTTTGCTTTAAGGTATTCCTCTTCCCCCTTTTTGGCATCATCAAAGGATAGAGAACCCCGAGAACATCTTTGGCAAGCATGAAGTCGAAGTCTTGATGGTTGAATTTTGCTTCAAGTCTGTTTGCATTGTATCTTTGCCGCACGGAATTGACACGAGTAGCGTTGGATTCTCACAAAATCGGCTTCATCTCGGCCATGAGAAGGCTGAATTTTCTTGTCATGTGTTCTTCCAAACGCCGTATATCATTTGCATTTCGCTCACGCAAATGCTTGATCTCGGCGGTGTGAGCTTCGTGCATATGTTCAATGTGTTCCCGCACCGTTTCGCGTCAACATTTTCACTCTCCACACCAAAACTTGTTGAATAATTGTCCTGGGTGATATCTCACCGTTCCACACGCATTGATTCTTCTTTGTTGCCACCATTCCTTATCCTGATTGTGATGCCTCTCAAGTCACCAAAGGTTAGCATCTCTGTTGTCCAGGCGCATATCCAAGGAGGCCCGATGCCTCTCCATCTTTTCAACTTCAAAGAAAAGTGTGCCTTGAACACTTCTCGTCGCCTCGGTGATTCTTCATTGCGGTGATGGCCATACAAATCGAAAATCGAAGTCGGTACTGAACAATGGTGCACGAGTGAAAAAGGAGGCTGGTCGTGGTAGCGTGCTTGCTCATTTTCGATTCTTCGTGAGTTCGTATCTCCAAAGGAGAATGGGAAAGATTCCACAAAGGATTCATCACCGCCATCCGGGATTTGTTCGATGATGAGCGGTGGGCGTGAAGTTCTTCAGGAATCGATCCACCGCTTGAGGGCTTGAGGAGCCGGAGCGATGGTCTCAGTTCACCGGGTTTTGTGGTGCGAGACTCGGCTTGCTGCCGAGCCTCATTTGTTAACTTAATGTTGGTCTCACCGATTTCTCCTTTTGAGTAGGCGGTCCTCGGCCTTATCGAGCGTCATCGGACGATGATGAGATTTCCATAGGTGGCTCATCATCAAAATTAAAGGTCCGACGAGTAGTCTTGGGATCGGACTTGCTCGTGCCTGGAACATCCGCAATTGAGTCTTTTGGATTTGTCATGGGAGTTGACTCGAACCTTCCTCTTCGTCTTCGATCCCCGAGAAAGGTGACATCGGGGTTGTCCGGGAATCATGAAGTGCGGATCTCCTTCTCGATGGATCGATGGTTGCGGGAGGGATGTTCTCTACTGGTGTGTTACCCTGGAAGTCTCAACCTCCCGTGGCCTTCATTTCCTCCAATTCTCTATCTGCGCCGCGAGGCACTGGTCTTCCTTTCGACGGTGTCGGTATCTTAGGGTCTTCTACATGGCATCCATTGGAGTCTCAACCCCATGGATTGCGCTTTCATCGCCAGTGTTAACTCCCGGTCACATTCCTTCCTCGTGCCTCGATTGCATCGGCGGCGTCATTAGCCTTCGCCAGTGAGTTGGGCATTCTTCTTGTGTTTGTGTTTTCTTTGCTTCGCCTCCTACATTCTTTGTGGAGTCATCTGCACATCCTCCGACCTTGCTGCAGTGGAGGGTTTCCCCACCGTGGAGCACCACCGAGTGACTTGGAGTGGGGTCACTCTTCTCCAAACTCCCTACTGCTGCGATTGATGGTTCAGCCTTGGGGCGGTGGTGGCACACCTTCAATAGGGGTTGACTCGGGGTCCCCACTAGCCCGATTTCATCGCCATCTCCTTATCGCCTTCTTCCCGAGTTAGTTTGGGAAGTGGTAGCAAAGAACATCGATGGTATGGCTATTTTTGAACCACTCCCATTGGATCGATTTCGGTTGTGTTTCGGGAGGACTCTCCTGGTCCCTCCATCGATCTTTGCTCGTGAAGGATTCTTGATTCACGCAATGCTTCTTTGCGTCGCAATTCTTCCGTGGGCAACAACGGCATTCTCTGGTTCCTCGTCACTTTCGGAGAAGAGATCAAGGAGAGGATGGAAATGTTACGTAGTGCCGGAGATAGGGCGGATACTTGCCTTTTCTCGTCTTGGCTTTCTTCACTTGCTTTTCTCTCTCCTTGTCCTTGTAGATCTGCGAGAATATTCATGCGATTGTCTTCATCTAGAGCCGGGAGCACATGGATAATCCAAGGAAATTTAGCGATTCCTCTTCTTCTTCTATGAATTGAGCCGTTGGAACTGTTCCCGACTGCTCAACTTCCATTTTCTCCACTCACGCAGACGATTACGGATGTGCGGGTAAGGTGGAGATAGGATCATTACATCACTATCTGCTTGGGCTGGTTCTTTTGAGTTTGTTTGTGTGAGCTACAGTTGTGTCTTGAGTTGCCTCTGTTGATCATCTTCAGTGAACTTGGTCAGTTTCATCAATTACATCCGGAGACTCTACTTCTCCCGAGTCTCCAGATTTGTCTTCAGGCGAGTAGGACTCACCGGTTTCTCTGCTCGGATTGCTTTACAAGTCTTCTTCGTCTCTTGGTTTGTACCGAGGAGGATTTAGTTCGAGACGGTGTCCTCTCGAGTCTTGGGCGGCCGGGGCGGTGCTTGTGTTTGTTTACGAGGAGGCTGGTCGTCTAGGTTTGTCGACCTCCTCTTTTTGACGATCGAGAGAGGAATTTGTGAGTCCTTCTCGATCAGAAGCTGCGGGCGGGTGACACGGCCGCTTGCGGTGACTCGCTGCAGGGCAGTGCATGTTTGGTTTTCTTTCTTTGCGGGGCAGCGTGATTTCTTGGTAGCCTGCAGGGCGGCTTTTTTCTTGTTGGAGAGGAAGCAAAATTTGTGTCTTGGTCACCGATTCCCCTCACATCGTGTCGCTCTCTTGGCGTCGCACGACGCTTCGAGCACCGGAGAGATTAGCTCAACATCCTCTTGTTAACATGGAAAGCTTTCCCGTATGTCTAAGAGGTACTCTTTCACTCTCCAATAGCCGCCAATCACTAGGCCATATCCCGGGGATCCTCCAAATGACCCATCTTCTTTGAAGGACTTGTTTCCCAGCGTTTTGGCGGTCTGCTTTGTAGATAAACTCAGGCCAGTTTATTTATCTTCTTTTCTTCAATAATTGCAGCCATCACAAATCAATTTTGCCTTTGATAGTTGGTCAAAGCGCCAAATTTGATGTCGATACACTTGGCAACAATGTCCAACAATTTGTGATAATCTTCCTTCAAAGTGATCTCTTGTTTCTTTGTGTATATTATTTTGTCGCAACATCGGACTTGGCTATTTCTTTTTTCCATGCGTCCCAAGTTTACATCGGCCTCTTTGATCTCGGATGCTCCTCTGCCGGTAGTGAGCAATATTCACCAAATCTTGTTTGTGATAGTCACCGCTTCCCGTGAGCAGATGACTTGATTCTTCTCGCGTCGTGAATCTCGGCATTCACGTAGAATTGTGCGACCTCCTCCACATAGGTCATAGGATACTCCAGGTGTTAGAAACGGTTTTGATCCTGCCGTTTCTAACTTCTCCGCGATTTTCTTCACCAGGGTGTCGTCGGACCCCTGCTTCACCATTCCGTCAAAATCCACGGTCGAACCGTGTGGATTTGTTTTCCCAACTTGGTAAAGTCATATGTTGGTGCCATTTCTCGAGAATAATTTCAAGAAAAGTTCGAAATTTGATTTGAAGTTTGATAGGGTTTCGAGAGTGTTTGCCTTTTGCTTTTTGAGAGAGAGATTGAATAGTTTTTAGAAGTGTGAGAGAGAAACGGACGAAAAATGGTTTAAATATGGTTTATGAAAGGGCGTGCGGACGGTTTTGAATCGTGATCGAAATCAACGGCTTGGATTTACGCGCGCATATTGAGCGATTCATGTCTCGTATTTAATGCGGCAAAGATTTATATCCAATCATAAGCTTGGTGTGCGGCTTTATGTCCGTACACATCATCATTATCTTTGATGTGTTCCTTAAAACATTCCCGCTTAGTCAAAACGATTTGCGTTTTTGTCATTTTGCTCATAAGTTATTCAACTTATCTCTTAGGCGATTTAACTCGCTTCTCACATTTCTCTTAGTGACTCATTATCACCGACTTGGTATAAGTGACTTTTCGATCTGGTGATTTATTGAGCTAATTTTTGTTTTCACTCTTTTTCACCTTCTTTTTCTCTTCCATTTCGTTTCTTTGACTCTTACGTGTCTCGGCTTAGCTCAATTAGCCCCAACTCATGTTTGAGTTCTTCAAATCTTGACTCACATAATGGTTTTGTGAAGATGTCGACTAGTTGCTTTATCGGTTGAGATATATTCCAAGATAATGTCCTTCTTTTCAACATGATCTCTTATGAAATGATATCGACATCTATATGTTTTGTTCTTGAGTGCAACACAGATTTTGGGTGATTGCAATGGCACTTGTGTTATCACACATGATTGGAATTTCTTTTTCTTCAATTTCATAATCTCTCACCTTTGTCTCATCCATAGGACTTGGCACAAAGAAATTTGCCGCAATAACTATGTATTCTCGCTTCACCAGAGGTGGCTATTGAGTTTTGCTTCTAAAACCAGGAAATTAGTCTGTTTCCAAGCATTTGACATGTGCCTCAAGTACTTTTCCCGTCCACTCGCATCCAAAGATAGTCGGTCCGAATAGCCAATTAGCTTGAATCCACCTTCCTTTGGATACCATAGCCCTACTTCTTGGCTTCCTTTTTAAGTATCTCAATATTCTCTTAGTCATTTCTTTGTCATATGACTCTCTTTTGGAGCAGATTGAAATCTTGCACATACACCTACAAAAAAGGTGATGTCCGGCCCGCTAGCCGTGAGATAGAGCATGATCCAATAAGTGCTCAGTATCTTGTTTGATCTACTGGCTTGCCATCTGCGTCCCATGTCCATTTTGACTGATGTGTTCATTGGTATTTTTACGAAGACTTTTCCTCCATACCAAATTTCTTCATTAAATCTCCGGTGTATTTTGTTTGACTTATGAAGGTTCCATCCTTCAAATGTTTCACTTGAAGTCCAAGGAAAAATGTCGGCTCTCCCCCATCATGCTCATTTCAAATTTACTTTGCATGAGGTTTGAGAATTTTTCACACAGACTCTTTGTTAGTGGATCCAAAAATGATGTCATCCACATATATTTGAACAAGCGGTATACTCTTTTCTTTGTCTTGAATTACGAAAAGTGTTCTATCCACTTTTCCTTTAGTGAATCCATTTTCGATTAGGAATTGTGACAGGGTATCATACCATGCTCACTGGGTGCCTGTTTCAATCCATACAGGGGCTTTCTTGAGTTTGTACACTTTGTCTCCGAGAGTCTTCTCGCTCAAATCCTGGAGGTTGTTCAACATACACTTTTCTTCCAATAATCCATTCAGAATGCACTTTTTACATCCATTTGATATACAATGAAATTTTTGTGAGTCGTGACATAGGCAAGAAACATCCTTATAGCTTCCAATCTTGCTACGGGAGCAAATGTTTCATCAAAATCTATTCCTTCTTCTTGGCAATATCCTTTGGCTACCGATCTTGCTTTGTTTCTTACCACGATCCTTCCTCGTTCATCTTATTTACGAATACCCATTTGGTTCCAATAACATTTTGATGTATGGGTCTTTGTACTAATTCCCATACTTTATTTCTCTCAAACCGATTGACTCTTCTTGCATAGCTTGAATCCAATGTGTGTCATCCAATGCTTGTGACACATCTTTGGGCTCTATCTGCGAGATGAAGTATGTGAACATTGCTTCTTGTTGAGTTAAGGATCTTGTCTTGACACCTTCTCTCATGTCTCCAATGACAAGTTATGGTGGATGATCTCTCGGCCATCTTACGTCGAGGTTGAAGTAAGTTAGTTTGGATTGATCGACTTGCGGTTGTGTTCTTTGTGGTCGCTCTCTCGTGATCACTCAAATTGCAGATTTTCCAGGCTTTTTGAGATTCACTATCTCATCTTCTTACAATTGATAATCCCCGCTTCGGCTTGAAAGATAGGGACTCTTCTCGTAAGGTTGGATGTTTCAACTATCACCGTGACTCTTTCAAGGTCTTCTCCATTTATGTTTGGCTCATCGAATACTACATGAATGGATTCTTCTCAGAACCATAGTTCTTTTGTTGAGTATTCAGAGGCTTTGCTTTCACTGAGTATCTGAAGATACCTCATCGACTTTAGCATCAAAAGCCTTTAGGTTATCTTTGCCATTATTATGGATGAAGCATTTACAACCAAATATCTGAAATATGCAACATTTGGTTTTCTTCCAGTCCAGATCTCATAGGAGTCTTTGTCACCGCCTATTTATCATACATCTGTTTTTTGGTGTAGCAGGTGTGTTGATTGCTTGACCCCAAAACCTTTTTGGTAACCCCGTTGGCTAACATGGTCCTTGCTGCTTCTTTGAGGGTTCTGTTTCTTCTTTCTGCAACTCCATTCTGCATGTGGAGTCCTTGCGGTGATAGTTCATGACCAATACCATTCTCAACACAAGATCTTGAGTTATTATTCCATTGACAAACTCGGTTCCTCTATCTGATCTTATTTTGATAATGGTTTGACTCTTCTCATTTTGTATCCTCTTCATCACCTTGTGGTAGCTTTTGTAGAGTTTCTTTCTTCTTGCACATGAATATTGTCCATGTATATCTTGAGTAGTCATCTACTACTACCAAGGTGTATTTCTTTCCACTTATGCTTGCTTTGGTTCCACTTTGGGCCAAATAGATCCATATGAAGCAGATGCAATATTCTTGTTGAGGATGGGCAAGTCTTTTCTTGGAACGACGACTTGATTTGTTTTCCCTTCTGACATGCATCACATATACTCTCCTTCTTGTATACTGAGTCTGGAAGTCCTTCCACAAGATGACTTCTTGCTAGCTTATTAATCGTTTTGAAATTCAGATGACTCAGCTTTTTGTGCCACAGCCAACTTGATTCAAATGCTCTTTGCTAGTAGACAGGTGCTGGGTGTTGCAGTTGACCAATCCACTACATACATATTTCTCTGTCTGCATCCTTGCAGCACAACTTCATTAGTTTCAACATTTTTGATTTGGCATATTCCCATGTTGAATCCAACATTGTAGCCCTTGTCGCAGAGTTGACTAATGCTTAGTAAATTGAAGTTTAGTCCTTCAACATATGCAACATCTGTGATTTCTAAACCATTCCTCTGGATGGATCCAATGCCTCTTATTTCACCAGGAGCTTCATTTCCTCCAAATATGACTTTGGCTCCTTTGACTTCCTTGAATTTTGATGATTTCTCTTATTTCTGTCATATGTCCGGAATGACCGCTATCCATGTACCAGGTTCCTTGGCACTCACTTGTTCCTTGAACCCGCAATCAAGGAAATTAAGTTTTAGGTACCCATTCTTGTCCTGGTCCCGAGTGTTAGATAAATGTTTTTATCATGATTTTGATGATTTTGTTCTAAAGAGTTTTTATACCAAAACAATGTCCCTAAATGTTGTCCTAACACTTCCAATCGATCTAAAATGTTTTTACTATTTTTTGGAGTATTTCTTGAAGTTTATTTTCGATTTAAAATTGGACAACACTTTTGTTTCAGCTCGACCGGTCGCCCATAGGGCAACCCGTACTGAGTTGAGTTTTGAAACAGAAAAATGGGACGTAAGAAAAAAAAGAGCGAGCGACCGGCGACCAGGTGGGCGGCCGGTGTGGTCGACCGGTCGGCCGTGAGCGACCTGCACTGCAAGTTGGATTTTTGTTCCGCACTTCTCTGTTTAAAAAAACGCTCAAGGGCAACCGGTCACAGGTGAGGGCGACCGGTCGCACCCCCTTCGACCGTCCCCTGTGTAAAAATTCGCGAGAATTCAATTTCAATCTTATCTCTGCGCGACGGTCGAACCCCATGTTTGACAAAGAAACTATCCGTTGCGTTTTTTGAGACTTTTCCCTATTTTGTGGGATTGATTTCTAACAGACTATATTGATGATTTTAAATGGTTTCTTTTGCAGCAAAATCACTCCCCAAGGAGGAGCCAATGTCCGGAAATCAAAGCCAAGACCTCTCCTATAAATAGAGGCTTCATTCAAGCAACAAGACACAACACAATATACAAGCAAAGAGCATACAAAGCAAACACTTTCATATATCTTGTTGTATTAGCCTAAGCACTTTCACTTGCACAAATTTGAGGTCTAGGCTCTCAATTCTTGATTACACTTGTACTCATATTGTATCAATCATTATTGAGTTGTAATCTTGATTTTGGTCATCATTCAACACAAGACATCCTTGTGAGTATTCTTGTGGTAAGAATACACTTGGGTGATCTAGGTGATAGGTGTTTGAAGGTTGTGGTAATCTTCAAAGGTGTTGTAAGAGGGTTGTGGTAATCCTCAAGGTGTTGTAAGAGGGTTGTGGTAATCCTCAAGGTGGTGTAAGAGGATTGTGGTAATCCTCAAAGTGGTGAAGGAGGGTTGTGGTAATCCTCAGGTGTTGTATTAATTTTTGGTAAATTAATAAAATCTTTTCTTTCTTTTTGAAATCCATCCCGGAGATCTTGGGGTGGTAGAGGATTAGGCCCTAGGTGGGTTGAACCTCTTTAAATCGACGAGTGTTGTTTTATTTCCGCATTTACATTCTCGTCTTTGGTTGATTATTCGAAAAAGAGGGCAAAATCTGAAAAACCTAGATAATCTATTCACCCCCTCTAGATTATCGTAGCCACTGACTAACAAGTGGTATCAAAGCCAAACTCTTTGGCTAGCTCGTTCGAGTAAAGAGGAAAGATCCATGGCTACGAATGACGCTTATCTCACCACCGCGCCTCCACCAACAAGCCACCATTGTTCGACGCCAACAACTACGCATTTTGGAAAGACCGTATGGAGTGCTTTACAAGGGTGCGGATTTGACATATGGAATGTGGTTATTGAAGGAGTTGATCAACCAACAAAAAAATGGAGGATGGCACCTCGACTCCTAAACCTTTCAAGGAGTTCGATGAAAATGATAAGAAGGCTTTCTCTCTAAATGGTAAGGCCTTAAATATTTTGCATTGCTCACTTACCGCCACCGAGTACAATCGCACACGAGGCATAAGGTCGGCACATGAGGTTTGGGAAAAATTGGAGACTATATATGAAGGGACAAAGAAGGTCAAGCAAGCTAGAAAGACCATGCTTGTTAAAGACTTTGAAAACTTTAACATGTATGATGGTGAAAGCATCTCCAAGATGGTGGAAAGGCTTGACAACATTGTCAATCCTCTTGTGGCCCTCGGTAAAGTCATCTCCGAAGAAGACAAAGTGACTAAGGTATTGAATGCTCTTCCCGGCTCATGGTCCGAAAAAGGTGACGGCAATCACGGAAGCACAAAATCTTGAGACACTCAAGTTTGACGAGCTCATCGGGAACCTCCTCATCTATGAAGTCTATCTCGAGGAGAGGAAAAATACCAAACCAACCATCAATCAATCGGGTATGCAAAATATTCCTAAAGGTCTTGCTTCCTCTTCTAATAATGCATACTATGATAATGATGATGATGATGAGGAGACGGCCGCACTTGTTCGAAAATTTGCAAAATTTGTGAATAAAAATAAAGCAAGAAAACCAAGAGATAATGCTTGCTTTAAATGCGGAAAACCCGGCACTTCATTGCCGATTGCCCAAAGCTCGATGAAGAGGAGCAAAAGAAAAGGAAGCCTTTTACAAAAAGAAGGCTCTAAATGCGGAAGTCAAAACATGGGATGAACTACTCGAAACAACCGATGAGGAAGGAGAAACCGAACACGGTCTCATGGCTATAGACAGCGAAAACAATGAGGTAATAGGGGCTATAACAACCATGGAGGATTCGAAATGGCTCGTGGACAGCGGATGTTCACGCCATATGACCGGGAGGAGAGAGCTTTTTACCAACATCAAGCTCCAAGAAGAGGGTATGGTCATGTTCGGCAATGGCAAAGGAAAAATTCTTGGAAATGGAGAAATTGGTAACTCTTCTTTCTCTCTTTGTAATGTTCTTCTTTAGTAGAAGGGCTTAAGTTTAATTTGATAAGTGTTAGCCAACTTTGTGATTCAAATTATGATGTTTCTTTTAATAAAGAAAAATGCCTTATTCTTAAAAATGGTAATATTATTTGTGAAGCAAATAGAAAAGGCAATCTTTACAAAATTTGTACTAGTGATTTGGTTAGTCAAAATGTTTCTTGTCTTGTCGCCAATAATGATTTAACAAGTTTATGGCATAGGCGACTCGGACATGTTGGATACAAGAATTTGAAAAATATTTACAAAAACCAACATGTAAAAGGACTACCCAAATTGAATTTTGAAAATCTTGGCTTATGTGACACTTGTCAAAAGAACAAATTAGTTAAGAGTAGTTTTAAACCCAAAATGAAATTTCCACTACCAAACCCCTACAATTGCTTCACCTTGATTTGTATGGGGATATTGGTACGGCTAGTCTAAGTGGAAAACATTACACTTTTGTTATAGTCGATGATTTTTCGAGATATACTTGGGCTCTTTTTCTTACAAATAAAAACGATGCCGTTAATGAGTTTGTTAAGTTGTGTAGACTTATTGAGAATGAAAAAGAAGATACTATCAAGTCTATTCGAGCGATCGAGGTGGAGAATTTGACGGTGAATTTAGAGTATTTTGTGAAACCAAAGGATATGCTCATAATTTCTCGGCTCAAGGACACCTCAACAAAATGGAGTAGCCGAACGGAAAAATCGAACATTACAAGAAATGAGTCGATCCATGCTCAATGAATTTTCACTTCCAAAGTATTTTTGGGCCGAAGCCGTAAGTACCGCTTGCTATGTCATTAACCGAGTTTATATTCGTCCTAATATGAATAAAACTCCATATGAGCTTTGGAAAGGAAGAACTCCAAATATTAGTTATTTCAAAATATTTGGATGTAAGTGCTTTATTTTGAATACTAAGGATCAATTGGACAAACTTGATCCTAAGGCCGAAGAAGGTATATTTATGGGGTATTCAACCAAGAGAGCAAAGCATATCGGGTTTACAACAAGACTAGCATGGTTGTTGAAGAATCCATTCATGTCAAATTTAATGAAGCCTCGGGTGTTGAAAGAATACCGAATGACGATAGTGATGAAGAGGATATTGTTGAACCTATTGTTCAAAGTGATGCTCATAATGATCAACCTTCAAGTTCAAATGTTCCTCAAGAAGATAGGGGTGATACTTCGAATCTTCCCGTAGCATTGAAATTTAAGGAGATCACCCAAAAGATCTTATTATTGGTGATCCCCTTGATAAAGTAATGACTCGAAGGAATTTTGCCGAGAAAGCTCTTATATCTCAAAAAGAGCCTAAAAATGCTAAGGAAGCTATTGAGGATGAAGATTGGTTTTTGGAAATGCAAGAGGAGTTGAATCAATTTGAAAGAAATGATGTATGGGAATTAGTACCTTGTCCTCCATCTCAAACAATCATTGGTACAAAATGGGTATTCCTAACAAACTTGATGATCAAGGCAACATTGTTCGAAATAAGGCAAGGTTAGTAGCTCAAGGGTATTGTCAAGAAGAAGGTATTGACTATGATGAAACTTTTGCACCCGTAGCACGTTTAGAAGCTATTCGTATTTTACTTGCCTATTCTTGTTTCAAAAATTTCAAACTTTACCAAATGGATGTTAAATCCGCTTTCTTAAATGGTATTATTCAAGAAGAAGTCTATGTAAAACAACCTCCGGGGTTTGAAAATTTTTCTAGGCCTAATGATGTTTATAAACTTAAAAGGCTTTGTATGGTTTAAAACAAGCACCCCGTGCATGGTATGATAGACTTAGCTCTTTTCTTTTTGCAAAATGGTTTTACAAGAGGTAAAGTTGATACTACACTCTTTGTTTTTGAAAAAGGGCAAGATTGTTTACTTGTGCAAATTTATGTTGATGATATTATATTTGGTGCTACTAATGAATCTTTGTGCAAGAAATTCTCCAAGTTAATGCAAGGTGAATTCGAGATGAGTATGATGGGGGAGCTAAACTTCTTCCTTGGACTTCAAATTAAGCAATGCCAAGAAGGTATTTATATTTCGCAATCAAAGTATACAAAAGAACTTTTGAAGAAGTTCGGCATTGAAGAAGGAAGAACCGTCTCGACTCTATGGCAACCAATGTCAAAATTGACAAAGATGAAAAAAGGCAAGTCGGTTGATGAATCCAAGTATCGAGTATGATTGGTAGTTTACTTTATTTAACCGCTAGTAGACCGGACATTCTTCATGCCGTATGCCTATGTGCTCGTTTTCAAAGCAATCCCAAAGAATCTCATATGAGTGCCGTTAAAAGGATTTTTCGATATTTGAAAGGCACCATTCAATATGGCTTATTTTATCCAAAGAATGAAAATTTCTCTCTTAAAGGTTATAGTGATTGGACTATGGGAAATATTGATGATCGGAAAAGTACTTCCTGATCATGTCAATTTTTAAGCGATTGCCTAGTTTCTTGGTTTTCAAAGAAGCAAAATCTGTGTTTCTCTTTCAACGGCCGGCCAATATATTTCCGCCGCATTTTGTTGTACTCAACTTCTTTGGATGAAACAAACCTTAGCGGATTACAAATGCTCTTTTGAAAACGTACCTATCTTTTGTGATAATGTATCCGCTATAAATATTGCTCAAAACCCGGTTCATCATAACCGTACTAAACATATTGAGATTCGACATCATTTTCTAAGGGATTGTGTCTCAAAACGAAAAATTGAGATATCTTTTGTTCCATCTCAAGATCAATTAGCGGATATTTTCACAAAACCGCTAACTTCCGAGACTTTTTGCGTCGTCTGAGCTCGGTTAGGCATAATGCATATTGAATGAAATTCACGTTTGTATTTTGCACGTTTTTAAAACTTAGGGGCGAAAAATCGGATTTTCGGTTGAAAATTCGGATTTTGGAAAATTTGCAAAACAAGGTTGAAGAGGTTGAGGGCAACCGGTCGCCCTCAACGACGACACGGCCGCCTCAACCACGACCGTCGCCTAAGCCATTTTTGGTTTAAAATCGTTACGTCTTTGAGCATTAGTCTTTTTCACTCATTTTGGCCATTTTTCGTCCCCTTTGCCAAATGCACACTATTGTCACTCAAAATTGATTTTTATGCATTCCATTTATATCTTGGACCGTATATAGCATGTTTATCATCATCATTGCTCATCCTTTCCGATTAAATGGTAAGATTTTTCCTTACTTTGCTCAATTGGGTTGAACCTCGAGTTTATGGCCTTTCTTGTATATTACTTGATGAAATTATTTTATGATCATGATGAGCTTAGTTGTTATGCTGTTTTTTGTATGATAATTGGTATGATTTGGTGATGAAATTTTTTTGGCTTGGATCATTTACAAGGGCTATATACAACTCTTTTTATTTTTCACGCCCACAATGTGTTCGATGAAATGTTTCAATGAAAATTTCAACTTCTACATGATTCTCTCGCTTCCAAAAGTCTTCTATACTCTTTGAGATCATGTTTTGGGAAATAAAACGGGCGTATGAACTCTTCATGATGCATTTCTCCCATTTTCCTTGGTTTTTAAGCCTAAAATTGCTCAATGGTTGATAAATCGTCTCTTTGGCGCACTTTGATATATCTATGATGTTTCTATCATCCTAACATTCTTTTTGATGATTCCAAAGGGGAGAAACAGAAATTGGCTCGTTAGCTCAAAGAAGCCAATAAAAGCTCATAATAGAAGCTACAAGCTATGGCTTTTTAAGGCCATAAGTTGTGAAGAAAACTTAGTCCAATGGTTGTTTTATGGACTTTATGGACTTGTTTGCATGGACATTAAGTATTTGTGACAGGGGAGCTTCTAAGCTCATGAAGTTATTGTTTATTTTTGTAAAAGCTTGTGCTTCTAGCTTATGCAATAATTCTTCTTAATGTGCTTGTTGATAGGGGGAGCGTTTGTAAAATGTTTTTAAACGGATAGTTTACTCTTAAACCGGAAAATTATTTTGCTTTTCGAAATCGTCCTCTTGAAAATTGTTTTGGTTTGTAATCATCAAAAAGGGGGAGTTTGTTAGATAAATGTTTTTATCATGATTTTGATGATTTTGTTCTAAAGAGTTTTTATACCAAAACAATGTCCCTAAATGTTGTCCTAACACTTCCAATCGATCTAAAATGTTTTTACTATTTTTTGGAGTATTTCTTGAAGTTTATTTTCGATTTAAAATTGGACAACACTTTTGTTTCAGCTCGACTGGCCGCCCCCATAGGGGCAACCCGCACTGAGTTGAGTTTTGAAACAAAAATGGGACGTAAGAAAAAAAAGGGCGAGGCGACCGGCCGACCAGGTGGGCGACCGGTGTGGTCGACCCGACCGGCCGGAGAGCGACTTGCACTGCAAGTTGGATTTTTGTTCCGCATTTCTCTGCTTCGTAAAAACGCTCAAGGGCAACCGTCATAAGCGAGGGCGACGGCCGCACTTCTTCGACCGTCCCCCCGCGTAAAAATTCGCAGAATTCAATTTCAATCTTATCTCTGCGCGCGACCGGTCGAACCCATGTTTGACAAAGAAACTATCCGTTGCGTTTTGATGACTTTTCCCTATTTTGTGGGATTGATTTCTAACAGCTATATTGATGATTTTAAATGGTTTCTTTTGCAAAGCAAATCACTCCCCAGGAGGAGCCAATGTCCGGAAATCAAAGCCAAGACCTCTCTATAAATAGAGGCTTCATTCAAGCAACAAGACACAACACAATATACAAGCAAAGAGCATACAAAGCAAACACTTTCATATATCTTGTTGTATTAGCCTAAGCACTTTCACTTGCACAAATTTGAGGTCTAGGCTCTCAATTCTTGATTACACTTGTACTCATATTGTATCAATCATTATTGAGTTGTAATCTTGATTTTGGTCATCATTCAACACAAGACATCCTTGTGAGTATTCTTGTGGTAAGAATACACTTGGGTGATCTAGGTGATAGGTGTTTGAAGGTTGTGGTAATCTTCAAAGGTGTTGTAAGAGGGTTGTGGTAATCCTCAGGTGTTGTAAGAGGGTTGTGGTAATCCTCAAGGTGGTGTAAGAGGATTGTGGTAATCCTCAAAGTGGTGAAGGAGGGTTGTGGTAATCCTCAGGTGTTGTATTAATTTTTGGTAAATTAATAAAATCTTTTCTTTCTTTTTGAAATCCATCCCTGAGATACTTGGGGTGGTAGAGGATTAGGCCTAGGTGGGTTGAACCTCTTTAAATCGACGAGTGTTGTTTTATTTCCGCATTTACATTCTCGTCTTTGGTTGATTATTCGAAAAAGAGGGCAAAATCTGAAAACCTAGATAATCTATTCACCCCCTCTAGATTATCGTAGCCACTTGGACTAACACTGAGGGGTTAGAATTATAAGATGATCCAACCAACCTATAGCCAAATGATTTGACTCTAAGAGGTTGCCATCTATCGATGCCATAATCATAATCAATCCTGGCAAATTGCTTGGGAATCTAGGTTCATACAAATTGTCTCTTTTGTCGTATGCCGCATATGTGTTTTAGCAATTGCCTTTCTTGGGTAATTGTGGTGTCTTTGAGTGTAGTGCCTAGGTGCATATGTGTCTTGATGAAAGCTCTTATGCTTTTGGAATGGCCTTTGTTGAGTTACAGGCCTTTGCCATTTGGGCTTGTATTCCATAAGTCTAGGTGATAGTTCACATTATTCCATCGACTTGGCTTGGATATTTTCTACCATTCCCTTCATATGTATTTCTTTTATGAGTTTTCTTCTGGGATTTTTGGTAGCTCGCTTCTTCTTTCTGAGTATTTTTCGTTTGGAGTCTCATTTGAGGACTCGGCCAATCTCTTCTCACTGTATCCTTTCAAACTCTCAACTCGGTCGTTTTCCTTTTCCTTTGTAACCAAGGCCAGTTTGCTTAGTATTGTGCTTTGGATTGAAAGTGTGTGCATCATTTAGAGTTTTGGATTTTTCAGATTCTTCATGACTTGAAGATCCTTTTTCCAAAATTACTCTTGAGGTTTGACATGGCACAAAGGAATTAAATCCTAAGCTGTCTTGTCTCCACATTCTCTTTGACTCATAATAAGATCATCCAATGATTTAGATGCCTTAGTGAATGAGGCAATAACATTTTTGAGGTCATTCTCCCTCTTTTCTATAGCGGCAATTTCTGCTTATTAATTTAGCATTTTCACCTTTAAACTCTTATTCTCATCGGCTATTTGACTTAGAGTACTCGGCTCCTTAGTCGGCTTTGAGTTTTGACTTTTGAGTAGGTCAAGCCTCATTCAATAGTGTGTGTGAGGTTTTAATGTGCTCAAAATCTTTCATCATTTTGCCTAATGAATCATAAAGATCAAATGGGTGATGAAGTGTGTGTGTCACGATCACTATCACTAGTGTATGAGCTTGTTGAGTTAGATTGTACCTCATCTTCTTGATCTTGTTCTTTGGCCATTAAGCGGATCAAGGCTTCTTCTTCGTAGTCACTTGAGTAGTCGGCTTCACCGCTCTCTCGAGTCAGTTGTCTCTCTTGACTTGGGTTCTCGTGATCTCTGCAACCATCATTGCTTTTTTCTCTCTTGTCTTCTTTCTCTCAAAGACCTTTCTTTCTTCTTCGTTTACATTTGTTGACTACAGGATATGAGCAATCAATGGCATAGTGACCTGGTTGTCTACAATTCCAACATAGATATTCACCTTTTGCTCGACTCTTTCTATTCTTGAGTTGTCAACCCTTTGATACTCAACTTGTTGATGATCTGTTCTCTTGGTTGGCCTATCATCCCTTGATTTAGAGGAGCCGAGTGTCTTCCGGAGGATTCACCCTTTCCTCTCTTGTAGTTCTTGTTAAAGAACTTGTTAAATCTTTTAACCATTAGGGCTATTTCTTCCGGGTCAATTGCCTCTTTGACTTGACTCTCCTTCCATCTTTGACAACTAGAGCAAATTTTTGGGTGTACAGTCTCTTTCCTGGTCTTTCCTTCTCACTCAAACTCATAGGCTTTGAGGTCCGAGAATAACTCATGGTTGGATGTCTTTGATAGGTCCATGGAATGTCTCGATGCCATGACCTTCATCTCCCATTCACCGAAGACTTTTCGGGATCTTCATACACATTTCTTCGTGTATATTCCTTTCCAAGTGTAGACGACTCATTTGTGATTTCAGAATCGAGCATCTAGTTGATCCAGGTTTTCTCCTGAGATCATTTTAAAGTTCTCAAATTTTTGTACAACCACTGAAAGTTTGTTTTCTTTGATTTGCTCCGAGCCTTCACAAATCAATGTCGGTTTGTCCTGATTTCCTTAGTCAAGTTTTTGCAAGATTTCACTTTATTGAACATGGCTTTGTCCAAGGTTTTGTAGAGAATATCCTTGGCTACATTGTCCAGGTTGTATCTTTTTCTCATCATCATTTGTCCACTCGATTCTTGGTTTTTCAACCATGATCGTCCGATCTTTGCATCTTCTTCCCCTTCACCGCAACTCTTCGTATAACCGTGTTCACCTTTAATATTTGCGGAGGCCCATCTTCTATCACTATCCACATCTCATCATGTAATCTTTGATAGATGAGCTCGCATACGAATTTTCCAATCATCAAATTCTTCAATGGTGAACATAGGAATGCGTGTTAGATTTGCTTCCATGATGATAACTTTTTAATGATAGAAAAGAGTTTTGAAAGATTAAGTACTAAAGCGGACTTTTGAAAAAGTTTGAGATCTAGTTCATAACCGGTGCGGAGGGTTCAATGAACCAACTCGCTCCGATACCACTTGTAGGTCCCAAGGGGTGTAAGTGTAAGGTTTAGAAGGGGGTTGAATAAACCTTACCAAATTTTCGATTTAGGCCTTTTAAATCTCTGAGTTCTACACAACAGTGTGTCTTGATGGACATCGAATTAGTCACTCAAGAGAGTTAATCTCTCAACAGACTCACCGTGAGTATTAGTAGTAGAGTAACTCAACTTTGGTGTGGCTATAATTTGACTTAGTCATGGTTTTGTTTTCACAATGGAAGACTTAACACCCTTAAGTTTGTTTAAGCAAGTTTTTACAAAATTGATTTAGTACTTATAGATTATCGGATGGATAGCAAATTTATCACAGATATAAGCAATTAAGAGTGCGAGATATTTAAATCTTTGTAAAGTAAATGACACAAAGAAAGTTTTATAGAGGTTCGAAGATGGGGTAATTCTTCTACTCCTCTCTTCTCCAACTCTGGGAGGAATCCACTAAGTAATGATCGGTTTACAAAGTGGTAACAGTCCGGATACAAGTCTTGATCACAACAATGACTTGATCCTTTGGGACTCGATCAGACGCCTTGATCACTCGGTGGCTTCGTGCGACTCGAAGCTTTCTTCACAGGGCACTTGCTTGCTACTCAAACACTTGCTCAAGCACTTTGGATTTGATCACGAAGCCCTCCAAACGCTTAAGACTTGGTTCAGACTTGAACCTTTCTACAATCCTTCTTGGAGTGTAGACCCTTGTTTTCGATAGTTTCCTCTTCAACGATTGAAGTTCTCTTTCCTTCACAAGGTAAGTGTTGGATTGATGTTCTTCGAGATGTAGGCTTGAGGATTGAGAATATTTCAATTTTGATAAGCTTGTAAATCTCACGTGTGTGTCATCCACGCATCATCTTCTCTCAATCAACCTCCTCGACTTTTTATAGTGAACTTTCAAAAATTTGCCCGTTGAAGAGATAGGCTCATTTTTGAAAATCACTTTGCGATCGTTGGTTTGCACTTCTTGGAATTGCCATTTCCTCGTATGAAATGTTTTATCACCTTTTCGAGTTCGACACGGTGTAGTGCTTCCCATTGTTCATTTCTTTGCACGCTTCGGGTGAGCACTCCAAGAAAGGTAGTATGAAGATATTACTTGTTTAAGTAAATCTCTTGATTTACGTACAGCAACGTTCTTTTTCGATTATCTCGACTTGACCGCATTTCCTCGCTTTCCCCAGGTGACTTAGAGTCGCCTTCCAATCATGGATGACTCTTCTTCTCGCACTTGACTTGAGACTTGGCTTCTGCTTTGAGTTGACTTGATGATGTTCCACTCACCGCATCTCACCGCTTCTTCAATCGAGTTCCTGTCATTTCTTCTTTGTTGTACTCACCGTTTGTCTCACAAAGAAGTTTTCCTTCAAGCCTTGATTGTCTTGCAAGTTGGAGCGTAGGCGACTTAACTCGGCTTGGCCACTCTAATTGTTACAATACATTTCAAAGCAAGAATTGGGGAGCCAACTTTCTATTCTAAGTTTTACATGGCATTCATCAAAATCTAAACAATAAAATTCCTAACACTAACTGCATGACTTTGTCTTTGAAAACGAAGCAATCATGGATTGGATGGCCTACCAAACGATGGTATTTGCAGTACTTTGGATCATCAACCCGCCCAGCTTCATCGGGATGTTTCTTTTCGGGTAATTCAATGAGGTTTGCCTTAAGCAAATCATCAAATATCCCAGAGACATCAGAGTCGAGGAATGGGTATTGTTTTGCTTGCATTTCCCTCAGAGTCAACTTTCTTTGCTCTCTCTCTTGAGGAGTGTCTTTCTTTTCATTAGCCTTTGCATTTGCACTGCCCTTGAACTTGATAGGTGTTGTGTTAACCGCCATGGATTCTTTGTTTGGAGCTTTAGACGAGAACTTGCCCCCTTTCTTGGATTCATATCGCTCTTTGGATCTCTGAGACTCTTGGATGGGTGGCCCTTCAACTCCACTTGCAGCCATACTTAATTCCATATCATGAGCCCGAGTAGCCAACTCTTCAAATGTTTTCGGCTGGATCCCCTAAAGGATGTATCGAAGACCCCAATGCATTCCTTGGATGCACATCTCAATAGCCGAAGCTTCTGACAACCGGTCTTTACAATTGAGGCTCAAATTCCTCCATCGGTTGATGTAGTCAATGACAGGTTCTTCCTTCCACTGACGAGTATTTGTAAGCTCGATCATGCTAACTGTCCGCCGAGTGCTGTAAAATCGGTTGAGAAACTCCTGTTCTAATTGCTCCCAACTATCAATCGAGTTTGCTTCCAAGTTAATATACCAATCGAATGCGTTGCCCTTCAAGGATCGGACAAACTGTTTTACGAGGCGATCTCCATAAGTCCCAAAGATCATTGCGGCGTTTCGACAAAGTGAGCCACATGTTGTTTTGGGTTGCCCTTGCCATCAAATTGTTGGAACTTCGGAGGTTGGTAACCGGGCATCTTCAAGTTGTCAATCCTTTGCGTATATGGCTTGGCATAAGTCATAGACGACTTGGAACTTCCATCGAACTTGTCCTTAATAGTCCCCATAATGAACTCCTTAAGTTGGTCGATCGAATCACCCATCGACGAGACTTGCAACTCATTTTCTGGAGACTTCTCTTTTTCATTTGGTCGTTGCTTCATGGATGTCTCGACCTCCTCATGTGTTTCAACTTGCTTGCCCATCGCACGGCTTGTATCAACACCATCTATTTTGTTCATCAGCTTTACAATTTGCGAGTCTTGTTCTTTGACATGATTGACGAGTCCATCAATGACCCTCGTCAAACTTGCGATTTGTTCTTCAAGTGATGTAGCATTCGTCATCATAGCGGGTGCTATGTTTGAGCAACTTGATGTCGAGCGGGAGATTGGGGATGGAGCATCATCTCTTAAGTCTCCATCATCTTCAAGATGAGTTAGATTTGCTTTAGCTCGCACTGGAGTCTTCTCAAAGGATGTACTTAGCTTCTTGGACATACTCCTTGTAGTGATACCAATACTTTTACTTGTGTCACCTGAAGAGTTTGAAGAAGTAGCTTTTGTTGATGTGGTTTTGCGGGTAGCCATCGTGATACTTCAAGATTTGTTGAGGAAAAGAGATGAGAGGTAGAGATTGTCCCACTGGACGTGCCAAAAATTTGTAACACAAATTTTTATTGTCTGCAAAATAACAAACAAGAAAAAGCATACAAATTAAATATATATGAATCAAAATAAAAATATATAGGTTACAATCCCTATTTCTCATCTGATTCTTTTCTCCAAGAAAAATATCCGAGATTTGAGAGTTTGGAGTTGAACTCTTCAATCTGATCTTCTCCAAACTTGAATTTGAACTTCAATAACGTTAATTCGAGGGCTTGGCAGCTTGATCTCGAATCAAACGTGATATATTTGATGATATTTTACTTGGATATGAGAACTTCTTGGTGGAATTGTCCCTTTGATCTTCCTCCAAGATGAACTTGATATTTGACAACGTTAACTCGAGGGCTTGAAAGCTTATTCCCGAATCAAACGCCGTGATTTGAGTGGACTCCGCGATGAACGCCTTGAACACCGTGGATCTCCTTGAATATATTCTTCTTGACTTGAGAGAATTTACTCCACCGTCTTCTTGCTTGGATTTCTTCTCCTTGAATTGTGAATTAATTCCTTGAGAATGACCCCTATTTATACTTGTAGGAGAGGGGTCTTAGGAAAACTCATATGGCGAGGACTCTAATTTGATTGGTCCTTCAAATTTAATATTATTTCTTTAATCACCAATTGTGATAATTATCAAAAGAAATAATAATAAATCAAGATAAATCTTGATTTATAAGATTTTGACATTTGACAATCTTTAATTGGCCAATAAATATATATTAAAAATATCAATAAATTAACTATTTAAATTAGGAATTAAATTTAATTAATTTCCCAAATATAAATAGAAATTATAAAATTGATATTTAATATAGAATTTCACATGTGTCACCATTTGATTGGTGCAAATTTAATTTGTCTACAGCATCTATGTTGAATCTATTGATCATGAACTTAACAAAGATTGTCATGACTTGAATCACCAAGTTTATGAGGAAGCATACCAAGGTCATGAACCTGGGATGATTGAAATTGATGATGATACAGATGAAAATGAAGAAAATGATGATAAAGAAATGATGGGAATGATTCAACATTTAGTGATGGCTTTGAAGAGAGTGACTTTGAATATGATGATGTGTTGTTTGATGAGAATATTGATCAAGAGATTGAATGGGTTGGCATGAGAGATGAATCTTCACATGTGCTTGATAGAGGCAAAAAGTTGTTGAAAATTCAAGTGCGGACCATTTTGTGTCTTTAGCTAGAATCCAAACATAAAAAAGAGCAAAAGTTCACACCATCGATTTATGAAGATGATGCGGATGACCGATTTTGAATTTGATGTTGGCTTATGTTTCAAAACAAAATTGCAGATTTCGGGAGGCAGTGAGAAAGATATTCTATCAAGCAAGGCAAGCCCTTATAATTTACCAAAAACTATGACAAAAATTCAAGCCACTTGTGATTGTGGATAGGTTATATATGCTTCATTTAAATCTAAGAATGACAAAACTTTTCAAGTAAAGTCAATCAGGAGAGCACAATTGTTATAGCGCCCTAAGTTCTAAACATTGCACTTCAAAGTTTCTTGCAAAAAATATGAGCATCATCTTAGGAGTAATCCCGAGTGGCGTCAATTCAATGCAAGAAATTATGTCAACGAAAACCAAACTTCCTTGTCTATTTGGAAAATGTATAGAGCAAAGAAGCATGCAACAAAACTAAGCTATGGCACGAACTAGAACAATATGCCAACCTATGGAGATATTGTGAAGAGATCTATAGGACCAATCCCGACACGACAATAAAAATCAAATGCAAGCATATTCCAGGTTCTGAGACATGCACATTCAAGAGATTGTATATATGTTGGGGGGCCTTAAAGAAAGGGTTCAAGGTAGGACGCAAACCTGTTATAGGTCTAGATGGAACACACCTAAAGACATCAAAAGGTGGAGTTTTGTTATGTGTTGTAGGTATTGATGGAAATAATAACATGTATCCAATCGCATATGCTTTGTGGTTTTGAAAGAAAATACAAAGTCCTAGGTATGGTTTATTAGTCTTCTCATTCAAGACCTGGAAAATAGTTATGCATGGACTATTATTTCTGACAAGCTAAAGGGATTGATAAAGGCAATAGAGGATTTGTTGCCCCACGGTGAGCATAGATTTTGCTTAAGGCATATGTATAACAATTTCAAACAAAAACACAAGGGATTGCAGCTGAAAGATTTACTTTGGAGAGCTGCTTCATCAACTAGAGTTATAGACTTCAATAATGAGATGGAGAAGTTGAAGGTATGTCACTCAATTGCTTATGATTGGGTGAGAGAAAGGCCTCCAATGAATTGGGCGAGGTCACATTTTAGTACTTGGTCAAAATGTGATTTGTTATTAAACAATCTATGTGAAAGTTTCAACCATGTCATCCTAAAGGCAAGGAACAAGCCAATTATAACCATGTTAGAGATCCTTAGGGTGATTATAATGAAAAGAATTCATACAAAAAGAGATAAAGTGATGAAGTCTAATGGAGAAATTTGTCCTGCTGTGCAAAAGATCTTGGAGAATAATAAGAAAAGAGCTTATGAATATATTTTAGAGTGGAATGGTCATGATAAATTTGAAGTTAAGGGATGGCTTGGGGACAAATGGACTGTGGATTTAACTTCTAAAACTTGTAGATGCAAAAAGTGGGATCTTACTGGAATTCCTTGTGTTCATGCCACATCTTGTATCTTTTATAGAAGAGAAAAAATTGAGGATTATGTTGAGCATTGGTATAAAAAGGACACATTTCTAAAATCTTATTCGCACTTGCTCAATCCTCTAAAAGGGCAAAAAGAGTGGCCTGACACAACATTACTTCCATTGATTTCGTGGCCTGAAAATATAAAAAAAGGTTGGAAGACCGCTAAAGCATGCCCGAAGGAAAGAACCAGATGAAAGAGGCCATAAGAAAATGTAGGTCCCAAGGGGTGTAAGTGTAAGGTTTAGAAGGGGTTGAATAAACCTTACAAAATTTTCGATTTAGTCCTTTTAAATCTCTGAGATTCTACACAAATTGTGTCCTTGATGGACAATCGAATTAGTCACTCAAGAGTTAATCTCTCAATGCACTCACCGAAATAAATAGATTAACTCATTGTTGGCTATAATTTGACTCAACCGTGGTTTTGTTTTCATGAAGACTTAACACCCTTAAGTTTGATTAAGCAAGTTTTTACTGACTTGATTTAGTACTTATAAATTATCAAATGGATAGCAAATTTATCGTGAGATATAAGCGATTAAAAGTGCGAGAATTTAAAAGTTCGAAACGTAAATGACACAATAAAATTTTTATAGAGGTTCAAGATGGGGTAATTCTTCTACTCCTCTCTTCTCCAACTCTGGAGGAATCCACTAGGTAATGATCGGTTTACAAAGTGGTAACAGTCCGGATACAAGTCTTGATCACAACAAACACTTGATCCTTTGGGACTCGATGCCCGAGAGACGCTGATCACTCACCAAGCTTCTCGTGCGACTCGGCCTTTCTTCACAGGGGCACGCCTTGCTACAATGACTCACTTGCTCAAGCACTTTGGATTTGATCACGAAGCCCTCCAAAAGCTTAAGACTTGGTTCACGCCTTGAACCTTTCTACAATCCTTCCGGAATGTAGACCCCTTGTTTTCGATTTTTCCTCTTCAACGATTGAAGTTCTCTTTCCTTCACGGGTAAGTGTTGGATTGATGTACTTGAAATGTAGGCTTGAGGATTGAGAATGTTTCGATTTTTGATAAGCTTGTATATTTCACGTGTGTCATTCATCCTTCTTCTCAAACAAACTCCTCGACCTTTTATAGTGAACTTTCAAAAATTTGCCCGTTGAAGAGATAGGCTCATTTTTGAAAGTCACTTTGCATGCGATCGTTGGCTTGCGTTCTTGGAATTGCCATTTCCTCGTATGAATTGTTTTATCACCTTTTCGGAGTTCGACACGGTGTAGTGCTTCCCATTGGTTCATTCCTTTTGCACGCTTCCTCGGGGTCGAGCACTCCAAGAAAAGTGGTATGGAGATATTACTTGTTTAAGTAAATCTCTTGATTTACGTCGGCAACGGTTCTTTTGCGATTATCTCGACTTGATTGCATTTCCTTGCTTTCCCCCAGGTGACTTAGAGTCACTTCCAATCATTGGATGACTCTTCTGTCACTTGACTTGAGACTTGGCTTCTCTTGAGTTGACTTGACTGATGTTCCACTCACCGCATCTCGATTGCTTTCTTCATCAATTCTGTCTGCTTTTCTTTGTCGTACTCAATGTCTCTCGGCAGAGTTTTCCTTCAAGTCTTGATTGTCTTCTTGCATGTTAGGGCGTAGGCGACTTAACTCGGCTTGGCCACTCTAATTATTACAATACAATTTACAACAAGAATTGGGAGCCAACTTTCTATTCTAAGTTTTACATGTCATTCATCAAAATCTAAACAATAAAATTCCTAACAATTTCCCCCTTTTTGATGATGCCAAAACTTAAATCATACAAAGATGCAAATAACAAAGATACATACTGAGATAGTGTATTGACATAGAATGTATCTTGCGAGAATCAATCTTTTTATTGATCATATCATTCTTGTACTTAACACAATCAAGTTGTTTACAAGGTGTATCGAGTATATAATTGTCTTCACAAAAATAGAAAATTTATAGCTTTATTACGAAGACTTACATTGTATGTATTTACATATAAAATACACGAGGGTTGGACAAAGAACACTTCATCTCCTTCGCTTCTCCTTCTTTCATCTTGATCAAGATCTTCTTCTCTTCTTCTCTTCTTCTCGTCATCATCGCCTTCTTTTTCTTCTCATATGCTTTTCTTGCCTTCATCTATTCTTATTCTTTCCTGTCTCTCCCGCCATAGCCGAGTTTGTCTCTTGTTTTCTTCTTCTATTCTTTTTGCATACTCGGCGTTAGCTTTGGCCACTCGCAAATTTGCCACTTGGTCAAGCCCACCCAAGATCCCTCATTTCTTTCCTGGATCTACGTATTCAATATTCTTGGGCGAGGCCTAGGTCCGAAGCTTCTTCCTCCACTGCCGCTTCTTCCTCTACCTGGGCGTATCTTTGTCTTGATCGGGGTCTTCTTTTTCCAAATGATTGACTAGCGAGTGACCAAAGCAGAGTGATCATTTAAGTCTCTGCTGTCTGTCGCCTTCTTCACATAATGTGAGACCCTTTTCCCAAGACAGTCCCAAGCTTGAGCCATGGACATATTTGCAAAATATCCTTCGATTCGAGCGTTTTGAATTCAGCAACTGATCTTGCTCTGTCCCGACATCCGAAATGGCATACGTGTCTCTGCCAACTGGAATGCCTCCATGTTCTTTCAAGATGTTCATCACCCTGCATCCATTCTTCCTTCCACTTCCTTCATCCCTGCTTCAATTGCTTTTCTCTTCTCGGCCATGTAGATACAAGTGTTGGAGTGTTGGAGCGCAGTCACGGGAGTTTGTCTTGCTCATAATGTCGGTTGTGACAGGACCTTGTTGGGGTTTGTGCAATCATCAATGTTACATCTGCGATCCTTCCCCTCAACAAGTTTTCCTTTCTCGTTTTAGGACTTCCTCAATGATTTTCCCTTCTCACCGCTTCTCCTTTCTTTCACTTGATTTTGTTTGCTTTAAGGTATTCCTCTTCCCCCTTTTTGGCATCATCAAAGGATAGAGGAACCCCAGGGAACATCTTTGGCAAGCATGAAGTCGAAGTCTTCGATGGTTGAATTCGCTTCAAGTCTGCATTTGCGTTGTATGCGACGACGAATTGAGCGAGTAGCGTTGGATTCTCACAAATCAGCTTCATCTCGGCCATGAGAAGGCTGAATTTTCTTGTCATGTGTTCTTCCAAACGCTTTGTGTAAGTCCAAGCGACTACGATAATCTAGAGGGGGTGAATAGATTATCTCCATCTTTTCGATTTCGCCCTCTTTTTCAACCAAATGCTCAAACAAAATAATGAAGGTGCGGAATGTAAACAACACACGTCGATTTAAAGAGGTTCAACCCACCTAGGGCCTAATCCTCTACCACCCCAAAGATATCCGGATGGATTTCAAAAAGAAAAAAAGATTTTATTAATTTACCAAAAATTAATACAACACCAACTTACAACAACACCTTGAAGAGCACCACACTCTTCTTCAACAACACCTTCAAGATTATCACAATCTCTTTTGAAGATCACCACAATCTTCCGTCTTGAAGAGCACCGAACTCTCCAACACCACCTTTGGAGATTACCACAATCTCCCTTTGAAGATTACCACAATCTTCCTTCAACGGCACCTTTGAAGATCACCACAATCTTCAATCTTGAAGAATACCAAATTCTTCAACACCTCAAGAGCACCACACTCTTGAATACCTATCACCTAGATCACCCAGTGTATTCTTACCACAAGAATACTCACAAGGATATCTTGTGTTTGGTTGATGAATTACAATCAAGATTACACTTTGAAAAATATTACAACTCAAAAGTGCAAGTGTAATCAAGAATGAAAGCCTAGACCTCAAGATGTGAAAGTGATAGTACTTAGGCTATTACAACAAGAATATTGAAATGAATAACAAAGATTATGTGCTTGTGATATCTCTTGTTGTTTGTATCAAGTCTTGTATTTGATCCCTCAAGCCTTCATCTATTTATAGGAGAGCCTTCAAATTTGAATTCCAACATAGGCTCCTCCAAAGGCTCCTCCAAAGGCTCCTCCAACATAGGCTCCTTCATGGGCTCCTCCATGTTTTCTTTTGTCTACAAATAAGACAAAGAGATTAAAATAAATATGGTTGTCTCATAAGGATACAAAAATCAGATTATAGAACAATCCCACATTTTAAGGAAGAATGGTGGTCTGCCGCACAACGGTTATATTTTTCTTTGTCAAAGCATAGAGGCGGCCGGCCGCACGAAATAGAAGTTTGAAACATAAAGCACCAAAATAACACAGGCGACCGGTCGAAGGGCACCTCGACCGGCGAGCCTATGTGCGACCGGTTGCACAGACGATCAAATTTGAGAGTTCTCAAGTTTCATTTCACGAAACTTGTTCCCAGTGTACGGTCGCTCGCCGACCGGCCGACCTCCTCATTGACAAGTTGTCCGATTTTTATCAAAAATAAACCTCAAGAAATACTCCAAAAAATTCGTAAAAATATTTTAAACCGATCGGGAGTATTTAGGACAACATTAGAAATATAGTTTTGAAGAAATAAAACATTTACACAAAAAGTGTTGTCCGATATAAATTCCAATAAATACTCCAAAAATAGTAGAAACATTTTAGATCAATTGGGAGTATTAGGACAACATAATTTCAATGTAAAAACCCATTGACTTAAAAGCATTAAATGTGTTGTCCAATTTTATATCGAAAATAAACTTGAGGAAATACTCCGAAAAATATTAAAACCATTTTAAAACATTTAGGAGTATTTGGACAACCTTTAAAATCATTGTTTTGGTGTAAAATCAAAATCATCAAAAGTGTTGTCCAATTTATATCGAAAAATAAACTTGTAGAAATACTCCGGAAAATATTAAAACCATTTTAAATCATTTAGGAGTATTTGGACAACCTTTAAAACCATTGTTTTGGTATAAAACAAAATCATCAAAATCATGATAAAACCATTTATCAAACAATCTCCCCCTTTTTGATGATTACAAACCAAAACATTTTGACAAGGCCGATTTTGAAAACAAAACAATTTTAAGAGGCGATTTTGAAAACAAAACAATTTTACCGGTAAAAAGAACTATCCGTTGTGAGTGACAACATTCCATGCAATAAAAACACAAGGATGGGAGTAGAGATATTCAAACACATATAGCAAATGCTCCCCCTATCAACATGCACAACAAGAGTAATATAGAAGAACTTCAACATAATCTAAAATCTTAGCTTTTCGATATTGAGCTTAAGTATCAATAACTTAAAAGCTCCCCACAAAGATACATCATTAGAACCGTATATAAGTCCATACTACAACCAATGGACCATGATTCATACATAACCAAAATGCACCAAGTGGACAAAATATGATCCACAACTTATGGCTTTATGAAGCCATAGCTTATAGCTTCTTTTCATTAAGCATATCTTAGCTTTTATGAGCTAAAGAGCTTATAACCTGTTTCTCCACATGTTTCTCCCCCTTTGGAATCATCAAAAAGAATGTTAGCACGAGAAATACATCATATATTCATATCAAAGTGTGCAACAAAACCGATGTATCGAGCTATTTGAATAGTGAAGCTTATAAACCAAATAGGAGGGAAAAGTCGAATCATACGGCTTGTAGAAGCTTATGAAAAATCATTTCATTTGCAAGAACATGATCTCTATAAATATATGAGACTTTTGAAATCGAGAGAATCATGTAGGTGATGAATTTTTCATTGAAACGTTTTATCGAACACTTGCAAGGGCGTCAAAAATAGAAAAAGTTATATATAGCCCTTGTAAATGAAATCAAGCCAAGTTTTTCATCACCAAATACAATTTAACAAATATCATTCATCAACAATCAATAAGCTCATCACAAACATATATGAATCACATCAAGAAAAATACATATAAGCCACAAACTCGGTTCAACCCATTGAGCTAAAGATAGTGAAATTCTTACCATTCAATCGGTAAAGACGAGCAATGATGATGATAGTCGAGCTAGATAATCCCCAAAATATATAATTCATGCATCAAAACTCATTTGAAGTGAATTGTGTGTGAAATTTGCAAAGGGGACGAAAATGGACAAAATAAGCCAAAATGGCGAAGTGCCTGAAATGTAACTATTTTTAGCCAAAAATCATCCAGGCGACCGGTCCAGGCATGGGCGACGGCGAGCTAGTGGGCGACGGTCGCCGCCTCTGCGATCACATTATGGTTCTTTTGAAAAATCAAGTTTTATCCAAAAATCCGATTTTTCGCCCTAAGTTTTAAAAACGTGCAAAATGCAAACGTAGACCTCATTCAATATACATTATGTTATAATCAAGCTCGAAATGAGGTAAAATACTCGGCGGTGGGCGATTTAAAAGTCCGCGAGTTATCATTGAGACGGAATTAAACACATCTCAAGTTTTTTTTTTTTTGTTAAAATTCACAATCCCTTAAAAAATATATCGAATCTCAATATGTTTAGTTCGATTATGACGAACCAAATTTTGAATACGAATAACCGTATAATAGATATCAAACTTGTTATCCTCGAAAAATAAGAACGTTTTAAAGCTTTGGATACAACAAGTCATAAGAAGAAGTGCTTTCAAATATTTGAAAATTTCTTTTAATAGCACTTTAATGAGATTCGTTGGGATAGTTTTTGAAGTCGAGCATATAGACATAAGGCATATGGAATGTCGAGTCTATAGGAATAATACAAGAAAACATACCTCGAATTTGTTTGTCAACCGACATGCCTTTCTCAACCTTTGTCAATCTCTTCATTGATATCCATAGAGGTTGGAATGATTCTTCCTTCTTCAATGCCTAACTCCTTCAAGAGTTCTTTTGAAATGTAACCATCTACTTGGCATTGAATGATTTGAAGTCCAAGCAAGAAATCATGCTCATTTCAAGTACACCTTGCATCAACTTAGAAAACCATATCTTGCACAAATATTCATTAGTAGCACCAAAAATATTCTCATAAATATGCACAAGTTTAAACAATATTGTCCTTTTTCACAAACAAAGAGAGTAGTATCAACTTTACCTTTTGTAGAATCATTTTGCAAAAATAGCTAAGTCTATCAATTGTACAAGGCCTTTTATAAAAATCATTTGGCCTAAAATTTTAGACTCCGATAGACTTGTATTTGAATAAAACCATTTAGGAAGTTGGATTTAACATCCATTTGGTAAAGCTTGAAATTTTCTTTAAAACAAGAATGGGCAAGTAAAATGCAAATAGCTACTAAATGTACTATGAGTGCAAATGTTACAACAAAATTAATTACCTTCTTCTTGAAAATACCTTCGAGCTACTAACCTCGCCTTAGTTCGACCAATGTTGCCTTGGTCATCGAGTTTGTTCCGGAATACCCTTTTTGTCTTCTTCATCACTATCATCATAGGCCATCCAATTGATCTAAGGTGTTCATAATAGAACATTTACATCCAAATATTTTGAGGTAACTAATATTTGGAGTACTTCATTTCTCATCTACACAACTTAACAAACTCATTAACGGCATCGCTTATACAAGAAAAAATAGCCCAAGTGTAAAAACATGCTTCAATCATCAATCACAAAATTTCTTGCAAAAGAGCATAGTAGGAATAGACACTATATATATATATATAGATCATGAAGCAAGAAACACATACTATGCATTTAGAATATCATCAAGAGTCTAATAAATCATGCAAGTTCAAATAAGCTTAAGAAAGCTACAAAAGGTCTCTTTTGAAATTTGAGAATCCGATAGCATATAATTGAGACCTCATTTAAAAGAAGTATTTGAACAAAAGTTGACAAAGCAAATATGTGCAATCAAATATCGAATAATGCCTTTCAAAAAAAAATCTAAGAATCCTCGTAATGGCACTTGTATGAAACACTATGAAAAAACAAGCACATAGGCATATGGCAATACACAAGTAAACGTACCTCGATAATTTATGCCTTTTTCTTGACAAAATGATGAAAATGGCCATTTGTGAAAATATGTAGATCCTACACAATTCTTAAAACAAATCTAGCACAAATCATAATGATAGAAGTGTAGGCTAAGAGATATCACAAGTAAGCTCATGCCATAAAAATCCATAAGAGATGATCATACACTTTAGTCTACAAAAATGCACAAGAGTTTTAAAAACATCATATAAGGTCTTTTTTTTTTTTTTTCAAAAATTTTAAAAATGCAAATAAGTTTTGAAGACCTTAATTTAAAATTTAAATACATGAAAACTCATTTGCAATATAGGCACAAATAAAAACATGCATACTAACTAGATAAAATGCATATTAAATGGGGAGATACGGTTTACCAATTACGCCGTTTCCATGGGTTGTGCCGTTCCCATTGTTGATGATATCTTCCCCTTGAGAAGTCACTTTGTTGATGATGACTTCTTTGATTGCTCCATTTCCAAGGTTTGTTGCTTTCCCATTGTTGAAAGTCTCTTCTTCTTTGAAAATCATCTTGTTGATGATGTCTTTGCCATTTCCAAGGATTGTGTTCTTCCCATTTTTGATTATATCCTCTTCTTGGAAATTGGCTTTGTTGAAAATGTTTTCTCCTTCTTTGATCAAATGAAACGGTCATTTGATGTCTTCTTGGCGGTATAAATTTTCTTTGATCATTATTTCGCCGGGTACCTAATATGACATTGTTTTGTGGTACCCTTATGTGTTTGGGTCCTTTGGGATTAGTCTTGAGACTTTTAGGTCTCCAACAATAATTGGAGCTATTTCTAGCCCGACAAGTATTTACCGTATGACCCTTTTTACCGCAATAAAAGCATGTAATAATTCTAGGAGCATAATGACCAACGTCTTTAGAGACTTGATTCTTTTTCATGTGATTGACACCCTTAGGCTTATGATCAAGTTCTAGTTTCGAATTATCACAACAATCAACAATATTGGTTATTCTATCGGTACTCAAGTTGGATATAGATAAAACATTTTTCAAGCAATTTATATCCTCAACAAGAGTACTATTTTCTTTCTCAAGGTTTCTAACCTTGTCAAGAGTGGTGGTGTGAGCACATGATAGTGATTCATAGGAAGTAAATAAACTATCCTTATCATTTTTCAAAACAATGAATTCCTTTTTCAAATTTTTGTATTTAACAAGTAAGTTTTGGAATTCATCTTGTAGCTCATCATAATCATTTTGTAAATCACTATATTCATTTTGCAATTCATTGTCATAAGAAGTAGAGGTTTTAGAACTTACCTCATTTTCTTCTTCGATGCCCATGAGGCATTGTTCAACTTGTTCATCATGGGAGGTTGTAGAAGGCTTATCCCATGTTGTTGGATTTGATGTTGTATCCATTTGTGAAGTAGATGCTTTTGAGTTGCTCCTTTCATTTGCATATACTTCATAGATGGCTTCTAATTTTTGCCATACTTCATGTGCCGATCGAATACCTACAACATGATCAAATTCCAAAGTGGTAAGTGAACAATGTAAAATATTAAGAGCTTTACCATTTAAGGAGATGATTTTCTTCTCTTCATCATTGAGCTTTTGAAGCCTTTTGAGGTGTGTGGTGTATCTTTCATCGAATGGATTCTCCATTAATGACGGTGTTCCAAATGTCAAACCCGCAACCTTGTAAATAACATTCCATTCTTTCTTTCCAAAATATAAAATTTTTGGAATCAAACCGAGGTGGCTTGGTGGTGGAGGTGCCGAAAGTTGAGCTTCGTTCAGCCGACGATCGTTTCTCTTCACTCGCGATGTGAAACGAGCTTGCCAAAGAGTTTGGCTTTGATACCACTTGTAAGTCCAAGCGGCTACGATAATCTAGAGGGGGTGAATAGATTATCTCCATCTTTCGATTTCGCCCTCTTTTTCAACCAAATGCTCAAACAAAATAATGAAGGTGCGGAATGTAAACAACACACGCCGATTTAAAGAGGTTCAACCCACCTAGGGCCTAATCCTCTACCACCCCAAAGATATCCGGGATGGATTTCAAAAAGAAAAAGATTTTATTAATTTACCAAAAATTAATACAACACCAACTTACAACAACACCTTGAAGAGCACCACACTCTTCTTCAACAACACCTTCAAGATTATCACAATCTCTTTTGAAGATCACCACAATCTTCCGTCTTGAAGAGCACCGAACTCTCCAACACCACCTTTGGAGATTACCACAATCTCCCTTTGAAGATTACCACAATCTTCCTTCAACGGCACCTTTGAAGATCACCACAATCTTCAATCTTGAAGAATACCAAATTCTTCAACACCTCAAGAGCACCACACTCTTGAAATACCTATCACCTAGATCACCCAGTGTATTCTTACCACAAGAATACTCACAAGGATATCTTGTGTTTGGTTGATGAATTACAATCAAGATTACACTTTGAAAAATATTACAACTCAAAAGTGCAAGTGTAATCAAGAATGAAAGCCTAGACCTCAAGATGTGAAAGTGATAGTACTTAGGCTATTACAACAAGAATATTGAAATGAATAACAAAGATTATGTGCTTGTGATATCTCTTGTTGTTTGTATCAAGTCTTGTATTTGATCCCTCAAGCCTTCATCTATTTATAGGAGAGCCTTCAAATTTGAATTCCAACATAGGCTCCTCCAAAGGCTCCTCCAAAGGCTCCTCCAACATAGGCTCCTTCATGGGCTCCTCCATGTTTTCTTTTGTCTACAAATAAGACAAAGAGATTAAAATAAATATGGTTGTCTCATAAGGATACAAAAATCGATTATAGAACAATCCCACATTTTAAGGAAGAATGGTCTGCGCAAACGGTTATATTTTTTTGTCAAAAGCATAGGGCGGCACGGCCGCACGAAATAGAAGTTTGAAACATAAAGCACCAAAATAACACAGGCGGCCGGTCGAAGGGCACCTCGACCGGTCGAGCCTATGTGCGACCGGCACAGACTGATCAAATTTGAGAGTTCTCAAGTTTCGTTTCACGAAACTTGTTCCTGTGTACGGCTCGCCCGGTCGACCTGGCCGACCTCCTCATTGACAAGTTGTCCGATTTTTATCAAAAATAAACCTCAAGAAATACTCCAAAAAATTCGTAAAAATATTTTAAACCGATCGGGAGTATTTAGGACAACATTAGAAATATAGTTTTGAAGAAATAAAACATTTACACAAAAAGTGTTGTCCGATATAAATTCCAATAAATACTCCAAAAAATAGTAGAAACATTTTAGATCAATTGGGAGTATTAGGACAACATAATTTCAATGTAAAAACCCATTGACTTAAAAGCATTAAATGTGTTGTCCAATTTTATATCGAAAATAAACTTGAGGAAATACTCCGAAAAATATTAAAACCATTTTAAAACATTTAGGAGTATTTGGACAACCTTTAAAATCATTGTTTTGGTGTAAAATCAAAATCATCAAAAGTGTTGTCCAATTTATATCGAAAAATAAACTTGTAGAAATACTCCGGAAAATATTAAAACCATTTTAAATCATTTAGGAGTATTTGGACAACCTTTAAAACCATTGTTTTGGTATAAAACAAAATCATCAAAATCATGATAAAACCATTTATCAAACACGCCGTATATCATTTGCATTTCGCTTCACGCAGCTGACTTGATCTCGGCGGTGTGAGCTTATGCATATGCTCAATGTGTTCCTCGGCCTTCGTTTTGCAGATCGGCATTTTCACTCTCCACACCGGCTTGTTGAACAATTGTCTCAAGTATCTCACCTGTTCCACACGCATTGTTTGTCAGTTGCCACCATTCCCTTATTCGAATCATGTTATGCCTCTTAAGTCACCGTAAGGGTGGCATCTCTCGTTGTCCAGCGCATGTCCAAAGAGGCTTGATGCCTCTCCATCCGTTCAAACTTCAAAGAAAGAGTGCCTTGAACACTTCTCAAACTTCACCGATTCTTCACATTGCGGTGATGGCCATACAAAGATCGGTCATAATCACCGAACAATGGTGTCATTTGGAAGAACAGGAGGTGGTTTGTGATAGCGTCTTGTTCATTTTCGACTCTTCGTGGAGTTCTCGTATCTCCAAGAGAAAGGAAAAGATTCCACAAAAGATTCATCACCGCCGATCGGATCTGCTTCGATGATGAGCGGTGCGCGTGAAGTTCTTTTTTTTTGGGAATCGATCCCTGTGCGCCTTGAGGAGCCGGAGCGGGGTCTCGGTTCACTTTGGTTGTGAAGTAGACCCGACTTGCTGAGCCTCGGTGTCTTAACAGCCTTCGTTGGTCTCAAATGATTTTTCCATTTCATGAGACTTGTCCTCGGCCTTATCAAGAATGTCATCGGACGATGATGAGATTTCTAGTGGTGGCTCATCATCAAAGTTAAAAGTTTGACGAGTAGTCTTGGGATCGACTTGCTCGTGCCTGGAACATCCGCACCGAGTCTTTTGGATTTGTCATGGGGGTTGACTCGACTTTTCTTCGCCCGATCCCGAGAAAAGTGACATCGGGTTGTCCTGGGAATCATGAAGTGTCCGATCTCCTTCTCGGATGGGTCGATGATTGCGGGAGGGATGTTCTCTACTTGACCTCTTTACCCTGGGAAGTCTCAACCTCCCGTGGGCCTTCATTTCCTCCCGGTCTCTCTCTGCTGCGAGGCCTTGGTCCTCCTTTTCGACGATGTCACTGTCTTAGGGTCTTCTGATGGGCATCCATTGGAGTCTCAACCCCATGGATTGCACTTTCATCGCCAGTGTTAACTCCCGAGGTGTTTCTTCCTCAGTGCCTCTCGATCGCATCGTCAGCGCGTCATTAGCCTTCGAGCGATTGGCACCTCACCGAGACAGATCTCAATCGCCTGGAGCTTCGTTGATGGCAACTTGCTTTTCTTCTTGTGATTGTAATTTCTCTTCTTCGCCTCCTTGCTTCTTTGTCGAGTCATCTCTGCAGGCATCCTCCGACCTTGCCGCGGTGGAGGAGTTTCCCCACCGGTGGCGCACCACCGAGTGACTTGGAGTGGGGTCACTCGTATCCAAACTCCCTTTGTTTCAATTGATGGTTCAGCCGTTGGGGCGGTGGTAGCACACCTTCAATAGGGGTTGGCTCGATTGGGTCCCCATTGTCCCGCCATCGCCATTTCCTTATCGCTTTCTTCTTGGTGAGGGAAGTGGTAGCGGAACATCGGTGGCTATTTGTTGAACCACTCCCATTGGATCAATTTCGGTGTGTTCGAGGACTCCCCTGGTCCCTCCATCGGTCTTTTTGCTCGTGAAGGATTCTTGATTCATGCAATGCTTGCGCATTTGCAACTCTTCTTGCGGGCGGCATTATCCGTTTCCTCGTCACTTTCGGAGAAGACATCAAGGAGAGGATGTGTGTGTTACGTGGTGCCGAGATAGGCGGATGCTTGCCTTCTCTCGTCTTGGCTTCTTCAGACTTGCTTTTCTCTCTCCTTGTCCTTGTATATCTGCGAAATGTCTATGCGATTGTCTTCATCCGTCAGTCGGGCACAATAGTTAATCGAGGAAATTTAGCGCCCTTCTTCTTCTATGAATTCAAAGTTGGAACTGCTTCCCCTTGACTTGCTCGGCTTCCATTTTCTCCACTCACGCAGACGATTTTGGATGTCCGGGTAAGGTGGAGAGAGGATCATTACATCACTATCTGCTTGGCCGGTTCTTCTTGTGCTTCAAATTGGGTATGAGCTACACCGTGTGTCTTCGGGTTGCCTCTCTGTTGATCGCCTTGAGACTTGGGCAGGTTCATCAACTACATCGGAGACTCTACTTCCCAAAGTAGTCTCCGGATATCGCTTAGCCGAGTAACCGACTCAAATGGTTTCTCCTGTTCGATCGCTTGACGAGTCTTCTTCGTCTCTGGTTTGTACCAGGGAATTTACGGTTCGGGCGGTGTCCTCTCGAGTCTTGGCGGTCAGGGCGGTGTGTTGTGTTTGTTTAGAGCCGGCCGTCTAGGCTTGTCATTCTCCTCCTTTTGACGATCGGAGAAGGTATTTGGGAGTCCTTCTCGACCGGCTATGCAGGGCGGTGACATGGCTGGGCTGGGCGGTGACTCACTAGCTGCGGGCGAGCATGTTTGTTTTTTTTTCAGCGGGGCGTGATCTTTCTTGGCAGTGCGCAGGGCGCTTTCTTCTTGGCCGAGAGAAAGCAAATGTGTCTTCGGGTCACCGATTCCCCTCACCGTGTCGCTCTCTTGGCGTAAGCTCGCTTCGAGCACCGGAGATTAGCTCAAACATCCTCTTGTTAACATGGAAAGCCTTCCCATGTCTAAGAGGGACTCCTTTCACCTCCAATAGCCGCCAATCACTGTGGCCATATCCTAGGGATCCTCCAAATGACCCATCTTCTTTGAAGGACTTGTTCCCCACGTTCGGCAGAAATCTGTCACGTAGATAAACTCAGCCCGTTTATCTTCTTTTTTCTCGATGATTGCAGCCATCACAATCGGCTTTGCCTTTGTGATTGGTCAAAGTCGCCAAATTTGATGTCGATACACTTGGCAACTATGTCCAACAATTTGTGATAATCCTCCTTCGATCTCTTGTTTGTTTGTGTATATTATTTTGTCGACAACGCCGGACTTGGCTATCTCTTTCCATGCGTCGGCCCAAGTTTACATCAGCCTCTTTTTAATCTCGGATGCTCCTTCCTGCTGGGTAGTGAGCAATATTCACCAAATCTTGGCGATGATAGTCAATCGCTTTCCGTGAATGTATGACTTGATTCCTTCATCGTGAATCTCAACATTCACGTAGAATTGTGCGACCTCCTCCACGTAGGTCATAGGATATTCCAAAGATTAGAAACGGTTTTAGTCCGTCGTTTCCGACTTCTCGGCGATTTTCTTCACCAGGGTGTCGTCGGACCCTGCTTCACCATTCCGTCGAAATCCACCGTCGAACCGGTGTGGATTTGCTTTCCCGACTTGGTAAAGTCATAAGTTGGTGCCATTTCTCGAATTATTTCAAGGAAAAAACTCGAAAAATGATTTGAAGATTGATAGGGTTCGAGAGTATCTTGCCTTTGCCTTTTGAGAGAAAGAGATTGAACAGTTTTAGAAGTGTGAGAGAGAAACGAGGCGAAAAATGGTTTAAATATGGTTTATGAAAGGGCGTGCGAGCGGTTTTTTGAATCGTGATCGAAATCAACGGCTTGGATTTCGCACGCCTATTGAGCGCTTCATGTCTCGTATTTAATGCGGCAAATTTATATCCAATCATAGGCTTGGTGTGCGGCTTTATGTCCTACACATCATCATTATCTTTGACGTGTTTCTTAAAACATTCCCGCTAAGTCAAAACGATTGCGTTTTTGTCACTTTGCTCATAAGTTATTCAAATTTATCTCTTAGCCGATTTAACTCGCTTCTCACATTTCTCTTAGTGACTCAAATTTATCACCGACTTGGTATATAATTGTTTTTCGATACTGGTGATTCTTGGTGATTTTTGTTTTCACTCTTTTTCACTCCTTTTTCTGTTCTAATTCTCTTCTTTGATTCGTCTATCAATGTCACCTCAATTAACCCCAACTCATGTTTGAGTTCTTCAAATCTTGACTCACATAATGGTTTTGTGAATATGTCATAGTTGTTTGTCGGTTGAGATATATTCCAAGATAATGTCCTTCTTTTCAACATGATCTCTTATGAAATGATATCGACATCAATATGTTTTGTTCTTGAGTGCAACACGAGATTTTGAGTGATTGCAATGGCACTTGTATTATCACACATGATTGGAATTTCTTTTTCTTCAACTTCATAGTCTCTCACCGCTTTGTCTCATCCATAGGATTTGGGCACAACAAACGCCATAACTATGTTCTCGCCTCACCGTAGAGGTGGCTATTGAGTTTTTCTTGCTTGCTAAACCAGAAATTAGTCTGTTTCCTAGCATTTGACATGTGCCTGGAGTGCTTGCATCCAAAGATAGTCGAATCAAATAGCCAATTAGCTTGAATCCACCTTCATTTGGATACCATAGGCCTACTTCTTGGCTTCCTTTCAAGTATCTCAATATTCTCTTAGTCATTGTCATATGGCTCTCTTTTGGAGCAGATTGAAATCTTGCACATACACCTACAACAAAAAAGTGATGTCCGCCCGCTTGCATGAGATAGAGCAAAGATCCATAAGTGCTCAGATCTTGTTTGATCTATAGGCTTGCCATCCGCATCCATGTCCATTTTGATGTGTTCATTGGTATTTTTACGAAGACTTCTCCTCCATACCAAATTTCTTCATTAAATCTCTCGGTGTATTTTGTTTGACTTATGAAGGTTCCATCCTTCACTGTTTCACTTGAAGTCCAAGGAAGAATGTCGCTCTCCCATCATGCTCATTTCAAATTTACTTTGCATGAGGTTTGAGAATTTTCACACAGACTCTTTGTTAGTGGATCCAAAAATGATGTCATCCACATATATTTGAACAAGCGGATACTCTTCTTGTCTTGAATTCTGAAAAGTGTTCTATCTACTTTTCCTTTTGTGAATCCATTTTCATCGGAATTGTGACAGGTATCATACCATGCTCTGGGTGCCCGTTTCAATCCGTCAGGCTTTCTTGAGTTTGTATACCTTGTCTCCAAGAGTCTTCTGCTCAAATCCTGGAGGTTGTTCAACATACACTTCTTCTTCCAATAAGCCATTTAGGAATGCACTTTTTACATCCATTTGATATACAATGAAGTTCTTGTGAGTCTGCATAGGCAAGAAACATCCTTATAGCTTCCAATCTTGCTCAGAGCAAATGTTTCATCAAAATCTATTCCTTCTTCTTGGCAATATCCTTTGGCTACCAATCTTGCTTTGTTTCTTACCACGATCCTTCCTCGTTCATTTTATTTCGAACACCCATTTGGTTCCAATGACATTTTGATGTATGGGTCTTTGCACTAATTCCCATACTTTATTTCTCTCAAACCGATTGACTCTTTCTTGCATAGCTTTGAATCCAATGTGTGTCATCCAATGCTTGTGACACATCTTTGGGCTCAATTTGTGAGATGAAGCATGTGAACATGGTTTCTTGTTGAGTTCTAGATCTTGTCTTGACACCTTCTCTTTATATCTCCAATGACAAGTTCGTGGATGGTCTCTCCCATCTTACGTCGGGTTGGAGTAAGTTAGCCGATTGATCGACTTGCACTTGTGTGTTCTTTGTTATCGCTCTCTCGTAATCACTTAGCCGCAAATTTTCCACTGTTTTTGAGATTCAGCTATCTCATCTTCTTCTCGAATTGATAATTCCGACTTGAATTGAAAGATAGGGACTCTTCTCGTATGGTTGGATGATTGACTTATCGATTGACTCTTCAATGTCTTCTCCATTTACATTTGGCTCATCGAATACTACATGAATGGATTCTTCTCAGTAACCATAGTTCTTTTGTTGAGTATTCTGAGGCTTTGCTTTCAACAGTATCTGAAAGATACCTTCATCCGTGACTTTAGCATCAAAGGCCTTTAGGTTGTCTTTATCATTGTTGTGAATGAAGCATTTACATCCAAATATTCTCGAAATATGAAACATTTGGTTTTCTTCCATCCGCATTTCATAGGAGTCTTTGTCACCGCCTTGTCTGTTTATCATACATCTATTTTGGGTGTAGCAAGTGTGTTGATTGCTTGACCAAAAATCTTTTTGTAACCCCGCTTGACTAACATGGTCCTTGCCGCTTCTTTGAGGGTTCTGCTTCCTTCTTTCTCGCAACTCCATTCTCACGTGTGGAGTCCTTGCTGGCGATAGTTCATGACCAATGCCATTTTCAATACAATATCGAGTTATTATTCCATTGACAAACTCGATTCCTCTCTGATCTTATTTTGATAATGGTTTGACTCTTCTCGTTTTGAATCCTCTTCATCACCGTGGGTAGTTTTTGTAGAGTTTCTTTCTTCTTGCACATGAATATTGTCCATGTATATCTTGAGTAGTCATCAACTACCACCAAGGTGTATTTCTTTCCACTTATGTTTGGTGGTTCCATTGGGCAAATAGATCCATATGAAGCGGTGCAATATTCTTGTTGAGGATGGGCATGTCTTTTCTTTGAATGACGACTTGATTTGTTTTCCTTCGACATGCGTCACATATACTCTCCTTCTTGTATACTCGAGTCCGGAAGTCCTTCCACAAGATGACTTCTTGCAAGTTTGTTGATCGTTTTGAAATTCGGATGACTCGGCTTTTGTGCCACGTGACCAACTTGATTCACCAGTGCTCTTTGCAAGTAGACAGTCTTTGGGTGTTGCGGTTGACCAATCTACTACATACATATTTTTCTGTCTACATCCTTGCAAAGACAACTTCATTTGATTCAATATCCTTGATTTGGCATATACCCATGTTGAATCCAACATTGTAGCCCTTGTCACAAAGTTGGTCGATGCTTAGTAGATTGAAGTTTAGTCCTTCAACATATGCAACATCCGTGATTTCTAATCCATTCCTCTTGATGGATCCAATGCCTTTTATTTCACCTGGAGCTTTATTTCCTCCAAATATGACTTTTGCTCCTTTGACTTCCTTGAATTTTGATTTCTCTTATTTCTGTCATATGTCCGGAACATCCACTATCCATGTACCAGGTTCCTTGGCACTCACTGTTCCTTGAACCCGCAATCAAGGTAATTAAGTTTTAGGTACCCATGCTTGTCTCGGGTCCCGAGGGGTTAGAATTATAAGATGATCCAACCAACCTATAGCCAAATGATTTGACTCAAGAGGTTGCCATCTATCGCTGCCATAATCATAATTAATCCTGGCAAATTGCTTGGGGAGTCTCCAGGTTCATACAAATTGTCTCTTTTTTGTCTCAGTATGCTGCATATGTGTTTTAGCAATTGCCTTTCTTGGGTAATTGTGGTGTCTTTGAGTGTAGTGCCTAGTGCATATGTGTGCTTTGATGAAAGCTCTTATACTTTTGGAATGGCCTTTGTTGAGTTCTAGGCCTTTGCCATTTGGGCTTATATTCCATAAGTCTATGCCGATAGTTCACATTATTCCAATCACTTGGCTTGGATATTTTCTACCATTCCCATTATATGTATTTCTTTTATGGATTTTCCGGGGTTTTTGGTAGCTCGCTTTTTCTTTCTGAGTATTTTCTGTTTGGAGTTTGGCTTTGAGGACTCATCTGAATCTCTTCTCACTTTTCTTTCAAAGACTCTCAACTCGGCTTTTTTTTTTCCTTTGTAACCAAGGCCGCTTGCTTATTATTGTGCTTTGGAGCGAATGTGTGTGCAACATTTATAGTTTTGGATTTTTCGGACTCTTCATGACTTGAAGATCCTTTTTCCAAAATTATTCTTGAGGTTTGACATAGCATAGAGGAATTGAATCCTAAGCTTTGTCTTGTCTCCACATTCTTTTTGACTCATAATGAGATCATCTAATGATTTAGATGCCTTAGTGAATGAGGCAATAACATTCTTGAGGTCATTCTCCTCTTTTCTATAGCGGCAATTTCTGCTATTAATTTAGCATTTTCACTTTAAACTTTTATTCTCATCGCTATTTGACTTAGAGTACTCGGCTCCTTAGTCGACTTTGAGTTTTGACTTTTGAGTAGGCTTTTTCCTCATTCAATAGTGTGTGTGAGGTTTTAATGTGCTCAAAATCTTTCATCATTTTGCCTAATGAATCATAAAGATCTGTAGGTGATGAAGTGTGTGTGTCACAGTCACTATCACACTAGTGTCCGAGCTTGTTGAGTTAGATTGTACCTCATCTTCTTGATCTTGTTCTTTGGCCATCAAGCGGATCAAGGCTTCTTCTTCGAGTCACTTGAGTAGTCGGCTTCATCGCTCTCTCGTCACCGTCCCTCCCGACTTGGGCATCTCGTGATCTCTGCACCATCATTGCCCTTTTCTTTTCCCTCTTCTTTCTTTCTCTCAAGACCTTCTTTTCTTCTTCATCCCCGTCATTTGTTGACTACAGGATATGAGCATCAATTTGCATAGTGACTGGTTGTCTGCGGTTCCAACATAGATATTCAACTTTTTGATCACTCTTTCCATTCTTGAGTTGTCACCTTTGATATTCAACTTTTTGATGATCCGTTCTCTTGGTTGGCTGTCTTCCCTTGATTTAGAGGAGTGAGTGTCTTCGGAAGATTCGCCCTTTTCCTCTTTTGTAGTTCTTATTGAAGAACTTGTTGAACCTTTTAACCATCGGGGCTATTTCTTCTGGTCAATGACTTTTTGACCTCGGCTCTCTTCCCATCTTTAACAATTAGAGCAAATTGTTTTGGGTACAAATTGTCTTCTTCGTCTTTCCTTCTCACCAAACTCGTAGGCTTTGAGGTCCGAGAATAACTCATGATTGGATGTCTTTGATAGGTCCATGGAGTGTCTCAATGCCATGACCTTCATTTCCCATTCAAATTTGGAAGACTTTTTAGGATCTTCATACACATTTCCTTCGTGTATATTCCTTTCCAAGTGTAGACTGACTCATTTGTGATTTCGTAAACCGAGCATCCAGTTGATCCAGGTTTTCTCCTGAGATCATTTTAAAGTTCTCAAATTTTTGTACAACCACTGATAGTTTGTTTTCTTTGATTTGCTCTGAGCCTTCACAAATCAATGTCAGTTTGTCCCAGATTTCCTTAGCCGTTTTGCAAGATTTCACTTTATTGAACATGGCTTTGTCCAAGGTTTTGTAAAGAATGTCCTTGGCTACATTGTCCAGGTTGTATCTTTTTCTGTCATCATTTGTCCACTCAGTTCTTGGTTTTTCAACCATGACCGTCCGGTGTCTTCTGATCTTCTTTCCCTTCAAAAGAACTCTTCGTGACAAATTGTGTTCACCTTTAATATTTGCGAGAGGCCCATCTTCTATCACTATCCACATCTCATCATGTAATCTTTGATAGATGAGCTTTGCATACGAATTTTCCAATCATCAAATTCTTCAATAGTGAACATAGGAATGCGTGTTAGATTTGCTTCCATGATAATAACTTTTAATGATAGAAAAGAGTTTTGAAAGATTAAGTACTAAAGCAGACTTTGAAAAGTTTGGAGATCTAGTTCAAGAAACTCAGCGGAGGGTTCAATGAACCAACCGCTCCGATACCACTTGTAGTCCCAAGGGGTGTAAGTGTAAGGTTTAGAAGGGGTTGAATAAACCTTACAAAATTTTCGATTTAGTCCTTTTAAATCTACAGAGTTCTACACGTATGTGTCCTTGATGGACAATCGAATTAGTCACTCAAGAGAGTTAATCTCTCAACAGACTTCAAATTAATAGAGTAACTCGGTTGTTGGCTATAATTTGACTCAACTGTGGTTTTGTTTTTATTGGAAGACTTAACACCCTTAAGTTTGATTAAGCAAGTTTTTACTTGATTTAGTACTTATAAATTATCAAATAGATAGCAAATTTATCGTGAGATATAAGCGATTAAAAGTGCAGAATTTAAAAGTCAAACGTAAATGACACAATAAAATTTTTATAGAGGTTCAAGATGGGGTAATTCTTCTACTCCTCTCTTCTCCAACTCCTGGAGGAATCCACTAGGTAATGATCGGTTTACAAAGTGGTAATGCAGTCCGGATACAAGTCTTGATCACAACGGCCGACTTGATCCTTTGGGACTCGATGCCGAGACGCCTTGATCACTCACCAAGCTTCTCGTGACGACTCGGCCTTCTTCACAGGGGCCGCTTGCTACTCTGACTCACTTGCTCAAGCACTTTGGATTTGATCACGAAGCCCTCCAAAAGCTTAAGACTTGGTTCACGCAACCTTTCTACAATCCTTCCCGGAATGTAGACCCCTTGTTTTCGATATTTTCCTCTTCAACCGATTGAAGTTCTCTTTCCTTCACGGGTAAGTGTTGGATTGATGTACTTGAAATGTAGCTTGAGGATTGAGAATGTTTCGATTTTGATAAGCTTGTATATTTCACGTGTGTGTCATTCATCCTTCTTCTCAAACAAACTCCTCGGCCTTTTTATAGTGAACTTTCAAAAATTTGCCCGTTGAAGAGATAGGCTCATTTTTGAAAGTCACTTTGCGTCGTTGGCTTGCGCTTGGAATTGCCATTTCCTCGTATGAATTGTTTTATCACCTTTTCGAGTTCGACACGGTGTAGTGCTTCCCATTGGTTCATTCCTTTTGCACGCTCGGGACCGAGCACTCCAAGAAAGGTGGTATGGAGATATTACTTGTTTAAGTAAATCTCTTGATTTACGTGACGGAACGCTTTTTACGATTATCTCGACTTATTGCATTTCCTTGCTTTCCCCAGGTGACTTAGAGTCGACCTTCCAATCATCGGATGACTCTTCTCACTTGACCAGACTTGGCTTCTCTTGAGTTGACTTGATCGATGTTCCACTCACCGATCTCACCGCTTCTTCATCGAGTTCCCGTCTCTTTTCTTTGCCGTACTCACTGTCTCTCGGCAGAGTTTTCCTTCAAGTCTTGATTGTCTTCTTTGCATGTTAGGCGTAGGTAAACTTAACTCGGCTTGGCCACTCTAATTGTTACAATACAATTTACAACAAGAATCGGGAGCCAACTTTCTATTCTAAGTTTTACATGGCATTCATCAAAATCTAAACAATAAAATTCCTAACAGAAAATGACCCTAAAGTACTCATGTTCAAATTGTGGAGTGCTCGGACACAAGAAAGAATGTAAGCAGCCCCTTACGAATCAAAATGTCGCCTACCCCACTGCATCCACGAAGCAATCAAAATTACCGGTATGAATAATATATATGAATTTTTTACTTTCATTTTATTCATCTTGTAGAATAATGCATCTTTACTCATATTATTTGTTTGTTCTTGTAAGGTAAAGAAAAAGGTTGGGAAATCATATTCTGGTAGTATGGGTTCTAGGACAACAACACAGGTTTTTCTAATATTTATTACTTTTTTCATAAAATTACAATGTAGTATTTATATAGTGTTAATATGTTATTCTAATGTTAACTATGATATGCCCAGTAACCATCATCATTGGTTGCAACCAGAATTTATAAGATGGACTCAAATACATTTGTAACACAAGAAAGTGACGGGAATTCCAATCAGAATGTCAGTTGTATAATTGACGTGAAAGAAGTGAGGCTCTATTTGAAGCATTGATTGTAATTTATTTTGTTATGTTTCTTCTAACACCACTTTGTCAGACTTCTAGTTGGTGGAGAAATAATCAATGTTTTTGTTTTAATTATCAAGTCCCTTTGTTGGAGAAATAATCAAGTCCCTTTGTTTATTGCACCTACCTTAAAAAAGACTAATCTTCATGATGTATAATTATCATATGAAATGGGGATTTAATCTTAACTTATCACCTGAATGTGAACTTCGTCGATTTTCCAATCAAATCGACGTTTAGCGTGGAAAATCGGTTGACCCCATTACTCATTAGAGTTTTTTTACTTCAGTTAGTAGTTTCTGTGATTACTTATGGGATTCTCATGTAGGAATTTTTTTGACAGATGCTTTCCATATAGTTATGTTGATTTGAGATTGAGCAAGTACTACACTCATTTTAGTTGGAAATTTTAGCCCTTGTAAAAATGGAGGAACCTATTTGATTTTACACGAATACTAAAAGAGATAAAATGGAGAAGATAAAAAAACTGACCAAAATACCCCTATTGGACACCCTTAAACCTGACAAATCGGTTAAAAATACATTAGAAATAGCATTAGGGTGCATAATGCAAAGAAGAACCTAATTTAATGGTGGAAAATGCCAAAATTCGAATTTCAGGGTGCAATGTGCAAAGGCAAAAACTTGCGTGAGACGGTCTCACGGATTTAGATCTGTGAGACGGAGCCCTTACACAAAGTTTTAAAGTTTTTTTTTCAGATTTTATTTTTCTTAGGGTTTATATTTGTTTTTTAGGGTTTATTTTATTTCTTGGGTTTATTTTTAATTGATTTGGGTTTTTAGGATTTTTAGTTTTTTTTAGGGTTTATTCTTTATTTTTTGGGTTTATTTTTGTTTTTCGGGTTTATTCTTCATGGTTCATCTTTTTAGGGTTTATTTTTGTTTCTTCATGGTTCATTATTATTTTTAAATTTATTTTCATGGTTCATGTTCTCAAGACGGAGCCCATAGGAGGTCCGTCTCACGAATTTAGATCCGTGAGACCGTCTCACAAGAGACTTGCTCATATGCAAATCAAGTGTAATTTAAGGGTGCAAGTTGCCAATTACCCTCATATAAGCTAGGACTAATTTCTTTCCTCTTTTTTTTTTTCTCTTAACACTGCCGAGCCGGAGCCCGCTATGCCCCCTAGTCTCCTCCAGTGCCTAAGATATACCATCTTATCTAATAATATTATTGGTGTTAAATAAAGAGATAATTATAAAAATTACCCCTGACATTTGAGTTAATTACAAAAAAACCCATAGGTTTTTGAAAATTATACAAATGCCCTCGAGGTTTGATTCTATATTACACTTTGCCCCTTTCATAAACAAAAATATTCCAAACACGTAAAAATATTACAGTTACCCCTTTACAGTTCACGTCTTTACCCCCTTCCATTTAAGACATAATCAATCTTTAAGGGGATTTTTGTAATTTTGAATCTTTTCCAGGTTTTTGTGTAATTGCCCAAAATCTCAGGAGTAGTTTATGTAATTATCCCTTAAAAAAATGAAAAGGTTGAAGAGCCAATATACCTGGAAAAGAGTCATTGGAAACGAGTGATGAATTTCTCTTCCTTTAATTTCATCAGGCACAATGTTCTTGCTGATGGATATGTTCAGGTAAGTATACATCAAGCCCAAAAACTTAGCCATAACCTACAACACCTCATCAAAAGATCAAGTTATTTACACAGATGATATTAGTTCCAACTTCCAAGGATAACTAATCGGTATAAATTACGGAAAAAACCTCACCAGAGCCTCGTAACATTCTTTGACAGAATCCAAGAAAGTGAAAAACGTCGTGCTCCCTCGTACGTCTAGCAAACCGACATAGGAGTCGATAGCATATAAGGGAGCCATGAGGACGATAATTATTATCGCCTTTTGTTCCTTGGGCTTCTTCCATGATACGTAATGTTGGGAAACAAGCTGTATCGAGAAGTGCAGAGTGAGCATGACACATATTGTAGAGCCGACCAGTGTAAATTGCCAGCGGTCCATTATGAACAACTGAAAGTTCAGATTCAAGTTATCTGATTTAATTGTTGGAATTTGGTCTTTGATAAATGGGGTGTTGACCCGATTTTAACCAAATAATTAAGTGGTTTCCCTTAGTGAAAAATGGAATTAAATTATTTGTAAAAATTATACTAAAAGAATAAATGAGAATAACATTTGGAATTTCTCAAAACCGATTTCGGGTGAATGAGAAATTAATGCTAGAAGTTAGTCAATTAATACAAATAAATGGCATGATAAATGGAAAATGTGGGGAAGGAGAGATGCTCCATCCCACATAGGAAAATGAAGATAAGTTTGCACACTTTATATATCCCAAGTTGGATTTATGGGTTTGGGCCCTTGGGGGTACCCAAGTTTTTAAAGGGGTGAGAACCTACATGCTTGTGGGTTTGGTTCAAAGCACATCCGAGTCATGGGCACCTGAGCTTGGGCTTCAAGGCCTTTATTCTTTTTGGACCAAAAATATTTAAAAATAAATATTTAATTAATTTTTGTAATTAATTAAATGGATTTAATTAATTTTCGTAATTAATTAAATGATTTTCCAACTGGAACGTTCGGACCCACACACGGGACGACCGCTTGCATGCGTCGGGTCGTGCGTCTGCCAACTTTTGCGCTACACGCACGGGTAGGCGCACGGCCGTCGCGGGTTCATGCGCCTGCCAACGCTGGATAACCAACGACGGGCAAAGGCGTTTTACCCGTGCGTCCTGTCGTCGCCCGCCCGAACAGTGTGTGTCTGTCAAGGCAAAATGTGTCTTTTTCGAGCTAAAAGACGCGATCTTTCCATACGAGGCACCTGAGGCCTATAATAATCGACCCCTGATGACTGAAAACAACACACGAAATTATCAGCAACATAAAATCGAGTATTGCATTTGCATATTGTCTGATTTCCTCCTTGAAAAGCTTGAAAGTCAGAAACATTTTCTCATTGTTCATTTGTTGTTCCGGTTTCTTTGGTCTTTTCCGCTAACCTAATCGTAAAAAGTCGTTGTATCTTAGAGGCGAGCGCTGGAATCGTAAGCACTCGGTATACGGGGTGTTTTCGTCTTGTGGAGACCGAATCAAATCCAGGCCTCGACTTTAGCCTATACACTATACACTTAGCCATTTTTCTAAACAACAGAAACCTTACAAATTTTACCCAACAATCGCAAGATGAAAAGTTTTTGTTTCTGTTGAAGACGATGGCATCAACATCAGGCTCGTTCACTCCGGTGGTTGCTGCTCCTGCGCATGGCGAGAAACCGGCAAAGTTCTCCGGTGGTGACTTCAAGAGATGGCAACAGAAGATGATGTTCTATGTGACGACCTTGGGTCTGTCCCATTTTCTGAAGGAGGAACCCCCTACCGTTGGTGATGAAGAATCCGACAACGGAGAATCGTTGTGGATGCTTGGCGTAACAGTGATTTCCTGTGTCGGAATTACGTTTTAAATGGGCTAGACGATACCTTGTACAACGTCTATAGTTCGTTCAAAATATCCAAAGAGTTGTTGGACTCTTTGGAGAAGAAATATAAAACAGAAGATGTCGGCACAAATTTCCTTTGTGGTCGGTAAATTTCTGGATTATAAGATGGTTGACACCAAAATGGTGATTAGCCAAGTGCAAAAAATACAGATCATACTTCACGACTTAGTGTCTGAAGGGATGATTCTGAGTGAGTCGTTCCAAGTGGATGCGGTTATCGAAAAATTGCCATCGTGGAAAGATATTAAGAACTACCTCAAGCAGAAACGAAAGGAAATGGGGCTTGAGGATTTGATAGTTCGACTTCGGATTGAGGAAGACAACCGGGATTCCGAATGGAAATCGGCAAATGTGGGGGTATGACCACACTTTGTGGAACACCAGTGGAGTTTCTGTTGCATTTCTAAATGTAACAAAAGGTGTTGCCAAAAGTGTTGTAAACACCGAAACCACATTTGCATGGAGTGTTGCCGAAAGTGTTGTAACACTAAAGGCAGACACCGTAACAAGTTGAATCTGAAGTCTTACTAAAGATGTGATAACATCAAAGGTTACACACTTTGTAAAAAATGGAGTTATTGGAATTAAGATCTGAAATCTATTAGAACGAGGTTCTGACTGATTTAATGGGACAATGTTCTAACAAATAAAATAAAAGTGGCCGAGAACCATAGGAATTCTGGACGATCTTATGTTAAACAAAGATATCAGAAGTTGGAAGGGGAGCTTTACTTTTTAGCAAACCACATAAAGGAGATTGCCTTGAAATGTGGGGGTGCTTTGGAAAAAGTAGAAGCACCCAAGAAAATAAATTCAGCATTTATGATATAAATGATGGTACGATCATTAAATCAAGAAATGTTGTATTTATTAAATGTGTCTTTTCTTGCAAAGGAAAGAGGTAGATCTAGACATTTTTGTCAAAGACATAATATCAATAGACAGTTGATTTCGAATGGGGTTATTTCGGTTGACTACGTGAAGTCAAAGGAAAACCTTGCGGATCCGCTTTAAAGGCATAAATCGAGATCAATCGTATAAATTGTTAAGGGGAATGGGTTTAAAATCCACAACTTAAAGAATGTTCATAGCGGTAATCCAACCTTGTGAATTGGAGATCCCAAAATCTTGGTTCAATGGGACAACTAAGTTATGAATGTTCAACTGAACACTTGGAAATTGTGTTATCTCATTCTCGATACATCCAAGTGAATGTAAACCTGCTGAATGTGGTGATGTTAAGTTTAAGACTTTTAATGATTCCTATACGGAAAGGTGGAGTATGACAGAATACTCTTCACATGGAAAAAGAAATAAAGAAACAAAATCGTAAGCACAACATTTGACCATAAATGGTAGAAGAGCTCCACCATTAAAAGGGTTCATTAGACGCTCTGTCAAATATTTTACTTTACTACTATCATAATATCATATGACAATAGCATAATCAATTAATCTTCAATTACATGGTTACGTAAATGCTAATAATGATGGGACATTGATTCGAAATGCTGTGATTTGACCCGAATCCGGCCAGTGGATGATGCTAAAATATTATACTATTCTTATTAATTAATCTAAACGAAATTATGTACAAAGTTTCCTTGGCATAAATTCTTTTTGACTTTCGGCTGGAATATAGAGCATAAATTTATAGCAGAATCTGTTTTGTGCTGGGCCGGTCCATCTCTTTAATGGCCCTACAGAGTTCCTGGGTAGTTCACTATTGGGTCTAATATCAAGTCCACAGTTATGTCGCTTTCGAGTGAACATAGGTTTGTGACAGAATATTTGCTTTTTGTTATTTTTATTTAAAACTCAACTCAAAAGTTTCAATCCGTATGAATGATTTTCAAATTTCACGAGGATAAATTAGTTTCCATTTAATTCACTCCCAGTTTGTTAAACCATAATCCAATTAGTAAAGAACACATTCAATCAATTAGAACATACCCCCGCTCAAAAAAAAAAAAATTTAGAACATAACCATCCATGTGGTATGGGTTCCAGTACTCGGCTCGATGCACCTCTCAAGTAGTTGACCATCAATATTATTGTCTTTCTTTCAGCAGCAGGGGTGGGTTTGAATTCCACTGAAAGCCACTGACTTATTGGGGAGACTAAAAGGAGCAATGTAGCATTAGACCCATTGTGCATAGAAGTATAGAAGTTTTGTTGTGAACCAGAGCTTAGGTGAGGGAATCGAATAGCGGTCAAGTGGTTATGACTTTTAAGCCCATATTAGAGGTTCGAATTTCGATTTCCACCACCTTTTCCCTCCCATAATATGTATCTAAAAGGAAAAAAAACATGATATTGGTTAAAAAACATCCCGTGATTTACATCATTCATGACACTCTAAACGGAATTATGGGAGCCCATGATTAGTCCAATGATACCAGAAATCAAAGACATCGATGTAAAAAAAAATAGAATCATCCATTTCTGCAATTGATTTTCCATTTTTTGTGAATAATAGTGGAGTAACTACTAATAATGTGAAGAAGTTGGAAATTGTGTTGTGTTTGACTTAGAAGTGTAAACGAATCGAGTCGAACCGAATATGATATCGTTCAAACTTATTTGAATTTTTATTGAGTTTAAAAAAATTGCGTTTGAGCTTACTTTGATTATTAATCGAGTCGAGCTTGAATGAGCTTTAGACGAGCTGAATACAAATCGAGTTCGAGTAACTTGATATTTTACACATACTGTGTTAATTTTTTACTAATTGAGTCCAACTCGAGCCAAACTTTATATTTTATCAAACAAAATTTGTGTTGAAATTTGATTTGTTATGTTAGCAAATCAAAATGGAATGAACTTTTAATGATCGATCTCGAGCAGAGTATCGCGTGGTTTGTTTGATTTCCACCCCTAATTTTGACTCATTTTTATTTTTTTGGAAACTTGTGCTTTTGGCTCAGTACATAAATGTTGATTACGCTATTTTCCATAAAGGCTGCTAGTGCCCTTTGCTTTACTCTTCTTTCACACACACACAAACACTCGAGAGTGTGAAAAATGGGAATCTGGGAGTTCATCGGCTCAACAGCTGAAACGGTTAAACAAAACGCACCAGATACGACGCCGTTGAAGAAAGCGTGCGTAAACTCTTACACTTATGGATCCGCCGCCGTCACCCAGATCGATCAAGCGGTCAGGATCAACGGTCTCTACAAGGTCGGTCAATGGATGCCAGATGATGAAACCAAATCGAAGATCGGCATCTACACCACCAAATTCGCCAAAAACGCTGGGCACTATGCCATCCAGGAGGGCTACAAATTGATCCCTGGTCAGTTGATTTTTTACTTTTGATTTTTTGAAAAGGGTAAGAAAAATTTCATCTCTGTTAGAAAATAGAGAGGATTTTAACCATTATTACTCTTTTTGGTAAATCCACTAGATGTGTTTCTGTAACAATTTTTTGTATGTTCAGGTGGAGTTGCGTTTTCTAATATTCTCACCAAAACCCTAGATGATGTAAAACACGAGAATGTCAAATCAGAAAAACTAGATGTGCCGGAAAACAAGGTGGGTGCACCGAAAAAACACTCTAGACTCTAGTGGTGGGTGTGGAAGCAGTCTCCGGCGACATCGGTGTTGTGTGGGAGATAGATAAAGATCCAGAAGATGTGATCAGAGTTTTTATGATGAAAGAATTTTTTGGTACTCGTTTTTTGGACGATTTAATGGTTCATGAATTAGCAAGAGGGAAAGGGAAGAAGCCCGATTAAGGGTCTCACTACTGATGAAAACTTCTGCTGGATTTGATGCTTTTTATGTAGAATTAGTTCTGTAAATTACCTATTTTGCTGCATTATGGTTTCTTGTCTGCAAAAACTGTCATCTTCGTGTAAAATCGCAAGTATTAAGTATGTTTGCTAAGCTCAACATGGTTTGTTTCATCCTATACCTGGAGGAGTATTCCACTCCATGTGTTTATTATAGATGTATAAAAATCCTTAATACACAGTCCGACTTGGAATGTATGCAAATATACGTTAGATACTACATCTAGTGTATTCCTTCAAGAGTAGCATCTACAAGACCGTCCAACATTTACACCCATTTTGCTGGTTGTGTGCTGCAATTCGCTTATATATTCGGGCCAATTGAGTCCTTTCCGTATTTTTAGTTCGGAAGATAATAATATCTTCATTTAAAACATGAAAACAGGAATATGTAATGTTAAAAATTATTTGGAGCAAAAGTACGATCAATTTTGATATTATTTTTGTATGAGCACGTATGAATGAAATGAGGAAATGCAAGCAGCACTATTTTGTTGGTTATATTTTCACTCTTGCATGTTACATTAATACTGTGGTAGAACAATGTCAACCTAAAGAATGTAAATACGGTAATAGATGCTGTTTTATTATTTGACATACAGAAAGCATGACATTACCTCAGTCACATAAATACACATTAGAGTAACAAGGAACCAGTTACTAAAAATCACTCTTTCTTCTTGTCACTGGTTCCCCAAACTGATCCGGCGCGGTACGGCTCAGCGGTGTACGCGTATTGCATGAAGAGAGAGAAGAAAACCATCTCCACAATCACTAACATATTTTGAAGAGCTTCCTCTAGATGCTCAACATCGAGCCAGAAATGATTCGATTTAACAATCCCCATTGCCACAAGAATATCAAGTACAATCCCCTGGAAAAAAGAATGAAGAATAAGCATCTGGTTAATCATTACATACATGGTAACTATTGTAGACAAAATTAACAAAATTAACAAAACTACCCCTAAAGTTAAGCTTGCTTACAAAATTATGAATACTCTGGCATTTGTTTCTCCTTTACAAATTGCAAAATGAGGTATTTGTTAGGTAATACAAACCTCACGGAAGTGTTTGTAAGACTTTAATGGAACATTTGTAATTTTGAAAAATAACTGGAGTTTTATGTAATAAGGCAAAATCTCATGGTAGATTCTATAATTATCCCTTTAATAAATGGCATTCACATTTAAACATAAAATTTCTAATAAGCAAGGTTGGAATTTAATAATATTTGTTCCAGTACATAAGTAATTGTGAAAAAGACTAGCAATTTTGGTACGCCATACAATGTAATCCAAACGGGATCTTCTATTCCATTTTATATTCGTGTATGAATGTGATGTATACAAGATGATGTTATAATTGTACACGTGTTTTTTCTGGACCACCAATTGAAATAGAGGTAATCCAGTCAGCTCCTCATTTTTCTCATGGCATTAAACTGGATATTTAAGTGAAACGAGTATGTGAGATATACCTGCCAGAAACAGAAGAAGACGATGCCTTTGACGCACAAAAACTTGGCAAGCGGTTTGTGTGGTGCTAGCTCTTTTGCAAAAACATGGTAGAACACCACAAGGGAATACAATGCCAGCGAAACTGAAACGTTCAAAATGATGGTGAATGTCCAGCTAAGCCAACTAGGATAAATTTCGAGAAGTTGAAACGATATCATCAACACCGAGCAAACAGGGCGAATTACGACAAATTGCCATGTCCAGTCCTTGAGAAGTTTCAGATTTTTGTGATCCAAGCGGACAGTGTGAGGCTGCATTTGACAGAGCAAATGAATTTCAGACCATAATTAATTATTTGACGGGGAGCCAGCACACGAAATTGGAGTGAACTAGATGAAAAACTCAAAAAACAATCATATAAGCTAGGACTAATTTCTTCTTTTTTTTTTTTCTAATTTCTTAACACTGCCGAGCCGGACAGACCTGGGCAGGCCAGTATGGCCCCCAGTCTCCTCGACGGCCTAAGATATACCACCTTATCTAATAATACAATTGGTGTTAAATAAAGAGATAATTATAAAAACTACCCCTGACGTTTGAGTTAATTACAAAAACAACCCATAGGTTTTTGAAAATTACACAAATCCCCTCGAGGTTTGATTCTAGTATTACACTTTGCCCATTTCATAAGCAAAAATATTTCAAACACATCCTTTACATTTGTAAATATTATAGTTAACCCCTGACAATTCACATGTCTTTACCCCCTTCCATTTAAGACATAATCAATCTTTAAGGGGATTTTTGTAATTTTGAATCTTTTCCAGGTTTTTGTGTAATTGCCCAAAATCTCAGGAGTAGTTTATGTAATTATCCCTTAAATAAATGAAAAGGTTGAAGAGCCAGTATACCTGGAAAAGAGTCATTGGAAACGAGTGATGAATTTCTCTTCCTTTAATTTCATCAGGCACAATGTTCTTGCTGATGGATATGTTCAGGTAAGTATACATCAAGCCCAAAAACTTAGCCATCACCTACAACACCTCATCAAAAAATAAAGTTATTTACGCGGATGATATTAGTTCCAAGGATAAATCGATATAACTTACGGAAAAAACCTCACCAGAGCCTCGTAACATTCTTTGACAGAATCCAAGAGAGTGAAAAACGTCGTGCTCCCTCGTATGTCTAGCAAACCGACATAGGAATCTATAGCATATAAGGGAGCCATGAGGATGATAATTATTATCGCCTTTTGTTCCTTCGGCTTCTTCCATGATAGGTAATGTTGGGAAACTAGCTGTATCGATAAGTGCAGAGTGAGCATGACACATATTGTAGAGCCGATCAGTGTAAATTGCCCGCGGTCCATTGTGAACAACTGAAATTTCAGATTCAAGTTATCTGATGTAATGTCACACCATCATGTAAATAAACACAAAGCCAACATTGGATCATTTACAGTTTTGGTGATAAAGTACTTAACATACAAATTGGGGAAATGTAAGAATCTTGGAAGCAAATGATGATCCATGGAAATATGTTACACGATTATATGATACTCAGATTCTCCAAACTGAAGTGGCTGCAATTATTATGATTCTATAGTCATGGAAATCATCTTAAATTTAAGGGACAATTACAAAAACCTCCCTGAGGTTTGGTCTAATTACAAAAAAACCCGGACATGTTTAAAAATTACAAAAGACCCCCTCAAATTTACTTCTAACTTAAATTTAAGGGGTTAACTGTAAGTGTAAGTGTTAGGGGTGATTTTGAAATATTTTTGATTGTGAAAAGGAAAAATGTAAGATTGAGTCAATCTCAAGGTTTTTTTGCAATTTTCAAAAAATTCTGGGTCTTTTTGTAATTAGCCCGAACCTCAGGGAGTTTTTTGTAATTATAATGCTAATGTACTCCTGTTTTTCCTCAGCAAGCCAACTATATTAGCTTCCCACTTTTGAAATTATCACATATTTCCAAAGTTTAACATTACACCACAAAAAAAGAAAAAATTACCAAATTTGGGCTAATTACCAAAAAAAAAAAAGGTTTCTGAAAATTACAAAAAAAAAAAAAAAAACCTTAAGTTTGATTATGTCTTACATTTTCTCCCTTCATAAGCCAATTTTTTTTTTGAAAAAAAGTGACATTTATACAAATATTACAAGTAGCCTTAAATTTAACTTAAATTTAAGACAAAACCAAATCTCCAGAAGTTTTTGTGATTTTCAAAAACCTTCGGAACTTTTTTGTAGTTAGTCCAAACCTCAGGGGATTATTGTAATTATCCCAACATTATGCTGCAGCTAACACAATTTTCGCCTTGTCCTTGGTGTATGGCGAGAACTTAAATTATCCCTTTGCACACTATGTAAATAATTATCCACCTACCGATCAAATGAAAAACCCACAATCTACTTTCAAGCTTCAGTTTTTATATTACATAATAATTTAAGTTACCCCGTCAAAAAGCATATATACAGCAAACAAAACAACGACGTCCTTATTGAAGTTTCTGATCATTCACGTGGAATAAGTATAGAAGAAAAGGGAACACTTACACAGAGTTGCGGGCTGTGATATTTGATCGGAGATGTGAAGAAACCAAGAAGAAAAATTCGAGTCCTTTTTTTAGATTGAATGATCCAAGATAAATAATTTGAGTTATTTGACTATACACACATGAAAAATTCAATCTGTAATAAATAATGGAATGGGAGGCTGTAGTTAATTATTGGACTCATTGATAGTGTTTGTGATTGTTTTGGTGGGAAAAGCCAACAACACGTGTTTCTATTTATTTATTTGTTTAGTTCTAATTTTATTTTGTTTTTTAGAATTTATTTTTCAATTAATTATATATATATGAAAAAATTACATGGAACATTTTTATTTATTATAAACGAACTAGGGGATTCCCAGTCCAATTTTATACGATTACGGATTACCAACGGGATGGTTTCCGCGAAGATTTTGCCATCTCCAATTTTAAACAATAACAATAAATTCTCTCAGTTATTTTGTAATTTTTTTTTTGAGGAGATCATTTATTTTGCATTCATTATTGTTATTAGAAAAAAGATCAATTATATTGATAAATCAAAATGTCAACAATCAACTGTAAATTCGGGGATGTATGGATGTGTTTCCAAGTCCAATTTCCAATTTCTAGTGTTGCAAAATGAATTTTCAAGTTTTGTTGGTTTTCGTGTGAGAATTGAGAATATGTTTGGTTTATAGTCTGTTAGAAATGAAAATATGCTTGGTTATAGTTTTTTGAATGTATTTTTGACATAGATTTGCGTGATTGTAGTGTATTTTCACATAGATTTGCGTGATTGCGATGAAAACTTGTTTGGTTGTGTTTTCAAAAGAATATTTCCATAAGAAAATGAAAACTGAAAATGACTTTATTTCTATTGAAAATTTCCTAAATAAACATAAACTCATTTTCTGGAATGGTTGAAAATTAGAAAATTGCATTTGAAAACATGATTTTTGATGATGCCAACAAATTGCAAGTAAGATGGGAGGTTAATGAATTGAATTTAAAGTTAAAATATCCAAAGACTTTGGGGGTAATTTTGTCCCTTCACTTCTTTTTTCTTCTTCAATTTCTTTTTTTGTTTGGAATTCTGTTAGGGGTATTATCAATTTTATACAATTTCTCTTACTTTTAAAGCAGTCCCTCAAACTCATGATACTTTTTGCAATTTCGAAATTTAGATGAGTTTTTTCTGTAATTACCTCAAATCTCAGGGTACTTTTTGTAATTATCACTAGATTATAAGCAAGGGAAAAGCCATTGGCTCCAACTTCAAAATGTGTCCCAAATGAATTCTGCCTTCAAATTGCCTATTTAAAAGTTCTTGAGTGACAGATCATTAACCCTTCTGCAAGTTTAATGTTGACAAATCTCTTAATCCTAAACTATACTATGTATTACCAACTTGTAAAGTAAGTCCCCAAACCTTCACAAAGTCTGTGCACCCCCCCAAAAAAAAAAAAAAAAAAAAGAAAAAAAACATTGTCAATGTCCAATGGTAGGAATCCTGCAACTATATTTCTTGCTGATTTTCATATTTTCAATAAGAATTGGAAGTTTTAAGCAATCTTTCTTTATGTCCTAACTTGGAGCATTATCAAATTTTGCCAAACACCAATATCAATGTCAAATGTATGTTTCTCTGGTTTTTGTGTGAAAGCATGCTGGATTAATACCTTACACTTTAATTTACTTCATTCAAACAAACCAAACTACTACTTAAATGGCAATTGGACTTGGGAACAAAAAACAATTAATAGGTTTATCTTGGTCTTACACGGATATAAACACCAATTACAAGCAATCCCAAGGACTCTTAACTACTTATAAATCACAAGACATGGAGACTAAATATTACACCAAGAGTTGTACTGATATTTTCCCACTTTTTCGATTCTTTTGCAGTAAACTGAAATTATGAAGATCTTTAGCAATAATTGTTTGTTGATCATTATGTTGATATGTGCATCCATTGTTGCACAGATATTTGCACAGAAACCAGAAAGGGTGACCTGCACAAACCGTAGGAGCCGATGCTTCCTCAAGAGTATAACCTGTCCAATTCAATGTCCATTGAGAAGGCCAAAAGATCCAAAGGCTAAAGCTTGCTACATCAACTGTGATTCTCCAATATGCAAGGCTGAATGCAGACGTAAGTTATATAGGGATAATTACATATTCTACCCTGAGGTTTGGGTTAATTACAGAAAAAAGTCACAAGTTTTTGAAAATTACAAAAAACACAATGAGGTTTGGTTATAAGCAAAAACATTTCAAACATCGGTCTTACATTTGTAAAAATATTGCAATTGCCCCCTTACATTTAACATTGAACCAGACCTCAAGGTTTCTTTTTGTAATTTTCAAATAACTTAGGTTTATTTTGTAATTAACCAAACTAAGTGATTTAGCTTCACGTACATTTGTCGGGTTAATTACAAAAACTACCTCTAAGGTTTAGTCTAATTACAAAAACATCAGTTATCTTTCAAAATTACAAATACCCCAGTTTCAAAATTACAAATACCCCAGTGACATTTTTTTTTAACAAATTGCACACTAAAGAGTAAAAACTTTAATGAGGTGTTTGAACACTTTAAGGGGATATTTTTAATTTTGAAAGATAAATGGAATTTTTTTGTAATTAAACTAAACCTCAGGGGTAGTTTTTTTTTGTAACTATCCCTACATTTGTTTCCTGCTGATCTATTTCAAGAAGTAACTAACATTTGGTCTCTTGCAATTTAGACCGAAAGCCGAGTTGCAACGGGATCGGAGCAGCGTGCTACGATCCCCGTTTCATTGGTGCAGACGGCGGTGTTTTCTACTTCCACGGCAAGAAAAACGATCATTTCAGCTTAGTTTCCGACACAAATCTCCAAATCAATGCCCGTTTCATCGGTCACCGCCCCACGGGCCGAACCCGTGACTACACTTGGATTCAGGCACTGGGCATTCTTTTCGGCTCCCACAACTTCTCCGTTGAGGCAACTAAAGCAGCAACATGGGACAACAATGTCGACCACTTCAAATTCTCATTCGATGGCGACGAGGTTGTCTTGCCAGCGTCTTCGTGGAAATCTCAAAACGGCGACGTGGCAATGGAGAGAATCGAGCACGAACAGTGTGATCGTTTCAGTAGCCGAGATTGTGGAGATTGGGGTCAATGCAGTCCCTATAACTAAAGAAGATGACAGAGTTCACAAATATCAAATACCTTCTGATGATTGTTTTTCGCATTTGGAGGTGCAGTTTAAGTTTTTTGATCTTTCGCGTGCGGTGGAGGGCGTGATGGGCCGGACTTATCGGCCGAATTATGAGAGCCGGTCGAGATTAGGCGTTGCGATGGCGGTGGTGGGAGGGGAAAACGAGTATAGAACTACAACACTTTTTGCAGCAGACTGCAAAAAATGTGTGTTTTCTTCTATTAAGGATGGAGGTGAAAGGCTGAGCTTGGAGATAATGTAGACCATTTGTGTTACATTATTAACTAGTAGAATAATACCTAAATAACAGCAGTTGTGTTCTTTCTTGAAAGGGATAATTACAAAAAGCCCCCAGAGGTTTGGGCTAATTACAAAAAAAAAACAGAGGCTTTTAAAAATTACAAAAATCACCTTAAGATTTGATTTTGTCTTATATTTTTCCACTTCAAACACAAAAAAACATTTCAAAAAACTCCCCTGACATTTATAGAAATATTACAATTACGGATCTGAAATTATCCAAACAAGGTCAATAGATTTATTATTATGAATCCATCAGTTCAAAAATAAAGCCTAAGAAAAGGAAAAGCAACAATGACACAAACATCAGAAAAGCTCATCAAACTTGCTTCAGCAGAAAATTTTCCAGTGCCTGAATGAAATAAACTCCTGATTTTACCGTTTCCCCGGGAGGCGCACGTGTTTCTTGGCATTCGATCGCGAAATCCACATTCAGATCTACCAGAGTCTCTGAATCTCCTAATGCAGTAAGTTGGAAACTGGCTTTATAGAATGCAAATCCAAGATTTTGGCGACCTCCTTCGATGACTTGTAACGCAATCTGATGCAAAGACTCATCAAATTCCACAATCTTTTCCTTCTGGTAGCTCATATTTGGTACATCTATCAGTATCATTCACACACAAAAAAAAATTTTGCATCACGTGTATAAAATAAGGGATAATTACAAAAACACCCCTGAGGTTTGGGTTAATTACAAAAAAAACCAAACATGTTTCAAAATTACAAGAAACCCCTTCAGGTTTCGTTTTGTCGGGGGTAACTGTAATATTTTTGCAAACGTCAGGGGTTTTTTGAAATGTTTTCGAAATCACGGGGAAAAATGTAAGACGGAATCAAACTTCAAGGGGTTTTTTGTAATTTTCAAAGAACTCTGGTTTTTTTTTGTAATTAGCCCAAACCTTAGGGGTGTTTTTGTAATTATCCCATAAAATAACTTTGAAGTGTTTTTGTTTTCATCCAAAATTCAGAAACTAATAAGTATTTGAAGTCTAACTCACCAGGGCCAAATTTGAAGAGATAAACTGTTCCAAGTCCACCATCTCCTTCTAATACTTCTGCCTCCTTTACAAGATTTGGAACAATGGTTGGAAGAATAGATTTTAGATCCTTAGCCAAAGCCCTCCATAGGACATCAATTCCAACATTAACCTTCACTTGCCCTTTTTCTTGCATCGCTCTTCTAACGAATGAGTCCTTTTGATGCTTTTTGTATCCTTGTTTATAAGAACTCTTTTTTAAGGAGAGAATAATTTGGTCTGAGGATAATGAAGCATCTTTGCTTATCAAGGCTCGAAAGTCGAAAGATGCTTGTTTTGTTCTCTGTCCAAATTGATATATTCTCATTAATGTTTTTCTCTTTTTTCTGATGGTGATAATTTTCCAATATCCTCAGTATTAATTCGTTATCATCAATATGTTGTTGAGGATTACACAGATTTTTGCTTGTGCATTAGACAGAGATAATTTATTGCCATTAAATTTATGGTAATGCTAAAGAGTACATGAAATCCAGAAAAAAAGTGGCTATTTATTGTGCAATGATTAAGAAAATAAATGATAATGTACGTTTTCTGTGATTCATTGAACCAGATTCATTGCCAAATTTACCAACAAGCACCAATTCCCACAAGTGGAATAGCATTTGGTTTGTGGGGATAATTATCATTTCCCCTGAAATTAGATTGAAGACGGTGATTAAAAAAGGGATAATTACAAAACAATCCCTAAAGTTCAGCTAATTACAAAAAAAACCCAGGTTTTTTTGAAAATGATAAAAAAAAAAAAAGAAAACCTTGATTAACATTTCCCCATCATAAGAAAAAACCCATTTCAAAAAACCATCAGACATTTATAAGAATATTACAGTTACCCCCTTAAATTTAAGACATAATCAAACTTAGAGTTTTCTATAATTTTGCAACATCTCCTCAAGGGTGTGTTTTTGTAATCATCCCTAAAAAAATAACTGGACAAGAAATGAATAAAATTACTCAAATGCCCTTGATATGTCCCAAATTATACACATAAGATGCTTGCTTCATTATTTTCCAGTAAGTAGCCAAAAGACAGCACAGTTTATACAGTACTCATAATTTGTTGTGTACAAGTAATAAAAGATGTAAACCGTGTTAATCCAATTGAATATAAGGATACATTTCAATGGGCTAAGCAGAAACAACAATCATTCATGCATTCGCCCCACCAATAATATATAAATACATACATTGAATTATATTATTACGAAAAAAAATTCAAAAAAAAGAAGAATAGCAAATCACCTTCTTGGCATGCCTCGGTGGTATCATATCTATTTCTTCTTTTGAGTCCAGATATCAAGTCCCACTCAGAATAAGCGATCATCATCACGATCAAAAGAATCAACGGCTCAAATTCTTTCACCTCCCACGCGGATTTACAAGCTGAGAGAAAACGGCACTGGTCGCCGCATCTTCAGCATCATCATCTGTCCCAGAATGACCCCCTTCAATCATACTCACACTGTTGTCGAAAGGCTCCAACGGTGTCAAAGGAATGCCGGGGATATGGTTCGTACTGTTATCGTCCGGTTCCATTAGAGCTGATGACGTCTCCTCAAGCTGAAGAGCATATTCCAAGTTCCACAAAACATCTCCCATGGACGGCCGATCGACGCCATGCTCGGCCAGACATTTTTCGGCCGTCTCTCCGAATTTCTTCAAAGACGCGGTATTTACCTTCCCGGCCAGATTCTTGTCCATAATATGTTCCAACATTCCTTTCCTTTGCCACGCCATAGCCCACTCGGCAATGTTAACTTGCTCTCTCGGAAGAACGGGGTTCAAAGCCGGTCGCGTACATAGAACCTCCATGAGAACTACGCCGAACGAGTAGACGTCCGATTTCTCGGTAAGTTGTTGCCGCCTGAAGTACTCGGGATCGAGGTATCCGAAACTACCCTTGACAGCTGTACTCACGTGCGTCTGATCAAGAGCCGGTCCAGTTTTAGACAGGCCAAAATCAGCCACCTTCGCCACGAAATTCTCGTCTAGGAGTATATTTGTTGTTTTCACGTCACGGTGGATTATACTCTGAGTCGCTCCAGTGTGTAGATAATGAAGCCCTCTAGCCGCACCGATACAAATCTCGAGGCGTTGCTTCCATGAGAGAGACGGGAGGTCTGTCCCGTAGAGATGGCTCCGGAGGGGGCCGTTCGCCATGTATTCGTAGACGAGAATCATCTCCGACCGTTCGTCACAATAGCCGATGAGAGAGACTAAGTGACGGTGGCGAAGCTTGGATAGCATTTCGATCTCGGTACGAAATTCCGCGAGGCCTTGCTCGGATCTCGGATTTCCTCTTTTGACGGCAACTCTAGTTCCGTCTTCGAGGGTCCCTTTGTACACTCTACCGAAACCACCAACACCGAGAAGCAAGTTTTCGTCGAATTTATTAGTGGCGTCCATTATTTCTTGAAATGTGAAGAACCGGCCGAGATTGGAGGAACCTATCGTTATGCAGCTCGCGGTACCGCTCTTTTGAGAAGTGGTTGACATTTTTGTCACAGTCAAAGAGTTTCCATATAAGGGCAACGGAAGCCAAGAACTTCCTTGTTGGGCTTCCTTTGACCTTCGAGCGGCCAAACAGAAGTAACACAAACCGATAAACACCATTGCGGCAAAAGCACCAACCACAGAGCCGATTATGATACCCGTTTTGTTCTTTTTCGGAGGTAATACAAGGAGATTATCCACAGGCAAAGTTCCAGTCAAGCTTCTAACATCATTGCTCATCTTCATAATTTCCAAACCATTCATGATGGCATTTATTAAATCAGTATTCGTATCAGGACCGACGCTAACAGTCAGAGTATTAGAATCAGCAGAAGTTTTAGCAACAAAGTCTCTGTAATACGGCACATCCAAATTACCCGCTTGATTCGATAAATCCAGACTCCCAATAGCAATATCAGTATTAATATACAGGTTGAATATCAGACTGTTCAACGACTTGCTCACAATATCACAGAAATGAACCCGCACTAAATACGAGAAATTAGGATCAACCTCGAAGACCCAAGTGATGTTGAAGTTCACATTGGCCACGTTCGCCTCTCCCATGGTCTCAGCGGTAGCATAAACATAATTAGGCGCTATTTCGGGCGAAACTGAAGCGCCGTATTTTATATTTGAAGGGCTAACCGAGACATTCACAGCAGAGCTGTTCACATGAAGGTACTTTACATCATTCTCCCAAGTTCTCCCTAAAGTGTCATTCTGAGCAGTAACCAGAGGACCACCCATATTCAAACGGTAAACAGTTTCTAAAGCCAGCCCAGAAAGGCCACTAATCGGACCGTAAGGCGATAACGCCACCGCCTGGTCGGAAATTAAATTGTCCGGGATAGAGACGACTTCGATAGCATTGACAAAAGCAACAGAATTATTTCCGGGAATGAAAGTAATCGACAGGCTATTAGAAGTTACATTGATTGCATACTCCTTGAAAAGATAAGAGCCATTGTAAGTGTTGAAACTGAAGTTGTGCAAGAGCACAAAATCATCGGTGACAACAGTGATCGAGGCCGAAGTTAAATTCTGGCCCCGGAGAGGATAAAAATGAAGGCGAACCCAATGCCGGCCTTCTCGCTCAATGTCGAATCTATAAGAAGTTGTGGTTGTGAAAATTCTTGCAGATTGATAAATAGGAAAAGGGGCGGTCGAATTGGAGGTAGCAACAATCGAATTGCCTCTGGTTTTTAGAGAAACTGAGGATTGAGCTGAATCAGGAATATAGGTCTGACCAAGAAATGTCACATTTTGTGAAGATCCACAAGCAAGCAAGTAGTTATCAACAGGAGTGAATTGGGCAAATGATATATTACTACTGAAAAATCCAAGAACAATTACAGCTACAAATATAGGTGCCCACTTCACTATATTCATAGCTTCCTAAGCAAAAAAAGAAAAAAAATTATCAACACCAATCTAAAATTGGTTTTTCAAGGTAACCAAGATTCAGAAATTTGGCAACGAAAGAAAACAACAGAAATTGAATCCCTAATTCTGGTCTGCCAAAAACTCTACCCGAAATTTCCAGATCTATTCAAGACAATGCTTACTCGAAACAAATTATACGGCAAATAAGCATCATCAAACAACTATAACTACAATTTTTAACAATTTTACCTCACTCAGTGGAGCTTAAAGACTTGTAAACCAGCTGGAGTGTGGAATTAATTTAACCACCATGAGAACTGGAGAACCCATCAAGTTTTAAGTAGCATAAGCTTTTCTAGTGCAAAACTGCACCAGCTCTTTCCAGGCTGTTGATTAGGCTGTCAATTTACAGAGGGAAAAAAGGGATTATTTTTTATTTTATTTTGAAAAAGAAAATTATGGACCCACAAGAGGAAACTTCAAAAAGCTCATCCTCTACAGTTGCAATTTGAGAACAGCTGTTGTGTACAGATAATGTGGGTGTGATTTGGATACTCGCAGTATTCTTAAGAAAGAAAGAGCGGAATATGATTTCTGAAAATGAAAGCTCTGCTGCTGGGCCTTTTCTGTAGAAAAATAAAATATTGTGGGTCTTTTATTTAATTTACTTTATTTTTTTGGTTTTATTGTGAAATATATATTATTTTCTAAATTGTTATTATTTGGTGAAGAATAATACTGAGGTTTTTGCTCTGCTGGGCTTAACGATCTTGGGGACCCACTTTACGCGGCTGAGGGATACGGAGGGACCGGGTTGACGGCGTTACATGACGGAGGCGAACATGGATTCGAGAATAGAAACCATTAATTAGATGGAATAAATTGCACTCAATTAACTATAAAGTAACCCAAATAACAAAATCTTGGACATGTTTGAAAGTGAATAATGTTTAAACTTAAAACATTCATTAAGCTGATAATAAAATTTAAGTGAAAAAGTGAGAAATAATCATTTGAGAAGTAACAGTTTCTCTAAAGTGACTTGTCCATGCAAGTTGCATATCTACTTCACATACCTTATTGTTTTTTCGTTCTTTTATGAATAACATATTTCATTTACTTATTGCACTATTTTATCTACACGTATGGGTCTAGATTATATTATCATAAAAGTAAAATATAAAATAAATTGTTGGAAATTGGTTTGAGAAGTAATGGTTGATAACAAACTTTGACCAATTTTTTAGTGACTAATTATTTAATTTTGGAGGAATTAAATATTACAATAAAATTCTACGTTTCGAGTAGATGAGTGTGGTATATTTAACTTCTCAAAACCATTTAGTGGTGAGTAAGAAATAAAATCCACAAGATAGTCACTTTGAAAAGGGATAATGGATGATGGGAAGGTGAAAAGACACCATCCCACAAGGGAATAAAATATTAATTTTATTCAATATATAAGTAAGTGGGTGTATAAGAGTGTGCAAGATGAAATAACTATACACATGTGAGGTGTGGTGGGCAAGGCCACACGCTGGCGCGCCTACCCGCCCGGCCGGCCGTGCCGTGTCCGTGTCCGTGTCCGTGTCCCGACCGGGCCTAGTTTTGCCATGAAAAACATTTGTTTTTATTTTTGGAGAATAAAAAACAAATAAAGTTTGCAACTTAAAAGTCAAATCGACTTTTATAATGGAACAAAGACCACTCTGCCCACTACTTGGAGTTACAACATAGTGGTCATTGAAGGAGTGCCCACTACCCGGAGGTTCTGACCCATTATCCCGAGTTACGCCTGCATAAAGAGACCCCAAGACCTGGTTGGAAGTCCTATAAATAGAAGCAATGTTGTTGTTCAGATTACACACTTTCATACTCATTTTTTTTCTTGTACTTGCATAGTGTACTCAATTTTGCACATTTAAGTTCGAAAGGTGCCTTGTAATTTGCAGTGCTGCTATTACAAGGACGAAGTTGTTGTATCTTTGGGGATAACACGTTTGTTCCACAAAGACTTATACGGGATGTGTTTATCTTGCGGATAGAGTTTCTACTCGCCTCAGCTATTCTGCAATTTTCAATTTCTTTGTAATAGTTTGTCACAGTTCCTTGTAATCCAGTTTACAGAAATAAAACACCAGATATTTCAACAACGCAAGATAAACAATTTTTTGTTTCGTAAACGATGGCGTCTACTTCAAGGGTGAATGTTCCTACTGCTTCACTTTGATAAGCCGGTGAAAAAAATTTCTGTCGATTTCAAAAGATGGCAATCCAAGATGTTTTTTTTATCCGACTACGCCGAGCCTCGCTAAGTTCCTGAAGGAGGATCCACCAGCGTGGTGGAAGAAAAAATGAAACCAACAATGAAAAATGTGTCTTTGCTTTGATGCTTGGGGCCAGGTGACTTCATGTGCCGCAACTACGCCCTAAAGTGATCGACTCGCTATACAATGTGTATAGTGAAGTGAAATCTTCCAAAGAGCTCGGGATTCTTTGGAAAAGAAGTCTCTTAACCGAGGACGTTGGTTCCAAAAGTTCGTGGTTGGCGGTTTCTAGATTTCAAAATGGTGGATTCTAGAACTGTCATGGATCAAGCTTAAATTGCGATTAATTATGCACGATATTCGTGCGGGAATGCAATTGATGAAGCTTTCAAGTGGCGTGCATGATTGAAAAGTTGCCACCTGGATGGAAAGACTTCAAAAATTATTTGAAGCACAAGCGAAAAGAAATAAATCTTGAAGATCTAATTATGCGTTTACGAATTGAGGAAGGTAATCGCAAATTAGATTCAAGGTTTGAAAAGGGTGTTGTTGATGCAAAGGAATTTGCTAGAACATGACAGATTCTAGTAATAAAGAAGAAAAGGAAACGTGACAATAACAACAACAACTACAAGGAAAGAAGCCTCGTAAACAAAAAGCCGTTTTACAGAAATTGTCACATTGTGGAAAGCCCACCACATGGCTAAGGACTCGCTTCGAACTTCCTAAAAATCAAAATATAGACAAACTTAATGCTAATGTGGTTGAAACACAGGTGGTATGATCCAAGAGTGATCGATATGGATCTATCTGCGAGCTGGTTTTTGAGGCAAACCTTGTGGATAATCCAAGGAGTGGTATATTGACACGGGGCCACTCGGCATGCGCTTCGACAAGGATGCGTTCTCTACCTACACCCCTTGTACGGGTAGAAAACTTAATATTGGTAATTTTTCCTCTTCGATGTTGCAGGTTTTGGCAACGTGGTTCTCAAGCTCACTTCGAAAAGAGTCGCTCGAAGGATATTCTTCATGTCCCGTAAATCCCAAGAATCTAGTGTCGGGATCTCTTCTTGTAAACCATGGTTTTAGACTTATGTTTGAGTCCAAAGTTTATTTAACTAAGTTTGGACAGTTCCTAGGAAAAGGTTATCTCGTATAACGGATTGTTAAAAATGAATGTAATGGCAGATTCGTAACCGATTCAAGCAACAATAAATTTGAGCCTACTGCTTATATGCTTGAGTATTCGATTTGTGGCATGTTAGATTATGACATGTTAATCTAAATGCTATAAAGATTAATGAACTTGGAATTACTTCCAACTTCAAAAATTGATTCTCAAAAGAGATGTGAAATCAGATTGAAGCTAAAATAGCTAAGTTACCTTTTCATTCTCAGGAAAGAAATACGATTACCTCTAGAATTGATACATACTTGATATATGTGATCCGAATTTGTGCAAACTAGAGGTGGTAAAAATACTTCATCACTTTTATTGATGATTGCACAAGATTTTGCTACTTATATTTATTAAGAAGCAAAGATGAAGCGTTGGAAGCTTTCAAAAATTATAAAAATGAGGTTGAAAATCAACTTGGGAGCCTGATTAAAATAATTCGGAGTGATAGAGTGGAGAATATGTTGCACCTTTTGAAGAATTATGTAACCATGGGAATAATTCATCAAACTATGCACCATATTCACCACAATGTAATGGCATTCTTTGAACGTAAAAATCGAACTTTAAAAGAAATGATGAATGCCATGTTGATTAGTTCGACTACCTCGAACATGTGGGGAAGCTATTTTGACAAAGAAACCACATTTTAAATAAAATCCCACTTAAAGGGAAAAATAAGACACCTTATGAATTGTGGAAAAATCATAAGCCATCTTATAAATACCTTAAAGTGTGGGGTGTTTGCTAAGGTAGCTATACCCAACCTAAACAAGTCAAAATTGGCCCTAAGACGGTTGATTGTATTTTTATAGGATATGCATACAACAAGATGTGCATATCGGTTCTTGGTACACAAGTCGAAAAATCTAGAAATTTCAAGGTACCATAATTGAATCAAGAAATGCAATATTTCTTGAAAATGTTTATCCTTGTAAAGAAAGGGTTAGAATAAGTTCTAACAAAAGAACTTATGAGAAAGTAAGTAGTTCTTCACAAGAGAAATGAAGAACCAAGACGAAGTAAAAGGACTAAAATCGCTACATCATTTGGTCCTGATTTTGTCACTTACTTATTAGGCGGTGAGCCAAGCAATCTTGTTAAAGAGGCTGCTGTCTAGTCCGGATGCTCCGCTCGGAAAGAAGCCATCAATAGTGAAATAGAATCCATTTTACAAAATCATACCTAGGAGTTGGTTGATCTCCCGAGTAGTAAACCTTTAGGGTGTAAATGGATATTAAAAAAGAAATATAAGGCAGATGGAACTATTGATAAATATAAAGCCAGGTTAGTGGCTAAAGGCTTCAAACAAAAAGAAGGAAGTGATTTCTTCGACACATATTCACCGTATCAAGAATTGCATCCATTTGAGTGCTTATTGTGATTCTTTGCTTTGCACAATCTCGAGATTCACCGAATGGGTGTAAAAACTCTAACGTTTTTAAATGGTGAATTGGAAGAAGAAATATAGATGGAAACGACTGAAGGATTTGTAGCACCTGGTCAAGAGAAAAAGGTGTGCAAATTGATAAGATCGCTGTATGGACTTAAACAAGCTCCAAAACAGTGGCATCTTAAATTTGACACAACGATGTTGTCAAATGGCTTTAAAATCAACGAATGTGACAAGTGTGTTTATGTTAAAGGCATGTCAAATGCATTTGTCATAGTTTGTCTATACGTAGACGATATGTTAATAATGGGTAATAGTCATGACATAATCATGGACACTAAGAAAATGTTAAAAACAAATTTGACATGAAAGACATGGGAATTGCTGATATGATTCTCGGAATCAAAATTGGCAAAACATCTGAAGGAATTAGCTTGACACAATCTCACTATGTGGAGAAAGTGCTCAAGAAGTTCCATGTTTTTGATGGTCCACTATGCAAAACGCCCATTGATTTGAGCATAAATCTGGTAGTAAATAAAGTCAAACCAAGAGTGCTCGGTTGGAATACTCGAAGGTGATATGAAGTTTGATGTACATTACAAACCGTACACGTCCGGATCTTGCCTATCTCAAACAAGTTGAGTAGGTATACAAGCAATCCAAGCCAAGAGCATTGGAAAGCACTAACTAGGGTACTAAGATATCTAAAATACACCCTGAGTTATGGAATACACTACTTCAAAAATACCCTCCAAGATTTGGAGGGTATAGTGATGCTAGCCGGATTTGATTCAAAGGACTCTACTCCACTAGTGGATATATATTTACTATTGGAGGAGGAGCGAGATCATGGAAATCCACTAAGCGGACTTGTATAGCTAGATCCACCATGGAATATGAGTTTATAGCTTTTGATAAAGTGGGGAAGAAGCCGAGTGGCTTCGTAATTTCTTAGAAGATATTCCATGCTTTGGAAAAAGCCGGTCTCCTCGTGATGATTCACCGTGATTAGGGGTGTCAATTTAGGACCCGACACGCAAACCCGCACGAACCTAACACGAAATTAATGGGTATGGGTCCAAGCTTCGGTAGTCCGGGTCGAAATTGGGTGGACCCGACTAACTTTTGTCAATTAAATAGTTCGAATCCGGTCAACCTACTATGACTGTTTAACCCGTCTAACCCGTTTGTGAATTAAAAAAAAAAAAGTAAATAACTAATTGTAAGAAAAAAACAACAAACAAGACATATCTTTAAAACTCAAATGATAAAACCTCATTAATTATGTATTTGTTATTATTATGCATGTCTTTTTGAATATTATCCTCAAAATATAATTAGTATGGTATGCATTTTAAGCAATTATCTTATTTCTTTCTGTTTGTTGTGAATTGTAATATTGTTTATTGATCGAATAGCGTGAGATAGTGATTGATTTTGAAAAAAAATAAATTTCTTCAGTTAAAAATATTAAATGAATATTAAAATAAATTTATTAAATGGGTTAAACGGGTCGGGTCCGGGTTACCTGTGAAAGTCAAGCTACTAATGGTGTGATAGTCAAGCTACTATAGGGAGAGCACAAAGTAATATGTATAATGGTAAGTCTAGACACATCCGTCGTAGACATAATACCATAAGACAATTGATCTCTAATGGTGTTATATCAATTGACTATGTAAAGTCAAAGGATAACATAACGGATCCGCTCACGAAAGGGCTTAACAGAGATCAATTGAGTAAATTGCTAGAGGAATGGGATTAAAATCCACAATTTAAAGAATGATTAAAGTGGTAACCCAACCTTGGACCTGGAGATCCCAAGAACTTGGTTCAATGGGAAAACTAAGCTTTAAAAGTTCGATTAAGCAATTGTAAATCGCTTAACCCATCCCTAGAAGGCAAAACAAGTGCATAAACTTGTTGGTTGTGGTAAGGTTAAGTCATAAGGACTTTTAATGATAAATTGACTTCGGTCAAGAGAGATCACCTTTATAAGTGAGAAGTAAGGGCCGCTTCAATGTAACACTTATGAATCCAAAGATGTTGTCCATGGCCAAAAAGGACACAATCAAGAACGGAATGTGACATAAGTCATATGTGTAAATGTCATTGACTAGGTGTACACGAATGAGGAATAGTTCAAGCATTACGTCCACTAAAGCCGCGGTATATCCGATGATATTTACAAAGGAATGTTCAAAGTCGCAAACTACCCGTCCCGATACAATATGGTTTCAATTAAACCGAGTACAAGAGTCCGCATTTTCATGTGCATTTGATTTCCACTCATGTGGGGGATTGTTGGAAATTGGTTTGAGAAGTAATGGTTGATACCTAACTTTGACCAATTTTTTAGTGACTAATTATTTAATTTTGGAGGAATTAAATATTAAAATAAAATTCTACGTTTCGAGTAGATGAGTGTGGTATATTTAACTTCTCAAAACCATTTAGTGGTGAGTGAGAAATAAAATCCACAAGATAGTCACTTTGAAAAGGGATAATGGATGATGGGAAGGTGAAAAGACATCATCCTCACATGGGAATAAAATATTAATTTTATTCAATATATAAGTAAGTGGGTGTATAAGAGTGTGCAAGATGAAATAACTATACACATGTGAGGTGTGGTGGGCAAGGCCGCGCACACAGCTGCCCCGCCCGGCCAGCGCTGGCGCCGGGGCGGGGCCATGGGCCGAGGGCCGAGGCCCGAGCCCGAGCCCGTGTCCGTGTTCGTGTCCCAACTGGGCTTAGTTTTGCACAGAAAACATTTGTTTTTTATTTTTTGGAGAATAAAAACAAATAAAGTTGCAACTTAAAAGCTGAAACTGCAGCTTTTATAATGGAACAGCACCACTCAGCCCACTACTTGGAAGTTACAACATAGTGGTCATTGAAGGAGTGCCCACTACCTGGAGGTTACAACCCATTATCCTGGAGTTACTGCCCTGCAGTAAAGAGACCCCAAGACCTGGTTGGAAGTCCTATAAATAGGAGCAATGTTGTTGTTCAGATTACACACTTTCATACTCATTTTCTTTCTTGTACTTGCATAGTGTACTCAGTTTTGCACATTTCAGTTCGAAAGGTGCCTTGTAATTTGCAAGATCTTTGCTATTACAAGGACGAAGTCGTTGTATCTTTGGGGATAACACGCCCTTTCACAAAGACTTATACGGGACGTGTTTATCTTGCGGATAGAGTTTTTACTCGCCTCAGCTATTCTGCAATTTTCGATTTCTTTGTAATAGTTTGTCACAGCTCCTTGTAATCCAATTTACAGAAATAAAACACCAGATATTTCAACATAAATATCCTTATATTATCAATTTATTCGTTTGTAATCTCAAAACATAATTTTTAAAAAAGTTGATAATTAAAAAATATATTGCAAATTGTGTATATTTTAGGCTTGAAAGTTTGTTAAATTAAATATGTAAGTTATTATGTATATTTTAGAGTTTACACATCGCTCATCACTTTAGTAGTTTTTACTTTTTACTCACCCTAAATTCCATACGTCACTTTGAATTGGTGACATCTCCTAAATATGATTGACATGATGACAATCATCGAAGCGAGCCAAATTGGACGTAGAGGCCCAAAGCAGCTTCATTGTTAATATAACATTTATGGATTGTATATCATTACTGCATTAATACATGAGTAGTTCATTGTAATCTAGAGAGGCAATTCTCTTGATTTGTTAGGATTTGTGGTTTGTAATTGCACCAGGCTCCGTCGAAATATAGGTCCCCGGTAAGATCCTATTTACATTTCATTTGATATTCCAATAAATTGTGTGGATGTTATGCGCACAAAATGATTTCATTATTGTCTATGTAATATTAATATAGTGTGCTTTTGTAATAATGTAGTGTGCTAAAATATAGATGGAATAATGATATAGGGTTACTTCTCAAAAGAGGTCTTGACAAGAAAGTGTTGGAAAAAAAATGAGGAAGTGGATATCATTTGGAATGATGCTCTCATTCCTACTATTTCTATTTTCCTTTGGCGTCTCCTTCGTAATCGTCTCCCTGTGGATATCAAGTTTCAGGCACGTGGCACTTCCCTTGCTCCATGTTGTTGTTGCTTGCATAATACACATTCTTCTCCTCAGGTTGAATCTATCCCTCACCTCTTTTTGATGAATGATATTGTTCAGTCCGTGTGGAATCACTTTGTTCCTTGGTTTGACACTACACTTCCACACACCACTGATATGATATTGTTCCTCACATTTTGGAGGAATCGCACACACAGATCACACACGAGGCACTTGAGTTTCCTGGTTCCTTGCTTGATTTTATGTTTGTCTAGACAGAAAGGAATAGTGTCAAGCATCGACACTTTCCTTTATTGGCATCTCACATTATTTGGCAGGTGGAGCGGTATCTCTGGATTCTTATTTCAGGCCGGCGTTTAAGCTCTTCGGATTGGTCTGGTTGTTTCCCTACAGTGAGTTTTTTGCAGAGGAGTGATCCACCACAGGTTCCACGCATGCCAAGGATGGTAATTTGGCGAGCACCTCAGTCTCCTCAGATCAAACACGGATGGTTCATTTGATCGGGACACATTGATAGCTGGTGGCGGGGTATTGATACGAGATCATTCGGGCAGACTCATGTTGGCGTTTCATAGTTCATTCCAGGCGGTGTCTAGCGTTCATGCCGAGCTACTAGCACTAAAGATGGGACTGCAGCATGCATGACAGTTTTCATTGCAGATTTGGATCGAGTTGGACGCAGCGGCGGTGATCACCAGGATCACATCTGGTTGCCTTGGCTCTTGGTAGGTTCAACATACACTGATTCGCATTCGGAACATGCTGAGAGACCTTCAGTATTCGATTTTTCAAATACACAGAGAGGGGAATCGACCAACAGATCATCTAGCGGAGTTGAGAGCTGCTGCCCTTGGCAGTCATATTGTTTATGAGGGCACGACTTCCAACCACTTTCTAGCGCTCATCCGAGCTTTAGATTTTGATTGCGCATTAGTTCTCCTTGTATTTTTTAGATATCTCATTATGATAGTCTATATAGATGTCGTAGTGATAGGTTTCTTGCTTTTTGATCTTCTCCCTCCGTGACAGGACATGACATTGTATGATACTTTGATTATTTGATCTACAGGTAGGGGATCATGCCTCAATCCCCCACCCCCTGTTTGATAAATGGTTTTATCATGATTTTGATGATTTTGATTTTACGCCAAAATAATGTTTTTAAAGGTTGTCCAAATACTCCTAAATGATTTAAAATGGTTTTAATATTTTCCGGAGTATTTCCTCAAGTTTATTTTTGACAATAATGGACAACACTTTTAATGATTTTATATCAATGGATTTTTCACTCCTAAACAAGGTTCCTAAATGTTGTCTAAATACTCTCGATTGGTTTAAAATGTTTTTACTAAATTTTCGGAGTATTTCTTGGGTTTTATTTTCGACAAAAATTGGACAACATTTACTGTCTTTGTGGTCGACCAGAGTCGCCCCTATAGGGCAACCCGTACACAAGATGTTTTTAGAAGCAGAAAATGAGACGGAAAAAAAAACAAGCAGGTCGACCGGTCGCTCGGGCGTCGACGATCAGTCCGGTCGACCGGCCGCCCACGGCCGACCGGCACTGCAAGTTTCACGTTGAAACGAACTTCTTTTCTCCTCTTTTACACTTAGGGGACCGGTTGAGGCGGTCGACCGGTGAAGCCTACGTCGACCGGTCGCCTGTTGTAATTTTCAGAGTGTTCTTATTTTCTCTTATTTCTGTGCGACCGGTGCATCGTGTATTGATTGACAAAAAAAATATGACCGTTTGACAAAATGGACACATTTCCTTAAATTGTGGGATTGATTTCTAACACTATATTCTTGATTTTAATTGTATTTTTCTAGATTTTCAATCCCAAGAGGAGCCTATGCTTGATCAATCATCTCCTATAAATAGAGGAAGTTTTGGAGCAACCACTACAACAATTGAGATACAACACAACAAGATACACTTCAAGCAAACACTTGGTCTTTCATTGTTATTATTCTTGTTGTAAATTTGCCTAGCTTATCACTTTCACATCTTTGAGGTCTAGGCTTTTCTTGATTACACTTCGCACTCAAATTGTAATATTCATTATTGAGTTGTAATCTTGATTTTCTATTATCATTCAAACACAAGATATCCTTGTGAGTGTTCTTGTGGTAAGAACACACTTGGATGGTCTAGGTGATAGGTGAAGAAGATTGTGGTAATCTTCTTATTGAGGTGTTGAAGAATTTGGTATTCTTCAAGGTTGAAGATCGGTAATCTTCACAAGGTGCCGTTGAAGGAAGATTGTGGTAATCTTCAAATGGAGATTGTGGTAATCTCCAAAGGTGGTGTTGAAGAAGAGTGTGGTGCTCTTCTTGGGTGTTGTAAGTTGAATTTGTATTAATTTTGGTAATTAATAAAATTCTTTTTCTTTTCGAAATCCATCCCTGGATATACTTTGGTGGTAGAGATTAGGCCCTGGTGGGTTGAACCTCTTTAAATCGACGTGTGTTGTTTATATTCCGCACCTTTATTATTGTATTTGAGCATTCGGTTTTAAAAAGAGGGCGAAATCGAAAGATGGAGATAATCTATTCACCCCCTCTGTGATTATCGTAGCTCGCTTTGACTTACACCCCGGGGTGTTATTTTGCTTTAAAAAAATGAGGAAGTGAGATAAGGGTAAATTGCATGGACTGCGATTGGATATGAAAGAGATTTTATTTCCGTTCGCTTGGAGAATTTCTTTTGACCAAATATGCGATTGTTTATGAAATATTTTTGACCAAACACTCTCAAAATTCATCTTTTTCCTTCCAATTTTTTTTTACCACTATTCTCTAGCAAAATAAAAATGAGACCCTCCTGGCCCCCTCCTGGCCCAACCCTAGACACTCTAAGATCATTTTTCAAACATGCTCCCATTTCGAGTCAAGAGATAGATAAATAGACACATCCCATTTTCGAGTCAAGAGATAGATAAATAGACACATCCCATTGCACTGATCGGGGGCGTTCATAGTGACTGAGGGGGTCAAAGACCAAGAAGTGAGTTATTTATAGCAAGCATTCTTCTTACGGCTAGATCCAATCTCCTGGTCCCTGCGGAAAGGAAAAAGAATTTCAACTTTCTCCACCTCCGGGAAAAACATGAAAAAAATGGCTCGAATGGTACGATCCCTCCGTCACCCCAGAATGAAGGGGGTGATCTCGTAGTTCTTGGTATGTGAAGATGCGTTGTTAGGTGCTCCATTTTCTTTTCCCATTGAGGCCGAACCTAAACCTGTGCTCGAGAGATAGCTGTCCATACACTGAGAAGCAACTTGGACAAAAAAAGAAGTGACTTGGACAAAAAGAAACGAAGTGGCTTAGACAAATCTTTTTGTCGATAACCTCGCACAATCAATCGAATATTGATTAATACGTAATCGATCGAACACTATTTGAAAACGGCTCTTCTCGCTCGTAAACGAAATGTTCCAAATGTTCCCGGAAATTCTTGCTCCCATTGGACCATTTGTATCTATATGCATCAGATCCCGATTCATGGATCTCTCGGTTCGAGAAATCAAGATAAGACGATCCGAGAAATCAAGATAAGAGGATCGAATCATTTTCCGACTCTTTTTCAAATTCGCTAAATGTTGGTTGATCGTATTCAAAATGAAAGATATCCAATCGCACCCTTGGTGTTTTCAAACTCAGTCTTCCCTAGGGTTGTTTTTTATTTTCTTCCGGGATGATAAGTAAAGAGTGAGTTTTATTTTGGTTTGGGTTAAACTTTTAATGCCGGAAAATAAACTTAAACTTTATGGTGGATTTAGTTACTTTCTCAATTAGCTCTTATCATATTATTACTTTAATTGATTAATGCAGCTTTGGAAAAACAATTATCATTCTATAAATGATATATTATTTATAGATATTCCACCCCTCCAAAAGAAAAACTTAGACACCAAACTACTTGACCCTTAATCAAATTTCTAAATTTCACCTTCAAAAAAAATTCTAAATTTCAACATTGGTAGCTATAGTTAATTATAAATTAAGACAACTTTTAATCTTTTTTTGTTGAAAAAAGCTGGACAATGGAATTTTTATGGTGTATGTAATGCCCCACTTAATTGAAGAATTGACTACGAGGTCCAAGAAACGGAATCTTAACCTCGTCGTCGTTAAAGGTGACGTCCGTTATTCAATTTTCTAATAACCGCCTAACTACTGCACATGGCCATGGACGCTTACGTCCCTATCTGTCTCTTTTTTTTAAGGGTTCTTGTCCAACATTAAATCTTCATAACAAACCAAAGTATCGAAAATATTGTTTTAATGACAAACATAATCAAAGTGGAAGAAAGTGGTGCAAAAAATGTTAAAGGTATTGATTGCTTTGTTTTCTTCTTAAAGGATAATTTGTTTACTTAATACATGTTTTGTCCTCATGGTGGCATTCAATTTATGTGGGTCCTACGATTCGAATGGAATCTTCGGTTCTGAAATCGAGTTGCATCTCATTTTCAATCTGTGATTGTCACATGTATAAAACTGTCATATAAATTTTGAAGCGAAAATCAAACCAAAATTGTGGATTTTTAATATGGTAAATTTTATACACGTGACAATAACTCTGTCAATTGAAATGAAGATGAAACGCATCCTTTTAGAATAGAAAATCTCGTCCACATCAATTGTGTTATTTTGATTAGAGTAAACAAAAATATATGGTTGTGTCAAAAAATACTTCAATTATGTAAAACTCGAAGTTGTTTCCAATTGAAATTTTTAAAATAATTTAATTTTGATTACGAAGATTTAAGTGCGATAGGTATTCCGATACAGATTGATGGTCGTTCGTTGTCCAGGGAGGTGGGACATTTTGTTCGAGTGTTAGTTGAACTTGATTTGAATAAATCTCTTCAGGAATTTATTATGGTTGAAAGGGTGGGACATTCTTTATGTTGTTTCGATTAATTATGAGAATTTGCCGGTTTTTGCATTAATTTCGATTGTCGGGCATCGTATTTAATTATTGCATCAAGATGCGACAAAAAAAATCGACATTATTCAAACCGATAAGAGCCCGATTCATGGACGATCTCGCCATTAGACAGAAATCGTGGTAGGATTCTCGCTTAACAAGGGTAAAGAAGTAATTATGGAAACTTGGGTTCAACTTAAGCCCCAGAAAGCCCGTTCTACGGAGAGGAGTATTGGCCCTAAGGAGGATGGACCATCCACTTCGGGTATTCAAACACAGAATTCTTTTAACGTGTTGGTTGATACATCATAGGATTTGCATGGAGAGAATGAGCCCTCACAAGTCCATGCAAATATGGGTATCAAAGGTTCGAATGTCAATCCGATAGACTATGGTTCTTTATCAAACACCAAAACGGAGTTTGGTTATTTTTCGTGAGGACATGGTGATTGCACCAAATTTATATGAAAAGAATCAAGCGGATCTCCACTTTTGCCATGGAAGCTGTATGTAGAAGTTATCCGCTTAATGATTATGTCCTTAGCTCTAACGATCCGTCAGAGGATTTCAAAGCAATGGCTGCATCAGCACGGAAAACGTTGGTCAGATATGACAGATGAAGAAGAACAAGACAAATCAGAAGCTTTAAAGAACAAGCTGCGCGACTCCTCAACTACTGCCGGGGCAGGACATGTCTTCACCGCCCCAAAGTAGATTATGAAAATGGGCCCTTATAGTGTAATCATTTTTTTATCTTAAAATATTACTCTAAAGCAAGGACTGCTAAATCAATTGTAAAATTAATAACAATAATAACCAGAGAAAATACAAAAATATTGTCGATTACTATTAGATGCTATAATTAAAGACATAAAAATAAAAAAAACATGTTTGATAAAAAAAATAATTTAGCAATTAACGGTACATATGACAAAAAAAAAAAGAATTCTTGACTCTTGATGAAGAGGTAAGGTTTGGGTCGGGGGTGCTCTTGTTGTCTTAAGGTTTGGGCATTTCCTTATTTTAATTTTTGTATGAGCTGGAAAAAAAAATGGACACCAAACTCTAAAGAAGAAAAAAAAAAAAAAAAAACTTGGGCCCCTAGGCTGGAGCCTATCCAGCCTCCTATCAGGTCCGGCCCTGACTATGTCATTCACTCACGTGCTTCCTCAGAAGCTATGAAGGTTATGGAAACTATGACTCGAGAATCCTGGGCCGATATTCCACATGCTACATCAGACCATCAAGACGATATTTGAATACGTGCAAAAATAAAAATAAAAAAACAAATGACAATGTCACTCGAAAATCCTTGAAACATAAACATCCTTCATTTAAATTGCGTCTTAAAGTTATTTATGATGTTTTTTTTTCCTGAAGTTTTGCATTGTTTTTCCTTTGCTACCTGATCGATTTGTGATTATGACTTTTTCCTTTCTTTTTATCTATTTCCATTTATTTAAAGAAAATGATTTAATTATTAAGTGGATAGGAATCCCTAAGTGTTAGAGAAACATCCAAATGTGTATTGAATTATTTGGATTTAAAACAAAATGAAAATATTATTAAAAAAACGTTGTTTTCTTTATTTTAAATTTAGAATCCTTAACTATTAAAACCTTTAATCCGAACTGAACTTTCATCTTCATTTGTTTGTATGATATGTTTAAAAATGGCAGTAGGATAGATTTGTCAAAATCGGACACCCAATAGATTAGACCCCATTAAACCTTAAAAAATATACATATACTTTTCAAATAATTCAATTAATACTTTCTAAAACATTTATTTTTAAATCATATAAATATAATATAATAAAATAAAAAAGATAAATCAACATTAAACAGCAACGCGCGAGTTAGAGACAAGACGATTTGAAAAACAAAAATTCAAAACCAACTCTAAATTTATTGAGAAATTGCCGGAAAAGAATATTGTTTACGCTCACATTACTTTTGTATTTTTTCGGGTGATTTTTTTTGACTTTTTTTTGCTCCTACATATTTTTTGGTTATTTTTACTTTATTTTTCATTTTTGTTTTCATTTATTGCTTTGTTTTGGTGTTGTTTATATTTGTTTCTATGTGGTTTCGATGTCAATACAACTTTCACTTGTTCATGCGTTGTTTTATATATTGTTTCTATTGTTTTTGGGTTGTTTTCTATAATATTTTTAATATTGTTTGATGTTTCTTTGTTGTTTCTATGTAGTTTTTAATGGGTTGTTCCTATGTTGTTTTTAAGGTTGTTCTGATGTTTCAATGCAGTTTTTACCTATTTTTAAGCTCTTTTTGTTCATGTGAAGTTTTTCTATATTGTTTATGTTGTTTTTAGGTTGTTTCTATATAGTTTTCAATGTTGTTCTATTATTTCTTAGTTGTTTCCATATTTTCGACATTTTCAATGCATGAGAACAAAATTTGAATTATGTTTTTCTATTCATGTGATGTTTCTATATTATTTTTAATATTTTTTTCAATATGTGTTGTTTTACGTGTATATTTCTTAATTGTTAAGAGTTTGAGTATAAAATTGACCATTTAATGAGAGACAAAATTATTTTTTCACTTAATTTTATTAGATGAAACATGTTCGATACAATCATGAAACAACAACGTATAAAAATATGAAAAAATTGGCGGGAGCGTAAAAATGTCCAAAAAAAGGTGGAAGCATAAAAATATGCCTTTTTTTTTCGGGAATATTGGGCAATTGTGTCGAAACCCGAATTTATTTATGATTCTAAAAACTCGTCCAAACTTCCTAAAAAAAAAAAAAAAAAACTCGTCCAAACAATACAGATTATGATAATTCAAATTGGACTCAACAGTCACCCTCACCATCTTTAATATTCTTTGCAGCCCATTAAAAAATGCATCGTGTGAGTTTCTTGGTACCTATATTGGAGCAGGACTTAGTAGACTATGTATGCGCAGTGTTCTAAAAAGCGCTAGGCGCTACTCGCGGCGAGACAGGAATGGCGGGATGAGACGACCAGGCAGGGACCTGTGAGGAGTTAAGCGAGGCCTAATCGGAAAAATAACCAAGGCGGACAAGAGAAGCGCTCAGCGCGCAGCGCTTACTAATCTTTAAGAGTAGATCTTTTAGAACAATGTGTATGCGTATAGGAAAATTATGTAATTAAACTTTTTTCTACCCAAAATTGGTACCGCAATCCACGGCTTCTTTCTTTGGGGAACTATTTTGTTTTTTTTGTGTTTCTAGTAAACGGGACTCTAAAGACTCCGTGTATCAAGCCGCATGGTCCTTCAATTGGAAGTTTGAATTTTCTCTTGTAAATAATATCACATTTTTTAATATATATAATTAATACTTATTAAATTAATATTAAAAGAGTTATTCCGTAAACTTTACATGCACAGATGCTATCATGTAATCATCAATTCATTTCAACAAGAATTTCGTGGCATGTAAATGCTAAAGTCGAAAGGGAAATTTAGTGTTAACATGAAATTTGAGATTGATATACTAATTCAGCAACAAACTTGGATTTTCTGGCTTAGTAGATAAAATGATAAATGCATTTTGTGAAAATATAAGAAGAAATTGAATCAATTATAATAAAACTTTAACAGTACATTTCGTATTAAACTCTGCAGCTTGTCAGGTCGATTATTGGGTGCGAGTGATAATAGCGGATCCAACTGAACTAATGGGCCATGGCCTGACTCAAAAAAAATCTAAGAGCTGAGGTCCACTAAACATAATCCATTTAACTAACTGAGGTTCTATTGATCGTTTCTAGTCTGGCCCAAAATCTTATTTATAGTATCTGGAATTTCTAATGGGCCTTTGCTACCAATCTCATATTTCGACATTTAAGTTTTAAGCTAGCACTTTACCGATACTTTAAAAAATTGCTCATGTCTCCAACATGTGTAAAGAAGTGTAATAGAATATACATATATAAGGATTAATTATATTAAGCTCTTTAAATTAGGCGAGTGTTTGCACTTTGCTCCTTTAACTTTTTTTGTGATATATTACCCCCTAAACTTAACATATTTTGTATATTTTATCACCTCCATGGGAGTTGTGGTGTGAGTAAAACACTATATTTAGGGGTAAAATGTTACAAAAAAAAGTTTAGTAAGCAAATTGAAAAAACAACTACATTAAAAATTACTGAGGAAAGTGCATCTAGTCAGTAGAGCTAGCACACGAAAGTAAGGTGAGAACATGTAAATGAGATGAGCCATGAAAAACTAATATATATATATATATATATATATAATCCATAACTATTTTTTTTCAATTTATTAACACCGCCGGGCCGGAGACAGGCCAGTGTACCCCCATTGTCTCCCATTTAGACAACTATTATAATAAATAGTCTAATGGGGGTATAATTAGGACAAATTAAATTTATGAGGCATGCTATGAGCGCGAACCCACTTTATTCATTTGACCAATTATGGTCTCTCATTAAAAAAAAAAGAATAAAATCTCACTATCCATCCTATGTGGGATATGAGAGTTCTTTAGAAACATTCCCAAATCCCAATATACCACAAAAAAATGCAACTTGAATACTTGAATGTGCATTAAATATATATTCAAATATACCAAATATTTATTTAATATTAAATACAATAAACTCATAGTAAGTACACAATAAAAGTGCGCCCGTGGAAGTTAACCACTTAAATTAAAATCGTAATAAGGTTCATGTCATTCAAAAAAACCTGTGACGCAACAAATCAGTGAAAAATAGTTTATAAAAGACAAAAGCTCATATGAAATGGTCTCACGAATTTAATTTTGTGAGACGGATCCTAATTGACCCATATTAGGCAACCCATTTAAATTTGAATCTAGCTTGCTTGGATTTGTAAAATGGGTTGGATCCGTCTCATGATTAATTGAATCGATGAGACTTACTCTTTATAAAATTACATCTCTCATGATCATATTGATCAAGAATGTGTCTCCAGTGCTTTCATAAATGAAATATCTTCTACAGAGAACTTAATTGTTCTTCCATAAATGGGGACAAAAATCAGTTATATATCCAGATCAGAATAAAGATCAGAACTTCATTCATGCAATGTACAAATATTTACATAAACATGTATATTTACTTAGTAAATTAATATTAAATTACAGTATTATACAACACGGAGATCTAGAGCAAAGTCTAATAAATTAAATCATGCATTATACGACTTGAGAATACTCCCACAAAAACTACATATGATAGCTTTCCAGGATTTCCAGTAAAATGGGATGTAACAAAACCTCGTAACCGTTTGCATGTCCGCCACCCACGCGCCGCGTCGGCACCGCGAACACATCCCAGCCACCGGCTTGCTCCGCCGTGCCACGATCTTCTGATCCACCAAAAAGCAGAAACAAACCATATATATATGTTATTGATTATGTATGTGTATACACCAAACAGATAGATATATCATATATATGTCAATAATGAAAAGAGTACCCGAGGCCATGTTTTCACTATTCAAAATGGACGACACGTATTTTCTATTCGATTTATTGCTACTCGGCACGTGTGGGGGTCAGCTCATTATTGATTTGTGTCATAAGACCATAGTACTATGTTTTTCTTGACTTTCATACTGTTATATATGTAATATGGTAGTATGTATTTGCAATTCATATAATATAGTTTCATATTCTTATCTTAATAATATCAATACGGCACATGTGAGTTGATGACATTTTTTATGAATTAATTTAATTATAATAATGACATAGAAATTGATCACAATGAAATTTAGAATGATAATGCTAACAGAACTAAACTACAAAGAGATATTTTAAGTTTTCTTTAGAGGAAATATAATTAATGATAAAATGCAGAGTAGAGGAAAACTAAAGTGTAGAAAACTGAGAGTATTATTCATTAATTCTCAAGTGAGCTGGATACATGTAGTATTTATAATGAAAGAAGGAAATAACTGCTAAAGTGTTACACACCAAATAGCAACTTTAAAACTAACAACTAATGAGCTGGTATCTAACAATTAACTACTAACTCTCCAACATCCCTCCCTCAAGCTGGCACTTGTGGAGATCCAACAAGCCCAGCTTGCGACTCAACAACTGAAACGTAGCAGCCCCCAATGACTTCGTAAAAATATCAGCCAACTGCAAAGCGGAAGAAACTTTAGAAGGAAGAATGAAGCCGACTTAAAATGATGGCGAACAAGTTGGCAATCGATCTCCAGATGCTTGTGCGTTCATGAAAACAGGATTGGCAATAATGTGGAGAGCAACCTGGTTGTCACATAACAAAGGAATGGGAGTAGGGACCAAAAGCTTAAAGTCAAGAAAGATAAGAGAGCCAAAGAAGTTCACACACCGTAGAACCCGTAGCTCGATATACTCGGCCTCCGCCAAGAGCGAGCCACGATGACTGCTTTTTAGTTTTCCAAGAAATAAGGCAATCACCAAAAAGATACAAAATCCACTCGTGGAACGTCTAGTCTCCAAACAACAACCCCAATCTGCATCGTTGTATCTTTGTGAGAGAAGAAGAAGTACTAGCAGGATAGAATAAGCCTGAAGGAGAGCCTTTAAGGTAACGAAGCACATGGATGGCGGATCCCAATGTGCACAAGGGATTGTTAACAAATCGACTTAATTCTTTGAACGCTATGTGTAATATCGGTAGGAAAGATTCAAATATAACAAACGGCCAACCAACCGTCGATACCGATCCCCATCGTAAAGGGTGCCTGCTGACCAACCAATTTTAAGCCAGGGGGAAGAGGTGTAGTAGCCAGGCCCGCAATCCATCATCCCAACATCTTCCAAAATGTCCAAAATATACTTCCTCCGATTGAGATATGTGCCATCGCATTTCTAGCTATCTCCAAGCCAAGAAAATATTTAGCAAGACCAAGGTCTTTGATAGTAAAAGAAGATCCAGTGCTTAAGGCGGCAGAATCTCTGTGGGGTGAGCCCATAACCAAGACATCATCCACATATAGCAAAAGAGCAAGAAATGAATCAGTTGTAGACTTAATAAAGAGGCAATGATCATGTTGGACCGAGTGAACCCAAAACCACCAATTTCTTACACAATTCAACATTCCACCGCCGAGAAGCCGCTTAATGCCATATATCGCGCTTAAGATGGCAAACTTGCCCAGTTGTGCCTTGAAATACCCTTCCTCGGAGGTTCCATGTATATATCTTCATCCAAATAACCATGTAAAAATGCATTATTAATATCTAGGCGATGTAGTTCCCATCCTCTCATAGTAGCAACAAAATAAAGAGTCTCACAAACACTAACTTAGCAACAGGAAAAGTCACAAGATAGTCAATACCATACACTTGATGATATCCCTTAGCCACCAAACGTGCTTTGACCTTTCAACCGATCCATCAGATTCATCTTGACCTTAAAACCCACTTACAACCAATGCCCTTTTTGTTAAGTGGAAGAGATGTCGAACCCATGTCCGATTAGATTCAAGAGCGCAAACTCCTTGTTAATGGCATCCACCCATTGTGGATCCTTACAAGCCTGCAGATAACTAGTAGGCTCTTTGACAGATTGAATATTTGTGAGAAAAGTCAGATAGGAGGAAGAAAGGCGAGGTGAAGAAATAAAAGGAAAGGTATGAATAGGATAGGAGATACCTGTGTGTGGAGGAGACTCGAGCATTGCAAGCAGTGGGACTGAACTGGTAGCCGCATAAGTAACATAAACTGAGTGCCAAAAAGGTTTATGAGAAGTTCTAGTGCTCTTCCGAGAGGATGATCGGTGGATTGAGATCATTTGAGGAGGAGTGTGATGTAGAACAGAGGAATGTAGATTATCGGATGGCTCAGACAAGGGAATTAGAGGCAATGGAGTAGAAGGAGCATGTTGAGGAGAAGATGAAAATGGATAGCAATACTCCACAAAGTGAGCTTCCCGAGTAACCAATAATTTTTGGTATCAAGATTAAACAGCTTATATACCTTTTGTCCCAATTCATAGCTAAGAAAGACACAAGGAAAGGCCCGGGACCAAACTTATCCTTGTGAGGAAGAATGTTAGTAGCAAATGCCGACAACCAAATGACTTGAAGAGATCGTAAGTAGGAGATTTATGGTAAAGAATTTCATAAGGACTCTTCCGGAGAGAGAGGAGAGAGTTAGGCAAACCGATTAATGATGTATGTGGGTCATCAAGATGGAGAAAGGCCAAAAATGATTAGGAAGGGAAGATCAAACATAAGAGACCACAGCTACATCAAGGAGATGTCTATGTTTCCTTTCTACTACACCATTTTGCTTTGTGGTGTGTAAGGGCACGTTTTTCCGTATAATGCCCAAAGATTGGAAGAAATCAAGACAATCCTTATTCACAAACTCATCCCATTATCACTCCTAAACACCTTGACAATAACTCCAAATCGAGTCCAATCATCTTAACAAATGATTTGAGGAAGGAAAAAACTTGAGTTTTATGACTCAAAGAAATAAGTCCAAACCCCTCACAATGCGAGTCATCCACCAAAGTTAAGAAATAAAGAGTGTTATAAATGCCTCGAACATGAATAAGGTCCCCAAACATCCATGTGAACCAAAGCAAACAAAGCATCGAATGTGATTCACTTAGAGAAAAGGTTTCTGTGTTGCTTAGAAAGATGACAAACAAAGACAATCTTGCAAAATTTGTTTAAATCTATTATTACACTTGAAGAATGACAAATGTTCAAGAACTCCAACCGAGGCATGCCCCAACCTCTTATGCCATACATCCGGATCAACAACGGACATAACATGAGATTCAACAAAGGGAGGAAAAGAAGTATCGCATGAAAAGAATTAAAGGATAAAGGAATAGATTCAGTCAAGAACATGAGTTGTCCCTCGCTTTCCCATCGCAATCAATGCTTGATCTCCTGGTCCTGGATCAAGCAAGAAGAAGGATAGAAAATACATTTAAGATTAGAGGCACAGTAAGCCGAGCAATGGAGAGTAAATTGTATTTAAAAGAAAGAATAAGGAGAACATCCGTCAATATCGCCTTAGAGTTAATTCTCACTTCACCACCGTGTGTAACCTTCTTACTTGAACCATCGTGGTAAATACACAATCACATCTCTCTCCACCTCCTTCAAATTTTGCATCATAGCCGAATTCACACACATGTGCTTGCTAGACCAAGATTCAATAATCCAAACATCATTCCTAATCGCATCAAATGAGGATAATGCATAATGTGTGTATCCAATCATACCGCATAGTTGGCAAAGTGAGCATAGTTCATCCCTCAGTCAATACCACTCCCCTGCCGGACATATATTTAGCAATCTCCTGTTAGATCAAAGATGTCATATCCGGTCCATGAGAATCATTACTTGCCACATCCTCCATTGGTTTAGATATTTCTTTGTGAGGTGTCTCGCCATATTAACCATAGTTCTTCGTTTACGCTTCCTTATAGGTTTTATACCGGTCCGGGTATCCATGCAATCGAAACAATCCTGCATCTCATGACGACCGCCCTTGCAATAACCGCATATCAATTTGGCCTTCTCCTCCCCTCCCTCGAGCTGTTTTGTCCCATGCCTCTTCCTTGTTGCCAAGTATTTCCTCCGTAAACGCCACGTGGTCCATTGAAGATTCTAGAACCAGCTCCCCTGCAAGTTAGATCCCGTCCCCGGAGGAGCTCCTCGACCTCCTCTGACACTTTGACAACATTGCCAAACCTTCCGGATGCTCAGAAATTGAGCCCGCATGACATCTCTCTGTTTCTCGATTCGCAAAATCATTGAGTACGCCTTGTTTATTGTAGAGCGAGGATCCATAAGCAATATTTGACTTCTAGCTTGCTCAAAGCTATCATTCGTGCCCATAAGGAATTGCATAAGCTTTCCATTATGATCGATCGCAACTAAAGTTTTATCAACATCACATTTACACAATCCACAACTACATTGCGGTGGAAGCGGATTTGCGAGCTCATCCCAAAGGCATTTCAATTTGGTAAAATAAGCCATCACTTTGTGGTGTTACCTTGGCGAACCATTGTGATTGCCTTTCCTCAAGTTGATATAGAAGCGGTCCATTGCTCTCTCCAAACCTCTCGCTCGATCTCATCCCATAGATCTTTCGCGATCTTCGCATAGATGAAGGCATCAACCATTTCCTTCGAGATCGAGTTGAGAATCCACCGTCACCATCCAAATCAACCTTTTTCCAATCATCAAATTCAAGACTATCCTCGGAAGGCATCGGTATTTTGCCATTAATAAATCCAAGTTTTGTTTTCGCACCTAAAGCATAACCATAGATCTCCGCCATGGAAGATAATTGTTCTGGGATAGAGGATTGGATACCAACACCAAACTTGGGTGATCCGATCCATGCAAAATTTAACATCTTCCTTAGTGCATCCTTAGTCAAGTTACGATTTGCACGTATAGGTATAGTAGAATCATCCTCCATCCTTCGATTACAAATGCAACTATATTCCACGGAGGAATTCGAAGATCGCGATTCATGGCTCTGGATACCATGATAAAATGCAGAGTAGAGGAAAACTAAAGTGTAGAAAACTGAGAGTATTATTCATTAATTCTCAAGTGAGCTGGATACATGTAGTATTTATAATGAAAGAAGGAAATAACTGCTAAAGTGTTACACACCAAATAGCAACTTTAAAACTAACAACTAATGAGCTGGTATCTAACAATTAACTACTAACTCTCCAACAATTAACCACCGGTTTCAAGGTCCAAAAAACTCAACTTTTAATTGGACTATGAAGGGCGGATCTAGGGGCCATCCCGGGCCCCGCATACTCCAAATTTTTTTTATCTCATTTTTTTAATGAAACCTTTTTTAGAAAAATTATCTGGTTTTTGCATTGGGGAAAAATTGGATTAGGGATAACTGGTGTATCTGGCTACACCCCTGGTCCTTGTATAAAATGTTTGACCAAAGGTTGGACTAGTCGAATATATTAATCAGTATGTGATCAATGGGCAATAGAGTTGTCAAATGGGTTGGGACATATATCTTTACTGCTATTCGATCGTGTTGAGAGAAAATCGGAGTTGATGAAATTTTTCGTACTTCTATTTTTGGAGCCCAAACCTAATTCATTCTTCAAACTTACAAGTAAATTATATTGGGCCGACCAGACCAACCCAGTTTTTGGAGCAAAATAGGCTCAATTCCTTTCGGGTATGTGAAATTGCAGCCCAGTCCTATCATCGGGTCAATCGGGCCGGGCTGTTTTTGACACCAGACAAGTTTCGATTACGGTCGGAATCTGGGTCCAACTTGGGCCGGTCTACTTGACTCCGCCATTGTTCATATATATCTAATCTTCAAAGCGACAAAATCCTGTTACGCGTGTAATATTTGGGTGCACGGAAATAGAGTATTTGGACAGAAGAACCTGGAAAATTTTGACTGTAGGAGTTGGAGAATAATTTCATCTGTCAGGTACAGTTGAGAACATAATTTCATTGTCAGGTACAGTTGAGAACATAATTTCATTGTCAGGTACAGTTGAGAACATATACATATTTGGTTGCCTAATTTCCCAATATCAAATAAATTGTGTTGCCTAGGTTCATTTTTTTTGTGAATCCGGCCAAACTATTGGATATTGAGTTTTGTAGTCTCTCTATGTGAAGACAATTATAATGAAGAAGGTTTAGCCTTTAGGTTGTTTGTTGGGCTTACCTAGTTAGTTTATAATGACTTGTAATGGTTTTGTCCTTAACGGACCGTGGCCCATCTTACAGCCCAATTGTACCATGTAGAGTAGTCCCGGCCTGAGTATAGAAGCTGGGTTTGATTAGTATCTACAGCAAAGGGTTACAACTTACAAACCATAACAAGACTCACGAAAATTGAAATATATGTTGGGGTTTCCTAAAATATACATATTTTTTTCTTTTTTTTTTTGAAAAATACATATTTTTTTCTTAATGACCAATATTTTTTATTTAAAATGTTTTGGTATTATTCTAAGGTTTAATTTTTTATACATATGATTTGATCTGTAAACCTTCCAATTCTCAATCATGGTATGTTCTAATATTTAAAAAAAAAATTATTTTATGTAAATAGATCGACCTTCGCACTAATAAAAATAGAAGCCAATAGTATCATTTTCTTTAATCTTAAATTTCAATATCTATCATTTGAACGAAATCTCATTGATTTTCTTGAATTACAATAAGTTCGTAACTACTACACATTTGCACTTATACAACAATTTTTTTCAATATTACTCAAAAGAAACAAGCAGATATTTTCATGAAACTATTGAATATCAAGAGACCAGATAGGCAGATAGACCTTAAAAAGTAAAATAAAAGGAAATCTAGAATGATAGTCTATTTACATATGACTTTTGGATATGAACATTTTTTTTTTTTTTTGAGAAGAAACTGTATTGCATTTATTCAGAAATATCCAACAATACAATGTCCTCAACCCATCTAGGGATATCACCATTCATCCATGAAAAAGATGAAGGGCTAAAAGAAGCAAAAGAAGCTAACTTATGATCAACTAAATTAGCCGAACGACTAACATGAGAAAATCTGGTTTCACCCAGGCTATTTAACAGTGATTTTATCTCAGAAACTACGCTGCCCGAGTAACTTAAATCTTCGTGGTTGGCCGTAACTGTTTGTACCGCCAACAACGAATCCGACGTAAAAAGAATCCTCCTCCAAGTTTGTCTACTGAGATGAAGCAAGCCCTCTAGAATCGCAAGCAGCGGATATGAACATTTTTTAAATATTCATGTGAACATTTTTTAAATATTCATGTAAGTCTTGTCATATTTATTTGGTAGAAATACATTTTTATTGTTCAACTAGTAGAAGTACAACAAAAATATATTTAAAAGTCACAAATTTACATTTATCCAAAGTGAAAATTCTAGGCGAGTTGGATTTGAGATACATAATTGAAATTTTAATCCAGAACTATATACTTTAATACTTATCTACGATTTTTGTCATAAAAGAAAAAAAAGTTATATACGATCAAATAACGCATTTCTGGGATTGAGTCTTCAGATTTATTCATGATACGATCAAAGTGAAATTTGTATGAGAGTCCACGCTACAAAAAATTTCGATTCTACCAACACTTACCGAAGCGAAAATGATTTTGTCACTAAATTATACGATTACATATAGAATGAAAAATATTATTTCCCACCAAATTATACCAACAAATTACCGACAGATTACCGACAGTTTTTGAATTTACCGACATATTTTATGCAGGTATTTACCAACAGTTTTAGATTCTATAGGTAAATATTTTATCTACAATAATTTTACCTACACTTTATAATTTTTTTAATATTTACCTACCGAAAATCTGTAGGTAAACTGATTTTTTCTTTTGTAGTGTCAATTCGAAATACATCGATCAAAAAGAAAAAAATTAGCTCGGGCTGCATGTGTTGAGTGTCTATATGCACATGTTGATAGTATACTACAATCAAGAAGATGACCCCATATTGACCATTCTTATAAAAAACTATTGACAATAATTTTAAATTTCTCAGTCGAACCTTTCCACTAGATTACAAGTCAACAGATTGGGAGACTATGTTAGGCCTAACCCGTTATACCATAAGCAAATGTTAGTGTAAACCACACATCGAGGTATTGCTTTTTTCTAGTAAGTTCACTCGTTGTAGCTTTACAAAAGCGGTTGCCGCCTTCTTGTACCTATGTGCTATAAGGTAGTATCCGCTTTGATACATGAATCTTGTGAAATATTCCCACCATAGCCGCTCTTGTGATAGGTGAGGAACTCCATTCAAGAAACCCCCTGAAATAGCCAGTGTTTTCAATAGTCATATACGAAAATTCCTTTTGAGCCTTTGCGGCGATTGAGCAATCCCAAATCCGGTAAAAGCTGAAAAGGCGAAGCTACAAAGGCAGATGAGCGGTCAAGCGGAGCACATTGACTGAGGTTCTTTATACCGAGGTTCTTTGTTGCCACGCTTCCATGTTGCCGCGCACTAAGAGTCGTTTCCACCAAGTTTACTTTCTTACACTGCCACTTGAAGTCCTCAATATTAATTGTTCTACCATTGTGCCCCGGAAGCTCAAACCCTTAAATTCTCCAAAGAGAGGCCAAAAGTTACCTAACCTTAACCACTGGGCCAAAGATATTTGGATTGGATTACCAAAACTTATTATTGGGTTAGGTAGTTTTTTTAGGATCTAAGCACATGCTGATGATTGACTTAACATTGACATACATAGTTGTGTAATTAAATGTAGATTCGCATGTATAATGTCCCATAATATGTGTATTAGTGTGTGGCTTGCTAAAGTTTTCTTCGTAGCTGGGGTTTTGCACAATCCCAAATTTGTAGCAATATTTCTCGGGTCAAGTTATAAAGCAACATCAATTAAAATTGTGAAATTACCAAACTTTTCGATTTTGGTCAACAATTTACAATAATTCCGAGCTAGTAAAATTCATCAATGAAAGCAGAGGTCACGTTTGTTTTTCTTTTCTTTTTTTTTTTAAGTAAAAAAAATCACTTGTTCCGATTTTATATATATTACATGTTGAAAATAAATTTAACGACCTACGAATATCAACGAAAGCGAAAAAATGATTATGTTCCACAAAAAGAGCCGTCTTTAACTCGTAGAATTACAAAAACAACAAGGATTATAGTTAATGTAGGAATCATTTGTCGGTATTCTAAACTTTGGTGTTAGAAGATTATATTACAAGCATTTTGTTTACTTGGACTGATTATTTTAATCTGGTAGAAATTGATTGCGCATTAAGATATTTTTGTCCTCGTGCTTTACAACTTAATAAAGTAATACAACATTTGGTAAGGCTTGTCCTGCCCTTGCCAAATGGTGCCGGTGGATTACTTATTTTCAGTGTTCTAAAAATCATTAGACGCTAATTGGCTGACAGACCTGAGTCTAGTGCCTAGACGGGACTTGAACAGGGTTAAATGGGGCATAATCGGAAGAAAAATTTAGGCGAACTAGAGGAGCCTAGCGCCTAAGCGGGACTAATCGGGGTTAGGCGAAGCTTTAGAACATTGCTTATTTTTGCCGTATTTAAGCATTATTTTATTGAGAATCGCATTACGATTTGAAATTCTTTCAAGGTGGGATTTTCATTTTTTTTGGTAATAGAATATGGTTGGTGATGTGTATGAACCTATGCAATTGTAGTAAGTAGTAAAGAGAAAATACAAACAAATTATTTTTCTATTTTTTTTATCAACATACTATTTTTTGTGACTTTATATACATCTATATCATTTCCAAAGGATAGTGTCAAACTAATTAATTAATTACTAAAAAATGACATGAGAAAACGATATATAAAACTTCAAAATTATTATTATTATTATTATTATTATTATTATTGTTATTATTATTATTATTATTATTATTATTATTATTATTATTATTATTATTATTATTACTACTACTACTACTACTACATAACACCAGTGTTGAAGGACGGAAATATCTATATCTAAGAGGAAGCAAGTGCGGATCCGGTCAAACTGCATTGGATTCTCCTAAGAGAACAAAGAGAAGAATTCTAAAGCAATCATCTGTAATCCAAGATATTAAATATAATTCATTAAATACATATATATATATATATATATATGAGATCTCGTTGCAGCCTTTTACCATGTGGCAGTGTGGATTGGTCCCATCCATCCACACATTTTATTCAATGGTCCAGATTGCTATTAAAAATAACTGATTTATCAATTAATTAATAGGTGGAAATGGCATAATAGTAACTAGCAAAATGCCATAAATCACGCCCCTACAATCAAGGGATTGATTAATATCACGTTTCCATAACTGAAATTATGCACCATTTTAATAGATGAACTGTACATCGTTTAATAACTGATTGTACACTATTTTATATCTAACAGTGCATCATTGTATAACTAATTGTACATCATATAAATGAACTATAAAGACAAAATGGTGTAACCACCTTTCCATAATGACGTCCTACAATCATGGATGTGATAAAGATCACGTTTCCATAACTGAATTATGCACCATTTTAATAGCTGAATTGTACACCATTTAATAACTGACTGTACACAATTTTATATCTAACAGTGCATCATTGTATAACTAATTGTACATCATCTAAAGGAACTATAAAGACAAAATGGTGTAACCATCTTCCCATTTAATAACTTAACTATGCACTATTTTATATCTAACGACAATCAGATTGTATAACTAATTGTATATCATCTAAAAACCCTATAAAGACAAAATGGTGTAACCACCTTCTCATAATGATGCCCTACAATCATGGATGCGATAAAGATCACATTTCCATAACTGAATTATGTACCATTTTAATAGTTGAATTGTGCATCATTTAATAACTGATTGTACACCATTTTATATCTAACAATGCATCATTGTATAACTAGTTGTACATCATTGTGAGTAAACCAGAATTGAATGAAAACCGGGAACAATCGTAAAGTCAAATCACATAAAAATCGCTGGGATTGAATGGTGTACAATTAGTTATACAATGATGCACTATTAGATATAAAATGGTGTACAATCAGTTATTAAATGGTGTGCAGTTCAACTATTAAAATGGTGCACAATTCAGTTATGGAAACGTGATATTAATCAATCCCTTGATTATAGAGACGTGATTTATGGCATTTTGCTAAGTTACTATTATGCCCTTTCCACTTATTATTAATTGATAAATCAGTTATTTTTAATAGCAATCTGGACCAATGAAAAAAGGTGTGGATTGATTAGAATAATCCACACTGCCACACGGTAAGTTTCCTGCCACATTTGATCCTAACCCTAGCTATATATATATATATATATATCATACTACAATTTCGAATTTAAAACCTCATTATCGTAAAATTCGGAAATATTAGCCATTTGAATTTTCAGGAAGGGAACCAGAAAGTAGTCCAGTGGATAAGACTTTTATGCTCAAAACAAAAGGTATTGTGTTCGATTCTCACCATTTTCTCTCTCCTAGGAAAACAGAAAAATCAGGAGGTCTCATGGACATCGATTTGAAGTGATAAAATTCTATTTTTTAGTGAATACACCACTTACCAAAAAATAACGTCATAGCAACGTAAAAGCATCTATTTAATTCCTTTCATTAATGTTGATGTGCAAATTAAATCGACAAATCGTATCAAACAAAAAAAAAGCGTTCTTTTTATACGAGAAATCGAAATAAAGATGGATAACAAACCCAACAATGTGAACACACTTGCAACTTACAAGTCAAAAACGATAAATATTTAAGAAAAAAAATAGTCAAGTTGTTAATAAAGTTAGATATTAAATAGATAAATTTAGAAGATTTCTCTCCTTGGGAGAAACCCATTTCCCCCATGTGCCTTGAGCTTTGATGCAAATTTCACTTCAATTTTCTGTTTTGTTTTGCAAATTTCAGTTGAAACTTTGTTTTTGCTGAAGTTAGTGTTCATTTCAACCGATTTAAAGCTTGTTTTGGGTTAGATTTAAAGATTTCTGCAGATCTTAAAATCGCGATCTACTGTTCATCGAACAGCTGCAGTCCGCACAGAAAACCTCCCGCTGGTGCTGGGTTGCAGGACGCTGCGCTGTGGTGGCTGGACACCGGGCTGCGGGCTGCTGGGCGCTGAGGAGTGCTGGGCGACAGGCTGCAGGTGGCTGGGCTTGACTGGGTTTGCTGGCTGCTGGCTGGGCTGCTTGGCTTGCGGGCTCGTGCTGGGCTGCTGGTTGCAGGGTGGTGCTTGGGTTGCTTTGGTCTTTGCTGTTGGTGCTACGTTTGTGGCTGCGGCTGCTGGGTGCTGGGTGCTGGTGTGTCTGGGTGCTTCTGGTCTGCGTCTTTGCTGGTCTTGGCTGCGGCAGGCGCTGGGTTGCGACGGGCTGTGTCTGCTGGTTGCTGGGTCTGCTGTGCTACTGGTGTTGCTGCAGGTTGCTTTGCAGGTGCTGCTTTGTTGCTGGTTTCAGTGGCTGTTCACATGTGCTGCAACTTGTTTTTCTTGGTATACTTATTATGGGTAAGCTGAAAAGAAACAAGTTTAAGGCCATAGATCCAGCGTTTTTTGCTGATATGGAATCCCCAAATCTGGTTGGTAAGAATGTAAGCCTTGCTCTTGAATCAATTGATGTTAATGAATCTGAATTTGAACTTGGAGGGCCCTCAAGTGATTCCCGAGCACTTGAGGAGGAATTGCTACCCTCAAACTTGATGTCGGATGGGCTAGAAACTGCTTCAAAATCTGCAGTTTTGACAGAAAAACTGAACGCACAGCAGGTGTTTGACGAAATGCCGGAGAAAAAAACTGAAAATAAAAATAAAGCCCCTTGGACCGGGCTGTTTGCGGACAATAGAAAGCACGGAAACGGCATGAAACTTGAGTATTTTGAACCAAAAGACAGCTTCGTTTACCTTGATGAAGATGACATAGATGATGTAACGGAGTCGTTTGGTTTTTGCCTAGTTGGATACTTTCCCACAAGACACCCGGGCAAGAAAGCGCTTATGAAACTTTGTGATTCTTGGAAAGTCCAATACAATTATTACCCGGACGTGAATGGTTGGATGGTATTTCGATTTAATAGTGAACAAGATCGGGCTCAAGTGATGGCGGGGGGGCCGTATTCGGTGTATGGTAGGTCTTTGTTGCTAAAATATATGCCAGAATTTTTTACCTTTGGAGATGATGATGTTAAATTTGTTCCGGTTTGGATTAATCTTCCACTTCTCCCTCAAGAGTGTTGGAAAGAAAAATCGATTGGCAAGATTGCTTCCATGGTTGGCAAACCGGTGACAACGGATCAATTTACTATTACAAAAGAAAGACTCAATTATGCTCGGGTATTTGTGGAAGTTGATGCTTCGAAGGAATTGGTTCGCAAAGTCGACATTGTTACTTATAAAGGAAGAAGATTGAGCAACCGGTAGTATATGAGTTTGAACCCCGGTATTGCACGACGTGTAATAAACTTGGACACAAAACGGAAACGTGTAGGCTGAATCAAGAGGGGAAAAAAGAAGGCTGAAAACCCCTCAAAAATCCAAAGATATCACTGAAACGTCAAAGGCAGGTGCTGCTCGCAACCAGATGGCCGATGACAAAAAACGGCCTGATGCAGTGCAGGAACTTCCCAGCGCAACTGACCAACGACCTTCCACTGTGCAGATGGGGAATGAGAAACGCCCTGCTGCAGGGCTTCCTGTAACTGAACAACGTCCTTCCAATGTGCAGGCCGGTGTTGAACGCCGTCCAACTGCTGTACAGGCCGGTGTTGAACGCCGTCCAACTGCTGTGCAGGCCGGTGTTGAACGCCGTCCAACTGCTGTGCAGGCTGGTGTTGAACGCCGTCCACATGCTGTGCAGGCCGGTGTTGAACGCCGTTCTACCAATGTGCAGGCTAACGTCGAACGCCGTCCTACAGATGTACAGACAGTGACTGAGCAGCGTCCTGCCGGTGTGCAGGCAAATGCTGAATGCCGTCCTACCGCTGTGCAGACTGAGACCGATCAGCGTCATGCCGGTGTGCAGGCTAAGTCCATGCAGTCAGAGGATGGGAAGAAGGGGCTGCCTGCACCTGTTCAGAAAACGCTGAATGTCGACGGTCGGAAGAAAATTATACCCGAGAAAGTGATAGAGGCAAATGAAAATCCCGAGCCACAAGACGAGGACGGTTTTACACTCGTGACTAAGAAAAATAAAGGAGCAAAATCGGATAGTAGTGGCGGCCATTCTAATGCACGATCTCCACCGAGCCTCAAGTTAAAGGATAGATTATTTCAGAGAAACGACGGGGCAAACACTCAACACCGAAAGAGAGGGGATAATACCTCTCCTTCAACAAATGATTATCGCCTCATGGAACATTAGGGGCTTCAACTCGCCCCTAAAACAAGATGAGGTTTCTAACCTCATTCGAGAGAAAAAAATTGATATTTTTGGACTTTTGGAGACTAAGTCATCTACTCGCACTATAAAAAATTTCGTGGATAATCGGTTGAAAGGATGGGAGTTTTGTACAAACTTTGAAATTGTTAGCCGGGGTCGTATTGCTCTCTTTTGGAATAAAGCAAAGGTGGAAATTGAGGTTATTGGTATTCACCCTCAAGTCATCCACGTGCTTGCTACTTGCTTGATTACACATCGCATTAATTTTGTGAGCTTTGTCTATGGTCTTAACAAGGTTGCGGATAGAAAACCCCTCTGGGAAGAACTCGAAAGAATAAGAACAGTAGTTAAAAATCCGTGGTTGCTGGTTGGGGATTTTAACTCAGTGCTTTCATCGGGTGACAGGAAAAATGGGGCTCCTATTAGGCCGTTTGAAATCAAGGATTTTAATAATTGCTGCAGCACGCTTGGCCTATCGGACCTACCTTCGAAGGGTCATTTTTTTACTTGGACAAATAACTCGGTTTGGTCCAAGCTCGACCGCGCAATGGTTGATAATGACTGGCTTTTAGATCACCCACACAGTGAGGCGCATTTCCTCCCTTCGGGCATATCGGATCACTCACCTTGTATTGTTTCAATGTCTTTGCCTTCTTCGATTGGCAAAGCACCGTGGAGGTTCTTTAATATGTGGACGGATCATGACGATTTCATACCGCTGGTTCAAGATAATTGGCAGAGATATATTAGAGGCACGGCCCAGTTTAAACTTCGGATGAAGCTGAAACTGTTAAAGGCTGACTTGAAGGAATTAAATTCAAAGCACTATTCGCACATTTCTTCTAGAGCTTTGAAGGCAAAAACCGAATTAAAAGAGGCACAGTCGCAGCTTGAATCATCTCCGGGTAATGCAGATTTAGAAGCTAGATTGCCGAGTTTGAGAGAACGGGCAACATTCTTGGCAACAGCGGAAAAGCACTTTTATCAGCAAAAAGCTAAATGCAAGTTCCTTGTCTACAGCGACAAATGTACAAAGTTCTTTCATGCAATGGCTAAACGAAACGCAAAAAAGAACTACATATCATCACTCACAAGGGAGGACGGCAGCCTTACAAATTCATTGGAACAAGTCGGTAAGGAACTTGTTAATTATTATGAACAGCTGTTTGGAACAGAGCATCACTCGCACGCAACGGATCCGGCCATTCTTGCGAACGGCCAGTCCCTTAACAGGGAGGAATGGGACGGCCTAACGGCTGAAGTAACAGATGAAGAAGTGTTGAGCGCTCTTAAGAATGTTGAGGACGATAAATCGCCCGGGCCCGACGGTTTTTCTTCAAAATTCTTCAAGAAAACTTGGACTATTGTGGGAAACGATTTCCTTGCTGCCGTTAAAGAATTTTTCGCATCCGGGCAGCTCTTAAAACAATGGAATCACGCCATTGTTGCCTTAATTCCGAAGACCACGCACGAACCGACGGTCAGCGACTTTAGGCCCATTTCTTGCTGCAGCGTTTTTTATAAAGTAATATCAAAAATACTTGCAACACGTCTCTCTTCAGTTTTGGGGCCTATTATTAACGAAGCTCAGGCGGCGTTCGTTAAAGGGAGGAGCATAGTCGACAATATACACCTCATGCAAGAGTTATTGAGGGGCTACAACAGAAAATGGATTTCGCCACGCTGCATTATTAAAATTGATCTTAAAAAGGCGTTTGATTCGGTATCTTGGAAATTTCTTGAAGAGATGCTCAAGGGACTGGACTTTCCCCCGCTGTTTATTTCATGGGTCATGGAATGCGTTACATCAACGTCATTCTCACTTTCAGTTAACGGTGGGTTATTCGGGCATTTCCAAGGCAAAAAGGGACTTCGGCAAGGGGATCCACTATCCCCGTATCTATTCGTTATTTGCTTGGAATATCTTTCGAGACTGTTAAAGAAGAGAACGGACGGAAGCGGATTCAAATTTCATCCGAAATGCAGGCCGCTTCGTATCACCCATCTAGCATTTGCGGATGATCTTATGCTACTATCTAGAGGTGACCCAAATTCAGTTCGCATTTTACTTGAATGTATCGAGGACTTTGGTAATAAATCTGGACTAAGGATGAATGTCCTTAAGTCAAATATATTCATGGCAGGTATCAAGGAGCCGGACACGAGGAACATATTATCTTTTTCTAATCTTTCGCAGGGATCAATGCCGTTTCGCTATCTTGGTATCCCACTTACAGCCGAAAGACTGAAAGTGGCACACTTTGAGGAGCTAACAAGGAAAATTCGAACATATATTGATGGTTGGAGTGCCCTCACACTCTCTTATGCAGGTCGGGCAGAGCTCATTCGATCCGTTTTGCAGGGCGTCGAATGCTATTGGATTTCTATTTTCCCTCTACCGGATGCGGTGTGTACTAAAATCATCAAGCTTTGCCGCAATTTCCTTTGGGGCACTAGCTCGAAAAAAGTTGCTTGGGCATCCATTTGCCACCCAAAATCTGAAGGCGGCTTGGGATTTAGGGACTTACGGGCTTGGAATAATGCACTTCTCGCGAAAACGTTATGGAACATTCATGCCAAAAAGGACACACTTTGGCATAAATGGATTCAGCACGTTTATCTCAGAAATAGGCCGTTACGGGACTGGAACGTGCAAAGGGATGACTCGCCTTTGCTAAAAAATTTGCACAGAATCAAAGAAAAGATGCTGCAGCATTTTGGATCTTGGGACCGAGTGGCAAGCCAGCTGAATTCATGGCGGGACAGGCACAAAATTAAGGGACGGAACCAGACGTATGAATTTTTCAGACCTGCAGGTACAAAAATACCATGGCATAACGTCGTTTGGGCAGCCGGAATCACACCAAAGCACGCATTCTCACTGTGGCTCGCTGCACGCTCCAGACTTCAGACCAAGGACCGTGTTAGGCACAGGGAAATTGAAGACTCGTGCAGTTTTTGTGCGACACAGCAAGAAACAGCGTTACACCTCTTTTTTTCGTGCCCGTTCAGCGCAACCGTTTGGGCAGAAATCAGAGCATGGATAGGCATCACGAGGGACATGTCGACATTGAATAGCGGACTAAAATGGTTGAAAAAAGAAGCCAAAGGTACTTCGATACAGTCAAAGAGCAAACGCATCACATTTGCTACCACCGTCTATCATATTTGGTATGCAAGGAACAGGCTCGTTTTTGAAGACGAAGTCCCCAACCCGGACTACGTTATCTATCGTATCAAAACGCATGTATACAAGGTTATGTACTCATTGTACCCGTCATTCATGATAAACCTTGAAAATGTAGCAATAGGCGACGGTTAGCTCTTTTGTATCTAGCGTTCCCTTATTGTATTTGTTTTCGTTGTGAGTGAGGAGCCAACATGTGGCTTGCCCTCTTTTTGATTGTGATGTTTCGTTCGAATCGGGACTGAGGAGTCGTCTTGTGGCTTCCCTTTCCCCACGACTCTACGCTGGTTTGCCCGGCGTTCGGGTACCTCTTTTTTGATCAATATAATTCACATTTACCGATCAAAAAAAAATACTAACATAACATATTATAAATAGGTTAAGGTTGAAACTTGACGACTAGAGCCAAAATCGAGTCGGACCCGAATAACACAAATAATGACACATGTCGTGTAAGGGTTAATCTGAAATGACACAATTAACTTGTTTGACCAATTTATGTTATTATTGTGTTGCATTTTGTAAGTTTTTTGATTGATTGAATATGTTGTTATAATTAGTATAATTGTCCATATTAAGCCGAGAAAAATAATTTCGGACATACATTTCTTCTTTTTTAGGGGGAGGCCGGGAGGGGGCGCTTTATGACATCGATTATCGAATAAGAAAATTTTCAGTCACACACATTTAATGCGATTATTTTTTTACTAAGATTATATGTTTTTATCTTTATTATTTTTCCTTTCCCTATGAGACTAATACGGAAAAAAACCTAAAACAATGGTATATCATAGGGGATAGTCAAAACTCGAAACCAAATTGCTTTAAAAAAAACAGGGGTACGTAAAAGATGAAAAGAGTAAAGACGACTTCTTGAAGAGGATCGAAAAAGAAGAATTCGTACAATACAGTTACTCGTTCAAAATAAAAATCCGTACAGTGGCTTCCTCGAAGATATTGTCCTGAGTCGGTGATTGGAATAGGGAATTTTTCAAACAATATATGGCTCTCTTTTTCCACAATATATGAAGATCTTGTCTTGGCAAAAGCAATTAAGCAAATTATAAAGTGTAAAATAAAGCATCTCCCTTCGACTTGGTTTGGCTTTGACTAAATAAACTCTGCCCTTGATTAGCGGTACTTGTCCAAATGTCCAGCTTTTCAGTTTTCAAATAAGTAAATACGTGTTTAAAAAAAAAACTAAATACGAAAATCAGCTACACCAAAAAATTCATTTACCTCATGATCAACTTAGGTTGGTGTTCTTCCTCAAAAAAAAAAAAAAAAAAAAAAAACTTAGGTTGGTGTTAATTAAAAAAAATTCAAATATCAAATCGAATTATATTGTCGTCAGGCACAAATTACGGAGTTTTATAATATGTAAATTTCTTGTACATTCAATTCATCTTATTTCGGAGAATGTTTATAGGCTCTTTTGGTTTTAAAATAAGTTATTTATTGCCGCAAAGCATCAAACAATTGAGAATTAGAAGTCCATAGTATTTACAAATAGAAATTGAAAATGGATTAAGTTAAGAGGGTGTGTTGGAGAATAACATGGATATGAGGATTTGGATGTGAGATAAGGATTTCGAAAAAGAAATCAAATTCCAAATTCATATATTCAAATGAAGCATTAGGAAAATTATGGATCGAAGCAAGTGAATTACCAACTCCAGATTTCTCTCATATATATATATATATATATATATATATATATATATATATTTAGTCCATTAATCGTTGCACCTATTATATAACATGAGTTCTGCATAAGTGATTTGCTATATTTTCTGGTGTGTTTCATTTGATATTTTAATTTATAAAGTTTTGTTATACTACTCATGCCAGTAAAATATATGGAGATATAAATCAATGTATCTAAATTCATAATAAATATGTGAATTGATTGTAGCTCAATTGGTAGAGCATTTGTAACAAAGACCTGCCATTGATAATTCAGAACAAATATTCAGAACAAATATTGTTAAGCAAGATGGAGGAATTTAGCAGGCCTATAAATACTTTTTTTTGGGGTGACAATCTCTGACACGACAGGATCCGACCCAAAGTTATTCAGAGAAACCCGAACACGAAAATGACTGACACAAATCTGATACGAAGTTACCAAATTATCTTGATATCTTGAAACATAATATCTTGAATTTAATTTATCTTTTTATTTATTTTGAACATAACCCAAAATTAACCCGAAACTAAACCCGAACACGACTCGATGACCCCAATTACCACTCTTACTTTTCTTTTTAGATATAGTTTGAACCGAATCAACTGACCCTTCAGCGTTCAATGTTCAAACTCTACAAATTAAAATAATCTTGCAATAAAGCTACCCTAATACCACTTCCACCACTTGATCAGCTCCATCCAATCCAACTTCACTCAACCCCTCCTCCTTGGATTTTTTCTTTCTCCTACTTTTCTACTCCCAATATACATACATACATATATATACACACACACACGAAACACACACAAATCTATACATAACAGAAAAATCAGAAAACGCCAATAATTTCTTTCTCTGAGTACCTCACTCACTCCCACTGCGTAAACAATGAAAAACAAAAAAAGTTAGTGCTTTCTACCAAAATTCTAATCCCAACGCACAAACACAAGGAATCAACAAAACGCGTGATTGCGTAACAAAGACAGAGAATAGCAAGATTCAACGTCACTTTCAGTATAAGAATCAATCAATCTGCCAATTTTCCAGGTTTTTACAGAACCATTTTTCTATGCCATTTAATCATTTCCCTCTTCTCTTTCTGCTACAGCTTCTATGCTGCATTATTGACTGAATTTTTTACTGTCGTTAATTTTTGGCCTTATAGTTCAGTAAGTGGCCATAACCAAGTGTACTTTTCTTCCTATTTCGATAATAAATCTTTTACTTGTTGGGATCACCAAATTATTCTCTGCGTTTTCTGGATCTGATATTTAGTGTTCAGCTGCTAGCTTCATTTTTTGTTGGTAAGTGAAACCTCTTTATAATTTTTTCAACTACATTTATTTCCATTAATTTGATTACAAAAACGAAAAAGAAAAAAAAAATAAACAGTTTCAGTGGCAGCTTGATCCAGCCCTTCATTGAAATTACCCTCTGCAGTCCTTTACATTTATTTCCACAAGTACCGAGAATTTTATTTTATTCTCTGATTCCACAGTTGCTAAATTTACTCATGAAAATATGCAGGGTTCTGAATAAGAGATCAGCTTAAAGCCCAATACGGCGTCGTGTGGGTTCCGATACAATCACTAACGAAAATGGGAAAAAGTTGCAGAGATTGGACGCAGATCTATGCGATATATGGACTAGACGATTGGCAGACACCGTTATTCCTCCTCATCCACGCCATAGGTTTCTCCATTCTCTCCGTCGTGTTCCTACTCTACTTCGAGCCCATTTGTTTTTTTCTGCAGCACTTCCTACCGGGCCCTGCCTCGGCCCGATTCGCCGCGGGCTTTACGGGTTCGGTCACGGCCCTATCCGCCGTGTGCCTCTTCTTCGCGGCGGCGAACTTCTTCTACTCCGCCGTCTCCCTCCACTGGGACATGGCCCAGCGCATCGTCTCCTCCGTCCCCGACTGGTCCTCCGTCAAACACGCCCTCGACCTCGGCTGCGGCCGTGGGATACTCCTAAACGCCGTCGCTTTGCAGCTCAAGAAGTCAGGGTCCTCTGGTAGAGTCGTCGGGCTCAACCCGGCCCGAAATCAGACCCGAAACGGGAATCTCAGCCCGAATCACACCCTGAGAACCGCTGGCCTCGAAGGCGTCCAGGAGTACGTCACCTGCAGGTACGAAAATTTCTCCAAATTTGTTTTCTGTATTATTTGTGGATTGAATTTTTTTAAAAATGGCATAAAAGTTGTTTTAATTTTCCAAATAAAGTACACTTTTCAAAAATTCAAATTAATCCCCAAATCTGATTTTTCTCCGCACGTAGGCCCGGAGACCCGAGGACGCTGCCTTTCAGCGACAGCTACTTCGACGTGGTGGTGTCGGCTGTATTCGTGCACACGGTGGGGAAGGAGTTCGGGCCGAAGTCTGCGGCGGCGGCGGCGGAGCGGATGAGGGTGTTGGGGGAGGTGGTGAGGGTGCTGAAACCCGGCGGCGTAGGGGTGGTGTGGGACCTGGTTCACACGGCGGAGTACGTGCAGAGATTGAATGAGCTGAAAATGGAGGACATTAGGGTGTCGGAGCGCGTGACGGCGTTTATGGTCAGCAGCCACATCGTGTCCTTCCGGAAGCCACGTCAGCATTTTGTGGGGCCCGGTGAAGTGAGACTGGATTGGAGATTCAACAATCTTTGTTGACATTAAATGGGTTTTTTTATTGAGAGAAATGGTAATAGAAAAATCTTATACTATAATGGGAATTATGGATAAGATAAAAATGTTTTTTTTTTCTTATTTGTTGTTTTCTTTTTGTTTTATGAAAAAAAAAATGTCTGGGGATACGAAGTGGAACCAGATACATTGTATGAGAGATGAATTATTACTGAATTACAGAGTGTGGTGGAGTATTAAATGTAAGCTTGTTATAAATTGTAAATATCCTTTTACGAGTTTAAATAAAATGGTACTCCTATGTTATTCATATTTGAATAGCATTTCACATTTAAATAAGAAAAGTGTTCCCATAGTAATTTGTTCTTTGGAATTGTATAAAAGATGTACTTGTGATGTGAATCCAGTTACGAATGAACCGGGCAACACCAAATACAAGTTATATCGAGTTATTGTAAAGACTATGCAACCGATTCTTGAGTTCTTGTACTTTTTTATGTGTTTATTTCCTTTGTTTCAAAGTTATTTGAGTGACCAAATTCATGTTAATGGTCAAATATATGGGTAATGACTCTTTACAAAATTGATATGGAGGTGATTTAAATGGTCATTATCACGAGCTTGAAATTTCGCGTGGATCGCTTACCCTTCAGTAAGGTGTTGACCAAGTTGAACTCCGATCTTTCGGTTCTTTGAAATTTATTCACTTTCCTCCAACCACTACTCTTAACTTATTAAAAAAATGATTGTTGGCAACTAAGATTATAACTACGATTCATGTGAAGACACCAAGAGTCATTTCGCACGTTGGTACGCGAGCGATCACACAGAAGATGAGGTAGCATGCAATGGGCATGATCGCGCAACTAAGCACGCGTTCGCACAATATTATGCCAGTTGACGCATTTTTATGGGTTTTTTTGGTGATTTTCTTTCACATTCATTTGTGGCGTATTCACTATACTGATGTTCCTGTTTTTCTAATTAACGGGTCGAGATTTTCACCTTTATAATTTTGACTAGTCAAAGTCTTAGAATTTCAATATATTGCTTAAGGGTATTATGCACATTTGTTGCTACGGTTCAAAACCGTTGAAACCTTTATCTTATGAATTTGACTACCGACGATGTTATAATTAGTATCACTGAAAAGTATAATGGTGAAATGCAAGGGATGTACTCGTTAATGTTATTTTATAATCTTATCTAATCACAAATCATTTTGTTTCAATTATCATAATTTTACGAAGTACATGCTGCTTAAAATCTGGCTTACACTTTGGGGACAGAATAGACATCCGCCCAAACTATACCCACCTCCGATGACATGTCAGCTTCCTAAGCACCGACTGAATCATAAACCAAATTTGTCACCATTTTGAGCCTTGATCCACTTAACAAAGAATTCCAAGGCCAATAAATTTGTCACTATTTACCCTAATTAGATCAGTAAATTTTGGCCCAACCCGGTGACATGGCTGGACTGGATTTTCTTAGGCCTAAAATGATCCGGGTTTTTTGGGTCAGCCGATTAGGCCCGAAAAACCGATCCGGACCAGTCGGTCAAATTTTTTCTATGTATTTTTGTAGACTGGGCCGAGCTCCAAAATAGTGACCTGGTTATTGTTTGGCCCGCCCCAATTTTTTGATTTGGCCCGGCGGGCCGGTACGGTTGACACCAGTGTTCTAAAAATCCCCCTAGGCGGCCGCCTAGGCGGGGCCTAGGCGCTAGGCGGCCACCAGCGCGCCGGATTTTTGCCTGGCGACCAGCACCTGGCGGTCCAGTCCTAGGCGGCCTAGCGCCTCCTAGGCGGCTAGGCGGGGCCAGGCGGTCTAGGCGCCCTATATGTTTTTAAAAATGCTTGAAAAACGACTCCAACTAGTGAAAGTAAGACCAACAACTCCAAAATTCAGTTTAAGTGAAATTGAATATATATAATTTTCTTAATAAAAAAATGAAACAAAATTTTAGGGTTTGGAAATCTTTCCATTGATAATTTGATATTATATAAATCAATGCAATATTTGTTAATGTATTGTATTTTAGATGATTTATAGTTTTATTAGATTATTGGTGCTGAATTACTTTAAACTTTAAAGCTTAAATATTAGATATGTTCAAAAACAATTTAAATATCATTTATAGACTTTACAGTTATGTAGTATGAGAATTATTCATAAAATTGTATATATATTTAAGGCTCCGCCTAGTCCCCGCCTAGGCCTTCTAGGCGCTAGGCCCCTGTCCGCCGCCCGACTAGCGCCTAGCGCTTTTTAGAACACTGGTTGACACCTGTAACCCTAATCTAAGCCGAATCTAAGCCACATTATTGGTATTTACTAATGATTTATGGGGATAGGTGTAACTTTAATAAGATTTAATTAATGATTTGTAATTCATTTTAATGCATTAGGATCTTCCCAAAAAAAAATCCTGGCTGTGCATGTTGAAAAGTATCAAATTGTTTAATACTTGACTCAAAAATTATATTTTAAATATTTATTTCAGTTCACTAGTTAAACAAAAATATCCAAATTAAATATATATTTTCGTTCGATAAACTTTGAAACTTGATTCTTGATTAGTGAAAAATAATGAAATAAACATAAATAATCTAGCTAAACGAGCTCGATAAGTATTTAATTAACTCCATCAAAACTAGTCCAAGATCAATTTAATTAGCAACTAAACCAACTTCAAATAAAATTCTTCAATTTCGATTAAATTTTAAATAATAATGTATTCAACTAGATTTTTATTCAATATTTATACTCATATGGTGGAGTTGGTGATATATTTAACATTCGTACTTGTGCTTTCAATATCATTTATTCAATTTGTTATTTGTGTGTTTAAATGTGGAGAACGCAAAAGAGATGTGTAGTCATAATTGAGTAGCATGTTAGGGGTTGTTGGTGGGTCAGCATATATAGTACGATATCGAAAAAGAAAAGAGGGGAATTGAGAGTTTGTTTGAGAAATAAATCAATGGCCCATATCTTGGCTCATCATCTTTACTTGATCATGTGGCCACATATGCATAAGCACCACCACTCCATGCATATTTTTTTTTTGCAAGTTTTAAAATTAATTTTGCTGCTAATAATCATTTTATTTATTTATTTAAGAATTTAGCAAATTTACTGTGGTATTTAGGAATGATATGAGTATTTAGAAATACAAAGGAGAATTTCGAATTGTGATAAAAAAAATTTGAGGATAATAATGTTAAAGACAAATGTATTCTTATTTACAAAAATAGCAAATCACTTTTCCAGAATGAGAAGCACCTCAACCATTTAGATTTTGATTAAATGAAATAGATTCAAAGCTGAAGTATACGAATGCTAAAAAGTGATTCTTTTCCTTTCAAAATCACTTCTTTTTTTTAAGTGTTTGCAAACCCTCCATATGGCTGCTGAGAAGAAGGAATTAAATGAATAAGTCTAGTGAGTTACCAAGTGCATGTGAAACCTCATTTTGAAACCATTTTTATAATTGCCTTATTTCTCAAGGTTAAAAATATTTTCATTAAGTTTTCCATGTAAAAATGAAAATATGTAAGCAATATTCAATGTGAAATAAGGATCTTTATTTTCAGCTGAGTATGACTCTGGTGTGACACTTTGCTACCTTTTTATCTCCTAGTGACCAATCAGGTTCAAGCTTTAATATCACGTCTTTCAATTTTTCATCGTGTAAATAATCCACATGATTCTTCACTGCTTAATAGGATAAGTTCACATCCTTAATTATTTGAATTTAATAATCTAATATATATGTCAATCGTATAAAATATTTCACTATGTATATATACATACAAATATTAGAGGGGATAATTACAAAAAAGTACCCATGAGGTTTGACCTAATTACAAAAAAGCCAAGCTAACAATCAAAATTACAAAAAGTGCCCTTGAGGTTTGATCAAGCGTTAAAATTAAGGCGTAAACTGCAATAATTTTATAAATATAAAGGGGGATTTATTGACCCATTTTAAATTATAAAGCGGTTAAATATTAGACAAAATAAAACATTGGGGGTATTTTTTATAATTTTGAAAATTAGCTAGGTCTTTTTGTAATTAGGTCAAACCTCAAGAGCACTTTTTGTAATTAACCCAAGTACATATTCTGGGAGGGAAGTGACAATAAAAATCTAGAGATCCAAGCTTGAGAGTGTTAACCACTCGACCCCTATTTTGATTTCCTTCACTAAACTTTTTTTAGTACAATTACAAAGTCCTGATAGGGATGGGACGGATGTGATTTGATACCAATCAATAGTCTGGTTTACAAATGCTCAAACCAACTGAGCTACAATCAATTCCCGATTCCTTCACTAAATATATTTTTGATTGTGGATCATAATTCATAACCGATACATATATGAAAGTCCAAAATATTATTTGATCAATATAATAATTACGGCATAATTAGTATGTGGGAATGGGGTAGGAATTGAATGAGCATTCCTTGTTTCATTCTCATTCACATTCTTGGTATGCTTTAGTAATAGGAATACTCATTCCCATGGGAATCCCTATTCCCAAAAGTAAGGGAATGATCATTCATCCTCTCCCCCATGGGTTTAGTTATTCCCAATCATTAAGAATGACTAAAATTTTATTTTTAATAAAATTAGAAATGACTAAAAATGTTATATATAATCTATATTTTCGAAAAGTAGTGTTATAAATAAAAAAATATTATTTATAATTTAAATATGAGTTATATTTAATATTTTAATAAATCATAGTCAATTCTATAAATATTCAATATTTAAATCTAAATTTTGATATAGAATTCTTTTGGTGATTTTCTATATTTTCTTATAAAAAATAGAGATAATTACAAAAATACCCTTGAGGTTTTCGATAATTACATAAAAACCTAGAGATTTTTTAAAATTACAAAAAACCCCTTGAGGTTTGATTCTGTCTTACATTTTTTTCCCTTCATAAGCAAAAAAAATATCAAAATCTCCCTGATATTTATAAAAATAGTATAGTTGCCCCTTAAATTTAACCCATAATCAAACCTGATGGGATTTTTTGTAATTTTAAAACATCTCTGGATTTTTTGTAATTAGCCCAAATCTCAGGGGTGTTTTTGTAATTATCCCTAAAAAATATTATATAAAATATATTTGATATCATAGATATAAATATATATATATATATTATTTAGCACACATTAAAATAATCTTATATCAATTTACGAATAACATATTTAATAAAATTATTTAAAAAATCTTATTTAAGAGAATTGATACTTTAAAATTATTTTTCTCAATTACTATCATTAATTTATAATTACCAATCAAGATATTTAAATCGAGTAAAAAATCGTCATCTATTCATTTCTCCATTCCTTGTACACACCAGTCAGAGGCGGATGATAGGGTAGTTAGCACTGGGCTCCAGCCCAGTGCAAATGTTTTTATAAGCCCACTACCCATATATTATATATGTGTATTAGTATTAAGCCCACTTCCCATAAATTAAGCCAGTCTTATATTTTGTAGTAATTTTATAAGCCCACTACCCATATTTTTTTTATTCTTGTAATTTTACATTTTGTCATATGTGTATTATATTTAATTATTTATGAGCCCACTACCCAGATTTTAAAATACAAAGAAAAAAGTATTTTCCCAAATCCCATGAACTCGAACCGAACGTGAGGTAAAGGGCAGCACCCAGCAGCAAAAGTTAGAAATTTTTGGATTCTTCCTCTATTCTCCAATTATTTTTCTCTTTTACCAAAATACATTCTTTCTTGCCCCTATTTTCAATATTCAAGTATTATAATTAGATTTTATTTATTCTTGTAATTTTTTTTTCTTGTATGAATTAATTTTGTTGTCATTATCTACTTGTTGAGTAGGATAAATTATGCATCTATTTTCTTTAATGATTGTATTGTTCCTCTATTGAAGATAAAAAAAAATAGTTTATTTAGATATTAAAAAATGATATAATTTTTTGAATTATTATTCCTTTTATTAATAATTTTTTTTGCCATTATATATGTCCATTCTCAATTGAAAAAGGTTTTTAATAAATATGAGGCATTTCAATCAATTCAATTATGTATCATATACAATTCCTATTCGTAAAGATATATAACCATTTTATGTCCCTTTTTCTTGCCCCTATTATAAATTAAAACACCCAAATACTAAAAAGGGGTCTTGAATTATTGTTATTGCATTTTCAGCAATGAAACATCTGAAGACGACACCTCGTAATAAAATAGGGGATGACTTTCTTGAAGACTGTTTGATGCTCTATATTGAACTAGAGTTTTTTTTTTCTTGACAATTATATTGAACTAGAGTTTGTTAACAATATAGATGTAGATTATATCATTGATGGATTTTATGCTTTGAAGTTTCGTAAGGCATAACTTCATTGCAATATTAAAATATATTTTTTTATATAATATATTTTTTTGTGTAATTAAATATTTACTTCTTAGCCCACCCTACTACTAATTCCTGGATCCGCCACTGACACCAGTCATAGGAATAGTAATACTACATCATTCCATTCCTAAATTCATTCCATTCTAACCTAATTTCATTCATTCATACCAATCATGCCGTTAAGGAATCGTAATTAAGAGATTTAAGACTCTAAATAGCATAGTCCTGAAATCATATAAGAATCCATCCTATCTAGGCAAAGGGCATCCAACTGTTACATGCTTCAAAGTGGTGCTGGAATCAAAATCTTCACAGTATACTTTTAAGTGCTACTCATTAGCAGTGGGGTTAATGATTAAATCATTTTTAAAATAAAAAGCAGAGAGATTAAATAAATTGATGAAAAATTCATGGCAACTATTTCAACGGCGAAAAATTAATGATGCTTTTGGCTCCATACTAGTTTTGGTTTTGACAAATTGGTAAAAGTTGAAGAGATTGCATTTTCAAGTATCTTTCAATGGATATATACTCACACAGATGAGAGAGACAAGTCAGTTGGATGCCATTAATGGCTTGAATAAATTGGTTGCTCAATATTCACCAAACTTTCACCATCATATAGTCTTTGACCATCTTAGCAGTTTACACCATTTTAATACATATTCCGCACTATTTTAGTGTAGAATATACTCTCCAGTTCCAACAGTTTTCACTAAATAATGTTATAATATTTTATTTTAATGCATATTTTAATACACTAAAATCATTCATTTAAAACAAAGAAATGAAAATTAGCAGAGTTATAGTGTTACACCATTTCTGGCGCAAAATTTCCATTTTCAAAATAGTGCAACCTTTGGCACAATCTTTGATCAATTTTTCTTTCTCCAAATCAAGATAGAACACTTTTATGGAGATGTTCCAAGAGAAAGTTTTTTTAATCATGTTTATCTGATTTTTAGTTACTTATTTGAAACAAATATACTGTGCAAAATACAATAACACCCCCTAAACATGGCTATGTATCTCATTTATCCCCTGAACTTGCAAATGTTATACTTACCACCTTTAGTCAAAGTAGAATTTAATGCATGGGCAAAATTTCCCTTAATAACAATTGATTTTAACATGTTTTAATAGTTGCACCTCAATTTTGATTTTATGTTCTATTTTTAAATTTTTTTCTTAGAAAAAGCAATTAGTAACTTAACTAGTTCAAATATTAAAAAAATGTTAATAATAGATGAGTATAACAAATATACAAAATATTGAATATATATTTTGATTACTTGAGTTTAATATAAAAATAACTTTCAATTTTTATACTCCAAATAATACGAATAAATATATTTTTGTATACTGAATATACATACATATATTTTTGTAAATGATTGATAATTTATATTTCTAATATAATGACACATGTAATAGTTTAGTAAAAAAAGAAGAAGAAATAATACATATTTTCTTTGGTAATATTTAAATATTTTGAAGAATTGTTTCTCAAATAACAAGATTTAGTGTCTAAAATATTTTAATAGAACTAACTGGTTGTGCTTTAAATTTGTTTCATTAGTAATATCAATTATTCATTAATTAAAGATGAAAATTTATTAACATTATGTTTTGGACTATGAATTATATTGAATAAACAAGAAATAAATAAAGAAGTGTAAAATATATAACTAAATTAGGTTTAAGAAAATATAATTATTAGTAATTTTTCTAATTAAAAAGTTAATTTAAATTAAATAGTTAATGCTTTACTTTCTCCATTGATATTTCATATTTAATTTTTTTCGTGTATTTATTATACATTGTTTTAGTTTTTTAATGTTTAAATTACTTAATGTACTAAGAATTATTTAAGTTTATTTTTTTCTTAAGGGTAGTTTTGTCCATAAATTATATTTAATTAGATTGACGGGATCATAAGTGTTATATTTGCAAGTTTATGGAGAGTAAATAAGACATATGACCAAGTTTAGGGGTGTTATTATATTTTGCCCAAATATATTTTATCTATTTTTAATATAAACGTGCGTATTTAATTTGTTGATATCCGTTGATAATATTCGATACATGATAGGACATGACACATACTTTAGAATGAATTCTTGTGTCAAGTATTAATCCACTTAAAATAATGACGTGACATTATTAATTCTCAATAACTACTTATGAATAAAAATTAAGAATGCTTCATATATTATGACTTTTTAACTTTAATAATTTAAAACAGTACTATTGCTAGAATTTCACAATTCAAATTCTTGATCCACGCCAAACGTGAAACTGAGTAAAAATTAAGAATTAAGATGATGTATACAATATTTTTGACGATGGTGCATAATTTTGTGTTGTATTTAGTATTGTGTATCTTAGATATATACACTAGTAACACTACAAGAAAAAATCAATTTACCTATAGAATTTTTTTTTAGGTAAGTATTATGATAACCATAAAGTATAGGTAAAATAGTTGTTGGTAAATATTTACCAACAAAATCTAAAATTGTTGGTAAATATCTATAATGTTTATATCGGAAAATTTGAAAACTATCAAGATTTGTCATAATTGATATAGTTTGCGGAAAAATAGCATTTTTAATTTTGTTGGTATATATGTTGTAGGTAATTATAAAATTTAGTAATAAAATCATTTTTGTCGGTAAATTAATTAATCGAAACTGTTTTTTTTTTTTTTGTAGTGATATACATTACGTGTCCAAAATTAGTTTTTAAATAAATATTTAAAGTAATAATATATATACAAGCATGCATGTGCGATATGGGGTGTAAAATGCAACATAAAATTGCAATAGAAGATTGAAAGTGTCTTCTTGTTGAAGAAAGGCTCAATATTATAATGTATATAAATTTATAACAGTTAAAAGGAACTTTAATTTATAGCAAAGTGAAGAAGACAGAACCTGCCTTCCACACATGCTTGTTCTTCTCATCATGTGATTTATTAGCTGCTTTTATTTTTTCAGTATCCAATTCCTTATGGACACCAAAACGTATACCTTAATAGACAAAGAGAAACATATATATATTATTCACCCAGATGGGTCCAATTAATCAATGTTTTTATGCTGTTTCAAAGGACAAGTGATAAACCGATCAAAAAAAAAAAAAAAAAAAAAAGGACAAGTGATAATTTTGCTCAAGTAGAGTAAAGCTCCTTCTTAATTTCAAATCCTTAATTATTTTATTATTCTCAGACAAGCATGATTATTTCTTGCATCATTCTTTTGCTTTAATTTCCTTTATACCATTGGAAATTCACCGTCTGTGTTAAGGTTTTGGGTTTAGTAGCATGAGCTTAGAAAAGGAGAAAACATGATCAGAACAAGTTAGAACCTAACAGGGACTTGGGTGTTTTCACTCTTCTAATATTTTTTATTTTTCAATTTTGTGTGGCATTTGGTATTACATATCGCACATCCACGCCATGTGTACGTATATGATTATTTCGAGTGTATATCTAAGAATATATTTTAGGGTTAATTACACTAAACCCCCTTAACTATGTAAGTCTTTGCACTTTGCTCGCTTAACTTTTTGAGGGACAGTGCAAAAATCCACGTAGTTGAGGCAAAGTTTAATTTATTCTATTCCATACATGTCACGTGGCGTGCATGTGTAACATACAATACAGATAAAACATAAGATTATATTTATCCAGATTGAGTTTTTTTTTTTCTGAGCAAATTCGCAAAAAAAATAATAGCTTTTGCTATGCCAAGAATTATAAGAAGAATTGTGATTATACCTAGATTTGGACAGTGAATAATGTTAGACTAACAGAAAGTGGTGCCCAGATTTTTTTACTTACAGACAGTCCTAGCTCAATGATATTAGGTGGGAGAACGAGCTCGGATTTGAGACTAACTGATTTTTGTTACTCAGTTTTTCAGTTTTCTACTCTATGACTATTGGATTTGAAGACTTGATGGAAAACACAGACAGGCCCCCATCAAGATGGAAATCGACATCTAACAACTAAAAGTCTTGAGGTCAATGTAACAATATGCACCCACATGATATTTTTGGTGTCCCCCACAAAGAAATTAGTGAAAATGATTTTCAAGAATGAGATGTAAAGTATTCTACCTAATTAAGGGGGAAAAGAGGGGGGGGATTGAGACACTTCCGGTTCAAAAATCTTTACCAAGACGGTTTATTATTTTTCTTTTTTTATTTAATGAGTTGGGAGGAGTTGAAGGCCGAAGGGAGTGGATAAATCTAAGAGAAAATTGGAAGACTCAGAGTTCGAACTCGATTAACATTATTACAAATGGTGAGTTATACCACTTGAGTTAGAAGGGTCGTGGTTGACCAAGACAATTAAAATGTAATCATGCTTTTCGAATTTTAAACTTGCAGTAACAAAGTATACGTTGAAGCAGCAACTTTCATGTTCAGTTACAGAGAATTAACTTGTCAATTAGTAACATTATTGATTATACCTCTCCTCCTTTTGAAATTATCAAAACTTTTTCTTTCCTTTAGGATTTTGGATGGAAAATAAATGAACTTTTCTTTTGACTTTTTTTTTTTTTTATAAATAAGGACGTTCTTATTAACAAGTAAAATTTAGTTGGGTGTTTTTATCAATATTATGGCTTTCATTGGATTTTTCAAATCAAAGCAAAGGTTTTAGAAGTTTAATTTAGGAAGGGTAATTACATTAACAGGTCCTCGTAATTAACCCTAATCAACAACGAAAGAAGAAAACAATATTTTCATTTCAATTTTCACCACCCAGGGTATACAAAATATCCATATCTCCATCTCAAATTGTACAAGTCCCAAAAGTAACTAACTGTACATGAACCACAAATAATACACAGACTATCCTCAACAATGAAGTGACCAGACTCATGATTTGGGAAAATTGGAATATAAAAAAAGTAAAAGCACAAATCCTACAAAATTTCAGATTCAAACAATAATCAGCAGCATGACCAAATATATAATTGAAAAAGAGACTACTCCGCACGTAATTCTACAACACAGATACAGACCTCAAGTAATCAAGCTGGTACACAATAAGACGAGCTGAGGGGCGGAGGCAAGACACAGACCAAATGAGGCCCGGGTGGGTTGCAACTTATATTTGCCTCATCCATGTTCGGCAAACCAAGTTGAGGTGGCCGGACATATCCGGCAACCAGAGGCAGGCATAATATTGAGATCTCTATCCTCGAACCTGTTAGAATACCGCAAAATTTAGGGGTTGTTTGCAAACACTTCTGCTTTTAGAAGAAGTGATTGATTGTTGGAGAAGCTAAAAGCAGTTGAGAATTTGGTAGTGTTTGCAAATAAAAGCTAAAAGCTGAAAAAGTCAAAGTTGTAGTGTTTGGGAAAAAATAAACAGTTTTCAAAAGAGCTTTTGGATATAAAGACAAAAACATCATTCTTAATATTAGTAGGTCATCATTATATTGTTCAAGTTTGAGAATAAAAATGTCAAAAGCACACTTCTTTTTATTTACAAAATTACCAAAAGCACTTTTTCATAATCAGAAGCACCCCATCCCTAGCTTTAGATATTGATTAAATAAAGTAGAAGCAAAAGTTGGAATTTGCAAACACTAAAGAGTTATATTTTTTACTGTTAAGGGCTGAGAATCACTTATTGTTTGCAAACACACTTAAAATCCCAGAGCACCCAAGAAAAGATCCATTGCTCACCGAGAAAAGCAACTAAATGGGAAGAGGAAAACAGTAAGGACACCGCATACCTTGTTTTGTGCAGAGTGACACATATCCTCTTTTCCTTCCAGCAATCATCCAGTTTTCGGGATTAATATTGACTTCATATAACACCTCATCCTGTCACGTAAGGAAAATAATGATTTCCGGCATATGTGCAAGTAGTACCTCAGCAATGCATTGCAATTACAGTAGATTATTTTGACCCTTGTGTGGCTAACCAACCACATCATTACAGTCTATGGTAGATTACAAGTGAGCAACTCCTATTTACATGTTTTAGAGCGAGGAAACAAAAAAAAAAAAAAAAAAAGAAAGAAAGAAAAAGAAAAAGAAAAAGAAAGAAGAAAGATCTTTTAGCTGGAGCATTATAACAGAACACAGCAACTAAAATGACTTACAAGGTTATCAGAAGCCACTTTCTCCTCTAAAGCCTTCAACCTTTCAACTCTCCATTTCATGGTGACAAGCTGCCCAACTCGGAGACCACTTGACGGGAGAGAAAGAAAACCAACTGCAAGGCAAGGGTCCAGCACTGGTCTCTGTAAAACTAGTTCACTCCTAAAGGTTAAATGCTCTGCCTTAACATTATCAGGTCAGTAAGTTCCTCAGCCACGGGTGTGTGAGCTCCAAGATTTCTACTACCAGAAATTGTATATTTGATATTTAATATACTAACTGGTTGCAATTCCTTTGCTTCATCTGCAGAAGTAAGATGTATTGGAAACACAAATTTTAAGCCTGCTTGCCTCTCTACAAAAACACTCTCATAAAGCACAAAAAGGGAGAAACGAACTGTGCATGGCAAAATTTGCAAATACAATAAGCCATCACATTTGGAGTAAAAATTTTGAGTCCACAGATTTGAAAAAGCTAACGTTTCAGAAGTGCCACCATAAGTAGCCGTTAAAGTTCTAATAATTGGCTTCATTAACTTATTAAAAACTAAGGAACCTTCTTTGCAGAAAAAGTAGAGATTATCGAACTACCTCAACCTCGTATCTTGTGAGATACTGCCGTCAGTTTATTGCATGCCTCGTGGCCATATTTACCGAAACAGAATTCTTGTTCAAAACTAAATACAACTTTTTTAAAGCTTTGATCTCAGACATCTGAATTATCAGAGACCTACATGCCACAAACTGCACAACCTATTGTGGAATTCACAAATAAAACGACATGGCCACATCTTTCATTGTGTAGATATTTCACGAACCAAACCTCTGTCTATGCAAGGAGGTATACCAGAAGGAAGAAGGAATAAAATGAGAGAACTCAAAAGGGAAAATAAAATTGGGCCTACCTTTGGCTGGTGCTTCTGCCAAGTAGATGCTAAACAAAATTCCAGCTTTTGATTTAGGGGAAACAATTAAAGGAAAGAAGCTGGAGGCTGGTCTCCCATCGCCTTTTCCAGCATGAGCAAAGCCATCTTGAAGATCCAGCCAAGCATCATAGATGGCTAGAGAAGCTTTGACCTGTGACTGCAGTATGACCTAAGCAATAGATGGAGTAAAATGGGAGCCAATAATTAGAAGGCACACAATTATTGGAATAGACAAGATAATCACAGAATTATAATTGGCACAGTGATGTGGGCTGCTGCCCACAAAGACAACAAAAAGATCAACATCAACGAATAGATATAGCATATTAGCTGCATAAACCGGAAAAAAATGAACGATAATCATGGGGACAATACATAGCCCATACAAAATTTTTGAAGTCTTTCACAAGGATTAGAGAATTTAATAAGTCTCCTGATATATTTGATTGTGGTGTAGTGGAAAACCCAGGTAAAAATATACATCAAAAGCAAATTGCCTTCCTCAGATAATAATAAATCTGCTCTACAGCATTCGTTCGTTTAGATAAAGTTTCAGAATCCAAAACCATCCCTTCAAATAAGCAATTTTGGAAAAACACACAAATACACGGTGAAGAAGAAGTAATGGAAGCACATAAAGCCATCATTTTCCACTTGACATCGTCTTAGCTTCATTCATATAATCATAAGGATCCTCGATACCATTATTTAATGATTAGAGCAACAATATGTCAAGTGACTCAAGTCTTTCTCCTTCTTTTTTAATAATTTGAAATCCATATCTCAAGTCCATGATCATCACATGGATTTCCCACATAAGAATGAGCTCAGATTGGTATCACCTTTATAGACAATCTATCAGTCTTATACTCGTATCTGAAGGTACCTGCATCTTTAAGGAACTAATGATATCAGCTAATTATATCATAAGACAAGATTGACTTCTCTACGTTGAAAAGGAAATGCTCAAGGAATTTAATATAGATAATTCTAAGAAGATATTTTCCCCCATAGAGCAACTGAGAAAAATGTTACATAGTATCATCGTTCAGTCATTTTCTGAATGTTTATGTTGTAAGCAATTACTAGTTTACTAGGGTCATTTTGAGATATTACAAAATTGAAGCTAATGGGATTTTATCTGAATTAAAATCCATATTGAATTGATATTTAAGCTAAAAAAACTTGGTTATTCAACTTCATTAACTATATCACAAGAATAAGCGGATCATATTTTGGGGCCTATATGTATATTGCAACCTCAACCGCGACAAAGCAATCCTGGTTCAACCCCAGTCTGCATGGACGATGGGAACCATCCGTAGAACTGGCCACCAAACTCTTACTCCGCACCAAATGATATGCTCCATGACCAGCTTAATTTATCTAGGCAGCACTTTGGCCTTCTTCAATAGAAGCACTCACCAACTCATACTGAGATTTTCAGTCAATCTGTTTTTAATATTTGGATAAGGAAATGCATAGCTTACAAAAAAAAAATTAAAATCAGTTTTCATTTCGTTTTCAAAATATTCTTTAGTGGAACTATGTTTCATCAACCTTCAAGCTCTCTGATCTTGAAAGAAATCTTTTCTTCATTGGATTTATTCTCATTTTTCTTTCTAATTCTCAGTCATTTGCTCCTCTGCGCGCGAAGAACGGTTATTCGCATTTCCCCTTGTCCAGTTTAGGTTATCAGCATAGTGGGCATAAGTTGACACACCGACACAGTACTTGCCAGATACTGAAAAAGTATTTGGGGGAGGGGGGATATGATAATAAGATGCAGATGGAGGGATAGGAGATGATTGGCCTCAAAACTTATTGAAGTTAAAAAATAGGATGACAAATAATAGAATGCTGAGTCCGAAAGAACTACCATTTTGTCATATTATAAAAAGAAAAGAAAAACCCTCAAAAAAGAAGAAAGAAAAACAACACGCATGTAGGACAAATCCATGAACATGTGCATAAAAATGAATTGGAGAAGAAAACTGTAGCAGAAATACCTGCAAAAGCAAAGTACCATCATTACATTTGTCTGCAACACGTATACTCACATGGAAAGGATCCGTAAAATGCACAGCTATAGTCCTGCGAAGTAACCTCAGTCATTTCAAGCCTAATTCCCAAAAGACTTGAACCAATAGAGTTGGAAGGAAAACAAAAGGCAATAGAAAAAACTGTACTTTTCAAATGTCTGGTTATGGAAACTCCAAAATCAAGTTTCAGAGCGATCGTCCTCAAACCATCCACGACACTCTGTCTCTGGGGAACAACTGTACCTTTAGAGACACGGACAAGTAGTTACGCCCTCCAAGTACAGAAGAACGTCATTTGAAAATTAGAACTACCAAAATAAATCTTATACTAACCTGCAGGTGTCCCCTTAGCTAACCCATCACTAAGAGCCCGTAGTGGGATCCATAGAACTGAAGTGATATTGCTTGTCCAGTCTGGTAACTTGATCTTACCATCTTCAAGAGTCAATTGCTTGACTCCAGTAGAGACTGGAGAAAGATTTTCTGGTGGATTATCTAAGTTGGTCATGTTCTGTGTCCCAACTTCATGCTTCTCAATTTCAAAGTGATGTCTCTCCTCGATCCTCAAGCCAGGGCCAGCATCTATGTGCAGTACAGCACCCTTAAGGGAGTAGTTAAGTGGTCTAACAATTATTCCAACCCACTGAGATTCATTCATCAGCAAAGCAGATGAAACAGCAGCAACAAGATCAACCAGAGACCTTGGGTTGGCCACCTAGATAAGAATGTAAAGTAAGAAACTTGTATTCCTTACTTGCGTAACACCCAGAGGAATATGTAAAGAAAAGAGCTATTTAATTTTTGGCATAAATACAGGCACGATACCTTCAAGATAGGCCTTGTTGGTTTTCATAACTCAAGAAATCATCAGAGTCTGCAGGGCCACCTTTAGAAAAACTATGAGATCTAAATCTCAATTGACCAATCTGTCCAGTGAGAACACCTAACACATAGGAACCTGGTTTTGTGGGGGCAAAGGAAGAGTAATAATATTCCTGCCAGGCCTTAGTACGATAGCTTCAGTGCTCTTTATTGCCTGAATAAATTAGACACTTGAGTTACCATGAAATGCAAAAGATGCACATAAGTTAAGATGGCATCAAGCAAGTTAACATGGAAAGTGTACCTTAGCACCTTCATCAGTATTGTTAGTAGCTGTCAGTGTAAGACTAAGTGATTCAAGAGTTATGTCATCTGGAAATTCACTCCATAGAGTAACGGACAGTGTGCCAGGGTCCCCATCACAAAGCTCTAGTAGAGGTCCCTGATTGCCAGAAAATGTTATTAAGGAGGACACGTCTAGGGGCACAGGATGCTCCATTTCACTATGAGCAAGACGGACAACTTCTGACTGAAATGCTTGTCGTTCCTTTGTTAAGAACAATCCTTTGTCTAATGACAATAATCTCACACAAGAAGAGATAGCCAGCTTGATCATTCTGTATCTTTTGACACTCCGCCAAATTTGGAAGTACTTCAGCCAGTAGGTTCTCCCATCCTTCACCCGCATAAAGAGCACAAACTTTCTCATACAAATTCGCAGCAAAATCGTAATTTTCGTGCTTATGGTAAACTGCTGCAATTTCACCATCAAGGACAACTCCATGTCTCTTCCACCAAGAACGATGGTAGTTATTTGCAGCACCCTTTGACAGATCCAGATATTTTTGCTGGCAAGTAAAAAGACAAATCATGCATAAGGTTGGACGGATATTTAATTCACATACTGGCAACCACAGAAAGGTGATAAATGCACCAATTTTTCAGTACCGCGAAAAAAAAAAAAAAGCTCTAAGAAGAGTTGGCAAACAAACAATTCCCAGTTAGTTGAGACAATATTGTTTAGAGGTCATCTAATTAAGCTTATCTTAGACATCTAATAAGCTCCAAAACCATATAAGATTAGATCTTATATCAAGAATAGGCTCCCAACTTCTTTGAAAAATAAATTCCAAGAGTTTATAAGAGGTTTATAGTAAGTGTAGGCAATCTTATATTTACATGGTCAAATACAAATGGAGTTTGCTACATAAGAAGTAAGTTGGGGTCTCGTTATCTCTTTAGGGAGCTTATAAGCTACTAAACCTTAATTTTGGAACCTTACATCCAAACAGTCTATGAACCTTTACGGTTGTTTTCTTTTCCAGTCTGATATTTGGATTAAGAGGGTGTTTGGCTAAGCATGTGAACTCTTTGAACTAAATCATTAAGCTTTCAAAAGTAGACAACTGCATATTTAAGGAAAACAGCACTCCAGATAGTAACCTAATACAAAACTTCAAAAGAATATAAAGGCTGCAGCAATTACCTCAAACTCCTCAATAGAGGATAATGATTCCCATAATTTCACATCAGAAATTGTATTCCGTAAAGCATGCTCAGCAGTAACATATATTTCTGCAAGTCTCATAGGCCGATCAATTGAACCCTCAAAATTCCCAGGTGAGGAGAAGGTCCTTGACATGGATACTGAATTCACTTTAGGCAATGGGGACAGAGGTCCTGAACTGTCAGTGAAACACATTTGAGAAGAGCCGAAAAATCTTTCCATGCCAAAGTAATAAAGCCCACACAGATCCCAGGCACAACCCAATTAAAAGAAAGGTACAGCACAATGCCCTGAGTATTTTGCGCAAGTTCAAACTTACTTACCTTACAGTACAATATATCAGAACTATGAAAAATTGAAAAGTTACCAATTTAAACCACATCCATTAATGAATATATATCTGCTCGAAAAATAGAAGAAACCTACAACTTCCCCTTGGCAACTCAACAAAGAATTATCTATCCCCATAGGATCCATCAAGATCACTACCACTTATTAATCATCCTAATTAGGGGCCGTGGCAAGTTGCCACAAGTACCACCAAACATCTAGTGTATTTCTGTAATTTTTCTTTTTGGAACTGAAAATGTATGATTTAGTTGTGTAGGAAGAGATTTCGATGTGAGATCGACCGATGATAAATTCAAAAACTTTCTCTTGAGGGACAATAGGATTTGAGACCTGGACCAGGTAGAATTCAGGCTCCATTTCTGTGACTTTTTGTTCTCCATTTCTGTCTTCTTGTTCAATTCTTCTTATAATCTAATAATATGGTGAGTTGGTACTTGAGAGGTGAACATTTGTAAAAGTACTGGAACACGGTGTTCAGTGGTTTTCATGGCATGTAGGTCAAATAATAATAAAGTCATAACTCATAAGGCAGGTATCTTGAGGTGAAGCTCTTGAAGACTAGAAGGGGTGGTTGCCTTTGTTTATCAACCACATAATGTGTATGGTTAATCAGAAGTAATATCTATACAGTTGGTGTAATCCATAAAATAACATCACCTGTCATTGGCATTAGGACGACCATCAAACAATTCAGACATATTTCCAGCTGAGAGAGAAGCCCTGCGACGATTTGCCTCGCGCAACAGAACAGATGGTTCAAGGGGCAGCGGCTTCCTCTGGATGCCAAAGTGCTTATGCCGTGGAGAATCTTGGAGAATCATCTGCACAACCAATTTAGAGTGTGTGAATACAGTATACAGTACTGGAGGAAAATATTTTTACATGGCTTCAACAATATAATGCATACTCCGTAAGGTTGGAAATATAGACATTAACTCCGATCTAAAATCAAAGCATATAGCGAAAAGATTTTACTCAAAAAAAGAAAGAAAGAAAGAAAGAAAGAAAGAGAGAGAGAGAGAGAGAGAGAGAGAGAGAGAGAGAGAGAGAGAGAGAGAGAGAGAGAGAGAGAGAGAGAGAGAGAGAGAGAGAGAGAGAGAGAGAGAGAGAGAGAGGCCATTATGCAATAAGTCTAAGAATCCAATGCAAAGTGGTTCTTTAAATAGACTGAATCTCGATAACAGAACACAAAATTCACCATTATCAAATTTGTATTTTAAGCAAAAACCATTCTAATGGAACAATAACTGTATGAGAACCCATTTTCTTCTTAAAAATTTTTGTCACACCATAACTGTGAATACTAAATGAGACAAAAACTAATCTTTAGGTAAAAACATATTCCTTTAATATCCTTAATCAAATCCAATTGAATGCAGGAAAATACAAGAACCGTTTTCACTTGAAAATTATAAATGCATAAATACCATATTAACAGAAAAATCACAAAAATGCATCTTATATCTTCACTTCTGAATAATCCTATAATGCTATCCTACTGTATGCAGGAAAACACAAGAAGCATTTCACTTTAAAAGTATAATGCAGGAAAAAACACAAGTAGCATTTCACTTGGAAAGTATAAATGCATAAACATCAACAGAAAGGCTACTCAATGTCTCAAGTATCATGATCCAGGGTCCCTGTGGATCACATCTACAGTAATATAATTAAACCATCTTAAACCACGCAAAATCATAGCAGTACTGAAAGTTCTTGTCATACCAAATAAATGAAAATTAATAGCTGGACTAAAAATAATCTGATTACCCAAATGCTAGATTCCCATCCCAGGCTATTCTAGACGTAATAATTTAACATGCAGCAGGAAATGGAAGTATCAGATAGTCAATAAGCAACTTGAATATCATTCATGCAAAAACCTTAGCAAATTTGTGTATTTTTGGCAATGAACTACTCAAGAAAAGGCAATAGCATAATCATTATTATGCTTTAATTAAGCTATTGGTAGGGAACATTAAAGACAAATACAATTTTTTATAGTAATTTGATGGCCCAGTTGTCACATTTGCCATTCATCCTCACCTTTTCTTTTGCTAGGACCTCCGATGAAGCATTGGACGGAAGTGATGGCCAAACTGCTGGCTTAGGCCATGGCAGCATGCTGAGTGAAGCACTGCAGGGAACATACAAGAGTTACAGCATTGATCACGAAGTCAGAATACTTTATTCTGATAAACCAGATTGGTTTTGGTTCTCCTGCCATGACTACTTATCTCAACAGTACCAACTAGAACATTTGTATAAAAATTCAAATTCAAGAAAAAAATATTTCAGAGAATAAGAACAATAGTGCAAGATGATTCGGAAATGTTTGTTTTATTTTGGTGTTTTGGGGAAAATGTATAGGGGAATGTGATGCGTGTAGGTATTATTTGAGAATGAGTTGTGAAGTGTAAAGATGTTCGTTTGGAAGGAAATATATTAGAGAATGTTTAGTAATGTTTGTTTTTATTTTAGGAGAACCAAAATGAAAAGAAAAAAAATAGCCTTCCGTTATTGGGAGGGATAATGTACTGAATGTACAGCATTACAGTAAAATTGAGTATGTACCTGTTGACAGGACTTCTTTCTATATCTGATCCATAGCCAATTAAATACCCTAGCCGCATAAACTGCCACAACCATGACATACTTCAACTCAGCATTAATCTGGTTTTATAAAATTGGAAAATAATACTTGTCCTGCCTTCACATTGAGAAAGAAAAAAAAAAGAAGAAATAATAGAAAAAATAAGATAATGAAACTAGGACGAAACTGTCTCTAAAATCTAGCAGATATCTGTTTTTCATGACTAATCTCTCAGGCAACCTAATAAAGGATTTTGTTACACTCAAACGAGCAAGCTAACAGGAATTTGCAGTATGCACAGTTCAGTTCTCCAGATTTAATTTCGTATACATGAGGAATACTACCTTAGTCCGACATAAGGTATATATCTCCCCTTGAACACGGTAAAACTCCTTTTCGACATCAGGTGCTGCTAATCCATCTTTATAATGAGAAGCAGTTGCATCAATCAATGCCAAGCAAGCTGTTATTACCCAGACTTCACGCATACAGAAGGGCAACATGCTCTGAAAAAGGTAAAAAACCCATCACATAGGAATCTCAAAAGGCAAAACTAAACATAAAGCAAGTAGGATAAAGATGAGAAGTGAAGGGCCAACTACCTCATGTAAGGTCAATGCCTTAGAGAAGCTAATTATGAATGAATAACCCCTTGATGCAACCTCAAATGGACGATTTAATTTGAAGAGCAGCTGTATTTATGAGGTCATCAAAATCCTCTTAGAACATGCGTCAAAGAAGTAAGTTTATTCAAAAGAGGAGAAAGAAAGATGCTACGGGAATATTAGAAAGTACCCAGAAAAATCCACAAAATACATCCAAATCTAATCACACGTCAATTTTGCAATATTTTACAGTTCAAAATCATCAGTAGACTAACATAATTCTGGAAAACGACATCTGCATTATGACAGACCACAAAGGATCATATAATATAAAACCAACCTAAACTAATCAAAATATCGTTCACACCTTTGCTTGACAGGCAAATAGATACTGCCGGAACTCAAACTCCCTAAATGAGTCGTCATGGACAATCTGAGTCAATGGTTTTCTCGCAGGTTCAAGCAGCGTAGCCTGATCATCTCCCTGCTCCACTCCTCCAAATTCCCTTTGCTTTCCAACCATATTGACTACAACACGGATACATGCAAAGACATACTTAAAGGTAAATAAACCAGAAAGAGGATTCAATTTCTATCTACAACTACAAGAACAAAAGAAACAAAATTCCGTCAACCCGAGTTTTTATGAAGGTGTAGAGAGATTCTAAAATGCCTTTCTTCCCCTTTATCCTTGTCCTTTGCCAAAAAAACAACAGTTCCATCTCAAATTTGTAAAAATTTCGGTTCCAAAGAAAGTCGTAGAGTAGAAGAGAAATTACTCATGTGCATCGAAAAAGAAAAAAAAAAAAAAAGGCTATCTTGAAGTTTAAGGAATGATTGCTAAACTAACAAGTGAATGATTATGAATGTCTTTGTACAAAATATAAAAAGAATGATGATGAATACGAATTACGCAAAAAAAATTGACTACATTCTTCAAATCAACATCCATTTCCCACAAAGAAGTTAAAAGATGAGATACCACACTCGTTGAGCACCTGTTTCCAAATAACAGAGTTCAAGCTCATCATATTCACGTAAAGCATCTTCATGGAGATGAGCAATCTCGAACATAAAAGCCAAACTTTCCTGTCATAGAGAGGAATATTCATGAGTGATAATACGAATGCCTCTAAATTTCACAATATCCATAGATATTAATCAGCAAAGGACCGAGAGGGCATCAGAAAATTCTACTTAACTATATTCTATATTCAACCTTCCAGAATCTAAGAAACAATTTGCCGGACTTCTGCTCTCTGACCGGAGATGAGAGATGGCAAGAGACTAAATAGATTTTACAATTGGAAAAAAGATATTTGAATTTCTCTTGGTCATTGGGTAAAATGCTAAACTTTTACGCAATAAAATGTTTGATGTCATTTGGGCTTAGATACCGCTACTTCATTCAAATCTTCACCCTCATACATTTAAATATATATACTTCATTTGAACTAGATAATGCTATATTGTTCAAATTTTCATGCAACTCTTCAGGAAGAGGTTGGGATAAGATAAACAGGCTCCCCTCATCATTCTCCTACTTTACCCTAATTTCTTCTCCCACTCCCACGGGCCCCACACCATAATCATTTTGCATTTCTTTCCAACCTAACACAACATTAGCCTCTCTTAAGTATAAGCATACTTTTCAACTTCTAGAAGTAATAGAACTACAGGGGGGGAGAAACTAACTTCCACCATCAAATTAGCTGCAGCATAATATAACGGAATATACCATCCATATCTTTTCACTTTTGCCCAAAAACAATTTATGCAAGATCTCATTTACTCTTATTAAGAAAATGCAGTTGTATTAGCTTGCTTTCAAATTGCTTATCAATCAAGCAAGTTGACCAAGAAGAGCCTCCTGGGAAGATTTTAAAAGAACTCTTGATGATTTACAGAAATTCTATTTAAGACATTTTGTAGCACAAAAAAGTACCTTCAGGATGAAAAAATTGCAGAAGTTCCAAACTGGCATGAATCGCTGTTCGCTAAGCTTTCGAATTTCCTCTTCGTAAAACTGAATGCGTCTATCAAGGGTATTTCTGATGCACTCCATAATTTTAGTCTCCAAGTCATCCCAGAAATTTGCATCAGGTGCATTGATGTCCAATTTGCAGCATCTAATAAAGCATTTGATAGCCTCATTTTAGGATCTCTTGCATCTCATTATGAGAAAGTTTAATTTCATTTTACTAGTCCTTCCTATTGTTACTTTATGAATCCCACAACTCAATCCTTCTGGAAAATTTTAACCAGCATGATACAAGAACAAAGTTTTATCACTTACAATTTCCTAACCAGTCAAAAATATAAATAAAATACATGTTAATTAAATATATATCAGCATCAAACTTGAAAATCACATAGTTCCTGTGGAAGTCTTACCTTTCCCTCTTCTTAGAACTAAAATCAACTTCAAGTTTGGAATAAACTTTTTTTGCCATCTTGGTGGCCTGATCATTGTGAGCTGGCGCTTTAGACACAAAAACGATAAACCATTCTCGTTCATCATTTTGAACTATTAGTTTGAGGCGTGGTTTAAGAATGTTCTTAAACTCGTCAAGATCCTACATAGAGATAAAAACGTTACACATAATGAAACAGAAAATGTCAACAGTTAGACACAAACCGAAAATGTCAACAATCAGGAACAAACATGAAAGTAGTTAGTTGTCCACCCTTCACAGAGAGTAGAAGTCTCAGCCAGGCAGATGAGAAAGAGATGACCTGAAGATAACTTGAGAGATTGTTAGGGTTACCTCGCAAGTAACAAGAACTATAGTTGCATATGGCTCTCGGAACCAAAATAGTGACTGCTCTTGAGGAAACCGACTACGTAGTCTTGCATCCGTTGTCAGTATAAATTCAGCAGGTAGTTCATCAACAAGCACTGGATTGCGGGTCTTGTTGTTTAGGAAAGCCCTCTTGAACGGCAACCTCTCTTGAAACCCTTCTTGACCATGGGCCACAGATCACTTACATCCTCAACTATAATAAGATAAATTAGTGCTTATTCTTTACCACTTACAACAAATCTTTTCTTATACTATTTTCTAAATCAATAAAGACCACAGTACCAATTTCATAATCCATGGAAGAGTAATGCCTACCAAAGAAACAACCAGCTCAAGTATGCCAAGGTTGTTAGCTTTTGACTGCCATAAAGACTGACCTCTACCACGAAATCTTGAGGTATAATTGTTCAATTGGTCAATCTGAAGGTTGTTAATACCTCAATTTATAACCCCACTATAGCTAATAAAAAGAAAATAAAATAAAACATTGGGCAGATGATCTTCATTAGTGAAGTGTTTTTGGTCCAGAAATCAATCAAGCTAAAATAATTAATTGTAACAGCCAAACTGCATTGAGAAACCTTAATTCAAGACTTAAACGCAAAAAAATTAAAATAACAGGAAATTCTATGTTAATTCTACCATACAATGCAATTACTCTTTGAGTGAATCAAATGATATAAGTCACATAGAGAGATCGAAACAATCAGTGTACCAAACAGTGGGCGTTACCGGCAAGACACACTATGCAACACTAAAAAGAAACAAGAAGTGAAGGGGGAAAGCAAACATTAGGGTTGCATAAACGAGTTAAGAATAACGGCGTTACCGGCAAGAACGACGTGATCGAAGGTTGTTTTAATACTCTGAAACTGAGGTAAGAAACTCGCCATTTTTTCACCGATCTGTTGAGGCCCTCAGTCCATTGATGGAGAGTGGAGATCGGCGAGTACAAAGTGCAATAGCAAATCAAAGTAGCAATAGAATTGCAGCTTCAGAGTAGAGTTCCTTACTACTCCCTATTTAACAGTGTCTTCTGCAGATTTGTTTGTTCCGTCGATGTTGGGATCGATGGATTCTTAAGAATCGCGTTATGACGTGCCGGGGTTTATTTTATTATCTCCGGTGATCGTTAAATCGCATGAAAGGAAAGCGTGCTTCATTTTTTGAAAAATCGCTGCTCAGAGATGGTTTCCAATTCAGGGATAAATGTGAAATTTCAAATTTTGCCACCACTACCAAAACGTTTTATCAAATTATTATATAATTTGAGTTTTAATTAATAAAAACCGTATTATATGATTTTTGGGGGATGATTTACTACTCATATAAATCAAATCGCTTTTGTTTATATATAATTAATACTCTTACCTTTATAAATCTATTTAGTAATTACTTTTAAATATCCTCGCAAGCATCTCTCACAAAATTCTCAAATTTTTCATTCATTTTCAGGTAGATCAATTTCAATTTCTAAAACTTTTCTATTTTTTTTTGTTGTAAAAGCATCAGTATATGTAATTTTTCAATCTTTTGTTCTTTTGCACATTGTATATGATTCGCGTCAAAGTATATTAAAAACTAGAGTGTCCTAGAGGGTTTTTGGCCAAGCTTATTTACAAAATCGTATAAGCTTCTATATGTTATAGAGGTTTTGGAGCTTATAGTATGTTAGATCTCATTTTTAAATTAAGTTTTTTTTAAAGTGTTTGATAAAATATTGGTAATGACATTTTTGTACTTAAAACTGTCAAAATTAAATGATATTTGTTAAAATAAGACCTTATTTTGAAAGTGGGATCCCCCACAATTTTACGAAAAAGTTTATAAGATCCTATCATGTTATTTTATATCTTATAAGTTCTTTTTTAAAAAAAATTACCAAATACTTTTAGAGAGTTTATAGTCTCTCTAAAATATTATAAAATATTTTAAAGAACTTGTAAGCTCAGCAAAATACCCTGCTAGTGGAGCGGGGTGAATTCTTGTAGGCAATTCGACTTCCCGCATTTACACCACTTGGTCGAGTACATACGAACTCAATATCGGCCTCATTCTATTACCATTTTTTTCTTCTTCAAGAAATTCCATTACTTCATGTTCATATATTTTACTAATACCAGGCCATCATTGCCCTAGGGCTACAGCCCTCTGAAACTCTCTCCCGCCGCTTTCTACCTTAGGAAAAAAAACCTCTATTCCCCCTCCTTCTCTCCATCCCTCCCTCGCTCACCATCTCCTATTCTCTCTTTGCCATGGATGTTTTCTAGACCGATTCTTGCAGTGGTTTTTAGAGATGGCTTGGTATGGCAGAGATCTCGTTTATACTCTTGGGCATGATATCTGCTGATGTACGGGCCGTGGAGGTGGTGATGGTCGGGGATGGTGGTGTAGGAGAGGGAGAGGCCAGATTTTTCCGGTTTTGTTTTGTTTCCTTTTTTTATCTTACCCATTTGGTTTTGTTGCCGTTATGGATTTTTTCTTGTCCCTAATAGATGGCTTTTTGTCCCAATAGTAGCTTTTTCTATTTAGTTTTTTATTTGTCCCTTTTGTGGATTTGCTCAAAAGACTCAGATGTGCTATTACCGGATAATATGAGACAAAAACATGTTGGATTTTGGTCTTGAGAAATGGGTGTTGACCCGATTTTGACCAAATAATTAAGTGGTTTCCATTAGTAAAAAATAAAATTAAATTATTTGTAAAAATTCTACTAAGAGAGTAGATGAGAATAACATTTGGAATTTCTCAAAACCGATTCCGGGTGAATGAAAAATTAATGCTAGAAGTTAGCCGCTTAATACAAATAAATGGTATGAAAAATAGAAAATGTGGGGGAGGAGAGATGCTCCATCCGACATAGGAAAATGAGGATAAGTTTGCACACTTAATATATCCCAAGTTGGACATATGAGCTTGGGCCCTTGGGGGCACCCAAATTTTTAAAGGGGTGAGGACCTACATGCTTGTGGATTTGGTTCAAAGCACACACGCGCTTCGCCCAGCTCGGCTCGCCCTGGGATGTCAGGCCGTGGGCTTGGGCTTCAAGGCCCTTATTCTTTTGGACCAAAACCTTTAAAATTAAATATTTGATTAATTTTTGTAATTAATTAAATGAATTTAATTAATTTTCGTAATTAATTAATTTTAGGCTTCAAGGCCCTTATTATTTTTGACCAATCGAACATTCGGACCACAAGATAAAGTGGAAGCACGGCCGTGCGGTCGGGTCGTGCTACTCGCCGAACTTTTGCGCTTCACGCATGGGGCGCACGGCCTGTGCGTCTCGGTCATGCGCCCTGCCGAACGTTGGAGCACCAGCGCACCGGCAGGCGCACGGCCCATGCGTCTGGTCGTGCGCCCCTGAACATGTGCGCATGTCAGTGCAAAAATGTGTCTTTTCGAGCCAAAAGACGCGATTCCCGTACGAGCACTTTCTTGCCTATATTACAGAAGCCCCTGCAGATGAATTAACACACGAAAATTCTCAAATAATAACCGATCATTCTGCATACGTATCATATTGATTATTCCCTTTCTTTTGTAGCTTGAAAGTCGAAACACTTTGTTTGTTCGATGTGATTCCTATTTGCTAGTGCTACTAACCGAAACGAAAAGTCGTTGTATCTTAGAGACGAGCGCCGGAACCGTAAGCACTCGGTATACGGGGCATTTTCGTCTTGCGGAGACTGAATTTAATTCAGGCCTCGACTTAAGACTATACACTTAATTCTAGCCATTTTCTTCCTAAACAGAAACCTTACAAATATTTTACCCGACAAAACGAGATCAAGTTTTTGGTACGTGTTTTGTCCAACGCCCAGTTGCAAAGTTCTGAATCTATGGATTAGTCAGATCTGTTTCAGTTTAAAATTTTATTTTAGATTTGTATAGGTCTATAATCCATAGGCCTGCAATTATTTTTACATCTGTTGTAACCAATTGTAAGTTTCTTCTATATTATTGAATGAAATTCATTTTGACTAAAAAATAAAATAAAATTACTTCATGTTCTAAAAAATGGTAGGCTCGAGAGCCCAACAACTTATTCAAGGAATGTCCCGTCTTAAAGTGGAATTTGTGTGATCATTTTTCTTATATGTCAATTATCTCTATCTTAAGCAACTATTAAATCGGAATTCGGAAGTATCATTCCAAAGATGCAACATTTAACTAACAAAAAGAATTTACACAACAAAGATCATGTTAAATCCTCGAGACATATAAGAGCCAGATTAACCAACTTAGTATCAATCAACCCTTTGTTTGACTCCTCCATCGCATTTTCTTTCCCATTTATTCTCTTGTAGCAAAATCAAACATGCATGCATTCCTTCTCAAAAAAAAAAAAAAAAAAAAATCAAACATGCATTATATTTTCCATTGTATTTTTCTACTATTACATATATATTTTTTGATACGTCATACTTAGAGGGCGTTTGTTTGAGAGCTTATAAACTCTTAAAATTTATTTGGTAATTTTGTTATAAATAACTTATAAGATCCTAAAAAGGTTGTCGAGGAATTCATAAATTATTTTTAAAAAGTGAGTATATCCCACATTAAAAAATATCTTGTTTTAATTACATCCCTTGTTTTTTTAACTTTTTTAATTACAAAATTGTGATTACTAACATCATAAAAGCTCTATCATCTTATTTTATCAACGAAATATTTAATTGCAAAAATTAGTCTTGTAGCTTTTAGGGGGATGTCATTTTAGAACTTTTATTTTTTAATTTATAAAATGATACTAAAATCTAAAAATTTAAACACAAAAACATCGACCTAAATTTGATGATGTGACCGCCAATCATCCCCGCTAATTAAGAATTGCCAACTTTCGCTTAATTAGTGATGTTGAAATGACCGGATGCAAAATGCACACATGTCACTTATATGCAAAATACATATTTCCCACGCAACATCCACGCCATTAATTAATTCTTTGAAAATTGAAAATCGCCAATTAGAGGTGATGATTTAAAATTTGTTTTGTTTTTAATTCGAGGTGATGATGTGGTGGCCACATCATCAAATTCCGGTTAATTTATGTATTTCCGACAATTATTGTCCTGGATTTTCTAAGTTAAAGTCATATTTTGATATTGCAAAGTGATAAAAAACCTATTTTTTTTTAAACAAGCTTAGTCAACCACTCTCCTAATCACTTCTATATCTAAAGTTGTTGTTTCCAAGTGAAAAAAGGTCAAACAAAGACAGAAAAATGATTGAGAGTGTGACCAAACCGTATAAAATGAGAGAGATCTAGATTAGGCTATGGATGAGGCGCGCCAAAACCTCATCAACTACTAACTTCCATTCATGGCCTTCCCTTTATCTGCTTCACTTTTCTCCCCCAGCAAGCTTTCCCTCAACCTCTCCCCAACTCCATCTACTCCGAAATCAATTTCTTTACTCTCTACCCATTTCGCTTTGCCGTACAATCGCGTTCCTCGAGAATTCACCCTGGCGAGAGGTTTTTTTCATAAATTCAACCGCATTTTGGCGAAAAGGGATAATGGCCCGATGGTTAGTTCCCTTTATCTTATTGGGATCTTAGATTATTGCTCTTTGTCATATGAAAGGGACTAATTTCAATTGGCTTGTTAGTTCTGCAAATTTATTTATTTTTATTCGCATTTTGGATGATAATGTTTGCAAATAGTGGTTTGGGCTCTGTATTATGAAAAAATAATGGATCCTTATAGGGATTATTTCCTGCAAAAATTTTTGGATGTAATTTCCCAGACATTCAATTAATGCGCTTAGACCTGCAGTTTTAAAGTATATATTGTAGATGGGACTTTACCAAAAAGTGCCTAATTTCAAAGGTTTTGCGGGCACCATCATAATCAGGAGAAAGGTCTCTGGACGAGGGTTTTGATTCTTTCTCTTGCAGAGGGAAATAAGATTTGATGACAAAATGGCATTACCGAGAGCCAAGTTGTTAGTGGTCCAAAAGTAGGAAGGAATGTAGTTTGTTAAACGAAAAAAGTAATAGTAGCAGGAAACTTTAAGTATGACGTTCAGCTCCGGTAATAGAAAAGAACTAGGAAATGACATTGTCAAAAGAAAAAACTAGGAAATGACATTCGCAATTATACACATCAACTTAATTTATTTACTATTGAAAAAGTGCCGAGAAATAAAATGCAAATTAAACATTAAATTTAACCACTAATGTTATGGGCAAGAAATATCCGCATCTACAACGAGGGGCTTAACCCACCTGGCCACCACAAGAGATTGTGGGGTGGAGGTCGATGGTTATAATCCTGCTCCATCAAATTTGTGGGAATTCATTGATGGACCTCTAGCTTACTCGGATTGACGATCGTCCCTACAAACCAACACGAGTCTTTTTCTTTAAGCTATCATTTAACTATGCAATCCAAATACTCACGAGTTCGAATCGCGGGCGCGCCTGCGCCTCTTTTAAAGCTCATTGCGGTAGGATCTTTGGACCAAATCCCAACAATCCCCCTCCCAAAGACTGCCGCCCGCCAAACTTCCCGGTTCTAACGCCAACTTCTTCGGGCAAGCGTCGCGTCACGCACGCTACCTCTCGGTTTGGCCACTCCAAGAACCTACACCTTGATTCGATCTGTTTACCTCGGCCACCACCTGGCAACCTACCCTTCGATTCCGGTCTACCCAAAGAACCTACACCTTCGATTCGATCTTTTTACCTCGATTCACCACGTGACAACCTACCCTTTCTGCCCGTCCGTTTACCTCCACAAGCGCCCGGATCTCGCCCCCACCGCTCCCAGCGGCAACCTCACTGCAGCGTGCTTCCAAGGGGAATTCGAACTCGTGACTGCTCTCGATACTGGCTTGTTGGGAATGAGTGCCAAAATAAATGACACCGCACAACGAAAATAGTAAAATCTTTTCCCACCTAATTGGATTAAAAATGGGAACCGAACCAAGAATAATAGTGCGAAGATAAAAAAAATAGAACACAAGAATTTTTACATGGAAAACCCAAATCGGGAAAAACCACGAGACCATAGTCCGGATAAATCCTTTTATCTTCCACTAAATGTATAGTAGTTTACAATATCTCTCCCTTAAAAATAGTGGATACACAAATTATCTCAAGTCACTCAACTTGGAACTACCCTAGAAAATAGGAATGCTATTTTGGGTGAGAATGAAAAATTACTACTAATTTTTTTCTCTTTTTCTTCACTCAAAACACACACTTATAGAAACACTCTCTACTCTCTATTTCCTCTATTCTCTTGCAATTGCTAATTGCAACTTGCTTTTGTGTGTTTTTCTTCTTTGCTGATCATGCCATTTATAGCAAAGGATCAAAATCTTTGCCAAAAAACTTGCAAAGAAATTTGTTCAACAAATTCGGCCAATTTTTCAATGCCAAACTATTTGTCCAAATTGGACAACTTTCCTTTTCTTCTTTTTCAAAAAATCGGTGCCTAACAATTGTTCCCCATTTTTGACTTGGCCACCACATGAGGTGGACTAACAATTCAAAAATGGAGGAATCGACATCCGTTGATGGGATGTTCAAACTCAACGGATCCAACTACAATATTTGGAAACCGAGTATGTTGAATCTTCTCTCTTTTGCAAGAATCTTTATTTACCCTTGAAAGGTGATACTACCAAACCAAAAGATACAAGTGATGACGAGTGGAAAATTCTACACGAAAAAACCGTAGGATATATTCGGCGTTTCCTTGAGCATAACATTTTCCATCATTTTGCTAATGAGGAAAAGGTTGATGTTCTATGGAAAAATATTGAAACTATGTTTGAGAGGAAAAATGCGCTTGAACAAAGATTCTATTATTAGAAAAATTGTTCGACTCGGATACACGGAAGGTGCGAACATGACGGAGCACCTAAATGCGTGTGGTCCGATAAATCAATCTACCACTATGAAAATATCCTTGATGATGAAGTAATTGCTTTATTCTTTCACTCATTTCGTTACAAATTGGGACACGCTCGTGGTGTCGGTCGAATCACCCCGAATGGTGAACCGACTATGTAGATGGTCAAAGATTATCTTCTTAATGAAGAGTCCGGAAAGAAAGGAGCTAGAATATTCTTCCTCAATCAAAAGCCTTAGTAGCCGAAAATGACAAACTAGGGGAAGGAGCAAGTTTAGAGGTTCTCAAAATAAAAGAGACAAATCCAGTGAGGTCCAAATCGAAGGACTTCAAATGTTATTATTGTGGTGGTCCAAATCATTATGAGAGAGATTGCGAGAAAAAGAAAAGAGATCGAGAAGAATGGAAATAATGAAAACAAGATCGATGACAAAGCGCTACCGCCGCTACGGTTGATGGCGATGTTGTCATCATTTGTGATGATGCTTGTATTAGTTCGCATTCCAAATAAAACGGATGAATCATATGATTCAGAGCTTCATATCATATCACACCTCATCGTGATATGTTCATATCATACACCTGGTGGTAGCTACGGCAAAGTCGAATGGCTAACCATGGTGTGACGAGGTCGTTGCATAGGTAACATCATATTGAGGAAGCGGACTCGTGCTCGGGATGTCGGACATATTCCTCGACATTCGACTAAACATTATTTCCACTGCAAGCTTCGACGATGTTGGCTATGACAATCACTTTGGTGAAGGAAAATGGAAGCTCACCAAAGGCTCTCTCATTGTCGCTAAGGGACAAAAGCAGAATTCTCTGTACCTGATGCAAGCCAGATTATCCAATGGAGAGGTGAATGCCATTGACAAAAATTCCTCCATTGAGTTATGGCATAAAAAAAGCTCCTGAATCTAAGTCGAGAAGGGTTTGGAAGTTTTGACTAGAAAGAAACTTCTCCCGGAGGTAACCATATACCCCTACAAACTTGTGTTGAATGCTTAATTGGAAAACAACATAGAGTTGCTTTCAAGAGTTTTTCACCTTCAAGAAAATCTCATCCTTTAGATTTGATGCATACTTGATTTGTCTTTATGAAAGATAGAAATGTCTTGGTGGTGCAATATATTTTGTCACATTTATTGACAATTTCTCTAGAAAAGTCCGTGTGCTTTGCTTTGAAATCTAAAGATCAAGTTAAGGTATATTTAAGAATTTTCAAGCAAGTGTTGAAACAAAACATGAAAGAAGGTCAAACGTGTTCGTCTTTGATAATGGTGGTGAATACCAGGGTCCATTTGAGCAACATTGCAGGGATCATGGAATCAAACTTGAGAAGAGTGTTCCAAAACTCCTCAACATAATGGCGCAAATGAAAGAATGAACATGACAATTTTTGTGAACGAGTCAAATGTATGTTGTCACATTCCAATCTGCTAAATCCTTTTGGGGTGAAGCAATGAGAATTGATTGATCTAATCAACCTTTTTCCATCACTCCTTTGGGTGGCAACATTCCGATAGAGTTTGGGTACGGAAAAGATGTTTCAAACACTTGAGAGTGTTTGGGTCAGGCGTTCGTCGTATTCCAAAAGATGAATGATCCAAGCTTGATGACAAGACCAGTCATGCATCTTCTTGGGCTATGGCCATGAAGAATTTGGCTACACAGTTATGGGACCCATGAAGAATAAAGTTATCGTAAGGGGATGTTGTATTCTTTGAGGATCGATAATTGAAGATGCCAAACAAATTGAAAAATCAATCAAACAAGTATGTTCCTCGATGACGTAGATCCAATTTCTTCTCCTAGAAATCAGAATCACGAGGGAGGTGTGCAAGATCAGCATTATGCTTTGCAACCTATGATGTTCCTCCAGTTCCACCACCGTAAGAGGAGGTTAGAAGGTCCACACCAACAAATACAACCTTCTACCGGATATAGCCCACATGAGTATGTAATGCTCACCGACGGGGAGAACCACAAAGTTTTGCAGAGGCCATATCACATGATCAGAAGGATATGTGCATGGAAGCCATGAAAGAAGAGATGAACTCTTTGCAGGAAAATCACACCTACGACCTGGTGAAGCTACCAAAGGGTAAACGTACTCTAAAAAATAAATGGGTGTCTGATTGAAGATTGAAGAACAAAGCTTACAACCAAGATATAAAGCAGCCAGGTTGTGAAGGGTTTCGATCCACAAAAAGGGTGTTGATTTCAAGAAATTTTCTCACCATGGTGAAGATGTCCTCAATCGTTTGTTCTTTGGATAGGCGCGGTTTGGATCCGGAGATCGAACAACTTGATGTGAAGATCGCATTTCTTCATGGAGATTTGAATGAAGAAATATACATGGAGCTACCTAAGGATTCAAAGTCAAAGGTAAGGAAAACTTGGTATGCGGGTTGAAGAAGAGCTTGCGGCTTAAAACAAGCTCCAAGACAATGGTACAAGTTTGACTCCTTCATGACCAACCATGACTACAACAGATTCCGATTCCGATCACTGTATTCTTTAAGAAATTCAAAGATAATGATTTTATCATACTATTATTGTATGTGGATGATATGATGATTGTAGGTCATGATGCCAAAAAGATTGAGAAGTCAAGAAAGAACTTGGCAAAGTCTTTGCGATGAAAGACTTAAGACCAGATAAACAAATTCTTGGGATGAAAATCTCAAGAGTCGTGCAAGTAGGAAGCTTTGGCTATCTCAAGAAAAGTATATCGAGAAAGTTCTTGAGAGATTCAACACGAGCAAGTCAAAACCAACAAGATCTCCACTTTGCGGGCCACTTCAAGCTCAAAAGCGATGCAATGTCCTACAAGTGAAGAAGATAAAATGAAAATGCAAAAGGTACCATTTTGCTTCCGGTTAAGCGATTTGATGTATGCTTTATGGTATGTACTAGACCGATATTGCTCATGCGATTGGTGTTGTTAGCCGTTTTCTCTAATCCAGGGAAAGATCAACGTCCGTAGTGAAATGGATATTTCGGTACTTGAGAGGTACTTCTAAATATTATCTAAGATTTGGTGATGACCAAACTTTACTAGACGGATTCACGATGCGGATATATGGCCGGTGATGTTGATTCCATGAAGTCTACATCCTGGATACCTATGAGATTTGCGGGGAGCTATCTCTTGCAATCAAAACTTCAAAAATGCGTGGCATTATCCACAACAAGTTGAGTACATTGTTTAGAATTAAGCTTGCAAGGAGATATTGTGGTTGAAGAAGTTTCTACATGAACTAGACTTGAAGTAGGAAAAGTACACACTCTATTGTGATAGTCAGAGTGCAATCCACTTGAGTAAGAACTCATCATTCCACTGAAGATCGAAACACATTGATGTGAGATACCATTGGATTCGAGACGTACTTGATGAAAAGTTAATGCAACTTGGTAAAGTTCACACTGATGAAAATGGCGCGGATATGCTGACGAAGTCTTTACCAAGAGATAAGTTTGAAGCTTGCAGAAGCAAAGCTGGTTTGGTTGATTTCCCACATGAGGTGGAGGGGGAGAATTGTTAGTCCACCTCATGTGGTGGCCAAGTCAAAAATGGGGTACAATTTGTTAGGCACCGATTTTTTGAAAAAGAAGAAAAGGAAAGTTGTCCAATTGGACAAATAGTTTGGCATTGAAAAATTGGCCGAATTTGTTGAACAAATTTGTTGCAAGTTTTTTTGGCAGCATTCTTGATCCTTTGCCTATAAATAGGCATGATTAAAAAAGAAGAAAAAACACTGTTAGCAAGTCGCAATTAGCAATTGCAAGAGAATAGAGGAAATAGAGAGTAGAGAGTGTTTCTATAAGTGTGTGTTTTGAGTGAAGAAAAAGAGAAAAAAATTTGTAGTAATTTTTCATTCTCACCCAAAATAGCATTCCTATTTTCTCGGGTATTCCAAGTTGACTGACTTGAGATAATTTGTGTATATTGTAAGCCTACTATACATTTAGTGGAGGATTTATCTGGACTATGGTCTCGTGGTTTTTCCCAATTTGGGTTTTCCACGTAAAAATTCGTGTGTCCTATTTTCATCGTCTTGCACTATTATTCTTGGTTTGGTTCCCATTTTTAATCCAGCTAGATGGGAAACGATTTTACTATTTCCGTTGTGCCGGTGTCATTTATTTTGGCACTCATTCCCAACACTCATACTGAATAGCATCTGTGTGGGTTCGATTCGGGGAGAGATCATTATTATTAGAGTTGGGGGGTCGAACATAATTGTTCTCTTTACCTGGGAGGACCTGGAAGCTGAGTTATCAAAAAAAAAAAAAAAAAAGAAATATCCGCATCTCGAATGTGTTAATCTTGAAGCCAATAGTTTTCTCTCTTATTATTGTTTTTATACTGGCAAGGAGAATATCGATAACTAATTGTACCTTACTGGCTGGCAAAAGTGCCAACTAAAGGATCTCCTTCGTGCTTTTGTAGGCTCACAGGCTTGCATGTAAGCTAATCATGTCCAACATTAACATCTATAACTCTTTACATAGATTGTTATTCTTGCAGGAGTTAGTGAATGGGCGCAATTACTGCCCCAACTTAAAGTCATGGACGGAAAAAGGAAGAGAGCAGTTCGAGAAGGCCTTTGCATCCATCATTATTTTTCTTCAGCTGACATCTCCATTACCTTTGACAGGCCAAGAATCTTGGTTCATTCCTCCTGCTGAAGCGGTTCTTTATTCCCCTGAAACAAAAATTCCTCGAACTGGAGAACTAGCTTTGAGAAGAGCAATCCCTGCTAACACAAACATGAAAGCTATACAGGTTCCATGAGCTGATTAAATTGATTTTGCTTGGAGTTAGAATCCATTTGATAACAAAAAAAAATTGAACGTTTATGCTTCTCTTCAAGGATTCTCTGGAGGACATATCGTACTTGCTAAGGATTCCACAGAGAAAACCATATGGAACGATGGAGGGAAATGTCAAGAAAGCTCTTAAGGTGATGTAGGAGTTTTCCTCTTGTACAACTACATTTTCATAAAGTCGTAAGAGGTGCTACACTTCTTGTAAATGGGTTAAATTTTTGATTTGATCTGCGTTGAGTTGGCCTGCCTGGTTTCAGATGCGGGAAAAACCTGTTTACCATGTTGCACATCGATTCCCATGCATGAAGTTTGCTGTTGTCGTCAATAAATGCATTTCCTAAATGACAGAAAATGTGGTTTTGTAAAGAATGTATGAATCCATATGTTACGTGCTTTTTTTTTTTTTTTGAGAAAATATGTTACGTGCTTTTGACAATATCTTTGTTTTAGCTAGCGCATGTCGGCTTGATTTTGCTAGGACCCTTAGATATGTGGGACTCTTGTTGTATTCTTCTCTTCTATCTGCCATTGTTTTTGCTCCTTATAATGAGATGGATGTTACCCATAGTTACTTAGGAAACTCACTGCATAGTTATGAACAGTGGATTATTAAGATCCATTTCTCACCTTAAATCTGCAGTTAATCATATGAAGGGGAAATAACCCAAAAAGAGAGAGCAATATCAATCATATCACCATTCTTGGACCAGAAACCTCGAATCTCCTTTTTCTTTGGTTGATCGTTTCTAAATAAACTTCCACTCTTAATATGTATTGATGGATGTTTCTGCATTGCATTGGTTATTTGGTGGTATACTTTAACTTAATCGTTCCTAATATCTTATTTCACTGCTGGTTGCAATGGTTTTACGCTCCGCTTTGTTCTTTTCTCAGATTGCTGTGGATGAAAAAGAATCCATTTTGTCCAGCATACCTGCTGAATTCAGAGAAAAGGGTTCTGCTCTCTATGCATCTCTCACAGACGGGGAGGTACTATAGAAGAAAGAGTGTAAAGCTCATTTGGATATAATCCTCTTATTCATTATATATTAACTTGAATGGCAGGACTCGTTTTCTGATTAGGATATTTGATTTGGTAGGTTTTGTTAGTACAGTGTCATGAGAATCTATGTACTTCATTTCTCGATATTAATAAATTAAACAGGGTCCTATTGGCAACAGGAAAGTGTGGATGGGATTGGTCCTTCTATTCAAATCCTCAGTAGTGAAGTGGCTTATAATCTTACGTAGATGAATGCTTTCACTTCCTTTCAGCAATGGTTATAAGAAACATGTTCAATTTCAATTTTATGGTTATAGACAACTGAGTCACTATTTTTGAGTTGAATAAATCAAATTAAATTTCAAACCATCAATTTTAGAGTATCGGCTCGCAACTTCCTAAACCGTCCAAATACTATCTGCTTGAGTTTCAATTTTTTATGAGCAAAAGCACAGGCTCCTAGCAGTTCGATAATATGGCCCCCAAGATATCCAATTTTTTACTTTGCAAATTTACCGACTTCTCACACATGCTCTGCTAAATGATTTCATATAGTTAGATTTAATCCGATCCTTTTAGCTGTCTAAGACAGATTGGTGACACTCATTGGGCACCTGTAGCTTTTATAGATTCTTAATTAAGCTTCTGTCGGGGTTCTTTGCAGTTGAATACTACCCAGGTCATACATATCCTCAACTAAACCAGAAACTACAGGAAAACTTTCAGTTACCCCAGTTTTATCTTTAGTCTTCTGTGTCCATGATGCTAACCACCACCACCCCCACCCCCAAAAAAAAAAAAAAAAAATTTTTTAACATTGGTCAAAATGTAGAATTTTGTATGATAATTTGTCTTGTTAGACAGACCGATTACCAATTCAATCCAAGGTTGCATTTGGCTAGGTTGTTGGTAATGCAAAATGATAAAGATTTCTTTTGGATTAGGATGGGCTCAAAAAACTTCTTCAAAGCATCAAAGATAAAGATGCGGACAAGGTATCAGTTGGCCTAGCATCTACGCTGGATACCATTGCGCAGTTGGAATTGTTACAGGTATTTTGTGGTTGCTTTTAGAAACTGAATAAGTATTATTTAAGCTTCATGAGATTTTAGATAGACGACACAAATGCAAGTATAGGAACACTTTCATGTGTTTATCCTTCATGCCGTTTGCCTTTTTTCTGGATTGACGAGTTACATGTTCACAATTGATCAGTGATGTATGAAGGATGTATTTGTCAACAGGCTCCAGGGTTATCATTTTTGTTGCCTCAGCAATACTTAAACTACCCAAGGTAGTCATCTTACAGACTCTCAGTCATCACATATCTTAGTTGCTTTTGTTTTTCATTTTTCTCCCTCAATACATTTAGATGTTTGCAACCTGGTTGTTTGTAATCTATATGTTTGACTTTCCTCAAGATATGTTTTTGCTCCTGCAATTATAGGTAGCTTATAAAGAGCGAGGAGGTATGTACATGTTATGCCTGATATTTTACCAATTTCCTTAGGCTTACAGGGAGAGCAGTTGTTGAATTTGCTATTGGAAAAGGAGATGGCTCAACCTTCTCCCCAGAAGCCGCAGGTCAACCCAGAGATACCGCAATTATTCAGGTACCCTGAACACATTTTACCCACTTCAGCCCCCTAGGTGATTTAGACTGGGAAGATTGCAGCAAATATCATTCTTCTTGCTTCACTCTAGTCTTGCGTTATGTTACTGAAAAAGACCCTTAGTCGGTTATCAATAAACCATATTTTCTGACGATTAATCTGTTTTAGGTTGTCATAGATGGGTATTCAGCGCCACTTACAGCAGGGAACTTTGCGAAACTGGTAAGGTAGTAGAATCTCACTTTATGTTTCTCATTACCCTTTCGCAACAGATATGCAAATATTCATAATCCTTTTTTATCACTGTTCTGTTTTAAATCCAGCATTAGTTTCCATTCACTTGCTGCTGATGAATAGAATGTATAGAATAAATCTACCCCTGATAATTTCACCTGCTTTTTTAATAGTTTAAAAATATATATTTTTAGAATATACATGGTTCGCTAGTTTCTAGAATATGATAGTTCAGGTTTAAAAAAATCCATTAAAATTTCTACTTTGAATTCCATTATAGAGGTACTGGTATTTAGTTGTTATGATGAAGGAAAGTAGAAACACAACTGACATGAAGCTTTAGGGCGCACCACCACGAACCAAAAAAAAAAAAACCTTGTCCTTTTTGCATTTTCTATATATGATCAGATAATTCGAAAAAGCTGGAAATTGAAAACTGGAAAAGTATCTCACATTAAGTTTTGTCCACACTTTCACATAATGAAACTTCAATGAAAGAGGGCAAGGTGTAAAATTTGTCGGCCAACATAATTTCTCCCAACATGGAGATAAAATGTAGTCAAGATTACATTTTTACCCTGGTTTAATATTGAGCCTCAGGAAAACGACTGCTACAACACCTATATTTAGGAAACAGTTTCACGTTTGGCCTACTTTGCTGCATCTCATCCTTAATATTGTTTGCTTTGATAATATGCATTCGTCGAATCTTCTTTCTGCTCATTAGAGAAAATTATCGTCAACTCGTATTCTGATATAATGTAGGTGGTTGATGGGGCTTATGATGGGACGAAACTTAATTGCACAGACCAAGCTATTCTTTCAGACGGTAGGGCGGGAAAGGACAAGGGATATAGTGTCCCTCTAGAAATAATGCCGTCCGGGCAATTTGAGCCACTCTACAAAACGACACTGAGTGTCCAGGTTTACAGACAGACTGTTTTACTTGTTAATGCAACTTAGTCAAAATTATCCGTTTTTCCTTGAATGAATGACATTCAAATTTCTGTGTGAAGGATGGGGAGCTGCCTGTACTTCCACTATCAGTTTATGGTGCAGTGGTCATGGCTCATAATGAGGTCTCTGAGGAGTATTCTTCGCCAAATCAGTTTTTCTTCTATCTCTATGACAAGAGAAATGTGAGCAATATGAGTACCACCTTTTCGTTTTTTTGCTCCATATTCTTTTTCTTTAATGGAAACAAGTAAAAGTAACTATTTTTTTGGCAGGCTGGCCTTGGAGGGCTATCCTTTGACGAAGGACAATTTTCGGTCTTTGGGTTTGTATTTCTAATCTTATGCATGCTTTAGTTAAAATTACATTTTCCGCTTACAAGTTAAAGAAACTACTTTTTGCTACTTCTCAAATTGTATTACCTTGATGCACAGTTACACGACTATGGGACGTGAAACTTTATCTCAGATTAAAACCGGAGATGTGATCCGATCGGCAAAGCTGATTGAAGGGCAAGATCGCCTCGTTCTGCCTAAAGAAAGTTGAAAGTGCCTCTTCTTTGGGTTTTATTTCCTTTTCATATGAATTTTCATCTCTCCATGCATTTAATAGCCTCACAGACACTCAGATAGCTGCTTTTGGCTGTGTGTGTTTGCAATTGAAGTTGAATAGTTTCAAGCCCAAAGGAGAAAATGTTTCTGGTTATAGTTTTAGTTGATCCATGCTTTTAACAAGATACATTTGCTGATCTTTGTAGCATTGCAACTCCTATCTTCATTCTTGAATACCATCATATTTAGAGAGGCACCATTATCTGATGAAAGGGATATTTATTTGGAGAAACGAGATTCTCCAGGAAAAAATGTGTATTCTCCTAGCCATCTCATTATATTTTGTCCCTATGTGAAGTTGAACTATAAATTGCATGTAAGATAGAAATATTATACTTGCATGGTTTGTATAGTCTTTACATGAGATCCATAGAACTCAATGATTTATTGATTGTTAAAATTCAAATAGAAGTATAATGGGTTTGCAATTGATAAAGTTTTCTTTGGACCTTGGGAGAGGCTTTAGAATAATTTAGGGAATCTCGGTTAACTAGTGAATCAAATTGATATTGATGCGATTGATTGTTAAAGTTTGAATAATTATGGTGAAATTATGAACCCTAGGGTTCATCACGAGAAGTTAATTTTTTTTTTTGATGACGGGGACCCCGCAGCAGCTATTAGCTACTCTACGAATGCATAAGCGTTGGATAAACCCTACGAACGTAGTAGTTTATTAGTCCTTCAAACTATGTCGACCACTTTGTTAGTGGTTCTAGTTAGTTTCAATAGTAAATTTTTAGCCTAATCATCAATCCATCTAATTCGATTATTTAAATAGAGTTAGAAGGCAAAGAGGTGGGTTACACGAAATGGGTCTTTCCCATTAGAGGATCTAACTCGATCCAATTTTTTTTTTTTTAATTTTATGCAGATACAAAATTTTTGTAATATTAGGGGCTTTAAAATCATTAATTTTTCCCTGACTCTCCAAAGTATTAGTAACCCTCTTGAACAATATTAGACAACCCTAAAAAATATTAGTTTTTTTCCTTGAAAAGTATTACCAATTCCTTGGAAAAGTATTAGTAATTCTCTCGAAAATATTAGTAACTCCATGAGCAACTTATTTAGTAATTTTCATGAAAAATATTGGTTTTCCTCGCAAAAGTATTAGTATTTCCAAAACGTATTATTAATAATTTATTGAAAAATATTAGGTTTCTCGATTAACGGTATTTTAGTATTTTCTCATGAAAAAGTATTAGTAGTCATCCAAAAAATATTAGTATCCCTCCTAAGTATTAGCGGTCGGCCACCTGAGATGATGTTGTTGTAAGTGTTAGTGGTTGTGCGGGTTAATAGGCGATTTGACCACATGTCGGGCATTTGGATCCGTCTTCAAATTAGATTCATTAAACGATATATTCGTACACTCTCCAACACACCAACTTAACCCTCAGTTTAGATTAATAGATTTCGGCAGTCAATAATCACAGGCCTCCTACTTATTCACTTTACTGCAAAAAGCAGGATCACAACTCATTCTGAAAAATTCTATATCTATCTTTGAGTATTCTGATTATTCTATGGTTCTCTGAATTTGACTTGAGCTTCCGAGAACTTTGGTTGAGACAACTCTAGCGCCCAAACGACTGCTATGTTACCAGCCAGGCCACATCAATCATCGACATATAGCTCGAACACTCGAAAAGAAAAGTAATAGCACGTCATGCATGTTCCAATAACGAAAACACTGGAACCACACAAAAATCAAAATATTGAAAAGAAATTGATGCGACAGGCTGATGTCCGAAAACAACATGATTTAATCACATCGATTTTTGGATGCATTTTTTCCTAGGCCATAGGAAACCCGAAAAAAAATCCTTCACCTCATCTCAAATGCAACAAACTGCAGCTGAAATATAGAATTGGTTTTTGAAATTTTTGCGTGGGCCCAAACGAACCCAAGTTCACACGAGCTTGAAAAGATAATCCAGAATTCACCAGATAAATTAGAGATATTTAAGAATCGTCAGGATCCAGAATTATTCTATGGGCCCCATCGCCAGCAACCATGTGGGATACCACCATTTTTAATGTGAAAGTCGAAGCCCACAGAAACTTGTGGGATATATGTATTTTTTAATTTCTTCTCCCCACTATAATAATTTATGTGGACCTCGAACTAATTAAATTGACTTTGGACCATTTCATGGATTCCTTTTCCAATTCTTGATAGAATATTTTGTTTCACATATTTTATTTATATATATTCATGATTTGCATGATTATGGCAAGTGGAAACATAATTTGTATAATTAACTAACAAGCCCACAATGATTGATTATTCTCTTGGAGCACGTTGATCAAATTGGAAATGCAAGTCATGGTACTTACATTGAGTATGTATAACAAAATAAAGCATCACTTATTAATATAATACACGTGAATATCATTCAATTTTTATATATAAATACACCTATAATATAATAATATAATGACGTTGAAAAATGATAATTCATTTTGTTATTTTTCTAATTAACCCCATCTAACCCGCAAATTGGATATGAATCGTTTTAATTTGGAATCCAGCCTTAGCCACCCGCTTTTTTAAAATACCTAGTGCCTAGTATTTTTTAAACACTGGTCAAATGTCAATAATATCATTCAGTACTTATATACATGAAAATGATTTAAGTCTATGTTAATTGTTATTGCTAAGATATTTAAATCGAGTAATTACATGACAATTCATTTTTATATTATTGTAGTACACTTGAAAGAAAAATTACTCGCTCGTACTACCCTCTAGAGCATTGTCACGTTTTTCCGGGTCCCACAAGCTCGTGCACCGAAACCACTCTATCTATCGAACACTCTCATCCACCCACCTACCTCACCAGTCAAATTAAAGCACCAATCTCCCAACCCGCAAACCGGTTTGAGTTGACTCAGAAATCAGCAGAGAAGAGAGTGGATTTTAAATTTTTGATCACCGGCCCACGGCCAACCACCTCAATGGCCGCCGCCGCCGTCACCGCGCAATCCTTCCTTTCTCTATCTAACCCCAAACCCAAACCCCAATCCAACAAGCCTTTCTCCTCCTTCAAACCACAACCGTTGCCCTCCACCAGCAAGATTTTCTTAAAACCCAATTACAGAAGACAATCTCTACAGCTGGTGGGTTCAGTGGCAAACGACCTCGACGTTATCCCCGTGCAAAGTGACGACAGGGTGGACCATCAAGACGGCGTCGTTTGTATAGAAAGAGAAGCCGAACCGACGGAGGTGGATCAGGTGGTTGCGGGTTTTGGAAGCGAGGCTTCGGGGGTATTATCGTTTGAGGTTGCATCTGGGTTCTCGTCTGCTGCTTCTAGCGTAGGTGGACCGGGGTCTGGTGATGGGCAGAGTCAGGAGGAAATGGAGAGGCTTATTGACAGGACAATTAACGCTACTATTGTGTTGGCTGCTGGATCTTTTGCCATCACCAAGCTGCTTACTATTGATCATGATTATTGGCATGTGATTGGAGTTAATTCTTTATAGTATTTCTGTTCTTATTGTTTTCTTAGTAATTATGATTACGTTAAGACTTGCTTTTGTTCTTAATATTACTGCAATTATTTGTGAGTATTCGGATGAACATTTGCAATTTATTGTCAATTGAAGAAGCTCGTTTCTTGGTTATATATTTTTTCTCATCAAATGAATGCTTCTATACTTGTAATTGTGGCCGAATTTTATTCGCCTTTCTCGTAATCTTTTCAACATTTTGTGGGGTTTGTATTGATATTGATATGGCCCTGTATCTTGTATGAGGGCATGTTTTTAAGCATCAGTTGTGCAAGTACTAACTGTTCAGAAAGTGGATGTTTACATTTTATATGTGTTGAGGCAAATAAAACTTACTCAGAATAATGATTTAAATGATTGATGCCTATGTATGGTTTCCTCAATGACCTGACCTATTTCCATACCATCAAATAGTGAAGTTGTGTACCTATAATTCTTGATATGACATTTCTTCAACGTTCATTTCTGAGGAGAGTAATACAAAATGATCATGTTTCCACCAGTATCAATGAGTTTATGGTTTTAAGTCGATTTTGAGTACGAAAAATATGTAGTGTCCCCTAATATTTGATGTTTCGAAGTTACCCTGTATGTTGTAGGAGATTTTTATGTTTATGTTTGCATCTTTTCAAGTAATCTGGATTTGTTGTCTTTCTCCTGTTGCTTGAGTGACATGTAATTGTGGATTTATTCTCACACCAATTGACATGGATGTGCATTTGCTAATGCCGAACTCATGTTTATCTAGGGATGGACACTTTTTGAAATATTGAGATATGCACCCCAACACAACTGGATTGCTTATGAGGAAGCTCTTAAAACAAACCCAGTATTGGCAAAAATGGTAATAAGTGGAGTAGTTTACTCCGTAGGGGATTGGATTGCACAGGTTAGCTGATATATTTATATGTAATTTATTTTATTGAAAACTGATTCTGGCATTTGTGTATTTTGGTGCTTGAGTTCATTAATGATGACTTCGCCTGATATTTGTAGTGCTATGAGGGAAAGCCTCTATTTGACTTTGATCGCACACGCATGTTCCGATCTGGTCTACTCGGCTTTACACTGCATGGATCCCTTTCTCATTACTACTATCAGTTCTGTGAGGTAATTAATGATGTTTCATTATTTTCTCCTTTTTGCTTATGATCCCCTGAAATTTCTGAAGAATATTCATGGTTTTAGGCTTTATTTCCCTTTGATGATTGGTGATCCCCTGAAATTTCTGAAGAATATTCATGGTTTCAGGCTTTATTTCCCTTTGATGATTGGTGGGTGGTTCCTGCTAAAGTATTATTTGATCAAACAGCATGGTCTGCAGTGTGGAACAGCATTTACTATGTGCTTTTAGGCGTTCTACGTTTCGAATCCCCTGTCAATATCTTTAGTGAGTTGAAGGCTACGTTTTGGCCCATGTTAACGGTAAGAACTCTTGTCTCTTCTTTGAACTTACTTCTTTCTTCGCTTAACATTAACTTCAAAGAACAAGCTTCAAAGTGTCTTTTGTTAAAGGTTCACTCATGGTGGCCATTCAGAACCATGTCGCGATATAACTTGACTGGTTTTTTGATGAAGTTGCTCGATTTCTCTGCCTATTTATCTTTTTCTATTAATTTAAAGTTTTAAATATATGCTTGAGCTTCAGTTCTCCGAAACTTCATTTTACTTTGTGCTTTGCAGATCAAGTTACCTGGCTTGGCTGGTCTTATAAGTGTCCACTTATATGTTTTCAACTGATGCTTAATTCTCTAGTTTAAATTCTAAATGGTCTATAATGTCGTACACTCAGATATAGTTTAGTTGAGATTTTTTCAGGAACTATCATGCCAAGGAATATGAGAAATTATTATTTTTAGGGATAATTACAAAAACACCCCTGGTGTTTGGGCTAATTACAAATAAACCCAGAGTTTTTTGAAAATTACAAAAAAAAAAACCTTAAGGTTTGATTCCGTCCTAGATTTTCTACTCCATAACAGGAAAATATTTCAAAAAAAACCCTGATTTTTGTAAAAACTTACAATTACCCCCTTAAATTTAAGGCAAAATCAAACATGAAGGGGCTTTTTGTAATTTTGCAACATGTCTGTATTTTTTTGTAATTAGACCAAACCTTAGGAGTGTTTTTGTAATTACCCCCTTATTTTTATTATCAGCTATGATGTTTGCATTCTTCAGATATTCCTGTGGAGAAATGACTAGTACTGTTGTATATTATGCTAGTTAGGTTGAAATATTCATGTTTTTTTTGTTTTACTTCTTGTCGTAATCTGCTAAGAATTCTCTTTATCAGGCTCAGGTCAAGCCCGCCTTTTTCCCCCTTGCATTTCTTTTTGTACTTTAATAGTGTTTCTGAAAATGTTCTTTTATTTTCAGGCAGGATGGAAGCTTTGGCCTTTTGCTCATCTGATTACTTATGGTGTGATTCCGGTTGAACAAAGACTTCTTTGGGTTGATTGTGTGGAACTCATTTGGGTCACAATACTGTCAACGTAAGCATTTTTAAGACAAGTTCAAATTTATAATTATTTTTATGCTGAGCATGCAAGGTTACCTGGATAACATATAAAGTTTAGAATACCCATCTATAAATAGCCCTTCTCAGAATTCTGTGCAACAATGATTTCGATATGTTAGAGTTTGTATTTGTCCCATAATGCCAATTTGCTGGGCTGTTAATGGGCTCGGTAGAACTCATCCCCAAAAACTAGTTCAAAGGGGAGCGGGTGGCCAACCCACATTTATACATAATAACATCCCAACAAATTGGCGATGTGGGACAAACACAAACTCTAACACCTGCCCCCATGCCGAGCATGCCAATCCAAATGGACTGAAAGCCCATTTATCATGGTATCGAGCCCAACACATTGGCGATGTGGAACAAACACAAACTCTGACAACATACATTCCTAAAACACTATTTAAACTATCTAGTACTGCCCATTAAACTTAATAGTTGGCTCTGGAATATCAGGCATGTAAATATTTATACTGCCTCCGTGCAGTTAATAATGGGTGCTAGTTCTATCAGGACGACTGAATCATGAACACGTTAATATTTAGCCTAGGTACAAAAGATGGCACAACTTCAATCAGGATGTGAATCTCTAATAAATATTCACTCTGCTAAGGTCCTTTCTTGATTCCTAATTAGGCCACATAGCTATCTATACCACTCAGTATTTTCCGAGTTAGGTGGACTACCTAATTTTCTTCTGTCTTCTTTTCTTACATGAGGAAAATTTAGGTAGCAAATAGCTTGGTGTATATCCATTATCAATGTGTGAAGTAATATCCGTCCATGACTGTTACCTTGAACTCTAATTTCATTTTCATTTGGCAGTTACTCAAACGAGAAATCAGAAGCTAGAATATCTGAAGAAGCAGTTGAAGCTAATGCCAGTTTGCCACCATCTGAGGTATTTCCATAACTAACTTTTGGTAAAATATATGGGACTTGAATCTTGGTGTGTAATTCTGATATGCTGCCTCATTAACCTGGTTCACCTTAAATAAAGGAGTAAAAGAATGGAAGTGAGCGAGTATGATGAGACGAAGAAGAGATTTGTCCTAATCCTCGATTGCAATGAGAGAACGAAACCCTCTATATGACGGTATGAAAGGCCATGGCGCGAGGAATGTATGGTATTCAGGTAATATATTGGGGCAGAGACCGATGAGCGTAAATATGCCACTTATTTTTCTGGGGTTATATGTGAATTAGGCAAACATATTTGATTGTACGTGTATATGTATGTACTCTGTTTTTAATTTGGGTGGATAAAATCAGTGGCAGTTAAATTGTATCCTTTGTTTCACCATGTTATAGTTTTCATATCTCAGCGGGTACTGAAGATTAATGTAGCTATATAAGTCTCTAGCCAGTGCTAAGCTGAAGTAGACCTTGTAAAGTTGTTTAATCCAGATTGTTTGCCATGGCATTAGTATTACTATTTTTTGTTTATCAATGCTGGTGAAGGATTCTGAATGAATCAACGGAAGACCTAGCGATGACAACGGGGTGGGTTTAAGATGAGGTTGTCCAAATTCGTGACCCCACTTCATCGAGATGTTTTGAGGACCCGTGAACTTCCCTGCTGGGTTCAGTTAGATATGCTAGACCCGTTAAACTATTAGACCTGTTTTATAATTTACAAAAATTAATAATAAGATATATATTTTTTAAAAACACGCATAAATAGTTTTAATATTAAGAGTTAAATTCTTCTGAATAAGCATTATATCCAAATTCATTTCTCTCTTTTGAATAGAGGATAAAGTAATTTTTCTGGATCTACCACTTTAATACATATTTTTAAAATAAATCAAATGGGATGGATTTGAAAATTAAAAAAATAAAGACTCGTCCCAGATCCAAATATAAACTTAATATATTCATAGTCCTTGTACATTAAATTGTCACTTAAAAACTCTGTTTTAAAAATTCCCGCCTAACTCCGATTAGTGCCCGCCAGTCTTTGACTTCCTTGTCCGCCAAGATTTTCTTCCGACTAGGTCCCATCTAACCACGCCCAAGTCCGTGTTTATTTATTGTGGTATATGGTTTGTTGGGATAATATTGTTCTTGTGCAAGTTTTGTCCAGAAAGGCAAAAAAGGGGAGATTGTTTGGTGTTGAAATTCTATATTTCAACAATATTTATTTTTTTGCCTTTATGACCATGCTTCCACTTAACAATTTATTATTCAATTAACCCATATCCCATGTTCTAACCGTAACTCTTGTTTATCTCTTTATCTTGTACATTCCACTAACCCATGTGCTAAAATGCTATCCATGTGCTAACCTACTAACCCATTAACATTTGTTGTGTTAGTGCTATCTTTTTGGATGTGTTTTACATGTGGAGGGATGTCTTCTATATGTATATAAGCTGACTAAAGGCTGGAAAAACAGAGAGCCATTGTTGAGAGCTTAATGACATAAAAAGAGTCAGTCCAATTTCAGTTTGCTGGAAGGTGTCAAGTGTGTTCAGAAGTGTGACGTCACACTTGGCAACACCTTCCTTAGAACTTGTTTTTCTTGTGATTTTCGAGAGAACCTTTCTTTTGTAGTGGAGAGCTATATAGATTGAATTTGAGGAATCTCTCATTTACAGTGAATGTAATTTTCGGAGCAAGATCAAAAGGGGAGCTTTTGTCTTGTTTTTTACTTGTATTTGTATACATTTCACTTAGTGAATTTTTGGCCTAAGGCTACCGCACAAGTATATTTTTATATACTTGTGCAAAACCAAAATATTGTGTTCATTTCCATCTTGCTAAATTCGAGTCTTTCATCATATTATTATGATTTGTGTTTTTGCCATAAAGTCTTCCATTTGTGTTATCTTAAGTGTTGAACACTCAACACAACACTCACCGCAACTTGAAATTCACCACTTAAATTCTTTTATCCCGCATAACTCCGCCCCAGCTCTCCGCCTGCGCGCTAGCCCTAATCTGCCGCCCGACTAGCGCCTAGCGCTTTTTAGAACACTTGCTTAAAAATAAGAAATTTTCCAAAACACATTGTTCACTACTATTTTTTCAATCATCAGTCATATCCATTTATAATTTTAAGAAAAAAACGTTACATAACTATTATTATTACACAATTAAATCACAAATATAATATTCACTCTTTCTTGTTTTCAAATCACCAATCACATTTAATTATTGTTTTACTAAAAAAATTATTACATCAACTAAGATATTATGTAACTGCATGTGAGTAAAGCCTAGTGATGTTGGGCTGTTAGTCACTTAGTTGGGGACGGTGGGCATGGGCCTGAAATCCCGCCATCTCTAACAAAATCTCTTCATGGGATTGCCGCTAAACACATTTTCAGGTGTTGCTTCCTGATCATATGCAATGAGCCGTAGGTGACGTGGCAAAATCTCTACTATTGGAAAGACAAGTTGATCCCATTCCCAAAACCTTTGGGTGCATATATATATATGCGTGCATATATACTCACTGGCGGAGGCAAGGGGGGGCAGGGCCCCACCTTTAATTTTTTTTTCTTATGTAATTTTTAAGAAAAAAAAATTTAGTTAATATTTGCAAGATTTTTTTTTTATTTTTTTTATTTGGCCCACTCCGATTTCGTGTATCGGTCTACCCCGAAAAAATTCCTGGCTACGCCATTGTATATACTGTTTATATAAGTTTACTGCATGGAAATATTTTGGCTCAATTAAGACCTTTAATTCCGCATTGCAATTTGCAACTTTGCTTAGCTAAAAGTTTTTAATTTGTTATGTATTGCTACTTTAACTTGTTTTATTGAAACTTTCCTCATCAACTGGCTGTGACCTTCAGTTAATTTCATAATACACTTTGCTCTTCTATATACGTAGAGCCCAAATTCGATATTTAATATCATGAATTTCATAATACATCTGCATTAATTTGATTTGCTATATTATTAGTGACTAGTATTAATTATCAACTATTTTGTTGCGGGGTGTAGTTGTCAAAACTTGGACATACGGGGTCTCCTACTTTATTTTTTTATTTCATTTGATATTTTAATATAATAAATAAATTTCATAAAAAAGATTTATACCAATATCTTTTTTAAGTACAAGGTCTTGAGAGAGGTGAGACATGAGATTTGATTACATGTCAATAGTTTGTGTTACAAATGCTCAACCAACTGAGTTACAATGATCAACTCCAATTTATACTATATTTTTAAACCTGGATCGAACATTGAGCTGGGATTAATAAGCTCGGTCATTGGTCAACCAATTCAACCATTTCATATACGTAGACATATATATATATATATATATATATAAGATCCTATGAGACCATAACTATAGGTAGGAACATGAAACTCAATCCACACCCTCCAACCAAATAAAATAAAAGGCTAGGATTTAATGGCATTTTATAGTAATTAAAAAATAGTGGGGACCAAATAGGGGTACAATTGGAATGTTAAAATCGGCCAAATAATCGTTTTCCTAAAATCAAGGAATAAAATCTTAGCATAATCACCATCTTCTTCTCCCAACGTGAACCTAGCGTCCAAAACTAGAAAACAAAAACCCGACTTCCAAAAACCAAAAAAAAAAACCCGGCGTCGAGAAACCAGCGTCAAATATCGACCTTCATCATCGTCTTCTCCCACGATCAAAGCAACGTAAAAACACAGAGAAATCCCACGCAAAAATCGAACTGCAAACACAAAGAAAAATCGAAATTACAAATCTGCGAAAAACACCAAAATTGAAAACCAAGCATCAAAACACAAATCAAACCATCATCAAAAGTTTCCAAAAACGCAGCCCATATCAACTTGATCGATATTGCAATGTCACAAACACAGATACCCCCTCCACAAACCAACATCATCAAGGTAAAATTTCGCACCAATTCATCAAAGAAATATGTGTGGTTGGAGTGCAAGTAATGTGGAATAATCAAAAACTCACGAATCAAGATCGGGGAATGAATGTGTAATTATATGAAAAAATATGTATGTTTACTATAAAAATTCTGTACACATAGCTTTGTAATTATGTAACATGTGTATATTATATGCTTAGAGAGTGTGTGTAGTTAGTATTAATGAAATGTGGGTATAGTGTCTTGAATTTGTGTATGTATTATGAAAAATATGTATCACATATAATGTATCACATATAGCTTATGTACACATGTGTATTTAGTTAGTATTAATGAAATGTGTGTATAGTGTCTCGAATCTGTGTTTTTATTATGAAAAATGTGTATCACCTGTAATATATCAAAAATATCTTATGTACATATGTGTGTTTAGTTAGTATTAATGAAATGTGCGCATAATGTCTCGAATTTGTGTATTTAGTATGAAATATATGTAGCACATATAGCTTCTGTACATATGTGTGTTTAGTTAGTATTAATGATATGTGTGTATAGTGTCTCACATATAATGTATTCCCTAAATACGTCTTTGCCTAATTACAATGCATCTAATATATGTTTAGAGTATTAATTATGTACACAAAGGGCATTAAATATGTGTACTTATACAACAAATATTGGTGACTTCGATTTTACATCGTCGTCCATGTTCTAAATATGGATTTACACGATACATTTAAAATTTGTGTAAATAGTATTGAACTTGTCGTTTTAATATCTAAATATTGTGATTTTGCATTAAGATCCAGTTACACGATTCCACGTTGGTCGAGGCTCGAAATCTCACCGGATCAACTAAATATTGGATCCCAGAGGTTGAACAAGAAAACATTCCTCGTGCAACATGCATTTCCGTACATTGGAGACATGAATACAATTTTATATGGATTATGGTTTGTGTAGTGGCTTCGACGTTAGAAGAAGCACTACGAAGAAATTCAAGAACGAGGATATTCGCGTGCAATACATGGTTTGCAATAGAGAGGCTACAAGAACTCTAAAAACCCATACTTGGTGAGGCATCCGAGCGGACGGCAACGTCCCAAAACAGGGGGCATGAAAGAGAGCCTCGAACCGAGGTTGGGTGCAACGCCGCCGTATTTTTGAATACACTAGCGCCGGTTCATATAAGGTAAAAACCTTTGAGGAAAGATACACTCATCCGATGACAATTGATAAACACAAGCATTTCTTGAAAGTGAATAAGAACCTAAACTTCGGCACCAAAGAATTTATCATAAATTGCACAAGGGCAAACATTGGGAGTGCAAAATAACACGAGTTGTATAGAGAAATGGCCGACGGTTATTCACGGGTTGGGACGCTCAAAATCGATTTTAAAAATTTCAAACGAGACCTAAGAGCATACATATGCGGTGCGGATGCACAATTGGTGATAGACAAATTCCTAAAGTGAGAAAGAGGCAAATCCGAATGGTATTCGATTACGATGTTGATCAAGATGAACAACTAACGCGACTCTTTTAGGGCGGACCAAACGGTATAATGAACTATGCCACATTTGGTGATGTGATATCCTTTGATGCTACGTACATGTTGGAATTTAGTCCAAGATCACCGCCCGCAATGGGCTTTAAAAGAGGCGCGAGGCGGTCTGCGATTCGAACTCGTGAGCGTTGGATTGCATAGTTAAAGGATAGCTTAAAGGATATGATTTGGACTACCTATACCAACAGATGCATCTTCTTTTCTCGTGCTCATTACATAGAAACTCGGGTTAAGCGTGCTTGGCCTGGAGTAGACATGGGATGGGTGACCCCTGGGAATTTTTCCAAGGTGCGCGTGAGTGAGGACAAAGCGCGCTAGAAAAGACTCGTGTTAGTTTTTGGGGATAGTCGTCAATCCGAGTAGCGCTAGAGGTCCAACAAGCGGTATCGGAGCGGGTCACAAGTTTGAATTCCCTTGGAAGCACGCCGCAGTGAGGTTGCCGGGAGCGGTGGAACGAGATCTTTGGCGCAAATGAGGTAAACGGACCCCGGGCGAAGGGTAGGTTGCCGGTGGCGAAACAAACCGAATCAAAGGTGTAGGTTCTTTGGGTGGACCAGAATCAAGGATAGGTTGCCGAGGTGGTCGAAACTCGGGTAAAACATCGAACCGGTGTAGGTTACTTTGGGTGTCCTGAATCGAGAGGTTGGCGTGATGCGACGCTTGAACTAAAGAAGTTGGCGTTAGAACGAGGAAGTTTGGTGGACAACGGAGGTTGCCAAGACTTCGAGCCGAGAAGATGGCGGGGTTGGGAGGGGATTGTTGAGATTTAGTCCAAAGATCCCGCCCGCAATGGGATTTAAAAAAGGCGTGAGGCGCGGCCTGCGATTCAAACTCGTGAGCGCTGAATTGCATAGTTAAAGAATAGCTTAAAGGATATGATTTGGACTACCTATACCAACATATGCATCTTCTTTTCCTAAGTGCTCATTACATAGAAACTCCGAGGTTAAGCGTGCTTGGCACGGGTAGACATGAGATGGGTGACCCCACAGGAAGTTTTCCAGGGTGCGCGTGAGTGAGGACATTGGCGCTAGAAAAGACTCGTGTTGGTTTTTGGGGACAGTTGTCAATCCGAGTAGCGCTAGAGGTCCAACAATACAATACCAACCGGTAATATAATCAACTGCACTAATTTATCTTGCATATTTGTGATTACAATAGTTTACATTTATCCTTATAACTAAATGAAGTAGCCCAACCAATAAAATGAAGTAGAAACTAAATGGCGACTTCATTTAGTTTCCTCTTCTTAAAACCACTACAACGACTTCACCAGGATGTCTACTTTATTTAGTTTCCCCCTCCACAAACCACTACAGCGACTTCACCAAGTTCTATTTCTTCTTACCCCTAAACTTACATCCTGTTTAAAATGAAGTAGCCCAAACCAATAAAATGACTGTTTAAATACAATTATTCTTATGCTTCGTGTCTCCAATTACATCTCATTCAACAAACCCCCAAAATTAAAACACACATAATGTATATACATCGCATTATCAAGCTTCAAAAATTTTGCAAATCTCTTATATACCTAAAAGATTATTCCCTAAAATTAAACAAATAAGAACAATAGAAATTGATAATAAAAACCCAAATTGGAACCCTAACATCAACAAACACCAAAATCAAAAGAAAATAAAAAATCATAGAAAATTTACAATGTTTTGTGCAAGACCGACCGTGATGAAGATAGGAAGAAGATACGTGTCGATTCGATGGAGCCCGACCGTGGTGAAGAGATGAAGAAGACTCGATGCACAACTATAATGAACTATGCCGCAATTGAATCTTAAATCAAAGGATATAATTGTAAATCCTAATTTTTGAATTTGGTAATTGAATCTTATTATCAATATCCCGCGATTTTTTCGCTCCCTATTTTCCGGATACATGTTTCTTATTCTTTCTTTCATCTGCTACATGCTCCATCGTTCCAACTTCAAAATCTTGAAGCAGCTGTACCGAGTCTTCTTCATCTCTTTACCACGGTCGGGCTCCATCTGCAACTGACACGAATCTTCTTCCTATCTTCATCACGGCCGGTCTCGCACAAAACATTGTAAGTTTTCTGTGATTTTTTATTTTCTTTTTGATTTTGGTGTTTGTTGATGTTAGGGTTCCAATTTGGTTTTTTATTATCGATTTCTATTGTTCTTATTTGTTTAATTTTAGGGAATAATCTTTTAGGTATATAAAAGATTTGCAAAATTTTTGAAGCTTGATAATGCGATGTATATACATTATGTGTGTTTTAATTTTGGGGGTTTGTTGAATGAGATGTAATTGGAGACAGAGAAGCATAAGAATAATTGTATTTAAATAGTCATTTTATTGGTTTGGGCTACTTCATTTTAAAAAGGATGTAAGTTTAGGGGTAAGAAGAAATAGAACTTGGTGAAGTCGCTGTAGTGGTTTGTGGAGGGGGAAACTAAATGAAGTAGACATCCTGGTGAAGTCGCTGTAGTGGTTTTAAGAAGAGGAAACTAAATGAAGTCGCCATTTAGTTTCTACATCATTTTATTGGTTTGGGCTACTTCATTTAGTTATACGTACCCATAGTCTTTCCTTCCTTATTTTTCCAGGGATGTCGTTTTCTTAAAACTGGGTTGTCTGCTAAAAATGCAGCAGTGGTGGATTGATTCATCATTCATGGTAGTGAATTAATGTTGAATTACTCATGTACACTCTGTTTATTTGTTTGAGTTATGCATTTCCGAAACCTTCTTATTCGTGGCAAAGTGAAATCGTTGTTTTAAAAATTTCTATCTAGTCCCCTTCTACGCGCTAGGATCCCCTTAATCGCCCACGTTTTTCTTCCGACTACGTCTTTCCATCAAATCTTCACAAATGGCGATAGGCTTATCTTAAGAAAAAATATGAACTGTTTCAACATCCCTATTTTTATTCAAAGTAATCTGTCTTTTTATTTGTAGTCAAGCCTCTGTTTTCTTATCTTAAGATCATTGCATCAAATGTGTCTAGTGGATAATAGATTGTTTTTTTAATGGATCTAGCCTGTAGTGACCTTTTTTAGTTAAATTCATAAGAAATATGTGTTGCATTTTCTTGCTCAGTTTGCCCTTTTGTATGATGTTAAACTGTTTTTTGTTATTTTGGTGCGGGCATGTATATTTGTTTTGGAATCATGTGTATTTAGCTATAGAATGCTGTGTGTTTAGGTATATAATAATGTGTATATAGTTTTCAGATAATGGACAGTTAGTTGTATGTTTTTGTAAATAATTGGTTCTATTTTTTCTCTAGGTTTTGTTTTAGCAACTAAATGGCAAAAAACAAGGGGAAAAGGGCCACGGGGAGTGGGGACGAAGGCGATGGTCGGGGTAAGAGGGCAAGATGTGTTGTTAGGTATTAGAATTTGTACAAGATGTGCTTAAACATTTGTCCCGACTGTTATGTTTATTCAACATCTATATGTCTTGGATAGCATACTGATATGGAATTATGTGTTTTAGTTGTATAATTATGTGTTTTTAGTTTTGTAATAATGTTTATTTAGTAATAGCACACTGTTTTTTGTTACTTTATACGAGCATGTATATTGTCTCAGAATAATGTGCGTTTAGGTATATAATGTTGGGACATCCTTGCCCTCAAAATTTCCAAACACCATTGCATGGAAAAAAATCTCCTTAGTTATGCATCCATCTAAGGAAAAGAAAAACACTGAAATTTAAGCTATGGGAAGATAATTTTTGAGTGCAGAATGGGTGTGTTTAAATAGGTATGTAATTGTGTGTATTTAAGTATGAAATTATGTGTAGTTAGTTAGTATGATATGGTTAATTGTAATATATAATATACGAAGTTTGAAGTTGCTTTCCATGGTATATTTCCAGGTTCGGATGTTTTCAAACTACTTAGAGACTAAAGACTGCCCGCAAATGGCTAGTGTTGTCCAGAAATTCACCCCGTCTAGACTATGCATGCCTTGGAGAGATACCACAAACAAAGTTGATTGTGGTATATATGTCATGAGGCATATAGAGAGCTACATGGGCGGTGGCACCAAGGGATGGAATTGTGGTTTGGAGAAGAATAATGCGTCTCAACTGTCTAACTTACGCACGAAGTACTCAGCTGCAATAATCATCCACCATAGCAATGAGCTAAAGGATAGATGTTTGGAAGAAGCCAGAAAGTTTTGGACGGGGAAGATAGTATTGTAGTTTTGTTTTAAATAGACAACGTAGTATGCAAATTTGTGCTCATTTTTTTTGTATAGTTAGTTTACTATCGTTGGTGTTTTTTGTCTTTGGGAGCCATTTGTATATGACTTAGATGGTTTCTTGAATTGTGGATATGAATGGTTCAGACATGAGGTGTTTTCTTTTTAATCAATATAAATTTGCATTTTTCACGTACATATGGTCGGAATGTTGTTATACAACGTTAATATTGTATTCGTAGTTACTACATTGTGCGTCTTACACACAAAATTATGATTAAGCTTAACTCGTCCATTAACCCAAAACTATATACACATTATTATATAACTAAACACACATTATTCTATAACTAAATACACATGATTCCAAAACAAATATACATGCTCGCACAAAATAACAAAAAACAGTGTGCTATTACTAAATAAACATTATTACATAACTAAAACACATAATTCTACATCTAAAAACACATAATTCCAAACCAAATATACATGCTCGCACAAAATAACAAAAAACAGTGTGCTATTACTAAACAAACATTATTACATAACTAAAAACACATAATTCTACATCTAAAAACACATAATTCCAAAACATACGTTTATTGATCCTGATGTTGTCATTGAAGGACGATGTGTGGGTAATACACAGATAATGTGTAAATAGGTTGCATATATTGTATGTTTATGTTCAGAATTATGTAAACAACTCATAAATTGCCAATCATATACATTACACTAAAAAATTGAACAGTGTGACAAATACACATAGCGCTCAGGAGGCGCTGGTGCGGGTCGGGCATGTCCTGATGTTATGTGTCGCAACCTCACCGCATGTTCCACATTTTCTTTTCAGTTTTGTGCTTGCTTTTATGTCTTTTTCTCTTTGGCTTTGAAGCCTGCTTTTCAGATGACTACCACTCCCTTTGTTCTTGGCTTGCTTTGGTGGTAACACGGAAATGTGTAACTGTGAGGTTGAGCCGCAATAGGTTTCCATTACTGATTGTTTGTTGTGCACTGTAGTTTCGTGTTGTTCCTCTAATAGCTTAGTTTTCTCGTTCGATATGATACGAGATAGACTTGATAATTTTTCAATATCCCCTTGCGCAAGACCGATGCAGCTGTGAAAATCCGCCCACAGGGTGTTTAGTGTTCTTGTAGCCTCTATCCCTCCTGGAAATTGGTACATGTGTTCATTCTTAGAATGTGAATTAAACGAGGTTGCTTTCATCCAACGTGCTGCCGAATATGGAGCTGGAATTTCATCGCAATCCTTGAGTATTACAAATATATGTCGACACATGAGTCGCATTTGTTCAAACAATTTGCAACTACATTTGGCTGATGCATCTATCTTGCATTTTGTCACTTGGAACACCCCACTTTCTTCCTTTATTGTGTACGAGATCTCATTTGTATTGTCATTGATCTGTATAACTGAGCAATGGTAACACGCTTCTTTAATTTCCTTGCTCACTTCATAAAATATGGCGTGCGTGTATACTAAAGAAGCATGCTATTCAATTTTCAACGGTGTCCGCAATCCTAAGGAGGTTTGGCATTGATTATTCAACTTATCACTAGAATGTCGTTGGGATTCCATTGCGCTCTCGAAATGCATTACAAATTCCACCAAGTTTGATTGAGGATTTGTAAAATTACCAAACCAGCTATTTATGCTTTCTGAGAGTGACGTAGTTTCCAGAAGTCCACTCATGGGCACGTCTCTAAAATATGCAGGAATCCAGCTCTGTCGTATATCATACATAACTGCGAACCATGGGTGTGAAGATTGAAGTCATCCATAATTTCGTGCCTTTTTTTTCAAATTCAGCTGTTGTAATGTAGTTATCCCACACGATTGATTTAAGCTGATTGATGAAAATTTTATCTTTGAATAGGTTGGGGCCGGCTTTGACACTGACTTTCTCCATTATGTGCCACATACACAATCTGTGTTTTGCCGTCTTGAAGACGGATTTTATGGCATTCTTCATGGCCAGGTCTTGGTCTATTACTATATAATATGGTTCTTTAGCAACAACATCTAAGAATCGTCTGAACAACCATGTATAAGACTCCTCATCCTCTTTCAAAATAAGGCCAGCTGCAAAAGTTACACACCTACGATGGTTATCTACCCCGATGAATGGAGCGAACACCATCTTATACCTGTGTATGAAATCTATTTTTAGTATACAGATTTTAATAACTATGTAAACATTTTTAAGAATATAAGTGTACACAATTACATTATTATATACACATGTATGAAATCTATTTTTAGTATCTGATTTCAATAACTATGTAAACATTTTTAAGAGTATAAGTGTACACAATTACATTATTATATACACATATTAACTTAAATATGTACATAAACCAACATAATAAAATAACTTGTCACCCCGCATTTATATAACTAAATGGACATGTATATAAGGATAAATGTAAACTATTGTAATCACACATATGCAAGATAAATTAGTGCGAAAACAATTATATTACCTTGGTATTGTCACGTAGCATCAAAAGATATCACATCACCAAATGCGGCATAGTTCATTATAGGCTGTTTGATCCGCCCCGAAAGAGTCACGTTAGTTGTTCATCTTGATCAACATCATAATCGAATACCATTCCCGGTTTGCCTCTTTCTGCGCTTTAGGAATTTGTCATCACCAATTGTGCATCCGCACCGCATATGTATGCTTTCGTGTCTCGTTTGAAATTTTTAGAATCGATTTTGCGCGCCCCAACCCGTGAATAACCACCGCCATTTCTCTATACAACTCGTGTTGTTTTGCACTCCCAATGTTTGCCCTTGTGCAATTTATGATAAATTCTTTGGTGCCCGAAGTTTAGGTTCCTATTCACTTTCAAGAAATGCTTGTGTTTATCAATTGTCATCGGATGAGTGTGTCTTTCCTCAAAGGTTTTTACCTTATATGAACCGGCGCTAGTGTATTCAAAAATACAGCGTGCGTTACACCCAACTCGGTTTGAGGCTTTCTTCCGTGCCCCCTGTTTTGGGACATTGCCGTCATGCTCAGATGCCTCACCAGGTATGGGTTTTTTAGAGTTCTTGTAGCCCTCTCTATTGTAAACCACGTATTACACGCAAATATCCTCATTCTTGAATTTCTTCGTAGTCTTCTTCTAACGTCCGAAGCCACTACACAAACCATAATCCTCATAAAATTGTATTCCTGCCTCCAATGTACGGAAATGCATCTTGCACGAGGAATTTTTTTCTTGTTCAACCTCTCGGGATCCAATATTTAGTTGATCCGGTGAGATTTCGAGCCTCGACCAACGTGAATCGTAACTGGATCATGATCGCAAAATCACAATATTTAGATATTAAAACAACAAATTCTGAATACTATTTACACAAATTTTAAATGTATCGTGTAAATCCATATTTACAGAACATGAACGTACAGTGCAAAATCGAACTCACCAATATTTGTTGTATAAGTAAACATATTTAATGCCCTTTGTGTACATAATTAATACTCTAAACATATATTAGATGCATTGTAATTAGGCAAAAACGTATTTAGGGAATACATTATATGTGAGACACTATACACACATATCATTAATACTAACTAAACACACATATGTACAATATAAGCTATATGTGCTACATATATTTCATACTAAATACACAAATTCGAGACACTATGCGCACATTTCATTAATACTAACTAAACACACATATGTACATAAGCTATTTTTGATATATTACAGGTGATACACATTTTTCATAATAAAAACACAGATTCGAGATACTATACACACATTTCATTAATACTAACTAAATACACATGTGTACAGAAGCTATATGTGATACATTATATGTGATACATATTTTTCATAATACATACACAAATTCGAGACACTATACCCATATTTCATTAATACTAACTACACACACTCTCTCAGCATATAATATACACATGTTACATAATTACAAAGCTATGTGTAAAGAATTTTTATAGCAAACATACATATTTTTTCATATAATTACACATCCATTCCGCGATACTGATTCGTGAGTTTTTTGATTATTCCACATTACATGCACTCCAACCACACATATTTGCTGATGAATTGGTGCGAAATTTTACCTTGATGCCACTGGTTTGTGGAGGGGGTATCCTGTGTTTGTGATATTGCAATATCGATCAAGTTGATATGGGCTGTGTTTTTTGGGAAACTTTTTGATGATGGTTTGATTTGTGTTTTGATGCTTGGTTTTCAATTTTTGGTGTTTTTCGCAGTTGTAATTTCGATTTTTCTTTGTGTTTGCAGGTTCAATTTTTGCGCGGGATTTCTCTGTGTTTTTTACGTTGCTTTGATCGTGGGAGAAGACGATGATGAAGGCTGATATTTGGACGCTGGGTTTTTTTTTTTTTTTTTTTTGAATGCTGGGTTCACGTTGGGAGAAGAATATGGTGATTATGGTAAGATTTTATACCTTGATTTTAGGAAAACAATTATTTGGCTGATTTTAACATTCCAATTGTACCCCTATTTGGTCCCCACTATTTTTTAATTACTATAAAATGCCATTAAATCCTAGCCTTTTATTTTATTTGGTTGAAGGGTGTGGATTGAGTTTCATGTTCCTACCTATAGCTATGGTCTCACAGGATCTCATCCCTATATATATATATATATATATATATATATATATATACATAAATGTAAAAGATAAAATACAAGTACAAATATAAAAAAGTAAAAATAAAAATAAATTTAGTAAATTATACTCTCCAAATATATCATGTATTAATCGAATATAAGAAAAAGTTAGGTATAAATTTACCAAATATTTTTCCGTTCAATTTTTGTAATAAAGGAAGAAATTTTGCTTAAAAAAATTATATGGGGTTAGCCGGGTCACCAGCTTCCGGGTTTTTTATGGGTTTGACCGGGTGACAACGTTTTTTTAGCCATCCAGTTTTAATTTAGAATCGAACCAGACATGTTACCGGTGCCCAATTAAACCGGTGGAATTGGCCGGTCCGGTCCAGGTTTCAAAATACTGGATTTATGCTGATATTTGAAATGTGATATTGTCAAATTTATCTAGTTTATTTAAAAATAATATCATATGGAGGACGAAATAAGAGATTTATACTGAAATTTGAAAGCTGATTTTGAAACATTAGCACGGGACAAATTCATTCAACGTCAGGTGGGACATCTGCAAATGACATATTTAGAATGTTTTGCTGCCAATCACTTCAAAATTTTAATTTGGTCTCTGAATATAATTATGAAATTGTTTTGTTAGATGCAATGTCACATTTCACGCAACCCATTAGGGCCTCTGGCACCAGGTCTTGACTATAAAGTACAATGTTAAAGTTCATAAATATCCCTCACAAGAAGAAACAAAATATTCTAGTGATAAAATATACTGAGAAAATAAATTTTCGACATATTAATGACATGCATTAAGTAAAATAAATTTTAGTTTACTATAATAATGTATTTATAAAGAAGTAATGAATTTTTATACATGTAAGGACAACTCAGTAACAAGAAAAATTAATTGACAAAAGTTCACAAAACAATTTTTGTTTTTACCGAATTGTTACTAGATTAATTGTGTGATAAATTATTATGTTACTAATTTCTAATAATGATAACTTAATATATTATAATATATATAATTACTGCGACTTTAGTATTATCACTTGATTGATATCTTATCACAAACTTTATAAATTTTCTTTTTCTTGTCGTGTCTATTACTGAAAACAATTTAATTACACATCCCCGACCACTCTCCTACTTTATGATTAATCATGGGATTAGAATCCCCTTTTTCCCATCACTTGAATGCCCTCGAAAAATGACAACTCACTCATGGATTTTTTTTATATATTTTTGCTCAAATCCCAGTTTATATATCTTTCTAAGACCATCTCCAACCCAACTCTAAAACCCACACCAAAACACCAAATATCTAAAAACACCCTCCAACCCAACTCTAAACATCACACCAAATTTGGTGTAATGAATAGTGTTACACCAAATTTGGTGTAACACTATTCCTTTACACCAAATTTGGTGTAATACAAATATTCCCTCTTTGCCCTCCAATTTCTTCTACTTCAAACTTTTAATTCCTATTGTATCCTATTTTGATATATAATTCATTTGTAACATGGTTTTAGTTATTTAAATTTTGTATATAATTATTATTTTGGATGAACAATAGTTAACATTTACCAATAAATTATTATAAACTAAACTTAAAATTTTGATAAACTAAAATAATTAATAAACAAAATTATAATTTAATTAAAAAATCATCAAAATCTATCATAAAATACAAAACACTAACATTATAATTAAACTTGAATTAATAAACAAAATTATATTTTTTTCTTTAAATATTTGTTTTAGGTTTGTCGTTTTTTATTGTCTAGTGTGCAATTTAGTATTTTTATTTATTGTGATATTAGTTGTAATATTAATTTTGCAATATAATTAATTAATGTAATATTAGTTAAATATAAGTTTTTATTTAGTTACATTAATAATAATAAAATATAAGCAAAAGAAATAATTGCATAAACAAATAAATTTGCTATTCCAAAATGAAAAGAAATATTAAAATACTCATTTGGTGTAAGATTTAGTGTAGTGGGTTGGATATGGGGTTTGCAAAATTACACCAAAACACCAAATTTGGTGTGATTTTCACACTAAATTTGGTGTTATGGGGGCATCTCCAACCCAACTTCAAATCCAACCTTATTACACCAAATATGCAATAATCTTTCTCCAACCCAACTCTAAACCTCACACCAAATTTGGTGTAGTGAATAGTATTACACCAAATTTGGTGTAACACTATTCATTTACACCAAATTTGGTGTAATACAAATATCCCATATTTGCCCTCCAATTCCCTTTTACCTCAAAATTAAATTCCAATTGTATCCTCATTTTATATATAATTAATTTATATAACATGATTTTAATAATTAATTAATATTTTCTATAAATTAATAAATAACAAATAATTATAATGTAAATTAAAAGAAATACTAATATTAATTTTAATATTTATTTCAGTAATATAACTAATTAATATAATATTAATTAAATGAAAGTTTATAGTTAATTACATTACTATATAAAAAATATAAGTAAATAAAATAATTGTATAAATAAATAAATTTTGTTACTATAAAATGAAGAAAAAGAATAAAATATTCATTTGGTTAAGATTTGGTGTAATGGGTTGGAGATGGTTTTGACAAAATTACACCAAAACACCAAATTTGGTGTAGTTTTTACACAAAATTTGATGTAATGAGTTGGAGATGGTCTAAAGCACATCTATTGTATCATATTTTTGCTCTTTTTCTAATATTTAGTTGCAAGATCTAACTTTTCCAAAAATACAATAAAATTAAGCCGGTGTAATCGTCCGGTGGGCACATTATAACAAAAACTTATAGGAGCTCCAAAGCAAGCAATAGTTTTGGCCTTTACATCAAAAAATAAAAGTCTACATATCTATAAGTTACATAAGCACATATCATGTGTGTGTATATTAACTTATAGTTCAGATTCTTTAATTTATTTTAATTTCGTATTTCATCTTATATTCCATATTATATAATTATGTTGTATATTGTACATCGTAAATACTTTATACATGTACACGTATTATATAAAATGGGAAAATTGTAAAATTGGTCTTGTGTTTATAGGAGTGTTGTAATATTAGTCATATAACTTTTGAAGTTGCATTTAGTCTCGTGATAATTTTATCCCGGCCCTCTGCAAAAATAACAGGTTTAATCTTGTACTATTTAGGATTTGATAATTTTAGTCTTATACTTTTTAATTAGTTGTGGTAATTTCGGCAGTATGAGTCCAAATAGCAAATTTTGCCATACTCATACATTTTTTTGTATTTCAATAATTAGAAAATAATATATGTAGAACTCGTATCTCAAATTTTGACCCAGATCCATAATTCATAAATTCTAGGCGATATATAGTATAAACGATAAATAACTTCAACTCATAATTAGTAAATAAAACATATACTTTGATACTATTTTCTACTTGATCTTAGGTAAATTGAATATTTTTTGGAATAATTAAAATATTGAAATAGCCTCTCCATGACCAAACTTGCACCAACTTAAAATTTATAGAACCAGAATTGAACAAATTCAAAACTTACGAAACCAAAATTGCAAAAAATGCAAAGCATACAGAACTAAAATCACAAATTCAAAAGTTAATTACGTGACTAATATTGCAACTCCTCTATTAATTTTGCATTTTTCTCATTTTAAAATATAAGATGAAACACCATATTGTAATAGTTATGAGATGCATGAACGTACATTTCCATAGTGGATGTATGTGACACACAAAATCGAGATGATTCTATCATCCATAGACTTATGAAAGCTCCTTTCATAAAGAGACCATAAATATCTAGTGCATCTCCATCATCCCATTATCTATTTTCCATTTTAAGCACTCTTGAGACGAAATAATGTATTAAAGTTGTTTTGTACTCTTTCCTTAAATGGAATGAGATTAACGATAATAAATTTGTGAGGCTTAAGATAAAGATTCCAATTTATATTTATTTATTTATTAAAAAATGACAGGTAAGATGGTCCCTAAGTCATAGAAAAAGATGGGAAAAAATTAATTAAAGCCATTTTGTGATCGAAGTAGCTAGCAGAGTCAAATTGGAAGACTTACTGGTGTGGTGGTAGTAGAATATACCTTGGCCAGGTCTTTTCAGACCATGAAGAAAACGACATCCACACCGGGATATATGTTAATTTTATTTTTATTTATTTTTTTGGGAGATTAAATCAAGGAAATTTTGAAGTTGATGGAAATGAAAGCTGGCATTAGGACAAATTAAGAGATAATGTTGTGGTTAATTAATTATTAGGGGCACCAATTGTGACACGATACGATAATTCAACAGGAACTTAACACGAATTTAGCAGGTTCGGGTCAAAATCAGGTCAGATATGATTAACACGGGAAATTAATAGGCCAGGTCAGGTCGACCCGCGTGTCGACACAATTGACCTATTTAATTTAACTCATTTAATTTTATATATAGTGGCATATTACATTAATATCTTGTGATGTTTTAGTTGGTTATATGAACTGATGATGGACAAATTATTTAATGTATTTTTTATTTGTAATTTTAGCTTTTTCTCTTTTTTTTTTCCTTTCGTGTCAACTTTAAATTGTATAGGTATTTCGTGTTGTGTTTACTCGTGTCATAAACGGGTCGGATTCGTGTCGTGTATCTTGGCACGAATAATTAAATAAGTCGTGTTCATGTGAAACCTGTACCCGTATCAGAACACGAAACACGACACGATCACCACCCCTATTAATTATTGAGTTAATTTTATAATTTACTAATTTTGATGTGTGCTTTTCTATAGATCAAAAGTTATTTTACCATGTCTAGCTATCCCATGGAAAATGATGGCAACCGAATAATGCAAAATAGCTTGTTTGGGGTGGTTACTTTTGGAGAAGGAATGCATTTTTACTTGTATTAGGTTAATAATATTTCTTTTATTTATTTATTTCCTTATATAATTGTAAATCCCAAAATGTCCTGTTAATGTTTACTTCGCAACATATAGGAAAAATGCCTCCCTTTTTGAGCTAAAAATTCCAGGATATTGCAGTTGGTCCTGAGAATTATATTCAGGCACAAACACAGCCGAAAAAACATCTATTCATGCAATAAAGAAAATACTGGGAATATGTTTCTTTATAATCTTGGCCGAAAAAACAAAACCAAAAAGGAATATTAGTGGGGTTTGGAAAATTTGGAATAAATGTTTAAGTTCTTGATAAATTAAGCCTATCGTTCATTAAAAAAAAAAAAAAAAGCTTGGATATGATATTCGTCTCCTTGTTTTGATCGCCCTACTTGCATTGTTCGATTTACACTTGAATGTATGTTATCCACTTTGTCTAGAATCGAGTGAATTCATGTCAATTTTCTTTTTTCTTTTTATTTATTTATGTTTTGCCAAAAAAATTCAACCCTCCAATAGTTTTGGGCTTAATTATAAAATTAGTTATGTAACTTTGGAGTGATGGTATTTTAGGACTTTTATTTAAAAAATTTGGTATATGGAGAACAATGTTAGCCAAAAATTGAAAAATTAGCCGGATTGCTGGCGTGCTTGCTACCTCACTACCTCAAATTGGGGATTTTTAAGTTTTCGATGGAATTGCTAATTTAGATGTTGACTGGAGCGACACATATGACGTGTATTTTTCATATGTTTTTTATATAATATTATAATATTATTAGACTAAAAAAAACTAATTAGTAGTTTCATAGGAAAATTGAAAATTCTCACTTTGGGGTGGGGAGGTGGCAGACTCGCAGCCACAACAGCATTCCGGCCAATTTTTGAATTTTTTGGCCAAAATTGTATTCCCCAATGTGCCGAAAATTTTAAATTATACTTCTAAATTGAAAATTGAAATTATAAAAGTCTTGAAATGACACCACCCTAAATTACATGACAAAATTTCCAATTAATCCCTATATTTGTGAATTGCACATTCAATATATTTAAATATTTTTCTGAGTAGTATTCATGAAAATGATACTAACTTATTAATTATATCTTGTAACAGTCACCGGAAAAAGAGTGATGTTATCATTAGATGGAAAATTATTGGTGTCAGCAAAAGATTATCCCATGTTTATTAACCGTTTTCTTGTCTCCATAAAAAAGAAATAATAGACAACACATAGATATACAGTTTTTTTAATAATATAAAAGAAACGAAAAGTCATGATCACAAGCCGATCATATAGCTAAAAGTTGAGTCTCGTTAAAACCTACCAAAGTAAAATCTACTATTGTGGAAAAACCCTTAGCGAGGAAAAAAAAACCCCTTGATTACACAGAGATATACAATTACTTGGTATATGTTTTACTTAGGGTTTTCTATGATGCAAAAACCCCAAAGCCAGACTTCAAAAGCATGATCAATCGCACATATCAGATATATCTCAAGAAAGATGAGGAATTAATTAATAATCGTAATTTTTTAAAAAGAAATAAACTCCAATATATTGAAGACAATTTCTTAAAGCCTTTTTCCCTCTTTTTTCTTTTCATTTACAAAATATAGAAATAACTCAGAACGATGAATTAAACACACACACATATATTTGTAATTTGTAGAATAATTCGTTCTATTATTATATAAATATTGTATTCTATGACAAAATGATCATTTCTACTATCAATTTATTCTACTTTACAATAAGATCAGTACAAGATTTCTTCAACTTTCATCTACCATGATGAACCAAAAAAGTATAACAATCAAACCACAATAAAAATAACACATCAATATATACTGCCTCATCTATACTAAAAATTCACTATATAGCTCCCCAGAAACCCTGTGAAATATTAATTTTTCTGTAATATTCTCCACCTAGCTACCAACAAAAATCAATCTCCAATTTCCCATATCCAGCAAATAGTAAATAATTAATTCAACCACTAAGTAATTAATCCCATCTGCTTTAATTTTCTTCTTGCATAATTTATATTTTAAAATTAAAATTGGCAATAATTAATCAACTGATCAATTAAGAATACCAATTCATTCCAGGAACTTGAAACTGTTGTTGTTCGAAAACCCCATCTCCAAGATTTCCCAACATTGCTTGTTGCTGCAAATTAGAAGGTGTTTGCGGCATCTGGTTCAGAATTGTTGCCATATTATTCGAATTCGTCGTTTGATCATCGTTTCTTGCGACATAATTTTCGGACAAAAATCGTTTCGTAGTTGGAGAGTTGAGGTTATTTCTATCTTCGTCCCAGTACAAATTGGGAAGCGTCCGTTTCGTGGGAAGAAGATTGTGAGCCATCAGATGGAGATTTGGGGTTGGCTTAGAACCCGATGAGCCTAATTGATGAGAATTCATCGCATCACTCATCATCCCTAGTTCGTACAAATTTTGATCATTTTCTAGCGCCAACTTATGTTGTACACCCATAGGGATTGATATATTCGACGGGATTGAACCAATCACGTCGTGTATATCGTCCCGTTCTGCATCTATAGGCCTTTGGGCGTTGTTCTTTTGTATATCCGACATAAAACCCAATCATCAAGCTGCAAGTTTATAAAAACTTAATCTATTAGAAAGGTGAATTATTTAATATTTAATTATTCTAATATATTTATATAATATAAAATTATATAGTGACATGATGTGATTACCCTTAAAGAGCCTTTTTTGTTGACAAAATCACATCCAGGAGGTTTTGTGCTGGCTTTATTATCTGTAAGTCTGTATTCATGCATGATCCAATTGGTTTTGATCCCTTTAGGTGGCTTTCCGCCGTAGAAAACCAGGGCCTTTTTAACACCAACTTTCTGCGTTCCTCCGGCCGTCAGAACGGGCTTATCAGTACCTGTGGCCTTCCAATAGCCCGAAGTTGCGGCCCGATTCGGCCTCGCCCCATTCGGGTACTTTCTGTCCCTCGGGCTGAAAAAGTACCACTCTTGCTCCCCAAATATAGCCTTTGCTGCAAATAAAAACAAATAAAACATGGATAAAAAAAATGAAAAATATGCGTCATAAAACATTATCGGAAATTTTAAGTTATTATTGTTTTTCCTTATATCTATCGGGAACTTTTTTTTTTAAAATATATTTTCATTTATTAAAAAAAAAAACTGTTACCTGGAAGTTCCCAGGGATCGAATTTGTAAAGATCAACTTCAGCTATGATCGCCACCGGCAACGGCGCGGCGGCGGCTTTTTTCTTCAGGTAGTGCACCACCAGCTCTTCGTCGGTGGGGTGGAAGCGGAACCCCGGCGGCAGCTGTGGCTGCTGAGACCCAGTCGACGAATCTGTGCTTTCCATATTTTCTGATTTAAAAATAATAATAATAATTTAACAATCAGTACTCTCGATGATTATTATTTTGCAAGCTTTTTGGATTTAGAAATTTGTTAGAGGAGAAGAAGAAGAAGAGGAGCATGGTACAATACCAAGGAAAAAATATACGATAAATGAAATGTTTTTTTCCTTTTTCTTTCTTGTAGTTGGCTACAGCTCTTCTTTTTATTGCGCCGTATATACGGATTATCTGTGTTACGGTGCAGTTTACTTGTGTGGGTCCATGGATCCGATCATCCAATCAAATCGTGGCCTGACGTGGAACAAAGGGTTAAGATGTCATTTCCGCAGTGAGATTAACGTGATTGCAGAGGAGGAGATTATGGCCAGATGATGACGCCATTAGGAATTGAAAACTAACAATTAGGCGATTGATAAACCGACACGCTCGTGATTAGGGGACGAATTACGGATTGACACGTGGCTTGGGGGGGAGGGGGGGACCATGGGGCGACAGAGAGGCCAACACATATATTGTGAAATTGGATTGATGAGACGAGGGAGATAAGTGTGGGTGGAAAGTTTTTGGGGGTGAAATTCTTGAATTGACTAGGTTTAATATATTACTTTTTTTTATTAACCATTATCGGATAATTAAAAAGATTTTTTTTTAATATTCTAAGATCAATAGTGGACTATATCATTGTAAACAATTGAAGCGGAGCATTCATTTTCCATTATATCGTGTTAAGTATTAACAACGTGAAAAACCTTATTTATAAAAAAATAGTATAAAGGAGTAAAATTATAAAATTTACAATAAAATATCGTAATCCATATTAATTAACATTTCACTAAATTAATTTATTCTTCGCACCCTAATGCTGCTTTTTCGGACAGATCACTAAAAGTCAAGATTTTTGATAAATTGGTCTAACTTCTTCTCCGGAGGTAGTAAAGTCACTAAATTAAATTCTTCTTCTTCTTTTCCGGAGCTAGTGGAGTCACTAAATTAAATTATTCTTCGCACCACGATCTTTGCAACACACATAATAAGATTAGAAGGTCCAGGGGTGGTCACGAGAGAGGCCTTTTCGGCGATCAAGTTAGTGAGTGCGGGAGAGAAAAATCCGGTCGTGTAAATCGCATTAATTAATTTAACTTATTACAAATGAGTTGAAGAGACCTTTATATACCCGACTAGCGGGCTTCATGGGTGCATCGTAGAAAGTGGCGAGTAAGCAATTCGGGTTTCGTGCGTCGAATAATGTGAATCGAGTCTCATGTATGCTGCTCACTAGTAGTTTGGGCGTATGGACCGATTGTGATATTCGGTCGAATGATGAATATTCATGGGCATATAATTATTATAATTAAATAAAGGAAATAAAATGACGATTTTACCCCCACAACACACCCGTATGATGCCGAAACTTTTTATTTATTCTTCTTCGGATAAAGCTGAGGTGCAGGTCAAATTTATTTCTCCAACTATACAAGACAAAGAAAGGGTAATTTATTATACGAGGATTAGTCCAATCCTGATAATGCTGTTGGTTGGGATTTCATCATTATGATTTTTCTCTTTCTATCGTCGTAATTTATTGTTGTGGAAAAAGGGGAATTGCTAAATAAAATTATTTATTGATTCATATTGAATTGTGTTACTCATCGTAATTGGGTTCACAATTATTTACTTGTACAAAATTCATTATGCACACAAATTTACAGCCATGTATATGGATTAACATTTTGATGAGGTCAAACTAAGATAAATCGAATTTGAGAATCAAATATTAGTCTAGTGGTTAATATTTTCATGCTCAGACGAGAAATTTGGGGTTCGATTCAACTTCTCCCCTCTCCTCTCATGATATGTATTAAAAAAGTAATCGAATTCAAACAGAAAAACTAAATTGAAACAATTACATTGATGATCTTGGAAGAGATTCTCAGTTCCACCAGAAAAAGCAAATTGAAACAGTTTAATGTGGACTGTTTACAGTGTTGAGTGTAAATAATTGTGTGACCGAAAATCTTGTGGAGATGATATCACATATAGGAGAGATGGGTGGGCCCATTGCTGATTTCACCTACATCCCCATAAGGAGTCAAATCGTGTGGTCCATTTTTTATAATCACAGTTCACACACACTTTGAAATTAAAATTATATCCTAGATAATTAATTGTAAAATGGAATATGATTGGACCTAATCTTGTGTATTAAAATATGATTTTAATGTGGTACGTACGAGCTGGACCAATATCCGTTCCAAAGTATTGTGTTGGTTTTGATTGGTTTTACGATTTTATCTTTACAAAATCATCTTTTTAAACATGTTTGATGTTTTTAACTGTTGCATCCCAAGTCCCAACACTACCCTATAATGTTCATAAAGATTCAACGTGTTTCTTATTTATTTTTTTTTTTGCCCGCACTTACTCTTATCCGAGTGTGCACTAATAAATTTGGAGTTTGATGCAATAATCTGAAATTGCATTAGACAAGTTCTATGCGATAAACTCAATCAACTAAAAGGTGCATATGTGAAAATTGAACTTGAGACATTTGGCGCTCAGAACCCACCTTACTTCAATAGGCTACTACACAAGTGGGGTTAAACGTGTTTCTACACTTATGTATCGTATTTAATCAGTCAAAAAATATGCTAGGGAAATTTGTTGTGATTTCTTAAGTTATTTGACAATATATTTAAATTAAAAATTACTTTTTGACCCTGATTTACAGACAACTAAATTAAAACATTTCATATTGTCCAAACGTGATCTATATGAATATTCGCAAAAGGCTGCAAATTAGTGAAATATATTAAATAACAACGTGATTTATTAACTAATTTATTACTTTTTATCAATTTACAAAATCTAATGAAAAATACAATTAAATTTCGTTTTGACCAACAGTACTTGAATCGTTGATTGGTAACAAAATCAGTTTAATAATTGATCCCATTATGAAAACTCTAACAGTACTAAGCAATTCATGTAGCAACATGAATTTATACACTATACACCCACCAACATAAACCACTACACCAAACTCCATTAAATATATAGAAAACTCTATAATTCTGAAAACAAATAATTAAATAATTACACTTTCAAAATAAACTCGTCTTTATAGAAAAAGAGTAAATTAACCGAGAAAATAGGGTTGGCGTGCATGTGGGATGCATAAGGTTGGAAGTCAAGGTGCATATATATATATGTATATATGTATATGTATATATTCAAGTACTTTCTGAAATTAGGGTATCAATCGGTATCGGGTTGAAGAAAAACCAAAGTTGCCTTTTATGTATATAAAGCCGGAAAACAGTAATTAAATAAGCATGTGCAGTAGATATGTACTTGGTACATACCCCTCGTGACTTTTTATGATTCACAAGTGCAATCTTTTTATTTATTGCTCGTTTCCAATGTAGATTTACTGCCAAAGATCCTCTGTATATATGAGTGTGTCCGCATACAGGAATGAAGGGGATTGGCAAAGACAGTTGTACCCTCAACTCTATATATAATATTTATAGTAGTACAAATTTATATTTAAAATTATTAAAATTAGAATTTTGGCTACTTACCACCAAAATGAAAAACCGTTTTTCAATTGTTATTGGGAAAAAATCAATTTCGTCCCCTCAATCTGAATTTTCTCACTATGCATGATGCTGCTTTTTTGGGTTGATCACTCTAAGATAGGATTTCTGCATTAGTCAAAGTCTTCTTCTCCATAAGCGGAAGTCTTAATCTTCTTCTCTCACAGTTGGAAGTCTTCTACTGGAAACTTGGCTGCACACACACAAACATTAGGGGTCCCAGGGTTGCCCAGTGGCACGACCTCCGACGCTCAAGTCGATCGGTGAACGAGAGAGAATATAAGACATGTAAGTTAGATTATATATGAGTCGGATACTTATAAATGAAGATGAAGAACTTTATATACCTGGGTAGTGGACCTTGTGGGTCATGTAGAAGAAAGTGGCATGTGGGTCGAGTCCAGAACCCTTTAGGCCGAGTTATTCTATATGTAGCCCATTAATAAATGAATAATTAATGTGATTAATCCAATATATAAATTAAATTATATATTAATAATAAAAAATACTTTTGCCCCCAACAACATATCTGTGCATATTCATCGAGTGTATGCTCATGAAGGCAAGTGGACTCAGATTTTAATTAGTTCTAAGAGAGATAAAGTTGAGTGATGTAATTATAAAATATAAGATGAAAAATTGGATATAGTCATTGACGAAGCTACAACTCTGTTATGAGGGCACATGCCCCCATAACTATTTTTTTTTTATTGTTATTATTTATTTTGAAAATCTATATATTAATTAAGTTTAAAAATAAATTGTGCACTTCATCAAAAAAAAATATATGCACAATAATAGATGGATTGTGCATATGTTTATAAATTGTAATAGGGCAAATTGGTCATTTATATTTTGTAAAAATAAAAAATAGTTATTTTTTTCAAACACATGTTTTTAGCAAAATTGATTATAAACCGACGGTCATATCATTTTTGTATTCTTCGGCGAGGTACATAACCATTTTCTAAAAAATCAATGTGGTACATATCTCGATGCGAGAAATTGAGAAATGACTCTCGATCCGAATTTGCGGTTAGAAATATATCGATCCCAAGAAATGAAAAAGGGCAAAATGGACAATTGAACTCAAAATGTGGCTACAAAACATATATTTGAAAAACATAGCCGAAAAATATTTTTATTATAGAGAAATGACCGAGAAATTCAACTGACCGATTGTATTAATTTAATTTGTGCCCCCATTATAAAAAAATTATGGATCCATCCTTGTTTGTAATATTTATGAAAGTTGAGAGATACAATAATAAAATGTTTGATGACGTCAACAAATCCCGCCATTCAATTTACGATTGGGATAAAAATATATGTAAAACAAAATCAAACTTCACTTTGGGATTTCTATAATTTTGAAACTTTTATATGTTTTTTTTTAATTAGTCCAAACCACAATATTTGTTTTAGTTATTGTACCATACTTATATTCCAATAGCTTCAAATAACAAGCAATCACAAGAAACTAACGAAATTTCAACATAAAGTGTAGCAATGCGCGCTCACACACACACACACTAAACGGCTCTATCTATCGACACAACACACATTTCCTCCTTAACAAAACATAGCTACCAAGTGTGGTTTGAGATTTTTCTCTCTCTAGAATTCTCTCTAGGGAAGCCTCACTAATCAATCTTTCACTTACACGATTTCTTAACATCTGATTTAGTTCTTTATAATTTTCTTATTTCTTTTCCTTAAACTTAACGTTTTTCAGTCTAACTTAACACAAATCTTGTGTTTTTCTTCAGTTCTTCAAGAACATTCTAAACCTAGGGTTTGTTGGGTTCGACCTTTCCCTTTGCGCCGCTAGGGTTCCCCACCCTTAATCGCCGGTATCCCTAACCCTTCCCGGAAACTGGCTATCCTCCATCCTATCTCTCTTTCCACCGAAGGGTTTTGGGTTTTCTCCACCCCTGAGAGAGAGTCTTCTTCGAAAGCTCTGGTTTTTCGCTCGAGCAGTTTCTCTTCCGATCTCCTCTTTGTGTGCTCGAATCAAACTTGGAGCGTATATTTTTCTTTGGTCTCTTTGTTAGCTTCTGCGCCCGAGTTTCCCTAGAAGCTATCATAGTTTTCTTGTTGGATTTCTTCCAATCCTGTTTGCTGGTCTTTCTGAGCCACCCCCGTGGGCTTGTCGTCGACCTCCCTGTGGGTTTGCTGTGGTTACGGTTCTTTGAAGATCTTGTGGGGTTTTACTCCCAACCCTAAATCGCACGTGCTCGTCATTGTTGGTTTCTTTGTGAAGTTGAGGGTTGTTCTTCATCCATGGCTAAACATACTCAGACCTTGAAGGAAAACAAAACAGGGAGCTCAAAACATGTTTACTTTGACTCTCCGAACCCTAATGCCTCTGAATCCAAATCTCGCACTAACAATGAAGAGGATTCGATTACATTGGGTGAGTCGGATTCGTCTTCTTCTCGATCTCACGATGACCTTTTGTCTCTCTCTTGCTCGGTGAAATACACCTCCATGAGGAGGATCGTTCTTGGCCGACTCACGGAAACCATATCACCGGTCCCAAGCGACCTACGAATGGCGATGTTGATCCCCACTGAAACTCGATGGTAATAGTCGCTATACTGGACCTTCTTTTAAGTTTTCAAATCCGAACATCCCAAGTAAGTTTAAGCGTAAGCCCTTCGCTTGGATCTTTTTTTCGTTCAACAATTTGATGAGCTTAAAATTAAACCCATGAATGGTGATTTTCTCGGATCGATATTCTTGAATTCAAGAGCATGAACTATGTGATATTCCAAATGAATGGGGTTATTGTTTGTTGGGCCGTTTTGCGGGAAAGTGGCCAGGAATGATAAACATAAAAAAATTGGTTAATTTTTGGAATGTTGTTTGTGAGGTCCTTCCCTATGTCAATGGCTGTGTCATTTTTCGTTTTGACCATTTGGTTGATATGGAAAAAATTCTGCAGGGTGGTCCTTTTCATTGCCTTGGCAGACCACTTCTTTTAAAAATTTTTGACTTTGAACACCCCCCTAAAGGTGTTAATTGCGCATCTGTTCGGTTTGGGTTAAGTTTCCCTTTTGCCTGGTCGATCTTGGAATCCTTTGCTTTGATGATTGTGCATTAAAATTGGTAAACCGGTGTGCGGTGATAGGCCCACTTTCGAAAAAACGAGACCTACTTTTGCTAGAATTTTGGTGGATGTCGACCCTGCCATCCCCCCTAAATCTGTTCTTTTAAAACAACCTGATGGCTCTATTTTTGAACAAGAAGTTGTGATTGAATTTTTCCCAGAGTTTTGAAAAAAGTATAAAACTTTTGGCCACTTTTACAAACCCGGTGCCGTAAGCTGCTAATAAATCATTGGTAAAAACTCCTTGATAAGGGTAAAAAAGTTTTGAATCTGTGTTGGTGACTCTAATATTATCGCTAATGGTAAGTTGAGCAAATTAAGGGATAGTCTTTGATCCAAAAACTTGCCATCTTTTCCTCCCAAGGAAGGTGGTAAGATTTTACCTTCTCAGACCTCTCGATCTTCTTTGTTGAGGTTGCAATTGAAGCGACTTCTTTGTATTAAAAGTTGAGGATCATCTTTGTCATTAAAAAAGGGGATGTTGTTACGGCTCCTCTCCATATTACTAATTCATTTCTTTGTTTTAGATTAACCTGCATTCTATCCAAAGACCAAGTTGTTTGTTCTTTGAATGATGATTCAGTTTCCCAGAATGTTGTTCCTGTTATTGTTGGTTCAGGCTCCACTGAGCCTGTTAAAACTGTTAAAGATGATATACAAGCTGTCATGATTCTTGGCCCCTCTAAGCTAGGTGCTCAACCTGTTCAAACTTCTCTTGACATTGAAGAAAAATTTTCTCTTGTACTTTCAAAAAGTGCCAGGAAAAAACTGAATAAAAAGAACAAAATAGATGAAACTGAACTCGAATCTTCTTCAATTGTTGTTCCAGGTAAACCTGAAGGAGACCGCCCCAACACTTCAGGCTCAGGTAAAGAGGTTTTGTTGACCAATGTTGGTGTAAAAAATATTAATCTAGGTAGTAACAAATCTGTTGCTCTATTTTTCTAATGTTAATCACAACAGAAACGTCTTTGGTTCTAGATGATAGTCGTTTCTTGGAATATACGTGGATTTAAAAACCCCATCAAACATAAAAACATTATTTCTTTTGTAAAAAAAAAAAAGAAAGTTGATGTTCTTTGTCTTTTGGAAACCAAACTTGAGACTGAGGTTGTGCCTCAATCCAATCTTTGTGATTTTATTGTTCAAAACAAATTCTCCTGGTTGGCTTGCCACCAATAATTTTAATCTTATAAAAAATGGCAGAATTTTGGTCCTTTGGAATCCTTGTACTGTTGACCTTCAAGTTCTTGATTCGGACCCCCAACCGATTCATTGTTCTTTGACTTGCAAAATCTCTCAAAACTCCATTTTACCTCTTTCATCTATGGTCATATCTTGTTTGATACATGTTTTTATCTTAATTTTGATGATTTTATTTTTACACCAAAACAATGTTTTTAATTGTTGTCCAAATACTCCTAAATGATTTAAAATGGTTTTAATATTTTTCGGAGTATTTCTTCAAGTTTTATTTTAGATAAAATTGGACAACACTTTTAATGATTTTATGTTTATAAGTTTTTACTTCAAAACAAAGGTTCCTAAATGTTGTCTAAATACTCCCGATTGGTTTAAAATGTTTTTACTAAATTTTCGGAGTATTTCTTGAGTTTTATTTTCGACAAAAATTGGACAACATTTACATGCCGAGGTCAACCGTCGCCATAGAGGGCAACCCGTGCACGAAGATGAATTTTGAAGCAGAAAATGAGACGGAGGAGGAGAAAGTGACCCGGTCGACCAGGGTGTCGGCCGTGGCGTCGGCCGACGGTCGACACCCACGTCGACCGTGCACTGGCATTGTTTTGAAACATAACGTCTTTCATGTAAAATCCTTAAGGGGACCGGTTGGGGTGATGGTCGACCGGTCGAGGTCTATGTCGACTAGTCACCCCTTGTAAATTTGTTGTGTTCTTTTCTTTTCTCTTATCGGTCTTGACCGTCGCATCTATGGTTTGACAAAAAAAATCGACCATTTGACAACGAGACACCTTTTCCTTAAATTGTGAGATTGATTTCTAACAGCTATATTCTTGATTTTAATTGTATTTTTCTGTAGATTTTCAATCCCCAAGAGGAGCATATGCTTGATCAATCATCTCTTATAAATAGAAGAAGTTTTGGAGCAACCAATACAACAATTGAGATACAACACAACAAGATACACTTCAAGCAAATACTTGTTCTTCATAGTTATTATTCTTGTTGTAATTTTGTCTAGCTTATCACTTTCACATCCTTGAGGTCTAGGCTATTCTTGATTACACTTTGCACTCATGTTGTAATATTCATTATTGAGTTGTAATCTTGATTTTTGGTCATCATTCAACACAAGACATCCTTGTGAGTATTCTTGTGGTAAGAATACACTTGGGTGATCTAGGTGATAAGTGTTTCAAGAGTGTGGTGCTCTTGAGGTGTTGAAGAATTTGGTATTCTTCAAGATTGAAGATTGTGGTGATCTTCAAAGGTGTCGTTGAAGGAAGATTGTGGTAATCTTCAAAGGAGATTGTGGTAATCTCCAAAGGTGGTGTTGTTGAAGAGTGTGGTGCTCTTCAAGGTGTTGTAAGTTGAATTTGTATTAATTTTGGTAATTAATAATTTTTTTCTTTTTAAATCCATCCCGATATCTTTGGGGTGGTAGAGGATTAGGCCCTAGGTGGGTTGAACCTATTTAAATCGACGCGTGTTTGTTTACATTCTCGCACCTTTATTATTGTCTTTGAGCATTCGGTTTGAAAAAGAGGATAAAATCGAAAAGATGGAGATAATCTATTCACTCCCTATAGATTATCGTAGCCGCTTGGACTTACAAGTGGTATCAAAGCAAACTCTTTGGCAAGCTCGTTTCACATCGCGAGTGAAGAGGATCGATCGTCGACTACGAATGAAGCTCATCTATCCTAACCTCCACCACCAAGCCACCACTATTTGATTCCAAAAATTTTATATTTTGGAAAGAAAGAATGGAATGTTATTTACAAGGTTGGGGTTCGATATTTAGAACATCGTCATAAATGGAGAATCCATTCCGATGAAAGACACACCACACACCTCCAAAGGCCTCAAAGAGCTAAATGATGAATAGAAGAAAATCATCTCCTTAAACGGTAAAGCTCTCAATATTTTGTATTGTTCAATTACTAATTTGGAATATGAACATATTGTAGGAATTCGATCGGCACATGAAGTATGGCAAAAATTAGAAGCCATCTAGGAGTATTTGCAAATGAAAGGAGTCAAACAAAAGCATCTACTTCTCAAAGGGATACAAGTTCAAATCTAAGGAACAAACCTTTTACAACTTCCAACTATGAAGTAGTTGAACAATGTTTTATGGGCATCGAAGAAGAAAACGAGGTATGTCTTAAACCCTCTACTTCCTATGATATTGTTATTCAAAATGATTATAGTGATTTGCAAAATGATTTTGACGATCTTCAAAATGAATTCCAAAATTTACTTGTTAAGTACAAAAATTTAAAAAAGAAGTTCAATGTTTTGAAAAATGAAAATGATAGTTTATTTACTTCCTATGAATCACTATCATGTGCTCACACCACCACACTTGACAAGGTTAAAACCTTGAAAAACAAAATAGTACTCTTGTTGAGGATATGAATTGCATGAAAAATGATTTATCTAAATCAAACTTGAGTACCAATAAATTGCCCAATATTGTGAATGTTAATGGTTGTGATAATTTGAATAGTGAACTTGATCATGAGCCTAATATTGTCAAGCATATGAAAAAGAATCGAGTTCCTATGCATGTTAGTAATATTACTTGTTTTTATTGCGATAAGAAGGGACACGCCGTAAATACTTGTCGGCTAGAAATATCTCAAATTATTATTGGAGACCTAAAAGTCTCAAAGCTAATCCCAAAGGACCCAAGCACTTGAGGGTACCACAAAATAATGTTATATTAGGTACCAGGCGAAATAATAATCGAAGAAAATTCATACCGCCAAAAAGACATCAAATGACCATTTCATTTGATCAAAGGAGAAAACACCTTTCAAGAAAGTCATTTTCCAAGAAGATGAAATAATGAAAAATGGGATGAACAAAATCCTTGGAAATGGCAAAGACATCATCAACAAGATGATCTTCCAAGAGAAAGACACTTTCGAAAATGGGAAGGCCACAATGCTTGGAAATGGAACAATTGGAGAAGCTATCATCAACAAGATGATTTTCAAAGGGGAAGATATCATCAACAATGGGAACGACACAACCCATGGAAATGGCGTAATTGGTAAACCGTATCTCCCTACTTACATTTGCATTTTAACTTAGTATGCATGTTTTTATTTGTGTCTAAATTGCAAAATGAGTTTTCATAATTTTTAAAAATTAAGGTCCTCAATATATATTTGTGATTTTAAAAATCCTTTGAAAATGAGACCTTACTTGTTAATTTTAAACTCTTGAGAACTTAGACTAATAAATTTTTATATCTTATGGATTTCTATAACATTAGTATTTTTCTATTGTTGTTTGGCCTACTCTTGTGCTATCATATCTTGTGGAAAATTTGTTTAAAGAATTGTGTAGGTTATATATCTCATATTCATTGGCTATCATCTATTTCTTCATCAAGAGATTCTTAAACCATCGATGTATGTTCACTCGTATTTTTTTTTTTGTACTCGATATTGTGTTCATGTCATGTTTATGCACATATCTTTCAAATTATTTCATTTTAACCCCTTAAGTGCCTCTAAATAATTTTATGAATTTTTCTCAAAAGGGAACTACTCGTAAAATCTCGATTTTCTCGAGTATATATTTTCTCGAAAATAGTATTTGTCGTATTTAGTCCTCGATTATATTTTTGCAAAGTTTTAAAAACTTTTTGGGTGAAAAATCAAATTTTGGAAAAATCGGAGAATGAAAAATTGCCTTTGGGACGGTCAAGGCGGGTAAATAGACGTGCCGCCACGTCGGCCGTCGCCCAGGCAAATTTTTTGGGTTTAAAATCGTCTGTTCTTCACTTTGAAACAGAACATCAAAAATTCCCCAAACCCTTACACAGCGCAGCGTCCCCCCCTTTTTCATAATCTTCAATTCTTCATCAAAACTTGTGATTCTTGTTGCTAATCCACTTCATTTTACAAGAATCTTACAAATATGGCACCTCAAGAAATTCTACCTGGTCGAAATCCCACCTCCAAGCGAAGAAAGGGCGGAGAGGGTTCTTCGAGAAATCGGCAAGAGGAAGCCGAACAACGAAATATTTGAGCTACCCAAAGGAGTGTAGCTCAAGAACGTGATGATATTGAAAACCCTGTACTTTCTAATCCTCAAATTGCCGAACTCCGCGGCACGATTTCATTCAACAATTGCCGTTGGGCAAAAAGTAAGAAACCTCTTATACCTCAAGCTCCTCGCTCTAATAATGTTTTAGATTTTATCAACAAATTTGCGGAATGGTACTATGAAAATTTGAACATGGGTGCAAAATCGATAGCTCGTACGAAAATTTGTCGATTTAATTCGTTTACAAATGAATATCCTACTATTAGAGGATTCTTTGAAGAGCAAGGGTGGATGTACTTATGGGAGCATCCTTATGTCTTATATGATGATGATGTAATTCTACATTTTTATGCCAATATGTGGGTTGAATATGATGCTCAAAGGAAGCCTCTTGCTTTGAATTCATTTGTAAGGGTCGTCATTTTAGATGGACTCCTAATGACATTTGTCGGATTTTACATGTGAGAGAAGGTGGTTGGGACTATTTTTCTTGTGCAATTTGGAATGATGAGATGTTGGGGTTTCTATGAAAGAAGTCAAGACTTATTTGGGCGTATGGCCTAAATATTCATTGTTGGCGATGATTCTTGAGCACCGGATTATATCCGTTATTGTCGCCTTTATTACATATGTGGAAAAGTGGGAAAAATGCCTAGCAACATAGACTATTTTTTTTGACTTATAAGATTTCTAGAAGGGGAACCGCTTAATTTTGGCGCTATTCTTATCCAATGTCTAATTGAGTCTATTACTCAAGGAAATAAGAAGTTTGTTATGAGAAATTGGGTTTGTAAACTTCTTATACAATCGGGACTACCTTCGTCGGAGTGTAATTCGAGAGGTATTTCAAAATGATTTTGACATTGATAACATCTCCCAAATGGTCACTATCGCAAAAATATGGACATCCTCTACTAAAATGGCTAGAGGAAGAGGCGCCAAGGTTCCCAGGATCCAAACGACTTCTTTGATGATGCCGAGGCCGCGAGATTGGCGGTGAAAGGCGAACCGAGCAATCCGAGGGTAATCTGGTGCTCAACCGTCTAGAGGTACACCCAAGCCGAGTATGATGATTTAAGAACATTTCATGAAGATAGGTATGAGGCTTTGGAGCAAAGACCTCCAAAATGCAAAAATCAATCGGCAAGTTGAAGAAATTCATCAAAGAGCTTATCCCCGGAACTTGCTTCTCTTCGGATAAGGATTGATGTCCCCACCCCATGTTTATCTTTTTATCTTAGCATTTTTACTTTTAATTTTTGCTTAAATGCATTTGAGATGCCTTAATCATTTTGATGGGTAATTTGGGACATTTTTAATGTCTTATTTGTATGCACTACTTGATGGCTCTTTAATTTTTGCTTGATGGCATTCGTAATGCCTTGATCTCTTATTTGGCTAAAATTATCTCAATTGGGTTGAACCCTTGAGAATTTACTTTGTTAGGCCTATTATTTGTTGCATATATGTTGAAAATTGCTTTTGGTGATGATATGAAAAACTTGGCTAAATTTCTTTTCCAAGGGCTATATGCATTTTCTTCAAATTTTGACGCCCGCCAAGTGTTCGATAAAATGTTTCAATGAAAGTTTCATCACTTACATGATTCTCTTATTTTCAAATGTCTTAAATTCTTATTGAGATCATGTTTTTGGCCAACAAAATGAGCTTATGGACTTCTTGATACATTTCTCCTATTTTTCTTTGGATTCCAAGCTTAATTCTTTCAAAGGATGATAAATCGTATTGTTGGCGCATTTTGACAAACTTGTATAATGTCTTTACCATCCTAACATTCTTTTTGATGATTCCAAAGGGAGAAACAAGATATTGGCTCGTTAGCTCAAAGAAGCTAATAAAAGCTTGTTATAAAAGCTATCAGCTATGGCATCTTAAAAGCCATAAGTTGTGAATTATATTTAGTCCAATTGTTGCTTGATGGACTTATATACTTGTCTAATGATGTTTTGTTGACAGGGGGAGCTTATAAGCTCTTGAACAAAATGTAAAAGCTAAGCTTTTAGCTTATGGCTAATTGCTTTTACATTATTCTTGATGTGCTTTGTTGATAGGGGGAGCTTGTGCTTTTTCTTGCAAAATATTTACTCTCTTATCTTGGTTGCTTATGTATTTTGGAAAGTTTGGTTGCTTCTAAACGGTTAGATGTTTTTACCGGAAAATCGTTTTTAAAATTGTCCTCCTAATATTTCTAAAAATTGTTTTGGTTTGTAATCATCAAAAAGGGAGATTGTTTGATACATGTTTTTATCTTAATTTTGATGATTTTATTTTTACACCAAAACAATGTTTTTAATTGTTGTCCAAATACTCCTAAATAATTTTAAATGGTTTTAATATTTTCCTAGGAGTATTTCTTCAAGTTTTATTTTAGATAAAATTGGACAACACTTTTAATGATTTTATATTTATAAGTTTTTACTTAAAAACAAGGTTCCTAAATATTGCCTAAATACTCCCCGATTGGTTTAAAATGTTTTTACTAAATTTTCGGAGTATTTCTTGAGTTTTATTTTCGACAAAAATTGGATAACATTTGCTGTCTCGAGGTCAACCGGTCAGCCGAGGGCAACCCGTGCACGAAGATGAATTTTGAAAGAAAAATGAGAAGGAGGAGAAAGTGACCAGGTCGGCCGGTCGACCAGGTGTCGGCAAATCGACACCCACGCGTCGGCCGATACACTGGGCATTGTTTTTGAAACGAACGCGTCTTTCATGTAAAATCCTTAAGGGGGACCGGTTGGGGTGATGGTCGGCCGGTCGAGGTCTATGTCGACCAGGTCACCCCTTGTAAATTTGTTGTGTTCTTTTCTTTTCTCTTATCGATGCGCGACCATCATACTATGGTTTGACAAAAAAAATTCGACCGTTTGACAACGAGACACCTTTTCCTTAAATTATGGGATTGATTTCTAACAGCTATATTCTTGATTTTAATTGTATTTTTCTGTAGATTTTCAATCCCCAAGAGGAGCCTATGCTTGATCAATCATCTTCTATAAATTGAAGAAGTTTTGGAGCAACCAATACAACAATTAAGATACAACACAACAAGATACACTTCAAGCAAACACTTATTCTTCATAGTTATTATTCTTGTTGTAATTTTGCATAGCTTATCACTTTCACATCCTTGAGGTCTAGGCTATTCTTGATTACACTTTGCACTCATATTGTAATATTCATTATTGAGTTGTAATCTTGATTTTGGTCATCATTCAACACAAAACATTCTTGTGAGTATTCTTGTGGTAAGAATACACTTGGGTGATCTAGGTGATAGGTGTTTCAAGAGTGTGGTGCTCTTGAGGTGTTGAAGAATTTGGTATTCTTCAAGATTGAAGATTGTGGTGATCTTCAAAGGTGCCGTTGAAGGAAGATTGTGGTAATCTTCAAAGGGAGATTGTGGTAATATCCAAAGGTGTTGTTGAAGAGTGTGGTGCTCTTGAGGTGTTGTAAGTTGAATTTGTATTAATTTTGGTAATTAATAAAATTCTTTTTCTTTTTGAAATCCATCCCTGGATATCTTTGGGGTGGTAGAGGATTAGGCCCTAGGTGGGTTGAACCTCTTTAAATCGACGTGTGTTGTTTACATTCCGCACCTTTATTATTGTCTTTGAGCATTCGGTTTGAAAAATAGGGTAAAATCGAAAAGATGAAGATAATCTATTCACCCCCTCTAGATTATCGTAGCCGCTTGGACTTACAAATACTTGTGGGTGAAAGACGGTTACTTTGGAACAAAATGTTGGAATTGGGTGATCTTATTGACTCTCCTTGGCTTTTACTTGGAGACTTCAACACTATCAAAAATTCGAATGAAAAACTCAATGGAGCTCCTTATACTAGTAAATCCGTTGAAGAGTTCCATAATACTTGTGCCTATCTTGGTCTTAGTGAGGTGCGATCTACGGGTTGCTACTTTACTTGGACCAATAATACTATTTGGTGTAGACTGGACAGAGCTTTGATTAACTCGATTGGTCTAATTCTAATCGGAGATGCACAGCAGACATCCCGTTCCGGAATGTCTCGACCATTCGCCAATTGTTGTTTCTTTTTTGAGCAGTTCTCTCAAAACCTTTCAAATTTTTCAACATGTGGACATTGCACCACTGACTTTCTCAATCTTGTGCAAGCTAATTGGAATCTTAACTTTTGGGGTAAAGCCCAATTTATTCTCTCCAAAAAAACTCAAAGCTCTCAAGCCCTCCCGAAAGAGTGAATAATTCCCACTTTAGTCACATATCTTCAAAAGTTAAGCGGTGAAAACTGCTCTTTAAAATTCTCAAGTCCACTTCATGTTGATCCTCTTAACTCGCCTTATGTGATCCGGGTCAAAGAGCTTAGAGCTAAAGAAACCTTTCTTTCCAAAGTGGAAGATCTTTTACATCCCAAAAATCAAAATGTGATTTTTTAAACAATAGTGTGAAAATACTAAATTCTTCCACAATATTGTTAAAAGGAACTCTCTCGAGAAAGCAAATGAATTATGTCATTTTAGAGAATGGTTCCAAAATATCATCTTTTGATGAGCTTTCGATGCCTTTGTGAACTATTTTAAAAATCTCTTTGGAACCGACTTCCAAACCTACTGTGGATCTTCAAACTCTTGGTCGGTCCTTGCATAGATGAGGATGATTTCAATCTCCTCTCTTCCCCTGTCTCCTCTCAAACTATTAAGTTGGCTCTTTTTGATATTGAGGATGAAAGATCCCCTGGTCCCGATGAATTTTCCTCCTGGTTTTTCAAAAAAATCTTGGGATATTATTGGCAATAGCGTGATTCTTCTTGCTGTGTTTGAGTTTTTGATTCTTCAAAATTACTTAGACAAATCAATCACACTGTTATTGCCTTGATTCCTAAAAACCGATCATGCCCTACAGTTTGCTAATTTAGACCTATTGCTTGTTGCAACATGGTCTATAAAGTCATTACTAAGATTCTTGCTTCTAAGCTTGAATCGTGGTTCCTAAATTGATCGACCCGGCTCAATCTGCTTTTATTAGTGGTAGAAATATCACCGACAATATCTTTTCCTCGGCTCAAGAGATTATCGAAATTATCTTTGATTCGAATCTCTCCCGGATGTGCTATTAAAGTTGATCTTAAGAAAGCTCACGATAGCGTTTAGTGGTCGTTTCTTGATCAAGTCTTAAATGGGCTGGGCTTTCCTCCTATTTTCATCTCTTGGGTTATGGAGTGTGTTTCTAGTGCTCTTATTCCATTTGCATTAATGGTTCTCTTGGGGTAAGTTTCCGAGGCAAAAGAGGATTAAGGCGGGCGATCCTATGTCTCCAAATTTTATTTCTCCTATGTATGAAATATTTGTCCCGCATCCTTAAATTGAGAACTAATACCTCGATATTTAAATATCACCCTAGATGCGAAGCCCTAAAAATCACCCATCTTGCTTTTGCGGATGATCTTATGTTATTCTCTAAGGGTAATCTTCCTTCAACAAGATCCCGATTGATTGCCTTAATGAATTCAAAAATGCTTCCGAGCCTCGATGTTAACTCTTTTAAATCTAATCTCTTCATCGGGGATTTATGGGGATGAGCTTGACAATATTCTCAATCTCTTGAATTTCCCTCTTGGAACTCTCCTCCCGTCCGGATATCTAGGGGTTCCTTTGGGTCGCTCAAAAGCTTAATGTTAACCATTATTCCCCTCTTTAAGATAGAATTGCCTCCTACATTAATAAATTGATAATTCCCTTTCTTATGTTGGTAGGCTTCTTCTTATTAAATCGATCTTTGCAGGGAGTGGAGTGTTTTTGGCTCCAAATTTTTCCTCTCCCTAACACTTGTTATTGACATGATTAATAGACTCGTAGAATCTTCATTTGGGGAAGAATACCTCTCCTATTAAATGGTCTAAAGTCTGTCTCCCTCTAATGAGGAGGCGTGGGTTTAAGAGATGTGCATTCTTATAACAAAGCCCTTCTTGCTAAAATTCTTTGGAATATCCATTCTAAAGCTGATTCAATTTAGGTCAGATGGGTCCACTCTTTCTACTTAAAAAATCAATCTATTTGGACCTGGAACCCCAAAAATTCTGATTCCTGCCTTTTGAAAAGGATTTGTGATATCAGAAATGAAATTTTAGCTAAGATTGGTCCTCCTGACTCTGCTATCTCCCACCATTCTCTTTTCTCAAATCCAAAAGACCTTTGTTCCTCCAAAATGTATGATATTTTTAGAGAATCTGGTCCTAAAGCCTTTTGGCATTCTGGTGTTTGGAAAAACTTTATTCCCCCCAAATTTTCCTTTTGTGTGTGGCTTGCTATTAATGATAGATTAGCTACTATTAATAACTTAAAATATTTGGATGTTGATCCTACTTGTAAATTGTGTGGCAATTACCTTGAAAATGCATCTCACTTATTTTTTGACTGTATTGTCACTAGGTTACTTTGGGATCGTGTTAAAAGATGGTCAAATTTAGCCATTCCATGAGCACAATTGTTGGGTCCCTTAAATGGACCAAAAAAGAACACGCTTGCCCGCCCTAAAAAAGGCTAGAGTTGTGGCTGTTTGTTTTGTTGCACTATTTACCGTTAGTTGGAAGGCCCAAACTCTCGGTATTTGAGGGCTTGAATTTTTCGAAAGATTCGATCTTTATTAAAATCCAAAAAGATGTATATAAAGTTGTTTATAACCATTTCCCGATTAACATGGTTGATTTTAGGCCCTTGACTTTGTTTGGGCTTTTTTCACCCTGTGTGGGTGTTTTTGTTCGATGCAGGGCTTGTTAATTGTAATAAACGTGAATTAGTGGAATCCCCGAACTCCCCGCTTCTTGGCCATCCCTTTCTATGTTGGATGTGTTCCTTTTTCTCGCTTGGTCTCTTTATGGTTGTATCTACTCTTATGTTTGACTAAATCAGAGCATTGTACACTCCCAGATTTGAAACAAGTTGATGCCCAAATGATGATTTCTTTTGTTAAATCATTAATTTGTTGGGCTGATCTAAGAGATGTTTGTTTCTTTCTGGGCCTATATCATCTTGTCTTAACCGAGGTGTACAAGTTCCTCCAAACTCCTCTAGAAATGATGGGGTATGCCCTCCACCAACTTGTAAATTTTCATATAAATCTCTCGCCACCCTTATTTGAGGTTCTCTTGGGAGTGTTAGGTCGTGACCGTCAACTCCCTTTTGCCCTCATTTAGTTGGTTGGAGATCCTTTGTTGTTTTTAGTAAACCTCTGTTGAGGTTTGGTTAGGACTTGTTGTTGCTTATTGTTATTTTGGTGTGTTTTTGGCCTGTTCATTTTACACACTTTTTTCATTCACTGGGGTATACCTCTTTTAATTTGTAAGTTTCTTTCACCTTTTTTAATGAAATTTTTCACATTTTCATCAAAAAAAAAAACACACATTTCCTTGAAATATGTAGCGTGATAGTTTGGACTGCATGTATGTACTGGGTGCGAAACAAATTAAGTTAGAGTAAGGAGGGCCGATATTGCGGCACAACAAAAGGCGCACTGGCTCACAAGTCTAGATCTTAACAATTCAGGCAAAAGCCACATTTGCATGACCCCTTTACTTTCACATTTGATTCCTCCCGTTTCACATTATTTTAAGGGATAATTACAAAAAAAAAAAAAAAAAACTAAGGTTTTACAAAATAACCAACAAATTTATGAAAATTACAAAAAAATCCCTTGAGGTTTGAATGTGTATTAAATTTAAGGAGGTAACAATAATATTTTGATCAACGTAAGGTGAGCTTTTGACATTATAAGAAAAAATCGGTTTTACCTACAAAAATATGTAGATAAGTATTAAGATAATCGAAAATATATGTAAAATCATTGTACGTAACTATTTACCTAAAGAATCCTAAAATCGTTGTAGATACCTACAATATTTCTCATGGTAATTTTAAAATTGTCGGTGATCTGTTGGTGATATGTGAGTATAGTTTGAGAAAAAAATAATATTTTTTATTTTGTAGGTATTCGTAGGTAATCAAAAACTTAGTGACAAAATCATTTCTTCCTCGGTAAAATGGAATTTTTTTGTATGTAAATCATGAAATAGTTTTTGCATATGAAGGGGAAAAGAAAAATGTAAGGCGGATCAAACTTAGAGGGTTTTTTGTAATTTTAGAAAATCTTTGGGTTTTTTTGTAACTAGCCCGAACCTCCGGGTAATTTGCAATTATCCGTTATTTTAATGAACTTTCTACTGCAGAATGATATTCCATTTCATATAATTATATTTTATCAATATTACCTTTTTGAATTGTATTATCATCATGAAACGTATGTAATATGCTATTTTACAACAGATGATCCAAATTAAACTCTCAGGAACATTATTTGTTTGGCAATATTTGGACTTCATAGTCAACAATCAGGGTAAATTGCAATTTTAGTTCTGAACTTTGGGATAGTTGCAATTTTAGTCCTTTATCTTTAAAAGTTACAGTTTTGGTCCTGGACTATTTTGCCTTTATGGCTAACTAGCATTTTTGGTTCTTCATCTTTCTAAAGTTAGCAATTTTATAGGGATGGCAATGGACCTATCGGGCCGGGTTGGATAGGACCCGGCTCGCCCGTGTCTAGAATAGAGCAAAGGTTCGACCTGCTCTACCCATTTTAAATTAAATTAAAAATGAAAAATATATATATTTATAAATATTATTTTAAAAATTATTATTATAAATTTATAAATATTAAATATAATATAAGAAGACATAAAAATTATATTATAATATATATTATATATGCAAAATATATATTACAATATATTTTAAAACTAAAAATTCTAGGCGGGGCGGGTAGGGTACCCGCCAGGTGAAAGTACCCATACAATATGCTGCTTGTTTTTCGTATTATCTCAAGGTTTTCTTATTGGCTCATGCGAGTTCTTTTTCAACATATTGATTATTCCAATATGTTATCTTATCCTGGTGTTCTTGTGCATACATCGTCAAAATTTGACGATATCTCCTGTAGGGCATACATCTTGGACACTCGTCCAAATCCATTTTCTCAGAGAAAATTCACCTCACCAATTGTTAATTACATAAAATAATAAATATAACTTAAAGTTCTTAATAAACATGGGCTCTGATACTATTTTAGGCAAATCACTTAATCAAGTAAGCCAATTATGTGCATAAGAGTATTCTTGGTATTTTGAAAATATGAAATAACCCCAGGGGACCAAATTTGCAACAACTTGAAACGTACAGGACCTAAATTGCGTAGGTATAAAACATATAGGACCAACTTTGCAAAAAATTTCAAACTTACAGGACCAACTTTGCAAAAAATTTTAAACTTACAGGAGCAATTTTGCAACTCAATAGTTGCAGGACTGAAATTGCAAAATGTTTATAGTTATAAGACCAATTTTGCAATTTTCCCTCAACGATCAGCGTACATGTTTGGGAAATATAGCTTTCGTTAATTTGCTATAATAGCTATGAGAGTTTTACTCATTAAGAAAGACGCAAAAATAAAAAGGGAGGAAATGATAATTATAACACAGATGTACGGAAAAACAAAACTATTTTATTTGTTAATTTACTATAATGATTTTTTTCTCTTAAGTTTTTAACCAAGTGAATTTCTTGCAGTAAAAACTGATAGGTTTCATCTTTAATTTTTAGATTTTTTCCCATGAAGAACTACAAATGTGGCATCTTATCAATCCTGCAATGGACATTTTTTCGAAATATATAAACATTGCAATGTTTGAAAAATTAAAACTCCTGAAAATCTGCTTCGTCTTATCTTCATAAATTCACAATTCAAATAACCAAATAACAAACTTAAACTTCCTATAAAAAAATATGAATTTTGACTGTTTTTATACACCAAATTATCTTTAATTAAAACCAACTGGACCGAATGGCCACCGATTAATTTTCGATTAAATAATTAACTGATCTGTCCAATCTAATTAATTTTAAAATAATAGTGTATAATTTTATATAGTGGAGACATGCAACTATCTGAATAAAAATAGTCACGCTTCATTTCCGCTTCATATTATATCAATCTCTTCTACCCGAGTCTGTTGTACATTTTATGAGTGAAGAAAAACAGCTCATGCCCACATGCTGCTAAACCTAACCCTTGCTAGTTTTCACATTACATAATTACTTGTCTGGAACTATCGTTGTCATTGTATGCAAATCGAAAATGGGTTTCCTAAACTTACGTTTCTAAGATTACAACATTGAACAATACAGAAAAGGAAATAATGGTTAGGGGGAAATCTTATTCCATCTATATTACTATTCTCTCCCAAAAACAACAATATCATACGTAAATTTTTTGGCTTGACACAATAGCCTATAAACCATGTCGGTCAGGTAAACCGCACTAGGCAGGCCTTGTGCTACTGGCTCGACCAAGTGGTGCAAATGTGATGATTCGAACTCGAGGCGCCCTACTCCACTAGGCCACCCCATTAGAGAGGGTATTTCAAAGAAAATTTAATCATATTGATGTACTAATTATATTTTGTGTCCAAATAATAATAATAAACACCATTTTCAAATAAAAACACCTTCATCTATACCATTTTGAAGGTACATGGTTATTATTGAGCATTGCAGCTTTCAATATAAAATTTATTATTATTAGCTATGGTTCAATTTTAAGAGCATATATTGGAGGGTTTCTTGTTAGCTAGTTTTTTTTTTTTTTTTTTTTGATAGCTTGTTTTTTTCCGATCCGTAGATATCCACACCAGTTGAGGATACATACCCCACACTTTATTCGGATTATGGGACATTCTTTCTTCTCGGTGATAGTTCTAATTTCTAGGGGATGACGGACAAATCCAACCCAATACTTGGGTTAGATAAGAGTCGAACCTGGAACCTCAGGGTTGCAATTGCAACCTCTCAACCACCAGACCAACCCTGGGGTGTTAAGATTGATAGCTTGTGAAAACTGATATTTGAGATTAGAATTCATCATATACCACATTATTTTGGTGCCATGTGTGCCCGAATTTGAATCCATAGAATAATTTTGAAGCATAACCAATATACAATTACTCATAAATTGGTGATCAGGAAATATCTTAACTATGTGGATGAAGTTTATCCTTATGTTATTGTCCCCCCAAAATTCCCCTTCAATTGCACTCCTTTATTAATGTCAAACTTTAAAGCCGCGTGTTAAGTCTGATTCATTGGATTTGGCCATGACCAGTGGGAAAATGGAAATTAAAAAGCACCGATTAAAATGCGCAATTAATGCGAAGAGCTAAGAAATGCGATTTAAAAGGGGTCCAATTAAGTGGCTACTTTTGCTTATCCTGATTACATGCATGATTAAGATAATCTGAGCCAGACATTGCTTTCACTAATAGCAAGCTGTTACTAATCAACTTCAGATTAATTAGTTTGCTATTTTTGTATATCAAGACAAAACAAAAAGCTTTGTTCGGCGATGAGGTTTTGCCCAAATAGTGAGTCTAAATTCAAGACACGTAGTCAAAAGGTTTTAGGTTTGTGTCCTACTTATTTGCTGACATTTAGGTACTATATAGCTACTCGAAAGATTGTTTATTTTTTGGGATGGGAAATTATCATAATTATTAGTTAGACATAATTTGTAATGTGGAGTTTCAAATATGGGTATTATGATAAAAATATATTCTAGAATTATTAATAGGGGAGTATGATATTTCATGTCAAAGAGTGGAGCTATCAAATTGGCGGGCCAATACTGGCCACAAGGCCAAATAGAAAGTTTTGGTTGGGGTGATCCAAAATTCCATTGGGTTGATATTTTTGGAGTCCACCTCGATCATGCTTAGGGATGGCAAAATAACTCGCCCGCCCCGTGATCCGCATGGCGGATGCAGGTATTATCTCCGTCCCCGTGGATACCTGTCTCATGATCTCTCGTGCTATTTTTTTATTTTTTAATATATTTAATGTATATTTTTCATGTATATTATATAAAATATTATATATAATATATAATGACAAATTTTATAACAATGTGTATTTATAATACAAAATATGATATTAAAAATTTATTAATAATATAAAATATAAGATAAAAATAAAAAATTCAACACGTGATGGGGCGGGTCCGCATTGAGATACCCGCCCCATTGTCATCCCTAGTCATGCTTTGAAAATACACATAAAATGACCGGGTTAAGACGGCTTTTCAAGCCAAATAGATCCAATCCCTTTCGGGCTTAAGAAATTGCAAATAATCCAACCCAACCCATCCTTTCCACCGAGCAATCCGGGTCGACCCATTTGGTCCGGCTATTTTTTGACTTTACCTTTGAGGTGTGATTAGGGTCGGCAAATCGTTCGTGTCGGTCATTTCGGGCCAACACAATAATCGACGACACGATAAGCCCAAACATGGACACGACGATAAGCCCAAACATGAACACGACACGATAAACTTAACGGACTTGAAATTTAAGCCCGAAACGACACATTAAAAGCACGAAAAACACGGCCGCGACCACGAAAAGCACAATAAGAAAAATGTCAAATTTATTTAGGTGAACCCGTTTGGCACATTAAAATCGTTAACAAATAAAACTTATGATTTTTTTATATTCTTTATATTTAATACCTAAAACATATATTCTAATAAATTTTAATAAAAATAGTAAAGTAAAAATAGTCAATTATTATTAAAATACTCATATAAATAATTAATTATTAATAATGAAAAATATCGTGCCTTATCGTGTTTATCGTGCCACTCTATAACAACCCGATTTTTATCGTGTCTTATCGTGTCGGCCGATAACGGCCCAAACCCGATAAGCCTCACCTCAAACCCTATAATTTCGTCCGTGTTAGTGTTGGGCTCAATCGTGATCGTGCCAAATTGCCACCCTAGTTGTAATGAACTGTCCAACAAAAATCATTCTTTGTACTTGAGATTTTATCATGATTTATGGGCAACTTCCACCCCCTCCCCTATATTCCAATCACATGGTAAGTGATACATACCTTTTATCTATTTTTTGTTCATATATAAAAATAAATATACTTAATTTATGATTAATACTGATTAAGATTCCTATATATTCCCAATAAGCTCCTCTTTTCAAAGGTAAGAATACATCTTTATACTAATTTTTGCAGCTCCGACCATTAATAATGCGCATTATCTTTAACTATGCTATTTGATAATATGTCGTGAGTTTTTTCGTTTTGAAATGGTTGGTTGTACTATTTCAACGTGCTTATACTGATTTTGATAAAAAGTTGAATTGATTACTGGGAACCATAATCTCTGAAAATATCTTATTGCATACCCAATTATGGTAATGAGGAACAACATTATCTCCATTGCTATCCCTTCATTTATATCTTGTTGAAATTTGAAATGATGCTCCAACATTCCATGTTTATCCCTTATGCTGTTAATGAAAATGACATACTGAAAACCTATTTTTTACAGCACTAAGAGAAATTAAGTATGTCATTCAATTTCTAGGAGGTAATCACATTTTTTTTTTCTTAATTTCGTTATTTTTATAATTTCATTGCCCAACTTAATCAAGTTATAAGTAAATGCCAAAGAGGTCACAACTTGTATCACTACTTTTAGGACCCGACCGAGACCCGACTTACAGTGAATATTTGGGATCCGACCATCATAAGAGAATTAGAGCTGAAAAAATTGGGACGACCCAACTAGCCTGCTTATGGACTAGGATGGACTTCATTTTTAGAGGCTCGAAAGGGACCAGACCTACTTTGGCCCAACCCATATGGCAGATAAAAATACATGTGTTGGTCAACGCTGAATCACGTACAAGAAATGCGCCCACATGAAATTTTGGGCTGACCGGACCCTTTCCGATTTTATGAATTGGCCCGTTGGGTTGATTGGCCAACCCGATATATCCAACCTATTGTCGATCTAATGAGAAAACCTAACCTTCCAAGATAAATCTTGTCTTTCAATATCCCTCGATCGCGTGTGTGCTCACAATCCTTATGAAAATCACATCATATTTTATCACACCGTCATTTCCGTGGATAACTTTAATATCATATCAATTTAGTTTTGCAAGTATAATCTAATGGTATTGGGATGCCAATTTAACTTAAAGAGATAGCGGATGAGATCTTCTATTTCGGGATGATGTTTCATGTATTATTCCACATGCGGATGATTGACATGTGTAGAAGTTACTATATTGAAAGCCCACAATTTAGCCTTGATTTATGCTCTAAAAATTAATATGGTAATTTCTATACACGTGTCATGAATTATCCGTGTGGTGGAATAGGAGATGAAACATCATCCTGAAATAGAAGATTCCATCCGGATAGATAGAGAGTCTTATTGGCAAATTAAGATTCCATTTATTACAGTTTAATTATTTTTTATTTATTTCTTAGTGGACTTTGATTAAGGTGGGCTCCTGGAGCACGTAAGTGAAGGATCTCTTTCTTTATTTGGTTCAAAATGTTGTGGGCTTTAAATAATGCAAAGTTGCTATATTCTTCTATTTAGGACTAAACACTGAAAAGCCCAGTTTGTCCCAGTAAAGTTGGGCTGGTTAAATAGGTCTTTCTTAGGCCCTTCCATTGTGAGTCTAGTATTCGGAATTTTTTACCACATAAATTGGCATGAGTAAACAAAAGCAAGGGAGGAAAAAGTAAATTCTTGAATATAAGACTACAATAGTCAGTTGAGTTGAGAAATAATTAAATTATATGATATATCAATTTTTTTTTTTAAAAAAAAACTATTTGAACTTGGTCATTAACTTAAAGTCTGAACAGACCTTTTTTTATTCAATATTATTTGAGAGTTGTCTCGAACTCGATTCGACTAGTAAAATAGAATAAAAAGAATATGTATTCGATTAAAGTTTGTTCGAGCTCGACTCAACTGAAAATCAAATCAAGCTCAAACACACGTTTTATCTGGTTGACGTGATTTTTGGGCTATTACATCGAATCCAAGGGTTTATCCAGTGCACACTCGAAGAATAGTTGCGGATTCTCCCGCCACAAAAATAAAAAAAAATAAATCTGAAACACACATTTTTAAATTTGATGAAAATTCAAACAAACTTAATACTCAGACTCATTTACCCCCTTACCTACTTCATTCCCCATCCACATACATGGTGAAATTATTGAATTCTTTTAATTCATCCGCCATCAATAAATAAGGGGGAATGACTTAATGAGTGGTGACGAGTAGAAAATTGCCAAAAATACGCCCGGCCGCACGAACCTATTGGGCTTGTGAAAAATCGTGTCAAAGGGCTGAATCGGGCTAACCTCGGACGCCGATCGGACGGACAGACTTTTGAGGCTTGGTGGTTTTTGGGCTCGGGATAATGAAGCCCGATCCATTGAAAAATCGGTAGGGACCAAAAATTGACATTAAATGAAGAGTACCAAAAATCAAATAAAAAAGAAATATACTTCCTTTTATTCACAAAAAGTGTCCCTTTTAACACATGAAAAATCTTCAAATGTTTTTTTTTCATATTTTTAAAGCTAGTGAGAATTTTTTTTTTTCTCAATTTCGTTTGTTCCAAATTAGCATTTATGATTAACTAAGGATAAATTTGGTATTTTAATACAATCCTTAGTATGTGTATTTTTAAAAAAATACTTATTTTAATAGAAGGAATTAGGTGAAAAAACGAACCAAAGCTTACTCGATCTCGATTCGAGATCGATCGTTAAAAAGCTCATTTGAGCTCGGTTCGTTAAAGTAACGAACCAAGCTTGAACATATTTTTTCGTTCGATAAGATTTAAAGTTAGAAACTCGAGCTCACTCGATTAGTAAAAAAAAAAATATGTATAAAAATATCAAACTACTCGAGCTCGATTAGTGTTTCGGCTGACTAAAGCTCGTCGAGCTCGATTCGATTAATAATCAAACAAGCTCAAACACAATTTTTAAAGGCTCGATTAAAATTAAAAATTGACAATTTCCGAACAATCCACGTGTTAGAATTTTCTCTTTCGCTTCGTTTACATCCCTAGGAGGAATAGAAATTTGTAGAAGAAAGAATACAAAATATACTCCACGTGTAGAAATATATTGGTCGAGACAGCAGCATATTCGGAGTCGTACGTTTTGGCGTCTACGATTTTGTTAGGCATTGAAATTGAATTGATGGTCGGTTTGAGTTTAGACTTTATTGTCTCATTGGAAATGATAAATTTTAATTTAAAGCCTTCAACCACCATTCCCTATTCATTTTACTCGTGTCATTTTTAATGAAAGTTAGTTCGCAAGTTATTTGAACTTGATTATCTTGGAATAGATATATACCCTTTGACTTTTCACACGAATTAAAAAAATATTGAAAATCACAAATATACAAAAATATTTACTTAATTTGTTCTTATTTAATGAATAATATAAATTATAATTTAAATGCATATTAAATAGAGTTATAACAATATAAAAAATACTATTAAATATAAAAAATAAATTATATATTTGGGAATCCCAAAAAAATAATGACCTATGTATTTGGGATGGATGAAGTATTCTTTTTTAAAGAATTTGGCATGAATAAATTTAAAACTTAGTAAGTTGAACTTGTTTATTCATCCTCGAATCTCGTGACTCAATCACTCAAAAATCGCTGAAGTACTCGCAAATAGTGCTAAATAGTTTTTGGCCAACTTACGTGAATTTCAAATTTTCAACTACCCTAATCCTATTTTGCTTAAACCATTTATTTTATTTTTATATCTCACTTTGTAGCATTGGTCATGACTCACTCCACAAATTATAATTAATATAAAATATAGACTTAAAAAAAAAACTATACACATTGCATACATAAGCCCTTATATTATTGTTACTTTTCACTTTTTATTACATGTTGGACACGGTCTCCACAAATTATAATTAGTATTCAAATATAGATGTTTTAAAATATTATATACACATGACATACATAAACCATTTATTTTATTGTTATATTTCACTTTGTATTACATATTGGATACGCACTCCACAAACAATAATTAATATATCAAATATAGACCTAAAAAGAATATTTTATACACAGGACATACATAAACTATTTATTTTATTGTATTTATTATATTGTTAAACTGTTATATTGTTATATTTCACTTTATATTATATGTTGGACATGCACTCCACAAATTATAATTAATATCAAATATCGATTTTATCAGAAAAATATTTTATACACATGACATATATAAACCCTTTATTTTATTGTTATAACTCACTTTATAATAGTACATGTTCGACACAACACTCCACGAATTATAATTAATACCTAATATAGATTTTTGTAAAAAAAAAATATTTTATACACATGACATGCATTTTAGTTTTTAGTACAAATTCAGGGAGGGGATTAAGCTAAGTGAGAATCATTCAAAAACGTGCATGAGTTTGACAAACGTCTTACCATTAGAATGTTAAGCGGCATTATACACATGACATGCATACATAATGATAAGAATTGAAGTTATTACATGTACTCAAAAGAACAATAGTTACTAGTTTTTCTATTGCCAAGCACAATGGCACATTTCTTTACTATGATCAATATACAACGAGAAACACTTCCACTTTAATTTAACTTTGTGTCGGCATGAAAACGATCGCCCACACCAAATGTGGGCGACACAAAATCAAATCTTTACATTCACGAGTTAACTAAAATTACAATTCTCCGATACTTAGGTCAGTTCAAATTGAGTAGGTATAGTAAGAAATGAGCAAAAGTGAGTCGTGAATGACATTCCAATTTTAGTTTGCAATCTAGCTACACGTACAATTTTGTGCCATGTGTCAGCATACAATAGGCTATAGTTGTCCAAAATGCTTGGGTCGGTCCACACCCATCCGGGTCGGGTGGCTAAGAGGAGCCATTTTCCATAAGGGGGCAAAGTTGTAAATTTTCTTTGGGCATATCACACAAACAATTAAGGTGAAATTTAGTAATCACTTAAAACTTTTTAACTCAAAAATAACAGATTGTAAGACCAACTCTTAGCAGAAAGTGCATTCTAATTTCTAACAAAATTAGATCATACATTACACCCTCAAGTATGCAAAGGATGATTATATCCAAATCCAACCAATACAAAAATAATGCTGCACTATGCCCTTCTAAATTCTAAATCTTGGCCCATAATCCACAATATTATTCCCTTGGAGCCCTTCCCGATGTAGAGTAGCCAAGATCTTAGCCCAAAGAATTACACGTATTTACATAATCACCCCAAACAATCTTTCCCGCTATCACAAATCGACCCCCGAACATCCACTTTTTCACTGCCAAAACCCAAACCCATCGGGCTGGGCCGGGTATCGGATTCCAAACGGGTCGACCGAGCCGGAAGAATTCTGATTTCCGGGCCCACTCTGCACTTCGTCCACAACATTTGCGCTGGGGGCATACATGTCATTTTGTGAGCTCATGTTATTGCTCGCGTTCACGTTTGCCTGATGAGGCTGACCATGTTGGGCCTGAACAAGTTCGGGACAAAGCAGGTTAAGCCCAGCTAGCGTGGCCCAATCAAAGTTTCCCGAACCCAATTGTTGTAGATTCTTGATAGAATTCATTCTCGGCAAGGAGAAGAAACGGTCATCAATTTCCGGTAAAGATTCTAAAACGTCGTCGTATTGAGATGAAGACGACGACGATGAGTCGTGGCTATACTCTTTGCTCCGATCACCATAAACGGCGGCGGTGGCGGTGGCTCCGCCGGCCTTCTGTCCGCTTGCGTTCTTCTTGTAAATTCGGCATAACACCCAATCATCCAACTAAAATAAAATAAAAAAACCATTAGCATTTTAACCAAACAAAGAAAAAAATTAAATAAACAAAAATCAATTATGAAGATCGAAAATTTTATTACCTTTGTGCTCCCATTTTTTCTTTGAGGTTCAGAGAGCCTATATTCGTGCATAATCCAATCAGTTTTGGTTCCTTTAGGCGCTTTTCCAATATAAAAAACAAGGGCTTTTTTAATGCCAACTTTTCTTCCTTCTGTCGTAATAATTTTATCGGTGCCAGTGGCTTTCCAATAACCAGAGCCCGCTACTCTATTGGGCCTCGATCCATTTGGGTACTTTCTGTCTCGTGGGCTGAAAAAATACCATTCTTTCTCTCCAAACAAAGCTTTGCCTACAATTGAAAACAGAACAAACAAAAAAAATTAGAAATTCATAGACACAAAAATAAATAAAATAATTTGAATAATGATAAAGGTAAATAAATACTTACTTGGAAGATCCCAAGGATCAAATTTGTACAAATCAACATCTCCAATGACCTGTAATGAAAAATGGAGGCCTGCAATTTTTCTGCAGAGGTAATTTACCAAAAGCTCTTCATCCGTCGGGTAGAACCGAAAACCCGGCGGCAAACTCAGTTTTGAACGCGGGTCGGATTCTGGTATACCCATTTTCTTATGATGATTCAGTTAGCAGAAAAGAGAGTAATTTTTTTCTTTTGTTTTCTTTTTTTCCCCTCTTTTTCTTGAAGATGTATTACGCGGTTATATATATAGGCGCGGGAAGGGAACAGTGTAGAAGAGATTAGTATTGTTTGTCGTTTTATAAATAGTGGGGCCCAGTTAGATCACCGTTTTAAAATGTGCCACGTAGAGGGACTCGGCTGTATCGAATGGCCGACCTTATCTGATTCTAAAACACCATTATTTACATGTGTTTGATGTTTCGTCTAGTTTTCAAAATTAAGATTCTTTGTTTGATTAGTTACATAGTTTTTTTTTTTCTGAAAGAAATAATAATTATATACTAAAGTAGTCTTTATTCAGACTTTTGAAACATAAAGATACTAAATTTATATATATATATATATATATATATAAATGTGCGATAAATAAATGTTACCCACTATTAAATATAATGCTACTTTAGAAAAGCCTTTGAATTGATGCCATCATATGTAAAGATGGGTCCAAGTTAGGAGAAAAATAAACTTCTGTAATTTATTTTATATGTCAGATGTTGATTCGTACTAAAATATCATAAGTCAAAATTTCAAAGATTTTAATATCTTTTAGATAAGAATTATGTTGAATCGATAAGAATCCCGCCGCCCAATTCAAGCTAGCTAAATTCTTCTTCATCAAATTAAGACTCTTAAGACTCTTCTGGTTCATGAGTCTTAGAAGTCTCTTAAAACTTCACATTAGATTTTTTTATATTCGAGTATAATAGGGGAAACAACACACTCGCATTTAAACACACTGCATTTGAGATTAAACTCGAGTTAATTACCCTAACAATTACATAAGTCTAAACCATTGTAGCACAAAATTAAATCGATCCCAACTTTGCATTAGCTAAATTTAAATATATGATAAAACAACGGTCTTGTATGGTTATGTTTACAATTTTCCATGAATCATTTCTAGTTTCTTGTGTTGGAAAATGAATTTTTAGAATTTATTGGTTTTTGTGTGAAAACCGAAATTATGTTTGGATGAATGAATGAAGATGTGTTTTATGTATGTTTGGAAATGAAATTATATATGTTTGGTTGAGTAATTTTGAAATAATATTTTATGTATATAATAATTTAAAAAATTGATAAGCGGTTGAATATTTTAATTGAATATATAATACTATATTTGAGATTGTAGGTGATGAGTCCTATTAAATAGATATAATTAAAAATAGTAATAGTTTAAGTAGATAAAGTTGGTAATTGTGGGTCTCATATATATAATTGAATTAAAAAAAAGAGAAATGGTGATTGAGTGATTCGGGAGTAGTGTATAGAGTTGAGAATTGAAATTATATGGCCTGTTTGTTTATGTTTCCATGGTCCATTTCCAGTTTTTGGAGTTGGAAATAGAATTTTGAGAATTTATTGGTTTTCGTGTAGAAATTGGAATTGTATTTGAATGAATGAATTGAAATGTGTTTTATGTATGGTTAGAAATGAGATTGTGTTTGGTTGAGTAATTTTGAAATATTATTTTATGTATATAATAATTGAAAAGTTGATAGTAGTGGGGTCCACTTTCAAGATTTTAATTTAAATATATAATATTATATTTGTAAGATTGTAGTTGATGGGTCCTATTAGATAGATATAAGTTAAAAATAGTAATATGTTAAGTAGATAAAGTTGCTAGTAGTAGGTCCCACATATATAATTGGGTTAAAATATGATAATATTGATTGATAAATGATGTATGGTAGTGTATAGGTTTGAGAATATAAATTATAGGTTTGAGATGTTGTTTTATGTGAAAAATAGAAAATGAAAATGATGATTTACATTGGAAATTTTATCTTGTAAATACGATTCCACTTTTATGTATATTTGGAACCCTTGGAAACATAAACAAACAAGGCCATAAGTTTGTGTTTTTTTATATGAAAAATGGAAAGTAAAAATGATGATTTCCACTGAAAATTTTATAAACTAACATGTTTTATTTTTATGAATAGTTAGGAATTGGAAATGGGTCATTGAAAATATAAACAAACAATGCCTAAATAGTTTGACTAATTATCTCAAAAAAAAAGAATAGTTTGACTAATTTATGGCGCATAAGTACATAATTAATTATTTCGTTATGATGAGGTATTGAATTGACGTCAATTTCTAAGACTTTTTTCTATCCTCCATGGCATCAAATAAACCCAACACATATATATTAGTTTTTTTTAGCATCCTAACATATATATATAATATATTATAATTTTGCTTCTTCAAATAATTAGTTAAAGCGTGGATGTCTGAAAAACACGTGGGCTAAGCAGAGGAAGGGGTGTGCAATACACGTGTATACAAGATAAGTGAGGCGACTTTTAGGGTTAGGCAGAATATTTTCCTTAAAGTCGGGATGGGAAAGTTTTATATGTATGTAAAGCAAAAAGCGTTTTGTAACTCCTAAACGATTTTGGGACACGTTGCCTTAATTTTTGTACTTTAGCGCTTTTTTGTATTTATCTGGGGCTTTTTTATTTGTGGTTTCTTCCACTCTACAACCTCTGAAATTTTGAAGGTTTTCAATGTATTTGCTGAGCTGTCGTCTGAGGTCCAAAGCTTCATCTTTTTAGTTGTCAAATGATAAGAGGATTTGTTTTGTTGTTTGGTGGGTTGATATTTATTGTTTTGTGCACGTGGTGGCTTAAGAGATCATTATTTTACCAGAAAGATGGGCTATGAAAATTTTCATATGATTGATTTTTTTTTTTTTTTTCGATTTGAATTTTTATCTACAGTTAGTCGAATTGAATTAGAATTGAATTTTATATCTCGTGTGGAATTTTGCACACGGTACCATCCACTCAATATAGAAATTATTTGCAAACACTTATACTTTTACAAAAACTGATTTATTATAAGCGGGAATAGAAATAGTTGAGAATCAAAAGAATATTTAAAAATAAAATCGATCAAGTTGAGAGTGTTTCATTAAAAAAAATTGTAAAAATGCTTATTTGATAGTACAAATCAAACTAGAAGCAGAATCTAAAACATCCCCTACTTTTGGATTCTAATTAAATGAAATATAATCAGAACCAGTTGACACTTGCAAATACTAAAATGTACTTTTTATAAGCCAAAAATAAGAAGAAATTTTTTAGTAATTGCAAACACTCTCATAATCGACGAGATCCTCTGTTTCAAATGGTTATTTCATAAATTAAGCCTAAATTGTAGATATTTTTAATATGATAGTTTTATATACGTGTGACAATCATCTATATAATGAAATATGTGATGAAAATACGATTTGAAACAAAAGATCCGTCCCGCAATATAATTATATAGCATAATTCGGCCTTGGACACGGCAAAAAAACATAATGTAACATATTACATCATGGGCTATATATTCCATTATCTGCCAAGTAGATTGCATTTCTAAGTTCGAACTCCTGACAACAATTTCTATATTTTCAGATTATGGGAGTGCTTGCAAATTGTTTAGAAAAAAGTAATTATCGACTTTTAAATGAAAAAAATAATTATTTTTCGCATCTAGAAATTGGTATCGGTTTGCAATCACTCTCGATATCAATTAATAAAATTTAAAATTCATGGTTGCTCGAAAGAAAAACCAAAATCAAAACCAAAATATCCTTGAAAAATTCATCGAGACGCACCTCTGTTGAATTATAAACTTATTTTATAATTAATTGTGGTAGTTGAGTTTTGTAGTTGATTTTAAGTTGTTGGTATGGTAGGTGAATGTGGTAGATGGAAATAAAAGATGACCATTGGATTAAGGTTGGTGAGAATCAATCTTAGCCATTGATTTAGATGAAGTTTTAGTATAAATAGGGGGTGTTGTTGGTTCATTTTGTATCAAGTTAAGAAAGAAAAACAAGTGAAGTGAGTGAAAAGCTTCTAAGTAATATTGAGTTTGAGTGAAGTTGTGGTGAGGTGTGTCTTTATAATATTTGAGTGATCAATAAAATTATGTCTTTTGAGTGGTAAATTTCCAACAAAGTGGCATCAGAGTCACGGTTGTAAAATCTCGTGAAATTCTAAGTATGCTCTGTGGTTGCAGCTTTGACTGATCTTCCACATCAGAAAAAAAAAAATTCTTGAGATTTTATACATAGTGAGATCGGGTTGAGAGTATTGAGTTAACTCATAGAGTTGACCAAGTGAAGTTGATAGTTGATCATGAGTTGACCAAGGGTTGACCGTTGACCAAGTAAAAAAAAATCCAAGATTCTTTTTCATCCATTTATTAGTTAGAATCTTCAATTCACATGGCGAGTGTGGCATCATTCCAAGTTCCACAACTTAAGGAAAAACGACTTTGAAAACTCGGAGTATCAAAATGAAGCGCACTTCTGAGCACATGACGTATGGGAAGTCGTGGAAAAAGGCTATGAAGAGACTAAAGACGCAGTCAACACTATCCTCTGCGAGAAAGGATAGTTTGAAGGACTCGAGAAAGAAAGACAAGAAGGCTCTCTTCCTCATCTACCAAGCTTTAGATGATGATGGCTTTGAGAAAATCTCAAGTCTTCCTGCTCCGCTAAACAAGTGTGGGATAAACTTCAAGTCTCTTACAAGGAGAAGAGAAAGTTAAAAAGGTACGACTACAAACATTGAGAAGAGAGTTTGATTCACGCAAATGAAAGAAAGGTGAACTTGTTTCGATTACTTTTCTAGAGTTTTAACCGTTTCCAATCAACTAAAAAGAAATGGTGAAAAACTAGAAGATGTAGTCATTATGGAGAAAATTTTACGATCTTTGGATGCAAATTTTGATAGTATTACAACTATCATCGAGGAAACTAAAGACCTCGAAACTATGACAATTGAACAACTTCTTGGTTCACTGCAAGCCCATGAAGAAAAGAAGAAGAAAAAGGGTGTTGCAGATCAACTTCTTAAGGCAGAAGTCCAGCAAACCAAGAATGAAGAAAACTTCCACAATAACGTCAACGTGGAAGAGGTCGTGACAAGGAAGAGGTCGTGGTCGTGGACGAGGTTGGAATTCAAACAATAATTTCAACAACAACAACTATATGCGAGGAGAAAGTTCCACAAGAGGCCGTGGAAGAGGAAATTCATACTCGAGTATGATAAATCTCAAGTTCAATGTTATAATTGTCAAAAGTTTGGTCATTACGCCAGAGATTGTAGAAATCCCAATACTCGAGTTAATGAGAGAGCCAATTTGGTGGAAGAAAAGAAAGAAGATGGTGCTAATGTTTTGCTTCTAGCACGAAACGATAACGGTGAAGGTCAAGATGACACATGGTACCTGATACAGTGCTAGCAATCATCATGTGTGGGAGACGAACAATGTTCGTAGAGAACTTGATGAATCTGTAAGTGGCAATGTCTCTTTTCGGTGATGATTCTAAAGTAGCGATAAAAGGAAAAGGTACAATCCTTATTCGCTTGAAAGATGGGAGGCATCAATTTATTTCTAATGTTTATTATGTACCAACCATGAAAACAAATATTTTGAGTGCTGGGACAACTCTTAGAGAAAGGTTATGATATTCATTTGAAAGACAATAACCTTTCTATAAGAGACAATATGAATAACTTGATTGCCAGGGTACCCGTATGTCAAGAAATAGAATGTTTACGCTCAACATTCAAACCGATGTAGCAAAGTGTCTCAAGATGTGCTATAAATATTCATCATGGTTGTGGCATCTAAGATTTGGACATCTCAACTTTGGAGGACTCGAGTTACTATGCAAGAAGAATATGGTGAGAGGTTTACCTTGATCGGCCATCCCGATCGACTTTGTGAAGGATGTTTACTTGGGAAGCAATTCAGGCAAAGCTTTCCAAAAGAGTCAAACTCCGCATCCCAAAAGCCACTGAGCTCATACATGCCGATGTTTGTGGTCCTATCAAGCCAAATTCATTCGGTAAAAGTAATTACTTTCTACTATTCATTGATGATTTTTCAAGAAAAACTTGGGTTTATTTCTTGAAGCGTAAGTCGAAGTGTTTGAAGCATTCAAAAGTTTAAGGCGGCGATGGAGAAAGAAAGTGGTCTTCACATTAAAGCCATGAGAACCGATCGAGGAGGAGAATTCACTTGAAGGAATTCCAAGAGTTTTGTGAAGCAAATGGAATTCGACGACCACTTCATCGTTCCCGAGATCCCCCAACAGAATGGAGTTGCGAGAAAGAAAGAATCGAACCATTCTCAACATGGTACGGCAAGTATGCTCAAAAGCAAGAAAATGCCAAAGGAGTTCGGCGGGCGCGTGGCGTGTGCGGTTTATCTCAAAATCGCTCACCAACAAGAAGCGTGTGGGGCAAGACACCACAAGAAGCATGGAATGGGAGAAAGCCTGGTATTTCTCATTTAAGAGTTTTTGGAAGCATAGCTCATGTACATGTACCGGATGAACAAAAGCGAAGTTGGATGATAAAAGCGAGAAGTTCATCTTCATCGGCTACGACAATAACTCCAAAGGCTACAAACTATATAACCCCATCAATGGAAAGATAATCACCAATCGAGATGTTATCTTTGATGAAGAAGAAGCGAATGGGATTGGGGTACACATGCCAAAGATTACAACTTCGTTCCTGACCAAGATGATGAACAAGTAATTGTTGAGCAATCGGAGAAGAACCCATTACACCACCAACATCACCGTCATTTTCACAATCACCACCATCTTTCCTAGTTGAGAGAAATGAAGAGCGTCAAGAAGTCCGGGAAGAGCTCTATGAGGTAATCGATAAGCTCGAAAATCTCACCCTATTTTGTCCTGCTTCGCGATTGTGAGCCGATGAACTTTGAAGAAGCTACTCAAAATAAGAAATGGGAGATGCAATGGATGAAGAAATTAAATCCATCAAGAAAAATGACACTTGGGAGCTTGCTCAACTTCCCCAAAGGTCATAAAGCAATCGGTGTAAAATGGGTGTACAAGGTGAAAAAGAATGCCAAAGGAGAGTTGAAAGGTACAAGGCGAGGCTTGTTGCAAAGGTTATAGTCAAAGAGCATTGACTATGATGAGGTATTTGCTCCTGTTGCACGTTTAGAAACCATAAGACTAATAATTTCTTTAGCACCAAAATAAGTGGAAAATACATCGATGGATGTAAAGTCGGCTTTCTTAATGGAGTACTAGAGGAAGAAGTCTACATTGAACAACCAATGGGCTATGTGGTTGAAGGACAAGAAGCTAAAGTCTTGAAGTTAAAGAAAGCTCTCTACGGATTGAAGCAAGCACCGAGAGCATGGAATAGTAGAATTGACAAATACTTGCAAGAGAAAGGCTTCACCAAATGTCCTTACGAACATGCTCTTTACATCAAGAACAAGGATAGTGATGTTTTAATTGTCCTCTTATACGTTGATGATTTGATTTTTACAGGAACAATATAGGCTTGTTCCAAGAATTCAAGAAGGCAATGACAAAGGAGTTCGAAATGACCGATATTGGGTTGATGGCTCACTACCTTGGAATCGAAATCAAGCGAGAAGGATGATGGGATTTTTATCTCACAAGAAGGCTACACAAAAGAGATCCTGAAGAAGTTTAAGATGGATGATTGCAATCCAATAAACACACCAAGAGAATGTGGATTGAAATTGTGCAAGGATGATGAAGCAAATAAAGTGGATCCAACACTTTTCAAAAGCCTAGTTGGATGTTTGAGGTACTTAACTTGTACAAGGCCCGATATTCTTTACGCATTGGACTTGTGAGCCGCTATATGGAAAATCCAACCACCACACATTTCAAGGCAAGCGAAGAGAATTCTTCGTTACCTAAAAGGTACAATCAACTTTGGTCCGCTTTATTCAGTTTCTAATGATTATAAGCTAGTTGGATACAAAGATGATAGTGATTGGGCCGAGATACTCGATGATCGAAAAAAGTACAACCGGCTTCACATTTTTCATGGGAGATATCTTGCTTTCACTTGGGCATCGAAAAAACAACCAATAGTCACTCTTTCAACATGTGAAGTTGAGTACGTGGCGCTACATCATGTGTTAGTCATGCAATATGGCTAAGGAATTTGATAAAAGAATTAAGCATGTCACAAGAAGATCCAACAGAGATTTATGTTGATAACAAGTCGGCAATAGCTTTGGCCAAGAATCCGGTATTTCATAATCGAGCAAGCATATTGATACTCGATACCATTACATCGAGAATGCATTGCAAGAGAAGAGATTCAAGTGAAGTACGTGAAGTCGCAAGATCAAGTAGGCGATATCTTTACCAAGCCATTGAAGTATGAAGACTTTGCAAGATTGAGAAGTTCACTTGGAATTATAAAATAAGTTTAAAGGGAGTGTTGAATTATAAACTTATTTTATAATTAATTGTGGTAGTTGAGTTTTGTAGTTGATTTTAAGTTGTTGGTATGGTAGGTGAATGTGGTAGATGGAAATAAAAGATGACCATTGGATTAAGGTTGGTGAGAATCAATCTTAGCCATTGATTTAGATGAAGTTTTAGTATAAATAGGGGTGTTGTTGGTTCATTTTGTATCAAGTTAAGAAAGAAAAACAAGTGAGTGAAGCAAAGCTTCTAAGTAATATTTGAGTTTGAGTGAAGTTGTGGTGAGGTGTGTCTTGTAATATTTGAGTGATCAATAAAATTATGTCTTTTGAGTGGTAAATTTCCAACAACCTCAACGACCCAATAGGGATGGTAATGGGATGGGTCGGGCGGGACGGTCAATACCCATATCCGCCTGCGTGCCTAGAACGGATGGGGCTCGGCCGACCCATTCTACGCCTCATTTTAAATTAAATTAAATTAAAAAATGAAAAAAATTGATAAAAATATATATTTATAAAATATTATTTACAAAATTTATCATTATCAATTTATAAATATTAAATATAATAAAAAAATAAATAAATATTATATTATAATATATTATATATGCAAAATATATATTAAAATATATTTTTAAACTTAAAATTCTAGGCGGGGCGGAAGTGAGACCCAGACCCGACCCGCCCAGGTTGCGGGATGGGGCGACCCAAATGCGACAGGCCAGGTCGAGTCAAAATTATCATCCCCACGACCTAATTGACATAGTGAAAAATGAAAAATAAAACTGCATCAAGACGGATTATTTCGACATAAAGGAATGCATGCAGAGACAATCTTATCCTTTTTAACTTGAATTAATTTAATTTAGGGTTTTTGATTTTTTTGTACGGACCATAGACACTTTCTTTGGTTTGGTACTTAACATTTCGAGTTACCGATTCAAGACTCATACTTTATATTTTTATAAGTTAGTACATATTCACTTTTAAGGACGAAAATGCCCCCAAGAAACATAAGTATACTCAAAATAATTTTTTCAAATGTACTTATTCAAATTATAAAATCAACTAAAATTTTAATTAATTTAATTAATAAAAAGTAAAAATAAGTTTATAAAAATATTAATGAATTTTTAGAAGAAAAAAAAAATTACTACATTAAATCAGTAAATTAATAAACATAAATTAAAATTTGACTAATCATAAAGAAAAATTAGTTTAGCTAATTAAATTTAAAAATTAAAATGAGAATTAAATAATTTAAAAATTAAAATCAAGATTGTAAATAAGAAAATTATAGCAACTTTTAATTAATACATTTGTATTTTTAATTAGTTTTTTAATTGAATTTTTAAAAAATAATAATTAATTTATTTTATTTTTATAATTAAAAAAATAATAATTAAATTTAAATAATAATAATAATAATTTATGTCGTAATTAAATTTATTTTTTAAACTTAATAATTCTAATTAAAACTTGGCTTTTTAACAAAAATTAAAAAAATCTTGGGGGTATTTTAAGTCTTAAACGTGAATAGGTACCAATTTATAAAAAATGTGAAGTATGGGTATCGATTAAACTCATAAATATCGGTACCAAACCACCAAAGTGCCTATAGTCCGTACTAAAAATCAATAACCCTTTAATTTATTTGGACTAAACTCGAGCAATTTAATTGATTTGACATACATGCTATTTTGCATAATTTGCCACACTAGTTTGAGAAGAAAAATGAAATATTTGAACATTATCTTAAATTAATCTCCTTTACAATTATGCTTAAAGCGAGATCCTGATCGACTTGTGATCGGACCTTTTCCTTTATTTTTATATATTTTCATTTATTAAAAAATTAAGCTAAAGCAGAAACCATGTTCGCTATTGCATACTTTTGTCATTTTCATCCAAAGGAAAGGGAAACAAGATACAATGTATATATTGTCACTAAATAAAAATATATGATTAAGAAGATTTTGGGATTTGGAGTCTTGGACAGTCACAATAATATTTGTATGGTGAAATTGTTGACAAGAAAAGAATTTGCCCAACATTAAATGAGCGGGGTATTGATTTTGTGGTACCTGAACTATAGGTGTTTTGCTACTTTGGTACCCGACTTTTTTGACTTCCCAAATTAGTACCCATAATTAGCTAATTATTATTAGTTGGTACCTAATCACAACTGGCGGTGAAATTTCCCACCGGAATTTGCTCACGTGGCAAACATATCTTTGTCAATGGAGGGCTTTTTTGTCATTTCTTTTTATTATTTGTTTCCCGTTGAAATTCATCCAAAAACATCTTCAAGCTCTGAAAAGCACCAAATCACGATTTTTCTAGGGTTTTGCATTTGGGTTTGAAAAACACATAAATTCCTCCATTCTCTTCGATCGTCTTCCCAAAATCATCAATATATTTCAAAGTGAAGTTTCAAAACCAATACAACAATGAAGTGGATTATTCGAGATAAAAACGACTCTCTCCTCCTCGGAGCCGCATGCCCCGAATACGGTATGTAAGGACCATTTTTGTATATTTTTATGTTTTTATTTTGGGATGAACATGTATAGTGGGTTTAATGTTTTAAATATTAAAAATATTTTTAGGGTATGTGTTGGGTGCAAAATCCGAATTTTAAAGGTCCTCACCGTAGGATTGACACTTGAGGATTGTGTTACCATTGTTCATTTCTTGATGTTTTCATGCATTTTGTTGTATCGGTCCCGACTCACAAAGATTTCACTATAAGAATCCACCATTCGAGAATTTTTAAGGTTAGGACATACATATTATGTTGGGGAGAATATGGGAGTAGATCATATTGATTTTTGTGATCCGGATGAGTTGTCATTCCTTGAAATCCTTAGTATGGCAAAAGAGCTAGGTTTAGAGGATGTAAGACTTTTCATTGTAGTAAACGCGTGGGGTAAGTGACTGTCAGTCTTTGTTTGCATTACAAAATAACAGTGATGTTATGTTCATGGTTAATTTTCTGGATGAGAATATAATGATAAGTTTGTTTGTTGAGCATATAAATAGTAAACTATCAATTGTTGAAGAATTGCATGATGAAGAGTTGCATGATGAAGAATTGCATGATTAAGAGTTGCATGATGAAGAGTTGCCCAATGTTGATGAGCCTTTAAACTTTATGGGAGATTTTGGCCATGAAAATGTGGAGAGGAATGAGGAAGTGATACAAACAATAGTAATGTTGGAAAATGTGACATCAATAATGGTAGTGATTTAAGTGACAAAGTGATTGTGCCCAATCTATCGGATCGATTCCTCATACTTTGAAGGTTTTTAGATAGTGATTGTGAAGTGTCTGAAGATGATGACATGTTATTTGATGATAACATTGATCTTTGAGGTTGAATGGGGGTCACAAATGAAAAAAACAAACAATGAAACAGTAAAGAGCTATCGTGCTAAAGGTAAAAACTAAGTGCATTTGCCGAGTGTGGCGATTAGATATTAGGGGCGTCATTTGTGACACGACATTACGAACCTAACACGAATTTAGCAGTGCAGTGTACAACCCTTAACAAAGTTCGGGTCAAAATCGGGTCGGACACGGATAACACGAAAAATAAATAGGTCAGTCGACCGACCCAGCGGGTCGACACGATTGACCTATGTAACCCATTTAATTTTATAGTGATATATTATTTTAATATTTTGTGATGTTTTAGTTGGTTATATGATGATGGAAAAATTATTAAATGCATTCTTTTAATAATTTTTAATATTTAATGTATTTTTTATTTGTAATTTAAATTTTTTCTGATTTTTTTTTTTTTTTTCGTGTCAAGTTTAAATTATACAGGTTTTTCGTCGTCGGTATCGGGTTATCCGTGTCATAAACGGGTCGTGTATCCTGACACAAATAATTAAACGGGTCGGGTTCGGTTCGTGTCGGACTGTAATACTTGTGTAAAAACATGACCCGCGAACACGAAACACGACACGATTGACACCCCTATTAGATATTGAGAATCCTAAATTTAAGCTATGACAATGTTGGCCTGATCTTTGAGACATTTAGGCAGAGTGTGAGGGCATATTCAATCAAACAGTAAGGGATATAACTTTCACATTAACCAGGAAGTATAAAATTCAAGCCAAGTGTAAGCATGATAGTTGTCCTTGGGTTATCTAAGCATCAAAGGTGAAGAATGAGGACAACCTTCAAGTAAAAAAATTTGTTGGGAGCCACAAATGTCTTAGGGTTCAAAAAGTGTCTCATGCAGCACCAAAGTGGCTAGCTACCATGTATAGAGAAAAGCTGGCTTCTGATCCTAAATGGCCAGTTGATTCCATGATCACTATCATGCAGAAAGACATTAAACTTGTCTTCACTAAGTGACAGATGTATAAGGCAAAGAAGATTGTGCATACTTTAAGTACTAGGACTGATGTAGAACAATATGACATGTTGTGGGCATATGCTGAGGAGATTAGGCAGTCAGACCCAGGAACAACTGTGAAAATAAAATCCAAAGTGTTGAATGGGCAGCCACAGTTCAAAAGATTCTACATTTGTTGGGGTTCTTTAAAGAGAGGATTTTTAGAGGGATGTAGGCTTGTGATATGCTTAGATGGTTGTCATCTCAAGACTCAGTCTGGTGGTATTTTGTTGAGTGCAGTAGGCATTGATGCCAACAACTGCATGTATCCATTTGCATATGCGCTTGTTGTAAGTCCAAGCGCTACGATAATCTAGAGGGGGTGAATAGATTATCTCCATCTTTTCGATTTCGCCTCTTTTTAAAACCGAATGCTCAAATGCAATAATAAAGGTGCGGAATATAAACAACACACGCCGATTTAAAGAGGTTCAACCCACCTAGGGCCTAATCCTCTACCACCCCAAGATATCCGGATGGATTTCGAAAAGAAAAAGAATTTTATTAATTACCAAAATTAATACAAATTCAACTTACAACACCTTGAAGAGCACCACACTCTTCTTCAACACCACCTTTGAGATTACCACAATCTCACTTGAAGATTACCACAATCTCCAACGGCACCTTGTGAAGATTACCACAATCTTCACCCTCAAAGAGCACCACACTCTTCAACACCTCAACAAGAAGATTACCACAATCTTCTTACACCTAACACCTAGTTCACCCAAGTGTGTTCTTACCACAAGAACACTCACAAGGATATCTTGTGTTTGAATGACGACCACAAATTCAAGATTACAACTCAATAATTGATAATACAATAGAGTGCAAGTGTAATCAAGAATAGCCTAGACCTCAAGGATGTGAAAGTGATAAGCTAGGCAAATTACAACAAGAAATATGACAATGTAAAAACAAGTGTATTCTTGAGTGTATCTTGTTGTGTTGTAGTTTTCTCTCATATTGTTGTGCTTCAAAACTTCCTCTATTTATAGGAGATGATTGATACTTGATAGGCTCCTCTTGGAATCTGATTTCTACAAAAATTGCAATTAAAAACAAGATTATAGTGTTAGAAATCAATCCCACAATTTAGGGAAAACCTCACTCTCCGCACAACGGTTAGAATTTTCTTTGTCAAAAGCATAGGGCGGCCGGTCGCACGAAATAGAAGTTTGAAAATGAGAATACACATTTACACAGGGCGACCGGCGACGTAGGGTTCGACCGGTCGTCTCGACTTCAACCGGCCGCACAACCTCAAAAACGGGGCGACGCTTCGCTTTCAATTTTTGCTCCCAGTGCACGGCCGCCCAGGGTCGGCCGACGCCGACGCCACCGGCCGTTGCCCTATAGGGCGACCGGTTGCCCTGACCATTTTCTCTCGCAAACATGAAGTTTTCTCTTTTTTTCTCAACTTTCGTGCACGGGTTGCCCTATACGGCGACTAGGTTGACCTCAAAATAAAAGTGTTGTCCAATTTTATATCGAAAATAGAGTTCAAGAAATACTCCGAAAAATAGTGAAAACATTTTAGACCGATCGGGAGTATTAGGACAATATTTAGAAACATTGTTTTGGTGTAAAAATACATTAACAGAAAATCATTAAAAGTGTTGTCCAATTTTGTCGAAAATAAAACTTGAAGTTATACTCCGGAAAATATTAAAACCATTTTAAATCATTTAGGAGTATTTGGACAACCTTTAAAACCATTGTTTTGGTATAAAACAAAATCATCAAAATTATGATAAAACCATTTATCAAACAATCTCCCCCTTTTGATGATTACAAACCAAAACAATTTGACAAGGCCGATTTTGAAAACAAAACAATTTTGAGAGGCGATTTTGAAAACAAAACAATTTTACTCTAAAAAAAGAACTATCCGTTGAGCGACAACATTCCATGTAATATAAACACAAGGATGGGAGTAGAGATATTTAAACACTTATAGCAAATGCTCCCCTATCAACATGCACAACAAGAGTAATATAGAAGAACTTCAACATAAGCTAAAATCTTAGCTTTTCGATATTGAGCTTAAGTATCAAAACTTAAAAGCTCCCCACAAAGATACATCATTAGAACTCGTATACAAGTCCATACTACAACCAAAGGACCATGATTCATACATAACCATAATGCACCAAGTGGACTAAATATGATCCACAACTTATGGCTTTATGAAGCCATAGCTTATAACTTTCTTTTCGTTAAGCATGACTTAGCTTTTATGAGCTAAAGAGTTTATAACCTGTTTCTCCACCTGTTTCTCCCCCTTTGGAATCATCAAAAGAATGTTAGCACGATAAATACATCATATATTCATATCAAATAGTACAACTAAACCGATGTATCGAGCTATTTGAGCATTGAAGCTTATAAACCAAATAGGAGGGAAAAGTCGAATCATACGACTTGTAGAGGTTTATGAAAACTCATTTGATTACCAAAACATGATCTCTATAAATGTATAAGACTTTTGAAATCGAGAGAATCATGTAGGTGATGAATTTTTCATTGAAACGTTTTATCGAACACTTGGCGGGCGTAAAAAATAGAAAAGGTTATATATAGTCCTTGTAAATGAAATCAAGCCAAGATTTTCATCAACAAATACAATTTAACAAATATCATTCATCAACAATCAATAAGCTCATCACAAACATATATGAATCACATCAAGAAAAATACATATAAGCCACAAGCTCGAGGTTCAACCCAATTGAGCTAAAGATAGTGAAATTCTTACCATTCAATCGGTAAAGACGAGCAATGATGATGATAGTCGAGCTAGATAATCCCCAAAATATATAATTCATGCATCAAAACTCATTTGAAGTGAATTGTGTGTGAAATTTGCAAAGGGGACGAAAAATGGCCAAAAGAAGTTAAACTTGCGAATGTCAAGACAAACCATTTTAATCCAAGATTTTGCTTAGGGCGACCGGTCGTGGTTGAGGGCGACGGCCGAGGTTGAGGGCGACCGGTTGCCCTCAACCCTTTCAAACCCCACTCGTCTGTCGCTTTTTCCAAAATCCGAATTTTCAACCAAAAATCCGATTTTTGCCCCTAAGTTTTAAAACGTGCAAAATGCAAACGTAGACTTCATTCAATATACATTATGTCATAATCAAGCTCGAAATGAGGTAAAATACTCGGTGGTTAACGATCAAAAAGTCCGCGAGTTATCCTTGAGACGGAATTAAACACATCTCAAGTTTTTGTTAAAAATCACAATCCCTTAAAAATATATCGAATCTCAATATGTTTAGTTCGATTATGACGAACCAAATTTTGAATATGAATAACCGTATAATAGATACCGAACTTGTTATCCCGAAAAATAAGAACGTTTTAAAACTTTTGGATACAACAAGTCATACGAAGAAGTGCCTTTCAAATATTTGAAAATTTCTTTTAATGGCACTTTAATGAGATTCGTTGGGATAGTTTTTGAAGTCGAGCATATAGACATAAGGCATATGGAATGTCGAGTCTATAAAAATAATACAAGAAAACATACCTCGAATTTAATTGTCGACCGACATGCCTTTCTCAACCTTTGTCAATCTTTAGCCATAGAGGTTGAGATAGTTCTTCTTTCTTCAATGCCTAACTCCTTCAAGACCACTTGTAAGTCCAAGCAATAAATTGAGCTCCCCCATCAAGCTCATCTCGAGTTCACCTAGTATCAACTTAGAAAAATATCTTGCACAAATATTCATTAGTAGCACCAAAAATATTCTCATAAATATGCACAAGTTTAAACAATCTTGCCCTTTTCTCAAACAAAGAGAGTAGTATCAACTTTACCTCTTGTAAAATCATTTAGCAAAAATAGTTAAGTCTATCATACCATACATGGGGTACTTGTTTTAAATCATACAGGACCTTTTATAAAAATCATTTGGCCTAAAATTTTAAACTCCGATAGACTTCTATTTGAATGAAATCATTTAGAAAAATTGGATTTAACATCCATTTGGTAAAGCTTGAAATTTTCTTAAAATAAGAATGAGCAAGTAAAGTGCAAATATTACATCAAAATCAATTACCTTCTTTTTGAAAATACCTTCGAGCCACTAACCTCACTTTAGTTCGACCATTGTTGCCTTGGTCATCGAGTTTGTTCCTAATACCCTTTTTTGTCTTCTTCATCACTATCATCATAGGGCATCCAATTGATCTAAGGTGTTCATAATAGAACATTTACATCCAAATATTTTGAGGTAACAATATTTGGAGTACTTCATTTCTCATCTACACAACTTTAACAAACTCATTGACGGCATCGCTTATATAAGCAAGAGAAAAATAGCCCAAGTGTAAAAACATGCCTCAATCATCAATCACAAAATATCTTGCATAAGGGCATAGTTGAAATAGACACTATATATATAGTCCATGAAGCAAAAACACATACTATGCTTTTAGAATATCATCAAGAGTCTAATAAATCATGCAAGTTCAAATAAGCTTAAGAAGGCTATAAAAGGTCTCTTTTGAGATTTGAAAATCCGATAGCATATAGTTGAGACCTCATTTAAAAGAAGTATTTGAACAAGAGTTGACAAAGCAAATATGTGCAATCAAATATCGAATAGTGCCTTTTCAAAAATCTAAAAATCCTCTTAATGGCACTTGTATGAAACACTATGAAAAAACAAGCACATAGGCATATGGCAATACATATATCGAGTCTATAAGAGTAAGAATAACACAAGTAAACGTACCTCGATAATTTATGCATTTCTTGACAAATAATAACGTAAATGGCCATTTGTGAAAATATGTAAATCCTACACAATTCTTAAAACATATCTAGCACAAATCATAATGATAAAAGTGTAGGCTAAGAGATATCACAAGTAAGCTCATGCCATAAAAATCCATAAAAGATGATAACACACTTTAGTCTACAAAAATGCACAAGAGTTTTAAAAATCATGCAAGGTCTTTTTTTTTTTTTTTTTTTAAAAATTTTGAAACTCATAAATATATGAGAGACCTATATTAAAAATAAATACTTGAAAATTCATTTTGCAATTAAGACACAATTAAAAGTATGCATAGATTTAAAAAAAAATGCATATACAAATGGGGAGATACGGTTTACCAATTACGCCGTTTCCATGGGTTGTGTCTTTCCCATTGTTGATGATATCTTCCCTTGAGAAGTCACTTTGTTGATGATGACTTCTTTGATTTCTCCATTTCCAAGGTTTGTTGCCTTCCCATTGTTGAAAGTCTCTTCTTCTTTGAAAATCATCTTGTTGATGATGCTTTGCCATTTCCAAGGATTGTGTTCTTCCCATTTTTGATTATATCCTCTTCTTGAAATTGGCTTTGTCGAAAATAGTTTCTCCTTCTTTGATCAAATGAAACGGTCATTTGATGTCTTCGTGGCGGTATAAATTTTCTTCGATCATTATTTCGCCGGGTACCTAATATGACATTGTTTTGTGGTACCCTCATGTGTTTGGGTCCTTTAGGATTAGCTTTGAGACTTTTAGGTCTCCAACAATAATTAGAGCTATTTCTAGCCCGACAAGTATTTACCGTATGACCCTTTTTACCGCAATAAAAGCATGTAATAATTCTAGGAGCATAATGACCAACGTCTTTTAGAGACTTGATTCTTTTTCATGTGATTGACACCCTTAGGCTTATGATCAAGTTCTAGTTTCGAATTATCACAACAATCAACAATATTGGTCATTCTATCGGACTCAAGTTGGATTTAGATAAATCATTTTTCAAGCAATTTATATCCTCAACAAGAGTACTATTTTCTTTCTCAAGGTTTCTAACCTTGTCAAGAGTGGTGGTGTGAGCACATGATAGTGATTCATAGGAAGTAAACAAACTATCCTTATCATTTTTCAAAACAATGAATTCCTTTTTCAAATTTTTGTATTTAACAAGTAAGTTTTGGAATTCATCTTGTAGCTCATCATAATCATTTTGTAAATCACTATATTCATTTTGCAATTCATTGTCATAAGAAGTAGAGGTTTTAGAACTTACCTCATTTTCTTCTTCGATGCCCATGAGGCATTGTTCAATTTGTTCATCATGGGAGGTTGTAGAAGGCTTATCCCATGTTGTTGGATTTGATGTTGTCTCCATTTGTGAAGTAGATGCTTTTGAGTTGCTCCTTTTATTTGCATATACTTCATAGATGGCTTCTAATTTTTGCCATACTTCATGTGCCGATCGAATACCTACAACATGATCAAATTCCAAAGTGGTAAGTGAATAATGTAAAATATTAAGAGCTTTACCATTTAAGGAGATGATTTTCTTCTCTTCATCATTGAGCTTTTTGAAGCCTTTTGAGGTGTGTGGTGTATCTTTCATCTAATGGATTCTCCATTAATGACGGTGTTCCAAATGTCAAACCCGCAACCTTGTAAATAGCATTCCATTCTTTCTTTCCAAAATATAAAATTTTTGGAATCAAACCGAGGTGGGCTTGGTGGTGGAGGTGCTTGGAAAGTTGAGCTTCGTTCAGAGGCGACGATCGTTTCTCTTCACTTGTGATATGAAACGAGCTTGCCAAAGAGTTTGGCTCGATACCACTTGTAAGTCCAAGCGGCTACGATAATCTAGAGGCGTGAATAGATTATCTCCATCTTTTCGATTTCGCCCTCTTTTTAAAACCGAATGCTCAAATACAACAATAAAGGTGCGGAATATAAACAACACACGCCGATTTAAAGAGGTTCAACCCACCTAGGGCCTAATCCTACCACCCCAAGATATCCGGGATGGATTTGGAAAAGAAAAAGAATTTTATTAATTACCAAAATTAATACAAATTCAACTTACAACACCTTGAAGAAAGCACCACACTCTTCTTCAACACCACCTTTGAGATTACCACAATCTCACTTGAAGATTACCACAATCTCCAACGGCACCTTGTGAAGATTACCACAATCTTCACCCTTGAAGAGCACCACACTCTTCAACACCTCAACAAGAAGATTACCACAATCTTCTTACACCTAACACCTAGTTCACCCAAGTGTGTTCTTACCACAAGAACACTCACAAGGATATCTTGTGTTTGAATGATTTACCACAAATTCAAGATTACAACTCAATAATTGATAATACAATAGAGTGCAAGTGTAATCAAGAATAGCCTAGACCTCAAGGATGTGAAAGTGATAAGCTAGGCAAATTACAACAAGAAATATGACAATGTAAAAACAAGTGTATTCTTGAGTGTATCTTGTTGTGTTGTAGTTTTCTCTCATATTGTTGTGCTTCAAAACTTCCTCTATTTATAGGAGATGATTGATACTTGATAGGCTCCTCTTGGAATCTGATTTCTACAAAAATTGCAATTAAAAACAAGATTATAGTGTTAGAAATCAATCCCACAATTTAGGAAAACCCGTCTGTGCCGCACAACGGTTAGAATTTTTTGTCAAAGCATAGGGCGGGCCGTCGCACGAAATAGAAGTTTGAAAATGAGAATACACATTTACACAGGGCGACGGTCGACGTAGGGTTCGACCGGCGTCCCGACTTCAACCGGTCGCACAACCTCAAAAACGAAGCGGCGGACGTTCTGTTTCAATTTTTGCTCCCAGTGCACGGCCGCCTGAGGGTCGACGGTGACGCCACCGGTTGCCCTATAGGGCGACCGTTGCCTGACCATTTTCTCGCAAACATGAAGTTTTCTTTTTTCTCAACTTTCAGTACGGGTTGCCCTATACTCGGCGACTCTGGTTGACCTCAAAACAAAAGTGTTGTCCAATTTTATATCGAAAATAGACTTCAAGAAATACTCCGAAAAATAGTGAAAACATTTTAGACCGATCGGGAGTATTAGGACAATATTTAGAAACATTGTTTTGGTGTAAAAATACATTAACAGAAAATCATTAAAAGTGTTGTCCAATTTTGTCGAAAATAAAACTTGAAGTTATACTCCTAAAAATATTAAAACCATTTTAAATCATTTAGGAGTATTTGGACAACCTTTAAAACCATTGTTTTGGTATAAAACAAAATCATCAAAATTATGATAAAACCATTTATCAAACAATTGTTGAAAAGGAAAAAAAAGAAACCATGGTTGTGGTTATTAGAGTTGTTAGTGATGGATTTGAACATTCAAAACGATTCTATTGGACAATAATGTCGATAAATAGAAAGGTTTGATTGATGCTATTGAACAATTGTTGCCAGGATGTGAGCATAGATTCTGTGGTCCAACATTTATACGAAAAACTTCAAAGCTTCACATAGGGGTCTAAAGATCAAAAACAGATCTTGTGGAAGCGGCCCAGGGCAACAAGGGTTGTTGATTTTAAGCGATGCCATGAATGAATTAAAAGCTAGGGATGTGGATGCATATAATTGGCTAGCTCAAAGGCCTGCTAACCAATGGTCCAATTCACACTTCAGTTGCCATTCTAAGACTAATTTGTTGCTAAATAATGTCTGAGAGTTTCAATTCAATGATATTAAAGACTAGAAACAAAGGCTAATCATAAACATGTTGGAGATGATAAGACTGATGCTAATGAAAAGAATAGGAGTTAGGAGAGATCAAATGAATAAGTACACTGGTGATATTTGCCCCAAAATTGCAAAGTTGTTGGAAGAAAACAAGAAAAGGGCAATGGAGTTTATTGCTCATTGGAATGGCCATGACCAGTTTGAGATAGAAAGTTCTTTTGGTAAAAGATTCAAACTACATTTGGGAGATAGAACATGCTCTTGCAGGAGATGGGATCTCACAGGCATTCCTTGTGCACATGCAATATCTGGTATGTACTTCATGGGGCTGACACCTGAGGATTTTGTGGACAACTGCTACAAAAAAGAGACTTTTTTGAAAACATACAACCACTTGATGGAAACTCTGAATGACTGTGACATGTGGCCTCAAGTTGATGCTGAACCATTGCAACCACCATTTGTGTTGCACGGGCCAAAGAAAAATGATAGAAGAAAAGATCCGGATGAGTTGAAAACCAAAAAAAAAATGAAAAAGGAAGAAAGCACTGTGAAGTTGACTAGAAAAGGAGTTGTCATTACATGTTCTGTGCCATAAATGTAATTTCAATGCCGAAAAATGTCCCCTTAGGAAAGAGAGTCAGCACACAAGTCCAGGATTGGATGTTCCTGCTGCAAATGAACTAGAAACTTCAAGAAAAAGAAAGGTATATCTTGTTTTCACAATGCATACATTTAATGTTGTATTTTCTGTTTATATAACATATCGTTGCTACTATTATTGATTATACGGGGAGAAGCAAAAAGTCATCTCCCACTATTATTGAAAAAGAAAGTCACCTAAGTCACAAGCATTGGTCGTTTTCAAAAGATAGTCTGCTAGAAATACCGGGAGTAGGTCTGTTTTGGAATCCCCAAGCGATCAACAATTCCATCTCAATCTACAAGATCTTAAGGATCGCCAAGACATTAGGGGTGAGAAAAAGTTGCGGGTAATGTACTATGTTGTTGTATATACATTCAAAAATTATTAATCATAATTTCTCCAATTTTGACATTGAATTTGTATTGTAGGTGAACAAAAAACCGGCGAAGTGGTGGGCACTCAAGTGTCAACCAACAAAGCCATTGATAAAGTGCCACAAAGAAGCACAATGAACCAAAAACATCAGGTTCCAAAAAGGCTACTTGAAACCTCCGGGAGAAGTAGTTTGACCTGAATGTTAGATTATCAACCAACAAGGGTCAATCATCTAACAAGCAATAAGTTGATGGGGAGGAAGAAGCACCAATTTTAGGGTCTTACTATGTAGCTATTGGTGATTAGTTTAGTTTCTGTTGATATGGCTTTTTGGATTTTTGAAACTCATGCCATGTTGGCACAATTGTCTGGATGTTATGGTGTATATTATGGGATGTTAGAACTATTGGTGTGTCAACCAATTGATGTTTTGGATTATCTGGATGTTTTGTGACTTTATGACAATTATATGATAATGGAAGTTCTTTCATCTTACTGAGTTCATTCATTATGTCAAATTAATGAGTTCATTCTTAATGCAAGAACAGTTAATGTCAAATACTATGATCATGGCACAAAATGACTGCATTAACATCACCATTAGCCATTACAAATGTTGCATTAACATTAGTCATTACAAGTCATTACCAAAAAAGTTGTGTTGCATTAGCCATTACATAGTCAGCCTACATACATTATGCATTACATAATTCTAAGTCATTACATCATGAGGTAAACAACAATCCAAGATAGCACAAGGACAATCCACACCCACCTATCCCTTGACCTCTTCTTTTTCAGTTCATTCTCCAACTTTTCCACTACATCTTCAAGCTTCTGCACTTCATATTCAAGCTTCTGCACTTCATCTTCCAGCTTCACCACTTCATTGTCATGTTTGTTAATTCGTTTCAGAAGTCCAGGAATGATTTATTGAGCCCTACTGCACATTGGGGAATCAATCCAAGAAAAGTAGTGGCAACCTCCTACTTCCTACAAAATTGCAATTTTTAACAAAAAAAAAAAACAACAAAAAAAAAATCAGTTTCAACCACAAATTTTCAATTTTTATAGCTCTGAAAACCATAAATTCACAACTAAAGCTGAAATTCGAGATTAATTCATTAAGAAAGAAAATTAAAAATTAGGGTTTCAAAATTTACAAACTTACCCGAAATTTTGTACAAGCTTTGTATCTCCTTCCCGGATTTAGATCACTCCATGAAGTTTTCACAACCGAATTTCTACCGCAATGGCACAAATCCTCCACCACATACTCTGATGTCTGCCTCCACATCCTATCCTTTGCGTCTGTGAAGAAGAAAGGGAAAGGGGAAGAATGTATTCTTTTTAAAAATCGAATTTCAAGTGTAAAATATGGATAAGTCGTTTTTTCCCATAATAATAAAAAGAAATGACTAAAAAGCCCTCCAGCCCAGCACATGTTTGTCACCTGAGCAAATTCTGGTGGGAAATTTCACCGCCGGTTGTGATTAGGTACCAACTAATAACAATTAGCTAATTATGGGTACTAATTTGGGAAGTCAAAAATCGGGTACCAAAATAGCAAAACACCTATAGTTCGGTACCAAAATATCAATACCCCTAAATGAGCACATGGTCGATTGTATAGGCTGTAGCAAGCAAGGGGCCATAGCCCTTCTTCTGCACGAGGCCTTCTTTTTTTTTCCAGGACATGATTGTGAGATCAATTAAAATTGACAATATGTTCGTAGTAGAAACTTGTCATCTTATGCTACATCAAATTGGCGCAATTTGGTGCATTCGTCCTGCACACACAACACACAATCACCCGCCTTAGTTCGGATCCTCTATTCACTTCTATATTTCATATGTTGTTCCAATACACGTGGCATCCATCAAATAAAGGTGGAATACAAAATATAATAGGGAATGAAATATCTGTGTATGGGGGTTTATGTTAGGGAGAGATTTACCAACACCGAGTGACTAAGTGAGCATGTGCCATTTGTGAAAATCCAGTCCACTAGCACCTAACATAGGGCATATATATCTTGATGCCATATTACTCCTAGCCCATTTTTTTTTTTCATTAGTCAAAACATATAAATTATTTTAAAGTGAATCTAATTATGAACATATATGTTTAATTATTTCCCCAATTGGGGACCAGGAAGCACTCTAGATCCGCCTTGACATAACTTATAAAAGAAAATGTCCTTTTTTCTTTAAGGGACACTTTTCCGAAAACAAGATCACGAGACCTGCGAAAACAAATAATACCTCTTTGGATCAAATCTTATCATCTCAATCCCGTGCCACATCACACACAAATAATTGTGATTGTATCAAAATCCGACTTTTGAAACCTCTTAAGAATCAATACCTCCAATGATGAGAACATAGAACAATGTCAATAATTGAACCATATAACCGGGTAAGAACATAGGACAACTTTACATGCATTTAGGCATACAAGCATTAAATCGCAAAGGATACAGAGCCTCTGGTCGGACTGATCATGAATTAGGTCATAGCCGCAAAAAAAAAAAAAGATAATGAAAATTTCATTCATGTATGTGTTTAAGCATATTTTGCACATGGACAAGCTCCTAACTTGTCTCCTATAGCCCACAACGGAACGAGGGATGCTGCATGTTCAGTGGTATATTCTGCAAAGGTAACAGCTTCGATTTGGTAGGATTTTAGTAGGTTGTTTATTGCATTTAATTTCCTAACTTTAACTCTCTCGATCGTCAAACCATACATGCATCTATATCTAGAAATATGAAGACAAAAGATGTTGGCAAACAATTTCAATTATTGTTTTCCGTTTTTGTACATGTGACTTAAAGCTTATCTACAAAGATTTTATAAATTTAACACTTTATTATATATTTAGAACTTATAAGATATTATGAACATTGGATAGTGGTCCAGTGTTAAACACTCTCACCAAGCCCATACCAGATGTCTGAGGTTCGATTCTCATTATCATCTCCTCTTAGGATTGTGTACTCAGAGAACTTATAAGATATTATGATTGTTTTAAATTTAGTTGTTAAAATTTAGATAAAATATAATGGAGCTTTTATAATATTATTAATATCAATTTTCTAATTAAAACTATAAAAAATTAAAAAAAATTATTAAAATAAGATCTTATTTTTTAAAATAGAAAAAAATGGGATCTGCTCATGTTTATAAAAAGTGTTTATAAAATATCAATATTTTATTTTAGGAGTTTATGAGATTTGTTTTAATTTACCCAAAATTTTAAAATATCATGTGATTTAAGCTATCAAACAAATCCATTAATGTTATTTGGATGAAGGGAGGTCTCTTGTGAGACCGTCTCACGGATCTGATTCCGTGAGATAGAGCCCCATTGCCTAAAATTCACATGCTCATTATCTCTCTCTATATATTTACGTGTCCCTCTTTCCTCCCCACATCTCACTCATCCCATGGTCCCCGCCTTTCTCTCTCTCTCCTAATACACCTCACTCCTCTCATAGTCCCCCTCTCTCTCTCTCCATCCAACTTTTCATGTGGTCCTTCTCTCATCATGTCTATCGTCATTTATCTCTACACAAAGGAAAAATATGGAGAAAATAAAGTATTCCTTTTTATGAAAAAAATATCACATTAGACTCGAAAAGTATCACTTTTTATTAAAATAAAGTATCACTTATTATGGAAAAAGTATCATTTCTTATGAAAAATTATTATTTTTATTAAAATTAATATCACTTATGGAAAAAGTATCACTTCATACAAAAAAGTATCACTATTTATTAAAAAAGTATTACTACTTATTAAAAAAGTATCACTTTTTATTATTAAAATAAAGTATCACTTATTATGGAAAAAGTATCATTTCTTATGAAAAAAATATTACTTTTTACTAAAAATAATATCACTTCTTATGGAAAAAATATCACTTCTTACAAAAAAAGTATCACTATTTATTGAAAAAGTATTACTATTTATTAACAAAGTATCACTTATTTTTTTAAACAAGGTATCAATTTTTATAGAAAAAGTATCGATTCTTATTAAAAAATTAAGTATCACTTTTTATTAAAGCAAAACTTAATTTTATTAAAAAAGTATCACCTTTTATTAAAAAAGTATCATTTCCTATTAAAAAAGTATCATTTCGTATCATTTCATATTAATAAAAGTATCACCTTTTATTTATTTATCATTAAAACAAATATTACTTCGTTATTAAAAAATATTACTTTTTTTTAAAAAAAAATATCAATTATATCATGAAAATTATACATTTTTAAAGTATCATTTCTTTGGGTATATATTTTCTAAAGAATTTGGATTTAAATGTGTGTGTAGAGAGAAAGGAGGAACATTAGGAGAGAGAGAGTGGACCAAGTAAAGAGAGAGGAAGGGGACCAATAAGATGAGAGAGAAAAGAAGTAGATAAGTGAGAGTGAGGGAGAGAGGAGGAGGAGGGGGACCAAGAGAGAAAGAGAAAAAAAATATGAGAGCTAGAAAATAGGAGGATGTGGACCACCCATATGAGGATCCGTCTCACGGTTTAGGCCGTGAGACGGTCTCACATAAATTTTTGTGTTTGGATGAAGTCATTATATGATGTTTCAAATCCTTAGAAGTTATTTTTGGAGTCATTTAGAGGATTTCAAATCCAACTTAGTCGGAGTTATTTAAAATCATTTCACCAAATCCAAATCCTCTCGTCCAAATACAACTTAAGGTTATTTTTCTCTTGCTTCTATTAAACGAGAATATCCAGGTACCTTCATTTTAGATTTAACATATAACGAGTCATGTAAAATTTAGGAAAAATGATAAAAATCTTTAGATTGCATTTGGATGAGAGGATTTGGATTTGGAGAGAGCATTTGGAGAATGATTTCAAATGACTCCAAATAGAAAGGATTTGAAATTCTCCAAACCTGGCTTCAAAAATAGTTTACAAAGATTTGAAATCCATTATAGAATGACTTCATACATTAAACAATTTCAATATATTTGTTATTACGGATTTGAAATCCATAGTTAAAATCCTTCCGTCCAAATGGATAATTTTTAAAAAAAAACCAAAAACCTATCAAAATATTTTTCAATCCAGAAAACCTATTCTATCATCTTTACGTTTCAAAAAATCCAATAGTCATTTTTTCTAATATTTAGACTAAATTATTATCTCGGACTTTTATTGAGTTTTTGTTTTGCTAAAATTTAAGCAGATTTAAGTTCTACCTCAGATATGATTTATGAGTGACAGATTTCTCTTATAAACCAAAATTCAATCCCATATCAAATATTTTTCTCATAACAAAAGTCATATATCCAATAGCAAAGGTTGGAATATGTACTGTTTCAAAGCCCAAATTCTTCTTAATACATACAACAAGACTGCAACATTACTTGTAGATATAGAATGCTTAGCAAAAGATAGGTCCAACAACTATGGGCCAGTGTAAGATCTTCTAGGCTTCTATAGCAATCTGCACACCAGTTCATCTATATGAAAATGGGTATTTTCTTCAAAAAGTGAGAGCACACAAAAAAACAAAAAAAAAAAGGATTAATTACAAAAACTAATCCTGAACTTTAGCTTAATTACAAAAATTACTCATGAAGTTTAGCTAAATTACAAAAACTCAGTATCTTTCAATATCACAAAACCCACTGATATTTGTTTTTACCTTACATAATGGCACACTCCAGGTGGGTATTTGTTAGGTAAATACAAACCTCAATGTCGTATTTCTAATTTTGAAATATAACTGGAATATTTTGTAATTAGACTCAACCTCGGGATTAGTTTTTGTAATTATCCAAAAAAAAGAAAAAAAGAACAAGAACAAGAAGAAAAGAGCTTAGAAATGGTGCATTGACAAAAAACAACTCATATTGAAATTCTGATCAAAGTTCAAAACTCCCTTAATTTACCACCATAAATATATATTCAAGCACTAGAAGGCAAATATCTCTACTACAGTACCTCTTGTTACAAACTGCCTACATCCAAACAGAAAACCAAATCACTCTATTTCCTAGTAACACCAATTCTCATCAAGGCAAGATAAGCAATCAGCCTATATCCCACAATCATAATCCCCAACACAATCACAGAAACAGCATGCCCTTCAAGCCCGACGGGTTTCACCGACGGAAAATCCTCAACCAAACAAGCCTTATCACTATCACACGGATACGTCTCACCGGCTTATATTGTGTCCCCAATAACAGCTTAAATGTGTACTGACTAATCGAAACATACTTTATCCAGCTCACGAATCTCGGGACATGCTGGACGTAATATCCACTGCATAAAAGGAACGTTAGCATGATTACCGATCCAAGGACAGTGGCCGACTTCTGGTCCATGACGGCGGCCCCTATGGCTAGGCCGAGCCCTTGGGAGCATAAAACGCTGTACAGGAGAACGAATAAGCCCGCGAAGAAGGATCCAGGTGTGGGTTTTAGGCCGCCATCCAATAGGCTATGGTGAAGAAAATTGTGGGGAGGACTAATTCCATTGGGAGGTCGCCTAGAGTTAGTGCCATGAAGTAGGAGGAGAGACGGTACATGCCCGAAGATCGTTCTTTGGCGAGCATCATTCGTTCTTGGGGAAAGTGAAGATGGCTTGGAAGAGAGGGTAGAAGCCCCAAAATCCAGAGCAAAAGAAGAAAAGCCCCACCTGCATGTGTATTTGAATTATATTAACATCATGCATCATTAGTACAGGATGGTCATCAGCCATTGGCACATTATGAATGCAAACAAAACAAACAAAAATCACCTGGTCTTGTAAGTGAGTAATATCGGATTGCCACCATAGGAGTCCAGACAGGATAGCTACAACTAGAACCTGGGCAATCTTGAGGGTGGAGAAAGATTCGTGCTTTCGTTCTTTTATTCCTCTCCTGAACAAAACTGAAAATTGATCCCACCAAGTGTTTGACCATCTCTTAAGCCGTTTATCGTCCGTTGAGACTTGGAGCTCATTATCATTAGCAAGTTCTGACTTCACACTCTCCGACAGATGTGCCTTGTAAGCCGACACCAAAGCTTGCTTGATGGCTGCTTGATCTTCATGTGAATCAGCCGTTGCAACTCCTACAAAAACCAAGAAATAATATGAAAATTTGCGTTCGATTATGGAATATAAGAAGGAAGAAAAAACTATAGCTACACATCCAACATTCAAGTGCCCATTGGTCCCAGAATCGAAACATGGCTCTGATACCAATTTTAACGACCTTCACTTTCCAAATCGACGATTGATATTCCCTATGTTTTCCCAAGGAAAAACTCCAACACTTAACCATAGAGGTCACTCATCTCATGTTTTCCCAAGGAAACACACGCCGAAAAGTTCTTATTTGGTGGGGATAGTCGTCGATTTGGAAAGTAAAGGTCACTTCGATCACTGCAGTACAACATTCAAAATGTCAAATACAAAATAAAAAAAAAAATCAAATTAAATAAAGGAATATTCAAAGTAAGAGCAGATTTTGTATTCCCTATAGTGTTTCATCTGGTATCTTAATACACAATGTCACGTGTGCAACAATGATAACATCTTATTGACGTGACATTCACTGATGAATTGAAACACAAGATGAAACACTATCATAATCACATATACCAGTGTAATTTCAATTGAACATAACTTGGAACATTCTTTAAGATAAGGTAAATAAATTCTTGAAGCTTCCGTAATTGAAATACTAAATGAAACACCGTCACAATAGAACACCACGAGTGTAATTTCAATTGATAACATGACTTGGAATCATTAAGATAGAAAAAACAAACAACTTGAACATACCATTTGCAAGATCAAGCAAGAAATCAGCAGGATTCATGGCAACAGACGGAGCAAACCCAACGCTCTCGAAAAACTGCAACGCACTCGACCCCTTCCCATAATACAACGGATTCCCTTCCGACAACAAAAGCACCTTATGAAACATGTAAAACAATCTACTCGACGGCTGATGAATCGTCATCACGATCGTCCTACCCCCATTCGCCAGCTCCCACAACGCCGACACGATCTTCGAGCCGTCGTCCGAGTCCAGCCCCGACGCGGCTCATCAAGAAACAACAAACTCGGGTTGATCAGCATTTCCTGCCCGATACTGACCCGTTCCTCTCACCCCGGATACCCCCTCAGGAGGGGCCCACCTATGATGCTGTTTTTACACCTGGACAATCCTAACTGATTTATAACGGCCTCGGCGTGTCGGGTCTTTTCGTCTCTGGTTAAGTTTCGGGGCAGGCGGAGGAGGGCGGTGTAGACGAGGGTCTCGGTGACGGTCAGGTGAGGGTAGAGGATGTCGTCTTGGGTGACGAAGCCGGTGTTGCGTTTCATGGCGTTGGAGAATGGTTTTGTGTTGTAGGTTATGGTGCCGGAGAGATGGCCGCCGCCTAGACGGCCGCCGAGGGCGGTAAGGAGAGTTGTCTTGCCGCTGCCAGAGGGCCCCAGCATGGCTAGCATTTCGCCGGGGAGGACCGTGCCGGAGATGCCTTTTAGGATTAGTTTTTCTTGGGATTTTTTGTGGGGTTTCAGGGATCCTCTGCCTTGTTCTGTTTTGATCTTGTACACAACGTCCTCAAACTGCAATTTTTTATGAATGTCTGTGTTATTCATCAAATGCAATAGAATACGAAGTGAAATAGGGACGTACGTGGAACAGGAGATTCAGTCCCGTCAGAATACTCAAATTAACATTTTTTTACTATAATACTTAAATTAAGATATAAATCGGATGGGATATACTATTCTAAAACGGTGTTTCATCTCCTATTACACCGCACAGATGATTGTTACATGTATAAAAGTTACTATATTAATTTTGGAGCATAAATCACGCCTAAATTGTGGGGTTTTAATATGTAACTTCTATACACATGCAATTATCCGTGTAGTTGAATAGGAGATGAACACCATCTTGGAATAGAATCATATCCGGAAAGATTGAGTACATGATTGGTATGCAATACTTTAATTAAGAGTGAAACATGTTGCTAAATATATGCTCTAGTATTAAATGAGGAGTACATTTTAGTTTTATTAATTTATTAAAGTTTGATAGTAAAAGGATTGAGAATCCCAGGAGGGTTTTGATTCTACATTTTGGAAAACAAAAAAAAAAATTTGTTTTTTTATAAGAAATTCCAGGATGAAAAATTCAACAATATAGATCTGTAGGTACACAAAATCAGGGGAAACAAATTGATTTTAGATGATATAATGCTGGACACATGATTATGCGAACAAGATATATGATGATTTTTCATGAAATCTTTCAGTTAGATGCTAAACTTATCCAAAATTATAACTCTCAATTTTCCCCAAAATCAATTTATTTAAAAAAAAAAACACAATGCATGAATCAATCCTGAAAATTGGAAACCCATCGGCCATGGGAATATAAACAGCCGATAATAATATTACTAATGATGATTTTAATTTTAAAACGTGGAAATTAAAACAATCCCTTTTGTATTCCATCATTGATCAAAACAATGCATGCATGAAATAATTAAATAATCAAAAATATATATTTAAAAAAACATGTACTTTGAGAGTGACAGGAAGATTGGCTTTCTTGAAGATGGCGGCGGCCGGAGTAATTTCTCCGTCGATGTCCTCCTGGTTTTGCGCCTCCACGTCCACCATCTCCGCCGCTTTAATTTTTCTCCACCACCGCTAAACAAAATTAAATTCTACACAAAATAAAATTAAGAAAAAGAATTATATATAAAAATCTCGTTCTGTGAAAACAGAGTGCCCTGCGATTGCATGGCCTCGTATAAATAGAAACAGAATTAATAAATGACTGATTTTGTCATCAGAGTCAAAAGTGCGCTATAAATGAGAATTTAGGGGTTAGATTATAAAATCTGATTTATTTATTTGTGTTATTGAAAATTTATGTCATGCGAGAACGATGAGAGGGGCAGCTGGGCGGTTGCGGTGGTGACTTGGAGATTTTGAGCTTTTTCCGGCTGCTTTTATTGTTAGAGGTTGTTTTTGTTTTTCCAATCTCCGCGTTCACAGCTATTTTATATATTTATAAATAAATCCTCTTAATTTGATTTCTTGATTTTTTTTATGGATATGTAAAATCACTTATGAGCTTTTCCCATTAGGAGATATATGATAAATTTTGATAATATATATTCACGTTCTTTGATTTTATAGACTTTTACGGCTTCTTGGCTTCTTTTTCTCGTACATTCAGCACACGTTTTGGATTTTTTTAACTAATTGCCTTATAATGTTTTATGGTAAGTCCATGCAATATGATGTCTCTGCTTTTTGTTATTTAATTTGTATATCCATCTTTAATTATGTAATATTGTTACCTTTTATATTATTTGCATTTCGTTGATCAGATTTTTTCGATTTAATTTAAATCGTTTGTAATCCATTTTTAATAAAATTATATTATATTTATTTTTTATTTCTATTACAAATATATTTTTTTTTGGAGAATTTACTGATAATCATTCCACACACTATTTTATATAAAATGATTTAATATTTATGCATATATATTTCCAAATTAACCGCGTGTTCAAAGGATATTTTTTGCGTAGATGTTTTTTTTTTTTGAAGTTATATAGAATATTACCCAATATACGAATTTTAAAGCATAACAAATCATTTCTTAGTCCGAACTATGTTACCATAATACCATTCCACTCCCCAAATTTTGAATACAAACATATGCATACATAATTACATATTATGTGTGTACATCGAACTACCCATTAGAGGTGAAAATGAGGTGGGTCAAGCCAAGCTATGTGTTGGACTGAGTCTACTTTACTAAATTTAGGCCCAAACCTAGTCTATTATTTGTGACAGGTTTTTGCATAAAAGGCCAGGTCTATCTATTTAAAATTCATTTAAACATATAAAAATTAATATTTAAAAAATAATAATTAATTTTAAATTATATATTATATAATTACATGTTATTGATTTGATTAGAATGTTGTATTATATTTATAAATAAGACATATAATATTTTTATATATAGTTTCAAAAAGATACATATATTATATAATATAGATATCAACTCTATATACTAAGACAAAACAAAGTTGACACATCTCATTCTCTCGATTCCACATGGTTGCTTCATATTTATCCATGTGGCATCCCTATGTATAAATTTAAAAGATAACAAATTTAAAAGGTAACAAATAATCCAAATATCACGGTTTCTATCTATATTGTCTTTTGAATTTGTTATCTTTTAAATTTAAAATATAACAAATTTAAAAGATAACGAAAAATCTAAAATCAAGGATTCTCTCTACACAATCTTTTAAATTTATTATCTTTTAAACTATATGTATCAAATAAACTGAGAAAACAAGCAAGAAAAAAAAAAAAAAATAGTTGACATTGATATTTTCTTAATAACCGTGAATATAAAGGAAAAATAATCTCAACTCTAATTTGTACATAGCTCACAAATAATTGATTTTAAATTATATATTATATAATTACATGTTATTGATTTGATTAGAATGTTGTATTATATTTATAAATAAGACATATAATATTTTTATATATAGTTTCAAAAAGATACATATATATTATATAATATAGATATCAACTCTATATACTAAGACAAAACAAAGTTGACACATCTCATTCTCTCAATTCCACATAGTTGCTTCATATTTATCCATGTGGCATCCCTATGTATAAATTTAAAAGATAACAAATTTAAAAGGTAACAAATAATCCAAATATCAAGGTTTCTATCTATATTGTCTTTTGAATTTGTTATCTTTTAAATTTAAAATATAACAAATTTAAAAGATAACGAAAAATCTAAAATCAAGGATTATGTCTACACAATCTTTTAAATTTATTATCTTTTAAACTATATATATCAAATAAACTGGAGAAAACAAGCAAGAAAAAAAAAAAAAAAAAAAACAGTTGACATTGATATTTTCTTAATAACCGTGAATATAAAGGAAAAATAATCTCAACTCTAATTTGTACATAACTCACAAATAGTTTGGAAAAGTCAATGTTGATCCATTCAACTAATTGCATATTTGTATTGACAAAGACTCTATTTGTTCAAACTTCAAAATCTATATTTCTATATAAGATATTTACTTATTTGAATTAATAATATATTTTTGAATTTAAAAGATAACAAATTTAAACGACAAATCAACCCAATATGCTAAAATAAAACAAATAAGGCATATGGCTTCACCTCACTATTCTAGGACATGTGTCAACTCCCATTTTATTCCATGTTTTTTCATATTTTTCATATTTTTTCATATTTTTCATACATAATCTAAAAGATAATAAATAATCCAAAAAATCAAGAATTTCTATCCATACAATCTATTGTTTTTAAATTATATATTTCATATATGCAATTTATTATTATAATATGAAAGGCAACAAATAATAAAAAAGTCAAAGATTTTATCTATACATTTTTTTTTTTCGTAAATCAAAGATTAATGTTTGAAATAATAAAATAAAAATAATGCTTGTGAATTTGAAATTCATGGTAAATGAAAATTATCCAAGCAGATTCTTTAATGTGGACCAAATTCTTTACTCCACACACATTTAAGTTATATGTTGTATATTACAAATCATTATCTTTTTTTTTTTTTTTTTTTTGAGATAAACAAATCATTATCTTTTTATGAAACTGGAAATATTGCAATTATACAAAATGAATTACTGCAAAGGTTATAGTAATATTAAAGGACCAAAAAAAATTGAAGCCAACCAATGACATATATTTATATAATTGGATAGAGAAAATGTTTGTTTATATGAATTCTTTTCATAATCATTGTTTATATGATTTTGAGTTGATTAAGATTTAAAGGCAAAACATGTTTATTGCGGTGAAGTATGGTTTTTACTTAGTTTAAATATGGCAATAACTTCGAATCCAATCTATACTCATTGCATGTTTATCTTATTCAGAATGAAATTTTAATAATATAAATGTTACTTTTTCGGAACCAACCCCAATCCAAATTATTTATTCTTTTATTTTTTATTTGTAGTTTCTTCAGTTTTTCCTTTCCGCATATTTATGGTTTTTTTTTAAAGAATCTCACAACTTTAGCCATGCATCCAGTGTGTGAAGCGGGAATCTTTTAGATGGGCTCAACTAATATTAATATAAAAAGAGTACGTCGGATTTTTGGACTCTATAATAAATATAGTTTTAACCATATTTTTTAGCCATATTTGACTTCAAATTTCCACTTTGTCTTTTTTTTTTCCTTTCTAGGACCGGTCCATATGGACCGATACTAAAAAATGTACCACATCAATTTTCTCAAATATAACCAAGTACCTCATTAGAGAATACAAGAATGGTATGACCGTGTCAAAGTGGCTAAAAAAAATATTTTCAAAAAATATGACCATTTTTCATTTTTACAAAACATAATCGGACAATTTGTCCATTACCACATGTAAAAATTAAAAACAATATATCGATTTAAAATAAGTAGAAATTTTAATTAAGTCATTATATTAATTCAATCACATCTTAATATTAAAAAATAAATAGTAAAATACAATTACATCAATATACCAAAAGGACAAAGAGAGACACACGAGTATACTACAAAAATTCAAGTTAATGTTTATGGCGGAACTTAAAAATATACAAATTTTTTAAAAAAGAAAAATGACGAAGACTCATATTTTTCAATATTCACAAATGAACGTAGGAAAGAAAAATGCAAGATAATTGAAGATTTTTCTCTATTTTCCTATTTTTTATTTTTTAAGATTAAAAAATGAAAGGACCAAAATACCCTTACATTTTTCCAAAAAATGAGGGGGTCCAGTGCCCCCTTGGCCATACATGTCTTCGTCCCTGCATGCATCTATCAGACTATCACAATGTATCGTTTGGACTAATTTATAAATATTTGGCACAATTCTCACTTTTTTAAGGTCTTCTCACTATTATTAAAAAATTCATCCCCAACAATTTTATCAATACAAATATTACACGAAAGTGTCTTTAGACAAATCCGGTGGTTTTGTAAAGAGTTGTAACCTAGGCAATGGTTAAATGGGCTAATCCAAACCAAGCCCGATATAGGTGTGGGCCATAGCCTATATTCCTTATCGGGTGGTCTGTCTTGTTCCCAACTCCCCTGCCAATGTAAAATTTGAGTTTCTTTCTGCATTGTGGGTTCGAAAGTGCAGTTTGGGGCGGGCCCTTCATGATTGGGCCACCATAAAACACACGTTTGGGTTTGAGGCAGAGTCAGGGGCATCAAGGGTCCAGAATATGGCAAAAATTCAATGTTTTGCATCCTGAAGTAAATTCTCTATTCTAGTTTTCTTCTTAATTATTTTTTTTTCCCGTATGGTTTTTTGGATTTAATTACATAATTAAAATGAATTGTTCTACCGCATGATTGCAAGGTGGGAGAGGGTGTAATTAAATATTAAATGACTAATCTTTCTAACAACTTAAACATCATTTAAAAATTTAAATTTTTAGGTGTGATGACCATTCAATATGATATGCCAAACAAAAAATGATGTGTTTAAACCTCACCTACACCCATAAAAATTATTCCACATGCTAGGCTTCATAAATAACTGTTTGAATGTGAAGGGCTGTGTTAGAGGATAATTAAATATTAAATTACTCGTTTCTCTAATAGTTTAAGCCTTTAAATGAAATGGTCATTTAATATAACATAGAGAAAGAAATGGAAAATTTGGGTAAAAAGTGTATTTAATTTGATAGTCTCATAGTCCAACTCCAACCTATCTTAAGATTATAAAATTCCTAAGAAAGTTTACTAATATGAATTTAGTTTGATCAAACTCAAAGAATCCGTCGTCAATTTTTCCATGACACAAATGATCTACAAATGTAAGGATGACAATTTTGCTCGACTCATGGGTACTCGTCTGTCTCGACCCTCTTAGCAAATTTATTTTTTCTAATATATTTAATATATATTTTGTACATATAATATATATTATAATATCCATTAATATTATATTTAACATTTATAAATTTATAATAACAACTTTTGTAAGGAACTATATATATACATTTTAATTTTTTTTGCATTTAATTTTATTAAATTCGGGTCAAAATGGGCGATCGCCCAGTTCTAGGAACAAGTCGGGTTTATAGATACCCCTTTTTTATTTTTTTACTTAATTTTTATTAAGAAAAAAACATTAAGCGATCCCATAGGCCATAGCCCAATGGTGAATTACCACATCCACATTGGCTATCTAGTATCTACCCTTGCTCAATGCTCACGTTTATTCAAGTCACCATCCTTCTTAAATAGACTCCAAAAGTAGACATAACTATAAGCTTCATTTTAAAATTTTTTTAGCTAAAAGATCGGATAATATTTTATACTATTCTTTAGAATAATTATGACAAGGGCGAAATATCCTCTTATCTAGAAGGATGTGGCTAACATCTTTTATTACATTAATATGACTAAAAATCTATACAATAAACAGCATTAACCTTAATTAAATGATTAACTTTGATAACTTTTAGTTAAACCATTTATAACTTTTAAAATATATAGGAGTACTATATAACTTTTTGCCATCTTCTTGGAGCTAATTTTGATTTCTTTCACTTTAAAGTAAGAAAAATCTTTTAGCATTTTGGCTGCTGAGAGGGCCAAAAACAGAAGCTGAAAGAGCAGAAATGAGGAATACTAAATTCAGGGGCATTATTGTCTCGAATTGTTTAGTTTTGCTACTATCTGCAATTTCTACAGTCAAATCCTCCATTAGAGAACAAGATAACATCAAAAGATCCGATTTTCCAAATGGGTTTCTCTTTGGAGCTTCTACTTCTGCATATCAAGTATTCTTCACTTTCACAATTTTAACACTATTCTTTTTTAAGTTTTTTTCTTGAAAATAAGTTTGGATCAACATTATCTTTATATATTATTTAGATCGAAGGAGCATTTCTTGAAGATGGTAAAAGTTTAAGCAACTGGGACGTTTTTTGCCGGATTGATGGTAATATTTTACCCATTATTTTCTTGTTTTTTTTTTATCCTCTATTTTTATCAGTTTCCCATTTTTATTTCTCTTTTTGTGTGTGTGTGTGTGTACAATGTGGAATTTGAATTTGGTTATGTTTGAAATTGTCAGGTAGCATAGAAGATGGGACAAATGGTAATATAGCTGATGATCATTACCATCGTTACATGGTATTAACCCTGCCTTTTTTTTTGGGCTTTAAATCTCAAAATTGAAGATTGTTTTCAGAGGGTAAAAAGAGATTGCTGAGTTTGTTCTTTTTCTTTTATATTGATTTTGAGTAATGAATGACAGGAAGATATTGAGATAATGCATTCACTTGGTTTGACTGCTTACCGTTTTTCGATTTCATGGAGTAGACTTCTTCCTAGTATGTACTTTCAATTTTTTTATTTAAATTTTGCATTTGATTTGTATATGTAGTTTTTTACTTTGTAATTTCTAAGTGCCTTTCTGATGATGGATATAGGAGGAAAATTTGGGGATGTTAACCAAAATGCTATTGCCTTCTATAACAAAATTATAGATAATCTCCTACTTAGAGGTACTACCCAAAGTGGTGATCTTAATTCTTAACACTTCATTGCTTTAGCCCCTTCATTTGTAATTACTAGTTTGTTTCAGCTGATATGAGGTGAAATCCTATACAGGTATTGAGCCTTTTGTGACAATTTTCCATAACGAATATCCTCAAGAACTTGAAGACAGATTCAGGGGCTGGCTTAGTCCTCTAATGCAGTAAGTATATCCATTTTTGTTATCTGAATGCTAAATTATCTCATGAAGTAACATGTAGTGGCCAAAGATATTGTGTTAGGGTTAATTACAGAACACCTCCTAAGGTTTGCACTAATTACAAAAAAACCAAGACATGTTTCAAAACTACAAAAAAAAAACCCTCAGGTTTGATTGTCACTTTAAATTTATTGGGATAACTGTAATATTTCTAGAAATATCATGGATTTTTGAATGTTTTTTGCTTATGAAGAGGGAAAATGTAAGATCAAACCTTAAGGGTTTTTTTTTTTTTTTGTAATTTTCAAAAGCAGATGTGTTTTCTTTTTTGTAATTAGCCTGAACCGCAGGGATTTTTATTTTGGTAATTGTCGCATGTGTTATTTTTGAACTATTTTCTACTAGGAACTTTTTCATTCAGCTACTTATTATATGGTGTATTGAGGTGCAGTCATGTATCTGGTATAACAGGGAAGAGTATGTTCATTTTGCTGAAACATGTTTCAAAAACTTTGCTGATCGAGTTAAGTATTGGATTACGATCAACGAACCCAACTTATTTTCAGAAATGGCATATGAAAGGGCAGATTATCCACCCGCTCGTTGTTCACTTCCGTTTGGTAACTGTGGTAATGGAAATTCAGATGTTGAGCCTTTGATTGTAGTGCATAACATGTTGTTGGCACATGCCAAAGCTGCCAAATTATACCGTGAGCGATTTAAGGCAAGTACAGTAATCAATAACCTTTAAACTTTTATGATGATTTAGACAATGTGTTTTAAGGGATTTAATTAAAATCTTTTGACTTCCTTTCTTGATGCAGTTCAAAGTAAATGGTGTACTGAGCATCACTGTGTGCGCGTTTATGTACGTACCAATGACAGATGGCAAGGATGACAAGGAAGCTGCTAATAGGGCCTTAGCTTTTAATGTTGCTTGGTAAGTGTTACAATCAACTAGCCCCCACCCAAAAAAAGAAAGATACAAAATAAAAATAAGGGATAATTGCAAAAGCTACCCTTAGGTTTTGCGTAATAACAAAAAAATCCAGAGATGTTTCAAAATTACAAAATACTCCCTCAGGTTCCATTATATCTTTAAATTTAAGGGGGTCACTGGAAGGGGAATTTTGAAATGTTTTTTGTTTATGAGGTGGGGAAATGTAAGATTGAATCGAACCTCAAGGGTTTATTTTTTGCAATTTTAAAAAATCTCTGAATTTTTTGGTAATTAGACTGAACCTCAGGGGTAGTTTTTGTAATTATCCCATAAAAAAATAGAAAAAAGGAAGAAGTAAAAGGAAAAATCCAAAAAAATAATAATAATAATAATAAAATTGAAAAATATAAATGAAATGATATATGATGAGTGATCTGCATATTTCTTCTGATCATCATATATGATGTTTTCTTTTATCATTAAAAAGGACATTGGATCCACTTGTATTTGGGGATTATCCTCCGGAAATGAGGCGTTATCATGGAAGCGAATTACCAAAGTTTTCTTCAAAGGAAAGTGAGCTTTTAAGAGACAGCATTGACTTTATCGGGATAAACCATTACGGCGCGCTCTATGCAAAGGATTGTATACATTCCAGTTGCATCTGCAATGACTCTAGCTGCACCCAAGGAAGTGACCGTCCAATACGTGGTTTTGCGTACACTACTGGACAGCGCAATGGTGTTTCAATTGGCGAACCTGTATGAAATTGATCGTAACACTTTATCTCTTAACAATGCAATTGTTCTAGTATTCTTTTTGGCACGTTGGAGATTTTATTTATTCCTATTACAGACAGGAATGTCTCGATTTTTTGTGGTTCCGCAAGGCATGGAAGATATTGTCGGCTACATAAAGGAGAGATACCACAACAAACCGTTGATTGTCACTGAAAATGGTAAATAGGATCGTTCTGTTGTCTTTCTCTAACGCAATTATGTTCACCGTTTGTGTGCATATCAAATGCTATTCCTCTATGCTCTCTCTTCTCTCTTTGTGGTGTAGAAGATGACGTGAGTTCGATTTCAGGTTACTCCTATCCGGCCAATGAAGATGACGACAACCAGATTAATGATGTGAAGAGAATTCATTATCATCAGTCGTATCTCGCATATCTTGCTCAAGCTATAAGGTATACTTTCAAATATATTTTGTTCAAATTCAAATTTGATTAACCACATTTTGACAAAATTGTACCCCATCCTATTTTAAGTGAAGTATATGAAGTTTTGTAATTTTGAAAGAAAGTTGGATTTTTTTGTAATCAGGTTGAACCTCGAGGGTATTTTTTTTTTATAATTAACCCTTTACTTTATAATAAGTTCACTCAAATCTTAACCGCTGTTGATCAAAATTTGCAGGAACGGAGCTGATGTGCGTGGCTACCTTATATGGAGCTTGATGGATAATTTTGAATGGTCGAATGGATACGCCATCAAATTTGGATTATACCGTATCGATCATCCAACTTTAAACAGGATTCCGAAACTGTCAGCTAGTTGGTATGGAGATTTCTTAAGCAATTCCAGCATTGTTGATGCAGATTTGTCTACTGAAATTTCATCTAAATACAAAGATGTATCAGGTATTCAATCTGAATAATGAAAACTATAGTATGTATGTATCAGGGGTTTATCAAGCCTATTTTTATGGGCTCAACATAGTTTTTATTATGAGCATATATATTAAAAGGCCCAAATGCCCAAATATAATGGAGTCCAATAAGAATTTTACTTATGGGCTCAGTGTGCCCACATGGTTCATGCACCATATACCACCAGATAATAACTCATGCTCTTAGATACTATAAGTATCACCTCCAATTCAATTTCCAAGATATGAAATTCATTTTACAACATCTAGTCTTGTGAATTTTAGTTATTCTTTGGCTCTCTAATCTGACTTGAGCGTCAGAGGCAGTGACTTGTTGTGTTGCAAGCAGTGACCCAATTTACTTATAGACTTCCAGCTCAGGATCTTGAAGAATAAAGTGTTACCACCACATCACTATTATTTTTCAAGAAATGTTTGTCATAAATTTGAGTTTTGTTCAGCTATTCAAATATATTTATGAGATTATGATTCAAAATGCCATCTTTTACTACTTATAGGCTGAAGAAACTTTCCGTGTTTCCAAAGAACTCCTTAAATTTATTATTTTGTTTAATAATTTATTTACGATATAATCTATCAGGAAAAAGTAACCGTCAATGACATGTCTGAAAAAATGGCACTTGATGTATTTGGTTAGTAATTGAAGGGGTTTTTGTTAAAAAAATTATGACAATGGCAGTTGATGTAATTTGTTTTTTCTATATGATGGTAACTTGGTTGGCTTATTGTTTTATGCTTTCTTAAAAAAAATTATTAAATGCAAAACAAACCTTCTTTTTAAAATGATATTCAACCAAACTTCCAACGATATAACGGAGCCACTGGCTCAAGACCACATTGGCTACAAGCTTACAAGATGAGCCAAATGGGGAATTGTCTATACTAATTCAAATCTACATCACAATTCAATGTTCCCAAGACAAAACAAGCTACAACAATGGGAAAAAATACATATGATTTGTCCGATTAGTTCCCAAATTTGTCAGCGTGAACTGCGAGCTTGGATGGTTTTATGGACGGTCTTGCCTTCAGTTCAGTTTGTTCTCACGATGATCGACTTTTCCCATATCCTACATTGGCACATGTCAGGTCAGTCGTGGTTCTGGAAACCATTGTTTTGGCTCTTGTTGTCTTTAGTGGGTCCTTTGTCTGGTGTGGAACCCAATTAGCGCACACGACATATATTATCAATAACATGGGATAATACAAATATGATTTGAGTGTTTGAGATAATTTTTTATTTATTTTTTTAATTGTAAACTGTTCATTTTTTTAAATAAATGGAAATATATAAAAGAAAGGAAAAGTTCCTGATCACAAGTCGATCAGGTACCAAAGGAAAAAAAATGTTGAACTTCAGAAAAAATAAACAACAAAAATAACTTTAAATGAAATTTAAACGAAGGACGACTATTTCTAGAAGATCTTCGAATGACATAGTTAGTTATTTTTTAGCACGTGCTCGAGTATCTTCTTGATGGTCTAATGTAGTCTGTGAAATGTCGGCCCAGGATCCACGAGCCACGATTGCCATAGACTTCAGACCTTCTGAAGAATCACATGGGGGAAAGACAAACGGAGTGGCGGAGGAGTCACATATCTTTGTATTTAAAGCTTTCAATTTTTCTTGTTCCTCTTCTTCTTGTTCTTTCTCGTCCACCACATCTGACCACCCTTTTCGTGCGGTTGCCGCCATCGCTTGGAAACTCTCCGACGGAGTAGCAGTGTTAAACTCATAGTCATTAATAGGCATACTATGTGAGATTGCGTCAATATCTCGTTGCAAGCTCTCTTTACCTTTATCATTTAAACTTGCAGCCATAACCATATTGTCCGAAGCTATCACTGAATGTTGCTGCAATGGTTGATGAAGAACCATCCTTCGATCAATATTTATTGCTCTGCTTTGTAAGTCAAGCGCTACGATAATCTAGAGGGGGTGAATAGATTATCTCCATCTTTTCCATTTCGACCTCTTTTTCGAATCAATTACGCCAAGACAATAATAAAGGTGCGGAATGTAAACATCACACGTCGATTTATAGAGGTTTAACCCACCTAGGGCCTAATCCTCTACCACCCCAAAGATCTCCTGGGATGGATTTCAAAAAGAAAAAGATTTTATTAATTACCAAAATTAATACAACACCTTACAACATCACCTTGAAGAGCACCACACTCTTCTACAACACCACCTTTGAGATTACCACAATCTCTCTTGAAGATTACCACAATCTCCAACGGCACCTTGTGAAGATTACCACAATCTTCAACCTTGAAAAATACCAAGTTCTTCAATACCTCAAGAGCACCACACTCTTGAAACACCTATCACCTAGATCACCCAAGTGTATTCTTTCCACAAGAATACTCACAAGGATGTCTTGTGTTGAATGATGACAAAAATCAAGATTACAACTCAATAATGAATATTACAATTTGAGTGCAAGTGTAATCAAGAAATAAAGCCTAGACCTCAAGATGTGAAAGTGAAATACTTAGGCTATAAATACAACAAAGAGTGTTGAATATAAAAGCTTGGAAATTTGCATTTTTTTGTTGTGTATTTGCTTGTGTTTGTGTTGTGTATTGTGTCTTCAATTCATCCTCTATTTATAGGAGAGTCTTCACCAACATAGGCTCCCAACATAAGCTCATTCTTCTTCATTTTTGTCTAAAAAAAGAGGATCACAAGATGTAGAAATATTGTACAAAATTGAAAAGCAAATCTTGTTGTCAAGGAGTTCAACGGTACAAATTTTCTTTGTCAAGAAGAGATTGCCTGTGCGACCGGTCGCTCTGTATAAGATTTCGAACGTTTGAATGAAAATAGTGCGATCCGGGTAGGGGTTGCGGGAGGTGCGACAGGTCGGCCCTGCTTGACCGTCCCCTCCTTCTTTTTGTCACGAATTTGTTTTACGTTTCGCTTCGCTTTCATTTTTTCAACTCTTGGTGCAGTACCTGGCGACCTCTTGTGCGACCCGGTCGACCTTTAATTTGAAATGTTGTCCGATTTTTATCAAAAATAAACTTCAAGAAATACTCCAAAAAATTAGTAAAAACATTTTAAATTACTTGGGAGTATTTGGACAACATTTATAAACATTGTTTTGGTGTAAAAACCAATTTAAACAAAACCATCAAAAGTGTTGTCCATTTTTATCGAATAATAAATATTAAGAAATACTCCAAAAATTAGTAAAAATATTTTAAATCATTTCGGAGTATTTGGACAACATTTATAAACATTGTTTTGGAATTAAAACTCATTTAAACATAATCATCAAAATCTTGATAAAAACATTTATCTAACAAACTCCTCCTTTTTGACGATTACAAACCAAAACAATTTTAGGAAGTTGATTTTAAAACAAAACAAGTTTTCCTATCTAAAACATCAATCCATTATAAGCAAGATTTATCATAAGTACAAACACACAAGGATAGGAGCAAAGATTTTTCAAAATCATTTTTGCACAAGCTCCCCTATCAATATGCATATCAAGAACAAGTATACAAGCAACAACTAAAAGCTTAAAGCTTAGCTTTTACAACTTAAGCTTGAATATCGTGAGCTTATAAGCTCCCCTGTCACAAAACATCATTAGTCAAGCATAAAAGTCCATAATACATCACATGGACTAAGTATTGTTCACAACTTTTGGCTTTTAAGAGCCCTAGCTTATAGCTTTTCTTGCGAGCTTATTTTCGCTTCTTTAAGCATATGAGAATTTTTTTCTGTTTCTCCCCTTTGGAATCATCAAAAAGTATGTTAGCACGATAAAAACATCATACAATTATATCAAAGTGCGCAATTTAATCTATTTATCGAGCGTTTTGAAAAAGAAGCTTAAATTCCAAATAAAAGGGAAAAATTGATCATTTGACTTGCAAAAGCTCATTTGATTGATAAAACATGATTTCTATAAACTTAGAAGACTTTTCAAATCGAGAGAATCATGTAGGTGATGAATTTTTCATTGAAACATTTTGTCGAACACTTGGTGTCGTCGAATAAAACAAGAAAAATATAATGCCTTTGTAATTCGTTTAAGCCAAAAAAATTCATCACCATTTGCAATACAAAAATATTCATCCATCAACAATCATCATATACAACATATTAATACAAGAATTTCATCAAAGTAGCAAGATATAAGCACATTCTCAAGGGTTCAACCCGATTGAGATAAAAAAAAAAAGATTCTTACCATTTAATCGGTAAAGATGAGCAATGATGATGATAATCGAGCCTCATGAGGTCCAAAATATAAAATGTATGCAATAAAACAAATTTGAAGTGAAATTTGTGTGCAAAGTGCGAAGGGGACGAAAAATGAACCCAAACGACCAAAATGGCAAATCCGAGAACGAAACATTTTTAACCAAATTTTGCTATGGTCGACGGTTGGGGGCATGGGCGACCGGCCGCGTCATGGGCGACGGCCGACCTTGCCCGATCGGACCAGATTTTTCATTCTTTTTCCAAAATCCGAGGTTTGAACCAAAAATCCGATTTTTCGCCCCTAAGTTTTAAAAACGTGCAAAATGCAAACGTAGACCTCATTCAATATACATTATGTCATAATCAAGCTCGAAATGAGGTAAAATACTCGGCGGTGAGCGATTAAAAAGTCCACGAGTTATCTTTGAGACGGAATTAAATACATCTCAAGTTTTTGTTAAAACATGCAATCCCAAAAAAATATCGAATCTCAATATGTTTTAGTTCGATTATGACGAACCATATTTTGAAAAATAAGATTTACACCGGACTTGTTATCCTGAAAAATAATAACGTTTTAAAACTTTGAATGAACAAGTCATAAGAAGAAATGCCTTACAAATATTTAAAAATTCTTTTAACGGCACTTTAAAGAGATTCGTTGGGATTGTTTTAAGTCGAGCATATAGACATAAGGCATATAGAATATCGAGTCTAAGGAGTAATAAACGAATGAACATACCTCGAATTCGTTTGTCAATGCCTACTTCAACCTTTTGTCAATTTTCGCATTTCTAGCCATATAGGTTGAAATAGTTCTTTCTTCTTCAATGTCTCACTTCTTCTTTTGAGTGTGGAATATAATCACCTTCTTGGCATTCCAATGATCAAATTTGAGCTTCCCTCATCATGATCATCTTAGGTTCACCTTGCATTGACTTGGAAAAATATCTTGCACAAATATTCATTAGTAGCACCAAAAATATTATCAACATAAATTTGCACAAGTAAACAACCTTGCCCTTTTTTCAAAACAAGAAGTGTAGTATCAACTTTACCTTTTGTAAAATTATTTTGCAAAAATAGCTAAGTCTATCAAACCATATACGAGGGTACTTGTATCAACCGTACAAGGCCTTTTAAAAAAACCATATGACCTAAAATTTTAAACTCCGATAGACTTCTATTTGAATAAAACCATTTAGAAAATTGGATTTAACATCCATTTGGTAAAGCTTGAAATTTTCTCAAAACAAGAATGGGCAAGTAAAGTGCAAATAACTTCTAAATGTGCTATGAGTGCAAATATTACATCAAAATCATTACCTTCTTCTTGACAATATCATTGAGCTACTAACCTTGTCTTGTTCATCAAACTTGTTGCGAAATATCATAAATTTCTGCAAAATCTTAACAAGATATTTTGCACACGAGCATAGTAATAGATACACTATATTAAGCACCACATACTATGCATCATCAAGAGTCTAATAAATCATTCAAGGTCAAATAAGCTTAAGAAAACTACATAAGGTCTCTTTTGAAATTTGACAATAAGAGAGCACATAGTTGAGACCTCATTTACAAGAATCATATGAACAAGAGGTTAAACATAAGTATCCAAGAATAGTGGCATTTATAAGTGCAATAAAATGCATAACTTAGTAGATCAATTGTTTTATCAAAACAAAATATAATCATTTACAAATCTTGGATAAAACAAGCTATGTTAAATAATGCCTTCTCAAAAAACAAAAACATTCTTTTAATGACACTTGTATAAGATAAGCACATAGGCATATGACACAACATGCATCGAGTCTATGAGATGAATAACAATAATGAGCGTACCTCGATAGTTCATGTTTCTCTTGATATATAACTAGTAGATAACCATATGTAAATTCTACACAATTCTTCAACCAAATTTAGCACAAACACAATAATACATGTGTAGGCTAAGCAATAAGAGATATCTTAAGCATGCTTGTGCTATATAACTACATAGGAGATAATTAATAAACCACATAAGTCTACTTAAATGCACAAGAGTTTTAGAAACATCATGCAAGGTCTTATTTTCAAAAATATTTTGAAACTCACAAATATATTGAAGACCTAAATTTTTTAAAAAACAAATGAAAACTCATATTGCAATAAAGACACAAATAAAAACATGCAAAGAATAAAATGCATATTTAAATGAGGAGATATGGTTTACCAATTACGTCATTTCCATGGGTTATGTCTTTCCGTTGTTGATGGTATCTTCCTTTGAAAATCATCTTGTAGATGATGACTTCTCCAATTTCTCCATTTCCAAGGATTATGTCCTTCCCATTGTTGATAATGCCTTTCTCTTGAAATTCATTTTGGTGTTGTCTTCTCCTTTGATTAAATGAGATGGTCATTTGATGTCTTCTTAGCGGTATGTATTTTCCTCGATTATTATTCCGCGGGTACCTAATATAACATTATTTTGTGGTACCCTCAAGTGTTTGGGTCCTTTGGAATTAGCTTTGAGACTTTTAGGTCTCCAATAATAATTAGAGTTATTTCTAGCCCGACAAGTATTAACCGTGTGACCCGTTTTACCACAATAAAAACAAGTAGTAATTTTGGGAGCATAATGACCAACATGCATAGAGACTTGATTTCTTTTCACATAATTAACAACACTAGGCTTATGATCAAGTCCTTGTTTCAATTTATCACAACTATGAACATCAATAATATCGGTCATTTTATCGGTACTCAAGATGGATTTTGATAAATTATTTTTCATGCAATTAATATCCTCAACAAGAGTACTATTTTCTTTTTCAAGGTTTCTAACCTTGTCAAGTGTGGTGGTGTGATCACATGAAAGTGATTCATAAGAGGAAAATAAATTATCCTTATCAATTTTCAAAATATTGAATTCCTTTTTCAAATTTTTGTATTTAACAAGTAAGCTTTGGAATTCATTTTGAAGTCCATCAAAATCATTTTGCAAATCACTATAATCATTTTGTAATTCATTATCATAAGAAGTGGAGGGTTTTGAACTTACCTCGTTTTCTTCTTCGAAGCCCATAAGACATCGTTCGTTTTCATCGACGTCGGAAGTTGTAGGAAGCTCATCCCATGTTAGGTTTGTATCCATTTGAGAAGTAAATGCTTTTGAGTGGCTCCTTTCATTTGCATATACTTCTTCTAATTTTCTCCATACTTTATGTGCCGATTTAATACCCACAATATGATTATATTCCAAAATGGTAAGTGAACAATAAATAACATTAAGAGCTTTACCATTTAAAGATATGATTTTCTTCTCTTCATCATTGAGCTCTTTGAGGCCTTTGTGTGGTGTGTCCATCATTGGAATGGATTCTTCATTTACGACCGTATTCCAAATATCGAACCCGCAACCTTGTAGATAGCATTCCATTCTTTCTTTCCAAAATATAAAATTTTTGGAATCGAATAGTGGTGGCTTGGTGGTGGAGCGCCCGGTAAGGTAGACTTCGTTCGTAGCCGATGATCGTTCCTCTTTACTCGCGATGTGGAACGAGCTTGCCAAGTTTGGCTTTGATACCACTTGTAAGTCCAAGCGGCTACCATAATCTAGAGGGGGTGAATAGATTATCTCAATCTTTTCGATTTCGCCCTCTTTTTTGAATCAATTACGCCAAGACAATAATAAAGGTGCGGAATGTAAACATCACGCGCGTCGATTTATAGAGGTTCAACCCACCTAGGGCCTAATCTCTACCACCCCAAAGATCTCCTGGGATGGATTTCAAAAAGAAAAAGATTTTATTAATTACCAAAATTAATACAACACCTTACAACATCACCTTGAAGAGCACCACACTCTTCTACAACACCACCTTTGAGATTACCACAATCTCTCTTGAAGATTACCACAATCTCCAACGGCACCTTGTGAAGATTACCACAATCTTCAACCTTGAAGAATACCAAATTCTTCAATACCTCAAGAGCACCACACTCTTGAAACACCTATCACCTAGATCACCCAAGTGTATTCTTTCCACAAGAATACTCACAGGATATCTTGTGTTGAATGATGACAAAAATCAAGATTACAACTCAATAATGAATATTACAATTTGAGTGCAAGTGTAATCAAGAAATAAAGCCTAGACCTCAAGATGTGAAAGTGAAATACTTAGGCTATAAATACAACAAAGAGTGTTGAATATAAAAGCTTGGAAATTTGCGATTTTTTTGTTGTGTATTTGCTTGTGTTTGTGTTGTGTATTGTGTCTTCAATTCATCCTCTATTTATAGGAGAGTCTTCACCAACATAGGCTCCCAACATAGGCTCATTCTTCCTCACTTTTGTCTAAAAAAAGGATCACAAGATGTAGAAATATTGTACAAAATTGAAAAGCAAATCTTGTTGTCAAGGAGTTCAACGGTACAAATTTTCTTGTTAAAAGATTACCAAATGCTGACCGGTCGCTCCGTATAAGATTTCGAACGTTTGAATGAAAATAGTGCGATCCGGTAGGGGTTGCGGGGGCGACGGGTCGGCCCTCCGCTTGACCGGTCCCCCCTTCTTTTTTTTGTCACGAGAATTTGTTTCTGTTTGTTTCTATTTCATTTTTCAACTCTTGGTCTGGTCGACCTCTTGTGCGGCCGACGACCTTTAATTTGAAATGTTGTCCGATTTTTATCAAAAATAAACTTCAAGAAATACTCCAAAAATTAGTAAAAACATTTTAAATTACTTGGGAGTATTTGGACAACATTTATAAACATTGTTTTGGTGTAAAAACCAATTTAAACAAAACCATCAAAATTGTTGTCCATTTTTATCGAATAATAAATATTAAGAAATACTCCAAAAATTAGTAAAAACATTTTAAATCATTTAGGAGTATTTGGACAACATTTATAAACATTGTTTTGGAATAAAAACTCATTTAAGCATAATCATCAAAATCTTGATAAAAACATTTATCTAACACCGCATGATTAGTGTCTCCTCCCATGCAATCACCATTACCCCTGTTATGACTTGGCCCCTCCCCGAGTTTGAACTTACTCCGAATTAATCTTTTCATGAGGAATTTGTTCATCCTCATCCCTGAGAATCTCAAAAGAATTATTAACTTGAACATGCAAATTAGATGTATCCCTTTCCGGAGAACGACCTGCTCGGGCTGTCCGCTTCTTGACTTGCACCTACTATTTTGAATCCACAACTTTACCCTTAATGGTAGTAGCATGGTCTCGGACTGAAGTTCGACCACGCAGGGGACTCTAGTCTGGTTTAGCACCATCTGCCTTCGTATTCATCCCTTTGGTCTACCCTGGCGGCATTGATTGATGTTGTGACCAACAATACGACATTAAGTACAAAATTCAGGTAAATTTTCATGACCGAGAGAAACGACGGAACAATGTCCCACTCGTTCCACCATGACAAATTCTTGAAGAAAGTCGTTCAGATTAATTCCAACGAGTACTCTTACAAAATGACCCACTTCACCCGTCAATGATCGACTGTCTATTCGAATCGGAGTACCAACGACGCTGGCAATATTAGAAATTAACTCCGGATGCCAATATTTGAAGCTTAATTCATAGATTCTAATCCAGATTTGTGCCACTGAGGTTTTTATCTTGTATAGATTGAAATCTGGTATCCAGGTCATGAGGGGAAACATACCAGGCTGAATGTTCCAAGAGGATTTTGAGAAAACATGATTTCTGTTTGCCATCTGATTAAATTGAAGATTATAATACCTTTTACCAAAAGGAGGGTCTAATCTCCATACATTGTTCATCTTCTAAACAAATGTAAGTTTTTTTCTTTAACTCCTCCAGGGATAATGGCTTGGCACCCTTAGATTGGAGAAGACGTCCAATCAACGAATTGCGGAATTCTGTGGTACGTTGCTGGTAGATGTTTTCGTCAATCGTCACGGAAAAAAGTTACCTTTTTTTCACCGGATGTGAATCGACTCTTGGCGCAAGAGTTTGAGCAAAAGTGTTTTTAATCCCATGCATGGGAGTTTGATGCTGCATCTGGCTGCGATCGATGGGGTTGTTGGAATCTGAATCGAGTGCCTTATTCTCAGCATTCGAATTGCCATTCTTAGAATTAGGGTTTATGAAAGGCTGATAAACCCTAGCATGCTCGTTCTACTTGAGGTTTTGGAAAATCCTAGTGTTAACCCTAGTTTGCGTTAAGCCCACATCTGAATTACCCTCAGATCGCAAGTTTGTTGAAGAAACAAAGTTCGTATGCGCATCAGACCGTGGATCTACTATCTTGGATGAAGACGGTAGGAAAATAGCCAAATCACGTTAAGGTTGCGAACCACCCACAACAGTCGACTTGATATTATATGATGGATCCATTGAATGAGAATAATTGCATGGCTGATCGAGTTCAGGAAACAAAATCGAATCTAAATCCATTGTTGACTACCTAAGATCGAACAAGAAAGAACTCGATCGAAAGGAGCATCGTCGAGACACCTTTCTCTCGTGCCATTCTGAAACCCTAATTATTTTGTCGTCTAGAGTGTTTGACATAATTAAAAATTGAAAAATTTAATTGAAAACTATGACTACTATTTAATTAATTTAAGAAGTATATGAAAAATAAAATACTATTAATCAATTATTATACATAAATACTTTACACGAGTATCACGTGATCAAACGCAATAACAAGATCTCAAATCCAAATAATCATTATATGGCTTGTGACTCTGCCATGTGGTGGACCCTAAAAATGATGAAAATATCTGAGATATGGATGCGTATGCGTCTCTAATTATATATATATATATATATATATATATATATATATTATATTAGTAGGTGGAAGTGGAACTTTTGAGTATACGATTGGCCTTTCTTGAAATAAATTAAACACAACCAATATAATCGATTGAACTGGGAATGCCGAAAAAGGAAAAAGAAAATATTGATTTCCTCTGCTCAGTTGGAGTGCAGACAACAGAGCAGAAATGAAGAAGAAAACTAAATTGACATGCATTATTGTCTCAAATTGCATAATGTTGCTACTATCAGCAATTTCTGCAGCCAAACCCTCCATTAGAGAACAAGTTGAGATCAAAAGGTCGGATTTTCCACAAGGGTTTCTCTTTGGGGCTGCCACTTCTGCATATCAAGTGTGTGTTCTTCTCATTGTTTCTAAACTTTCACAACCTTTTTTTTTTCAATAATTTTTTCTTGGAAAAACATTATCTTCATCTTTTGTTTAGATCGAAGGGGCATTTCTTGAAGATGGTAAGAGTCTAAGCAACTGGGACGTTTTCTGCCGGATTAAAGGTAATAAAGTGGGTGCGATCGGCTATCCTTTCGTTTTGGGATTTTTTTTTTTGCCAGAAAATAGTGATGAATTTTATTTTTTTGAAAGAAAAAAGAATGGATTTTGATATTGGGTATGAGATGAAAAGTTAGCGATAAAAGTTTTTATTTGTACACATCTTGGGAGGAGAAGGTGAAATGAATCAAACTTCAGACCTCTAGTCTGGGCTTTAACGTCTTAATTATTCGACCACAATTTAATTCCCAATATAGTGATGAAAATAATAAAATAGTGATTGATAGTTAAAAATGCGTGAGTGTGTGAATTGTAGAATTTTTTTCAGAAATGTGTAATAATATGAAGGAATGACGGTCTTTTTGAAAAACTGAGTAAAAGTGATTGGTGGATGGTGGGAGAAAAATGGGAAACTGTGTAAATAATGTATTTTCTAAAAAGTTTCATAAGCAATCACATTTTGTGTGAAGAATTTGCCTAGCGAAACGAAATTAGATTTTTTTGATATCTAATCTTAAGTTCTTATATACTGTTTCCTATTTTTTTTTTTTTGGGTTGCCTTTGATATGCTATATATTGTCAGGTAGCATAGCTGATGGGAGAAATGGTGATATAGCTGAAGATCATTACCATCGTTACATGGTATTAAACCCTGCATGATGGCTGCATCATATATTTTAGGGTTAATTACAAAAAGTACCATTCAAGTTTGACCTAATTACAAAAAAACCTAGCTAACTTTCAAAATTACAAAAATACCTTGAGGTTTGATTTTGTCTACATTTAACCCCTTCATAAGCAAATGAATATTTCAAAACCTCCCCTCATATTTATAAGAATATAACAGTTTACCCCTTAATTTTAACACAGAATCAAACCTCGTGGGTATTATTTGTAATTTTGAATGCTAACTGGTTTTTTTTGTAATTAGGTCAAACCTCAGGGGTACTTTTCGTAATTATCCCTATATTTTATTGAAGATTGTTTTTAGAGTGTAAGAAAAAGACTGATAGTTCTTTACTTTTGTTGTTTTTAACTAATGAATCACAGGAAGATATTGAGATAATGCATTCTCTCGGATTGACTGCCTACCGCTTCTCGATTTCATGGAGTAGAGTTCTTCCTAGTATGTACTTTCAAATCTTCGATTTGAAGTTCACATTTTATTTTTCTTAGATTTTAATTTATTTTTCTCTGATTATGGAACATAGGAGGAAGCTTTGGTGGGGTTAACCAAAATGGTATCACCTTCTATAACAAAATTATAAACAACCTCCTACTTAGAGGTACTATGCAAATTAAGTGGTGACCTCAATAATTCAAGGCTTTATTCGATCCTCGATTCAAAATTACTAGTTTGTTTGAGTTGATATGGGATAAGGTTCGATACAGGTATTCAGCCTTTTGTGACAATTTATCATAATGAACATCCTCAAGAACTTGAAGACAGATTTGGGGGCTGGCTCAGTCCTCTAATGCAGTAAGTAAATGTCCGGTTTTTGTTATCATTTGGGGTACTTTTCATAATCACAATACCCCATTGACATTAGAAAAACGGGTGTTTGTAACATTTTAAGGGTTCCTTTTTGTAAGTTTGAATGATAATTGGAGTTTTTTGTAATTAGGCTAAACCTCTGGGTAATTGTCGTTTAATCTTATGAAGTTAACATTTGGTAGCCATACATCTTGTTTAACAGGGGATTTTCTGCAAATAATGTTGATTATTTGAATGATTTCATACAAGGAATTTTGTCGTTAAGCTGCTTAATAAATGGTACGTGTATTGTTTAACAGGGAAGAATTTGTTCATTTTGCTGAAACATGTTTCGAAAAGTTTGGTGATCGAGTTAAGTATTGGATTACGATCAACGAGCCCAACTTATTTTCAGAAATGGCCTATGAAAGTGCAATATTCCCACCTGCCCGTTGTTCGCCTCCTTTTGGTGAATGTGCCGGTGGTAATTCAGATGTTGAGCCTTTGCTTGCAGCGCACAACATGTTGTTGGCGCATGGAAAAGCTGCTAAAATATATCGTGAGCGGTTTAAGGCAAGTACGAGTAATCAATAACGTTAAACTCATGATACAACGAATTTCAATTCCTTAAATTCATCTTATATGGAGTCATTTGAAACCATTATGCTAAATACGCTCTTCAAATCAAAATCCTTCAATCGAAATCAAACTTTAATTTTTTTCGTTTACTTACGTACAAAGTGGTCTTGATGCAGTCCAAAGTGGATGGTATGTTGGGCATCGCTGTGCATGCATTCATGTACAAACCACTAACAGATGACAAGAATGATGTTGAAGCTGCAAATAGAGCCTTAGCTTTCAATGTTGCTTGGTAAGTGTTAAGAGTAAATTGCAATTTAGTCCTGTAACTATAGGTGTGTGACAAAATTGGTCTTTTTTAATTTAGTCACGTTAGTTTCTATGATGCTTTATTTTCATTGAAAAGGACGTTGGATCCACTTGTATTTGGGGATTATCCTCCGGAAATGAAGCGTTATCACGGAAGCGAATTACGAAAGTTTTCTTCGGAGGAAAGTGAGCTTTTAAGAGAGAGCATAGATTTTATCGGGATAAACCATTACAGCGCGCTCTATGCAAAGGATTGTTTTAATTCTAGCTGCACCCAAGGTAGTGACCACGCAATCCGAGGTTTTGTGCAAACTGCTGGAGACCGGAATGGTGTTCTCATTGGGGAACCAGTATGAAATCATGATAACTTGTTACAAACATTTTTAATTTCCATGTGTTAAAAAGTCTAATATTCCTTTTGGAACAATCTTATTCATTCATTCCTCTTGCAGACAGGAATTTCTAGTTTTTTTGTGGTTCCGAGAGGCATGGAAGATATTGTTCGCTATATTGAGGAGAGATACCATAACAAGCCAATGTTTGTCACCGAAAATGGTAAATTGGTGCATTCAGTCATCTTTCTCTACACAATTATGTTCGCCTTTTGTGTGCGTATTGTTATACTAGTTAAATAGGCAAAAGTACAAAATTAGTCCTGCAATCGCAAAGGTCCTGTAAAATACTCAAGTAAAATAGTCCTATAACTATGTACAATTTTGCAAAATAGTCCTGCAAATTACACAATTTGCAAAATAGTCCTCTAAGTGGCACTTGAATATCAATTTTGGTCTTAATTTCACCAGAAATTGAGAATTATATGTGTCGCTCACGTGATCGAAATCCGATGAAATTTTAAAACTGGCACTGAAATTAGAGCTAAAATTGAGACTCAAGTATAAGTTACAAGGCTATTTTGAAAACTGTGCAATTTGTAGGACTATTTCGCAAAATTGTACATAGTTACGTGACTATTTTGCAATTCGAGCATTTTACAGACTTTTTTGCGACTGCTTTTTAGTTACAGGACTAATTTTGCAATTTTGCAAGTTAAATATTAAATGACTCACATCTCCCTGTGTGTCTGGTTAGAAGTTCATCTGAATTCAATTCCAGGTTATGCCTCACCGGTCGATGAAGATGACAACGGCGAGATTAAAGATGTGAAGAGAATTCATTATCATCAGTCATATCTCGCTTATCTTGCTCAAGCTATAAGGTATTGAGGTTTTATGAAGTGATTAATTAAACTTCATTATCATCCTATGTTCCAATCTAGTGGTCTTATATATATATTTTGATACACCGTCACCATCATCATAAATTCGTACACACGTTACGCGCAGTGATTGCATCTTAATCGTTGATGAAAATTTGCAGGAACGGGGCTGATGTGCGTGGCTACTTGATATGGAGCTTGATGGATAATTTTGAATGGTCGAATGGATACGCCATCAAATTTGGAATTTATCGTATCGATCATCCAACATTAAACAGGATTCCGAAACTGTCAGCTGTTTGGTATAGAGATTTCTTAAGCAATTCCAGTCTTGTTGATGCAGATTTGTTTAGTACAATTTCATCTAATTAAACACAAAGATGTATCAAGGATTCAATCTGAATGATGAAAAGTACAGTATGTATGTATCAGGGTTTATTACAATTTACAGCCTACTGTTTTTCAAGAATTGTTTGTCATAAATTTTGAGTTTTGTTCAGCTTACCTTCAATTATGTGTTCGCAAAATTGCAAAATTGGTCCTATAACTATAAGCGGTTTGCAATTTCGGTCCTGTAACTATTGAATTTGCAAAATTAGTCCTGTAAGTTTGAAGTTTTTGCACAATTGGTCCTATATGTTTTATACCTAAGATTTCCTTGGTCGCTGTAAGTTTCAAGTTGTTGCAAAATTGGTCCCTGGGGTTATTTCATATTTTCAAAATACCAAGAATACCCTTATGCACATAATTGGCTTATTTGACTAATTGTTTTGCCTAAAATGATATCGAGAACCCAGGTTTATTAAGAACTTTAAGTTATAATTATTATTTTATATAATTAACAATTGGTGAGGAAAATTTTCTCCGAAAAAATGGATCCGGATGAGTGTTCAAGATGTATACCCTACGAAAATATCGTCAAATTTTGACGATGTATGCACAAGAACACCAGGACAAGATAACATATTGGAATAATCAATATGTTGAAAAAGAACTCGCGAGGAGCCGATAGAAACCTTGAGACAATGCGAAAAAAGCAAAGATATTATCCGGGTATCACTTCCGCCCAGAGTACCGCGGCCCCGCCCCATCCCGCCTAAAATTTTTAGTTGTAAAATATATTTTAATATATATTTTGCATATATAATAAATAGAGACAAAAACACTAAACCCCTAAACTATGCGGTTTTTACGCTTTACCATATGAACTAATTTTCTTTACATTTTACCCTACAAACTACATAAGTTTTGCACTTTACCCTACAACAGCCATCGCCGGTGGAATATTCTCCGAATATTCCGGCACATGGAGGGCAAAATTGTCTTTTTCTAAAATTCAAACATAAGTTATTGCACTTTACCATATGAACTCCATTAAGAATTTCACTTTGCCATCGAAACTTTGCGCAATTTTCACTTTGCCATATCAGATTTTTAAAAAAAATAAAAAATTGTGTGCATATATTTATTTATTCTATTTAATACATAAAAATAACAAAAAATAAGTTTAATCAATATAGTGAACTAAATCAAAACAAAAATTTAAGTATATACTGAATTTATTTTTATATTATTATGTATATATATATTCATGTATATTACTTATTTTGTATGATTATGTATTGTTTACGTACTAAACTAGAGAAACAATAAATAAATATAATAATTATGATTACAATATTTATTTCTCAATTATTATTTTTTTTTTGTAATATTTTAATTTACCGAAATATTGAACCGTTAAGCTGAACTCATTATTTTGGTATAATATTCAGTAAAATGATTCGTACTAAATTTGTGGTCCAGTTATGATTTTTATTCGCTCACCAAATACCTATTGAAATTAAGCGTTACTCGTTAGAATATGATATCAATGTAGTATGGTAAATCAACCAAAGTTGTTTCACGAGGAAAGTTTTATCGGTCATGTAATTATGTGAATTTATGAAAAATAGAAATAATTCCTAAACACAATAATAGAGTTTTGAATATGCATCGAAGAATTGAACTAAGAATTAAAAGTAGATATCTAAAGCAACATCACAGTAGAAAGTTGTGATAAAATCAATATCAAAAATGTCTAAACCATAACATAATTCAAAGATGTATAAACCATGCAAAATAAATCAATATCGATGATGTATAAACCTGCTTAAATCCTAAATCGTAAACCCTAAAATTATATCATTGATAATATACTTTATTGAGATAAATTTTTATAAAATTTATTTCTAATGAATAAAAGTATGAAAAAGATACATACACGTACACACATACATAGTTTTTTATAAATTTCTTTTAAATTGATATTGCAAAGTGAAACCGTGTAAAGTTCATATGGTAAAGTGAAATTCTTAACAAAGTTCGTATGGGAAAGTGTAACAATTTCTATTTGAATTTAGGTAAAGACGATTTTGCCCTCACATGGAGGGTTGGTACCGGAATATTCCAAGAATATTCCAACGACGATGGCCGGTATAGGGCAAAGTGCAAAACTTGTATAGTTTGTATGGTAAACTGTTAAAAAAATTAGTTCGTATGGTAAAGTGCAAAAAATCGTATAGTTTGGGGGTTTAGTGTTTTTTCCTCTAATAAATATTATAATATAATTTTTATGTATTCTTATATTATTTATAAACTAGCGATCCACCCGTGCGATGCACGGATTATATATTAAATAAAAGTAATTTAAGTATTTTAGTTTTTTAGTAGATTATAATAACATGCTATTGAAAAGTAATATTAATTATAATCAGTAACTATAATTAAAAAAACAATCTTACAATTGCCTGAGAAAATATCAAAAGAATTTAATATGGTATTGATGTTAGGAAGAATTTCTTTCTAATATTTTCTTATACAATAAATAAATGACCATAGATATATATGTGAATGTAAATGACAAAAATCGCGGCAAATGACAATGTTCTGAAATTCGTAATAATTGTGTTGCCTGCAAAAAATATAAATTAACATTATTTTGGGATATAATTACAAATACATAGCAAAAATTAATATCCAAAAATTAAAGTATTGGACAAAATTATCACACCATTTGTTATATCCGACAAAGGATAATTTGTTGAAGGAAGTAACATGCTATTTCATAGAAGAATCAACATTAAACTGTCCACATGAACGACATTTGAGATGATAATTTACTGGGAAAATTGTATATAAATGAAAAAATTATAAAAATATATACTTAAAACTGAATTCAAATTTTTTTAATAACGACATAACTTTGGAAGACCAATCATATTGCATACTAAAAAATGAATGCCCAAATACTGAAATGGAAAATAAAGCCCATTACAATTTTTAAGGTACAAACATTCACACAACCCAAATGCAATTGACCCAAAAAAATAAGAAAATAAACCGACTCACACGCACACTCAGCAAACGAAAAAAAAAACAGAAAATACAACCCTAAAAACCCAAACAAAACCCGAAACATCATTTTCATTTCTTCTCGTCCTTTTCCGCCGCTCCTCTGGTTTTCAGCTATTCTTCTAAAATTCCAAAAAACTTAAACCACACACAAACACACACATTCCTTGCTCAATTCTTGAGAGATGCTTCGTTTAGCCTGCATAAACAGAGATGATGTGGAATTATTTGTCTGAATAATCTTGATTTTTATTTTTCTTTATATTGTTTTCTTTTTATAAATCATCGGGAAATATAGATCATTTCTTTGCCTCCAATTAAACACGGAGTTGAGTTTCTTCCGATAGATCATAGATGTCTTCTTCGGTAATGGTTATTTTCGTTTTTATTTTTCATTTAAATTATCGATTATGTTTGTAGAACCCAAATCCATAATTTTTAAATGTATAATCTGGATCTATTGACCATATTAGGGTTTTTTCACAACATAAATTCATTTTTCATGATAGATTTTACTATTTTTTTCCGATGGGTGTATAATCGGATCTGTATAAACAAAAATTACAGATCTGTATTTTTCTAATATAAAATTTTCAATTTGTTCATTTTCATTTTTTTTGGTTAAATAAGATTTATTAAAAAACCTCTTCCAAAAATATGATGTTTGAGTTTACAACACAAAAAAGATTTAGATGTAAAACTTTTTCCATCTGCTACGATTTTCTGTTCATTAATTGAGTTTTTTCAGTGACAAAAATAAAAATATATGGACTTTCGGATTTATAGAAAGAAAAAAATTCAGATCTATATTATTCTAATATATAATATAGATTTCGTTTTTATAATTGTCTCTGTTTTTATTTAATAGATTGAATTAGAAACATTAAAATATGGTTTGTGACCTAAAAGATTTAAATTGTATATTTTTACGTAAATAAATAGCATGCAATAGATTTTATGTTGCTTTAACAATATATATATATATAATAGATTTGATTAATTAGGAATACATTTATGTATCTGGATTTGCATTTTTATTATGCTACTACAGTAGCAATATATATTTTTCATAAAAAAATATCTATAAATTAACAGTTTAATTTATAATGCGTGAACATACCTCCATATCATTGCCAAACAGAACATATCTGAGTCATATCCAAAAAATTTCCAAAAGATGGAACATTGTGGACACAGACCAATCTCAGTTTCATTTCTAGGACTGTACAAAGTAGCCATGGAGCAGGTTTCACGATTTTTAATTTGATCATTTGGTGCAGAAAATATGTTTTTATTTAGAGTGCAGCGAGCTGGAATGAGTTTTGGAATTGGGTTGAATGTTTTTGCTATTTATAATGGCAATTGCATCACATTCTAAATCTTGTAATCTGCAGGAATTATTTATGAGTTGCAGCTATTTATTGTCAGGTTTTTATTATCAAATGCATCTATTTATGTTCTCAATGCAGAATTTTTGTTTCTGCTGCACATTCAAAATTTTAATTCTCTTCTCAAAAAAAAATTTGAATTCTGCCTTTTAATCATGTAACAACCTCTGCAATTATGATTATTATTAAAAAAATATTTAAAGAATTTATTTATATACAATATTAAAAAATAATATAAACACATTCTTTTTTATTCTTTCGATGAGAATTGATTAATTACGACGGGCTTTGTTTTAATACATGAAGAAAATAATACTTATAGTTCATTGCAAATTCCCAGGCGCCAGCATTATTTAATCAGTATTTTGCAATGCTCGAGATTTTTCCATTTTTGGCTGCAGAATTTTTGGCGGGAAGTTTCCATTTTTGGAGACTATCCTGCTTTTATATATTATATAAATTGATAATAATAAATTTTGTAAATAATATTTTATAAATATATATTTTTCATTTTTTAATTTAATTTAATTTAAAAACGGGGTAGAACGGGTCGATCCGCCTCGCCCGTTCTAGGCACGTGGTGGGTTTGGGTCCCCAACCCGACCCGACCCGCTCCATTGCCATCACTATAAAATTGCTAAATTTAGAAAGATAATGGATCAAAAATCTTTATTTAGCTAGAAGGTCAAAATTGTCCCTGACCAAAACTAACTTTTAAAGATAAATGACTAAAATTACGCAACTATTCCAATGTTATATGACTAAAATTGCAATTTTCCTTATGTGTTCAATGAGATTATGATTCAATCTCCCATCTTTTACCACTTATAGGCTGAAGAAACTTTCTGTGTTTCCAAAAATTCCAAGCAGACACATTTTTGCATGCTGCTACTTATCATTAGATTGATGAACTCCTTATTTTTTCTATATTTAGTTTAATAATTTATTGACTATCAAACAAAAATTGGGCAGTAACATGTCAAGAAAAATGCTGGGTTGGTTATTTTCCGGGTAAAGGTGATTTTCAGTTGAATGTGACAGTTGACATATGTTTTTTTATTTGTGGAAATTAGAAACTAGAAACTACCAAGGAAAACAAGGGGTCAAAAGGCTGGAGTGAATAAATGTCAGAAATATGCATTTCAGTAAAGAAACTTTTTAGAATTATAAGTTGTACCAAAAAAATTATGCGACGCGTTGTGAAAAAATAAAATTTGAGGGATGTAATTGTAAAATATTTGATGACGTCGGCAATTTCTTTAGGTCAACTAACTTTTAGGGTAAAATGCAAGACGAAATCAAACCTTAAAAGGGTTTTTGTACTTTTGAAATATTTCTGGATTTATCTTTTTTTTTCCGTAATTACCCCAAATCTTATTATTTTTTAATTATCCCTATATTTTATTGGGACAAAATGATGATGGGTTGAAGACCAAAAATTGGGGTTATTTTAATGTTTGTGGCATTTGCCACATACTTTTGTATTTGTAGGGTGGGTTGGTAAAAAAATAAGTGTAGGTGCCTTTATGTAGGCGCCTTTATGAGAGGCGCTCTTTGATTCAACTGTTTAAAATCTACAACATATAATTAAAAGAAACAAGGAAATTGCATATTAAAATAATGGAATAAGATACGACAAGCCATTACAACATAAGTCGCGAATAACCTAGACGTGCAAAGCCGGGGCGTATTCTTGCCCTTCAAAGCCCCCCTTTTGAAAACTTTATTATTTATATATATATATATATATATATTTTTTTTTTATTTTAAAATATTTATTTTTAGTACTAAATAATTATTTTTTATTGAGTTAGCCCCTCCAAAATTATTTAGCCCCCAAAGATACGGGTCTAGCTCGCCCTGACGCAAACAACCGAATCGATGACGGATGAGATCTTTTATTCCAAAAGCGTGTTTTATCTCCTATTTTCCCGCACGGATGATTGACACGTGTAAAGAACTTATCATTTTAAGTTGAAGCATAAATCAAACATAAATTATGGGTTTTAAATATGGTAAATTCTTTACACGTGTCAATCATCCGTCTTGTGGAACATAATATATATGAAACACACTTCGGAATAGAAGATTCCATCACTCCGACTATTTGCGTACTTATGTTGTAATGACATGTCGTATCTTATTCCAAAGATTTTAATATGTATTCCTTGTTTTTTTTAATTATGTGTTGTAGATTTTATTATGTAACCGTGTTTTGATTCAAGAATATCCTAAAATTATATTTTTATATTAAAAATTAAATTTTGAATGTTTTTAAAAAATATTCGAGTTGTATCGCCAAAAGCCCCGGGGCCTACGTGTCGAGGCGGAAAAAAAAAAAACGATTGAGTCAAGTTGAAAGCGCATAGTAGACGCCCACACTTATTTTTTTTAAAAACCCCCACCCACCCTGCTCCATCAAATTGCTCCTCGGTGTAATATCTCGTATTTTTCGATTATTATTATATGAATTATAATTTTATTAATCGAAAAATATAATTTAATTAGCCACATTTAATAGAATTTGATTATGAATTTAGAATGACTCAAACTTAATTAAAAAAATATGAAAGGTGAAGGATTATAATTTTAATGTAAGAACTTAATTCTTAATCATAAATTCAGAATTCAATTCTATAAATTGAAAATTTTTCTTTACAAACTTCACCTCATTTCTCTAAAATCGATTCAAGAATCGAGAATCAAGAGGATTAGAATAATCGTTTTAGTTACTACGCGGATTAACAAAAATCGGTTGAGGTGGGGATATTTCTATTCAAGTATTGTTTGTCATTATTAAATATTGCATATATGTGTTTTTCGTTTATGTACAACGTGGAAAGAAGAAATCATGTTAGTCGGGGGCCGTAAATAGGTCTAGGATCAAAAGAATCCTCGGGGTAGCCCGATCTATAAAGTAATCGCCAATCGTGAGGAAAATTATAGAGGAAAAATTACATGTTGAATATTTACGATTACACCTATTGATGTATTTAATTATGACAAACGTGTCCCCATGGAGCGAGTTGAAAGCTCACCCATTTTTATTAAAACTTTTCGGGTTGAGGAGCCCGGCGAGGATTGGAGGCGGTGGATGAAAAGTCAACGATTTTTATTTAATTTGAATTTTTAGGAACCCTTATTTGTTAATTAATTTGAGTACTTACTTTGTTAATAGTTAGTATTTTAATTTTTTAGAATAAATGTTTTGGTTTGAATTAAAATACTTTTGTTTATTTGGAAATTCTTTTTGAATTATAGGCAATGTTTTATAAAATATGTTCTTTTATAATTCTTTTATTGAATTACTTGTATTTTTGAAATCGGGTCGTTACACGGGGCATATGCGAAATGAAGATTTGGTGGGAACTCATCTTGAATAGAATCCGTGTGGGTTCGATTCGGGAGAGATCGTTATTAGTAGATTGGGGTGTCGAACATAATTGTTCTCTTTACCAGGAGGATCTGGTTGTGCGTCGGAGACCTGTCGCTGAACATCGGCCAGGTGCGTGCACATCCATGGTTTACCTTGGCGGCGGCAAATGAGGAGTCGGAGGGCATTGCGTCGCCCTCGTAGTTAGGCGTAAGCGTGGAAGTTGAGTTATTAAAAAAAAAAAAGTACGTAGCAAATGCCCCATACAGTAAAATAACCCCAAAAATTGCCCATGAAGATGAATAAAGATAGAAGGAAAAATTAAATGAAAGGGATTGAAATTGGGTGGTGCGTTGTGAGATTGCCAGAATCTGTCAGATTATGGGCAAACCCACCAAACGAAACTATCATCTTACATATATCAAGTAAATTTTTATTCATATTCAATTAATACTTACAAATAAATTTTAAATAAGTTTTAGATTTAAAATTATTACTCCCTCCTATTCACATAAGTGTCTTTTTGATACATACAAAATTATTCAAAAGAATGTCCTTTTGATGTCTTCAAGACTAATGAGAATTTGTTTTTCAAAATTACCCTTATACTTATTAACAATACCTAATTTTTGTTTCTTTCAAAGCAACATTTATGATTAATTAAGGGTATATTTGGATTTTAATACATTTCTTAATATGTGTGTTTTTTACTAAAAAGACACTTATTGTGAATAGGAGGGAGTATTAATATTTGTTGGATCGAGTGATTTCCAAGTGTTAATGCATAATAAAAGGGGATGTGATCTCCTATTCCATTTTTTTATTCCACTCTATTTCATTGCATTGGATGAAATACACGCGTGTGCAAGATGATGTCACATGATGTCACAAATGTACGCGTGTCTTTCATCCAACATATGGAATAGGGAGTGGAATAGTGAAAATGTGGAATAGGAGATCTCAACCCTAATAAAAGTATGTGTACGTCAAAACTATGAGTATTATGTAATAAAGTCATAACATATATTTAAAAAAATTATAAATAAGTAGAATACACGAGTATCACATGGTCGAACGAATTGATTAGATCTCAAATCCAAGTTATATCATTGTATGGCCATGTCACAATTTTCAATATTGTGGGCCCTATATATGATTTATGAAAATCTTTAAGTTGTGGATTCGTATCTACTTTAATATATAAAGTATATGTAACAGGTGAAGTGTATGATTGACTTTCTTGAAATAATAATTAACAACATTAATGATTAGCCCTGTTTATCTGTAATTTAACACTGAAAATCTTATAATACTGAGTATAAAATATAGTTCATAATATATATAATAATTAACATATTATAATGGGAAATTCAAAAAAATTATAATGAAAATGATATTGTATTCTATTAACCAAGTTCAATTATACTTCTTAAAAAATCGGTTGGACTGGTCATTCTGACTTCGAGTAGTTCTGAAAAAAATTAAAACTCAAAATTTTAAACTTGATATTTTGTTGTATTTATTTAATTATTTGAATTTTGGGTTATGTTAAATTTCTCTAAATTAATTATATATATATTTTAAAATGTAATGCATAAGAATTAGATATATATAATCTAGTAAAGTATGATTATTTTTATTGATCACCAACACTAACAAATAGGAAAAAATTGGTAAATTACAATTTTAGTCCCACGTGATTGACAATAATAATCCTACAAAAATCACGATTTTACATAAAAGTTCCGTGACTTTCAATAAAAACTATGGATTATCAAACTTTCCAGTCATTCATTGCACTAAGTTAAAAAACTTGCCAACAAAAAATCCACATGTCCATATTTTTTTGTCAAGCCCATTAATGTAGTTTTGTTTATGTGAACATTCTTTTAAGTTAGTTGATACTTTGATGGTACATATACTTAGGGAGAGGAAAAATTAATTGGAGAATGTTCTCACGAGCAAATTTGATTTCCGCGTTAGAGGCGTATGAGATATTCTCATTCCAAAATTATGTTCCATCTTATATTTCATTTCATTGACGGATGATTGGCATGTGTATAAAAATTAACTATTAAAAATCCATAATTAAGTTTTGATAATAATGATTCAAAATTCATATGACATTTTTTTGTACATGTGTCAATCATTTGTTCAAAAATTGTGTTTCATCATATATTTCACACGCACGATGATTGATTGCATGTGTACAATTTTGGAACATAATATAAAAGGGTTAATTACAAAAAGTTCCTTGAGGTTTGACATAATTACAAAAAAACCCAACTGACTAAAATTACAAAAATGCCCTAATGTTTTATTTCGTCTAACATTTACCCCTTTTATAAGCAAAGAATATTTCAAAATCACCCTTATATTTATAAAAATATTTTAGTTTGTTTCTTAATTTTAACACTAAATCAGATCTTAGGAGTAGTTTTTGTAAATATAAAAGTTACCTGAATTTTTTTTTTTTTTTTTTTAATTAGGTCAAACCACGATGTACTTTTTGTATCCCTAATATAAAAATTGCATTTTACCCGTAAAAACCGTTTGCTCAGCTGTCTTGTATTTAAAATATTGATTTCCCACAAAAGTAAGAATATAAAATGCATATTGTGTAGTGGCCTCTTCAACTGGGAGGCCAGAAGACAGAACAGAGCAGAAATGAAGAATACCAAATTCAGGGGCATTATTGTCTCAAATTGTTTAGTTTTGCTACTATCAGCAATTTCTACAGTCAAATCCTCCATCAATGAAGAACAAGCTAACATCAAAAGATCGGATTTTGCAAATGGGTTTCTTTTTGGAGCTGCCACTTCTGCATATCAAGTATGTTTTTCTCTTAATTTGTTTTTTTTTTCACTTTCACCAATGTTTTTTCATGAAAAAAATGATATTTTCATCTTTTGTTTAGGTCGAAGGAGCATTTCTTGAAGATGGTAAGAGTCTAAGCAACTGGGACGTTTTCTGCCGGATTGATGGTAATAACATAATGGGATAATTACAAAAACTACCCCTGATGTATGGGGTAATTACAGAAAAACCCAGAAAAGTATTAAAATTACAAAAACCACCCTGAAGTTTGATTTTATCTTAATTTTAACGGGTTAACTGTAACATTTCTATAAATGTAAGAGGGCTTCTGAAAACACTTTTGTTATAAAGAGGAAAAATGTAAGACGGAATCAAACCTCAAGAGTTTTTTTATAATTCTGAAAATTGTCTGGGTTTTTTTTGTAACTACCCCAAAACTTAGGGGTGGTTTTTGCAATTATCCCTAAAACAAATTCATCTACAATACGACCACTGTCCTCTATTTTCTCTTTTTTTCTTTCTTGGTTTCCATTTGATGTGGATTTTGACTTTGATATGTTTTAAAATGCAGGTAGCATTGCAGATGGGACAAATGGTGATATAGCTGTAGATCATTACCATCGTTACATGGTATTAATCCTACATTGTTTTGTTTAAATCTTAAGATTGAAGTTGTTTTCAGAGGTTTGTTCTTTTTTGGGGGATAATTACAAAAACTCCCTGAGGTTCAGGCTAATTACAAAAAAACTACTAGAAATTTTTGAAAATTACGAAAAACCCCTTGAGGTTGCTCTGTTTTACATTTCCCCCTTTGTAAACAAAAACATTTCAAAAACTCCCCTGATACTTACACAAATATTAAAATTACCCCCTTAGACAAAAGCAAACATGAGGTTTTTTTTTTTTTTGTAGTTTTGAACATCTCCGGAATTTTTGTAATTAGTCCAAACCTCAGGGAGGTTTTTGTAATTATCCCCTTTTTTTTTGGCTAATGAATCACACTATCACAGGAAGATATTGAGATAATGCATTCACTTGGTTTGACTGCTTACCGCTTTTCGATTTCATGGAGCAGAGTTCTTCCTAGTATGTATTTTCAATTTTTTGATTTAAATTTTGCATTTGATTGTTTTTGACTTATAATTTTTTGACAATTATCTTTCTGATTTTGAGTACAGGAGGAAGATTTGGGGGTGTTAACCAAAATGGTATCACTTTCTATAACAAAATAATTGACAATCTCCTACTTAGAGGTACCATGCATTAATGTGGTGATTTTCTTAATCATTGATTGATTTTTAGATCCTGAAATTAGGATTTACTAGTTTGTTTCAGTTGATCATATGGGATAAGGTGTCCAATACAGGTATTGAGCCTTTTGTGACGATTTTCCATAATGATTATCCTCAAGAACTTGAAGACAGATTTGGGGGCTGGCTCAGTCCTCTAATGCAGTAAGTACATACATCTGAATACTAAATTACAGTGTTCGTGTTCTAAAAAGCGTTAGGCGCTAGTCGGTCGGAAGGATGGAGCCTACCTAGGCGGGGTTTGGCGGGGCTTAATCAGAAGAAAAACCTAGGCGGAGAAAGAGATTCTAGCGCATAGGGAGAAAGAGAGCCTAGCGCCTAGGCCGGGACTAATCGGGGCTAGGCAGGGATTTTTAAAATAGTGCCAAATTACAAAAAAACTCCAGTTATCTTTCAAAATTACAAGTACCTTGTTGAAGTTTGTATTTACCTAACAAATACCCCTTTGAGTCTTGGGGAAGCAATTTGCAAGATAAAAACAAATGTGAGGGGGCTATTGGTAATTTTAAAAGATAACTGGTTTTCTTTGTAATTAGGCTAAACCTTAGGGGTAGTTTTTGTAATTAACCCTTAATCTTATGAACTAACACTCAGTTGCCATAACATCTTGTTTAACAGGGACCTATTACCTGTGAATAATGTTGACTTCGAATGATTAGATACAAGGAATTTTGTCGTTAAACTGCTTGATGTATGGTGTATGTATCATGATTAACAGGGAAGAATTTGTTCATTTTGCTGAAACATGTTTCGAAAATTTTGGTGATCGAGTGAAGTATTGGATCACAATCAACGAACCAAACATATTTTCAGATATGGGGTATGAAAGGGCACAATACCCACCCGCTCGTTGTTCGCCTCCTTTTGGTAACTGTGCCATTGGTAATTCAGATGTTGAGCCTTTGATTGTGGTGCACAATATGTTGTTGGCACATGCCAAAGCTGCTAAATTATATCGCCAGCAGTTTAAGGCAAGTATCAGTGATCAACAAGCTAATTGGAAGAAAATATATAGTGTGGGTGTTTAAAAGTTTTAAGTTCTCTTGTATGTCTTACATACCAAGTGTGATTGTTGATGCAGTCCAAAGTGGATGGTGTATTGAGCATCTCTGTGCATGCATTCATGTACATACCACTGAGAGATGACAAGAATGATGAGGAGGCTGCAAATAGAGCCTTAGCTTTCAATGTTGCTTGGTAAGTGTTGAGCGTAAATTGCAATTTAGTCCTGTAACTATAGGTGTGTGATAAAATTGGTCTTTTTAATTTAGTCACGTTACTTTCTATGACGCTTTATTTTCATTGAAAAGGACGTTGGATCCACTCGTATTTGGGGATTACCCTCCGGAAATGAAGCGTTATCATGGAAGCGAATTACCAAAGTTTTCTTCGGAGGAAAGAGCGCTTTTAAGAGAGAGCATAGATTTTATTGGGATAAACCATTACGGCACGCTTTATGCAAAGGATTGTATACATTCCAGTTGCGTTTGCAATGATTCAAGCTGCACCCAAGGCAATGACCGTCCAATCAGAGGGTTTGTGCAAACTACTGGACAGCGCAATGGTGTTTCAATTGGTGAACCAGTATAATTTCTTACAAACAATTTTCCATTCTGATAATTGCAAAAACACCCCTGAAGTTTGGGCTAATTACAAAAAAAAACCCAGAAATATTTTAAAATTACAAAAAAAAAAAATCAGGTTTTATTATGTCTTAAAATTTAAGGGAGTAGTTATAATATTTTTATAAATGTCAGGGTTTTTTTTAAATGTTTTTTTTGCTTATGAAGAGGAAACTGTAAGACGGAATCGATTTTGAAATCTTCAAAAACATCTCGGTTTTTTGTAATTAGTCCGAACCTCAAGGGTGTTTTTGTAATTTTTACTTATCCATTTGTTAAAAGTCTAATATTGACAAAATCATGGAACATCTTTATTCATTCCTCTTGCAGACAGGAGTGGGTCGATTTTATGTGGTTCCCAAAGGCATGGAAGATATTGTCCTTTATATTAAGGAGAGATACCATAACAAGCCAATGATTGTCGCCGAAAATGGTAAATAGTTGTATTCAGTTCTGTTGATCAACTCAAGCATTACACTTATTACAGAGCTTCTAATGATCTGTAAAAAGTTCTCTTTCTCTACAGGGATAATTACCAACAAGAAAAAAAAAAAAAAAAAAAAAAGAGGTTTGATGAAATTATAGAAAAACGAAGACGTGTTTTAAAATTACATCAAATGAGGTTTGAGTACGTATTATATTTGGCCAGACTAGTTAGTTGACTAGATGTAATTTGCGGATGCCGTCAAATATTTTACAACCCCTCATTTTTTCTAAATATTACGAGTAGTCACAACTCTTTGTCTGTCTCTTTGTAATATTTCGAAAAGCTGATGTGTGTAATTGTAAATGTAAGACGAACAGTTTAGGCAATTTGTGTGTGTATCGATTTTTATTGTAAATGTCTGGCTACTTCTAAGGTCTTTTTTTTTTTTTTTTAGTTACTCCAATCCTAAGGTACTTTTTTTAATTATTCCTAATTTATATCCGCATTTTGTATGCATATCAACTTTTATTTCTTCATACTATTTTTTTTTCTCTCTCTATGTGTGGTGTAGAAGCTGATCTGAGTTAAATTCCAGGTTATTCATCACTGGTCAATGAAGATGACAACAACCAGATTAATGATGTGAAGAGAATTCATTATCATCAGTCATATCTTGCTTATCTTGCTCAAGCTATTAGGTAATTAAGTTTTTTAATTATTAACAGTTGCAATTGTCAACAATCTGCAGTACGTTTGCATTGCAAGATCATAAATTTTGTTAGATTTTTTTTTAAAAAAGGGATAACTACATAACCCCTCGAGGTTCGGGCTAATTAAAAAAAAAAAAAAAAACCACAGATTTTAAGAAGTTACAAAAAAAACCTTTAGGTTTGATGTGTCTTACATTTCCCCCCTTCATATACAAAAAGCATTTCAAAAGCTCCTTTACATTTATCAAAATATTACATTTACCCCCTTAAATTTAAAACACAATCAAACCTGAAGGAGCTTTTTGTAATTTTTAAAAATCTCTTGGTTTTTTTGTAATTAGGCCAAACCTTAGGGGGCTTTTTTTAATTATCCCCAAAAAAAAACAGCCACAGGGGTTCCAAAACCTCACTCTGTCTGCTAAATTTCCCTTTTCAGGAAAACAGAATTTTTACAAAATTCTATCTCCAATATTTGAGCAGGTTCGCTAGGAAATAGTTAGTCGTCAAATTTCTGTACAAGAACAATTTGATTGACGGAACTAGGTGTTAGATCCCTGAGTCTTTCATATCCTTTGAGATATATCTCCCTCTAACCACTTTGCCCAACTTATTAAAAAGACGTTCTGACGTTCTGAGTTATGGAACTATTGAATTATAGAAAGCATTTCAAAATCTAATGAGTTCACTTCTATAGTTTTATATCTGCTAAGTTACAGTGTCTGGATACACTAAACATCTAATTGGGTATATATATCCAATGTGCCGTTCAAGTGGTCTTAATACATATAAGATAAATTACAAAAACTACCCTAAGGTTTAAGCCTAATTATTACTAAAAAAATTATAGTTATCTTTCAAAATTACAATTACCCCTTGAGGATTGTATTTACAGAACAAATACCCCTTTTGAAGCTGTAATTTGAAATATAGAAACAAATATTAAGGGGCATTTGTAATTTTGAAAGATAATTAAGTTTTTTTGTAATTGACTAAAACTCAGGGGCAGTTTTTGTAATTTTTCCATATATATATTCTCATACACCATCATATCACAAACTCGTATGTAGACATCTTGATTGTTGATCAATATTTGCAGGAAGGGGGCTGATGTGCGTGGCTATTTTATATGGAGCTTGATGGATAATTTTGAATGGTCAAGTGGTTACGCCATCAAATTTGGAATTTATCATATCGATCCTCCAACATTAAACAGGATTCCGAAAATGTCAGCTGTTTGGTATAAAGATTTCTTGGGCAATTCCAGCCTTGTCGATACTACAATATTTTCAAATAAAAAGAAAGAAGCATTATCAGGGATTCAATCTGAATGATTTGAAGTACAGGATTGAGGGTGGAGCCAGAAATTGGAGTCACTAAAATGTCTTATATATGCATATTAATAAAACTTCTAATAGTATTCTTTTGGGATATTATTATTCTGCAAATAATGATTTTTTGATTTCTTGTTTTTCTACCTATCTACATTATGGTGTATATAATTTGTTATTTTAAGATTATTAAAAGCCAGCTTTTTTTCGAAATAGTTTTGTTAAATTTGTGTTTTATTCAATTGACGTACACTTAAATATATTCATGAGATTATGTTCCAACATGCCATTTTTTACTACTTACAGACTCGAGAAAATTTGTGTGTTTACAAAAATCCCAAGCAGCCCCTCCATTTTGGCATGCTAGCAAGAGGTCATTAGAAGATTGATGAACTCCTTGATTTAGTATCTTTTTTATTTTATAATTTATGGACAATCTAATCCAGCAGAATAAAATATCGACCAGTAATATACAATTGTTTAATATGTTGTTTACGCTCTAATCACGAAGATCTTTATACTAGAGGACTTCTTTCTTTTTTTTTTTTTTTTGAGAGAAATTGAAATAGCTTTATTACGTAAACGAACTATCGGCTATTACAATTTCATTAACCGACGGGAGCAACTTCACTCGTCCAACAAAAAGAAGAAGAAAAAAACTGAAAAATTAGCAAGTTTGTGAGCGAATATTAGCAATACGGCGAACATGCGAAATTTTATTTGCTCTCAACTCCTTAATCATGCTCTGAATGTCTTGAATCAGAAAACCTCGGTAGCTAAGATCCTCTTCACTGGCCATGACTGCTTGCACCGCCATCAAAGAGTCTGAGTAAATAAGAATTGGGTCTAGACCTGCCTCCTTAACTTTGATTAATCCATCCAAGAGTGTCGCAATTCCCCATCGAGCCGTTGTCAAAAGTATCCCATATAGTCCTAAACGCCAAGATTAAATTCCCCGCTGAATTTCGAACTATCCCCCCTGTAGCGTATTTCTTTTCGTTAAAGTTGCAGCATGCATCGACATCAAGGCGATCTGGCGGGCCATCCGGGGTTTTCTCCACTTCGATTCGGTTTCAACAGCAGGATTAGTACCATTTCTTTTGTCAATTTTTGAGTCGATCGAAAAGCCTTCAAAAAATCATTAACCCATCTTGAAGGTGCTAGCTTGGGATGATTATCATGAATGAAAGTTTGTTTTTCCTTCCAAACACCCCACGTATGACATGCAAAAGCTTCAAATTGGCCCTTATCTAATTTGCTTTTCATCCAACATCCTACAATAATAAAATCTCCTATCATGGCTGTTTCAAAAATTCCCAATACTCTGTTTCTTTCCACATATGGCGAACAACTGAGCAATAAAATAGGGAATGTGTAGTTGTATCATTGTTAAAGTGACATATATCACAACCCCCCTCCGCCGGAACATGACGTCTAATTAAATTAGCCTTAGAAGCTATCAAATTATGAGAAGCTTTCCACCAAAATATTTTGATTTTAGGAGGAATAGACAATGCCCATAGAAATTTCCACCATTTCTCCATTTGCGCCAAGAGCAATGCGCATTAGAGTCATAATAACCAACCGCCAACTTATATCCGGACGCACCGAGTAATTTTCTTTCTGTCAAATCTCCAAAAGCGACAATCCTCTCGAGCCACCGCTGGTAAAGACAACAAAAGAATTTCATTTGCAATATAATTTTGAAATTCCCCCTGAATTATCTGTTTCTCCCAACTTGCATTAATAATTAATCTATCCACTTTGGAGTCTTGAGGATTGATGAATGCCTTGGATCAATTTTATTATTTAAGGACAACACCCCCGATCTTTAAATATCCGAATATTCTTGCCGTTACCAACCCTCCATGAAATGCCTTGGCTAATTAATTCTCTGCTCCATAGCAATGAGTGCGGATGTAGGGCGGTTTTGTGCAGCCGCTACCCTCCATTATATCACAATGCCGTAATATCGGCTTTAAGAACTCGGGCCACCAAACTATCCGGATTACGAATGATTCTCCAAATTTGTTTGGCTAGAAGCGCTTTATTAAATTCTTGTAAATTCCGAATCCCATACCTCCCGATTCTTGCTCAAGACAAGTCGGTCCATTTCATCCAATGTAATTTTTTCCTCCCTCCTTCCATTCCCCACCGAAAATTTGCACAAGCCCCTTCAATCTCATTGCATATAGTTTGTGGGATACGAAAACAAGACATTGCGTACGTCGGGATAGCTTGTAGCACCGCTTTGATAAGAACTTCTTTACCACCCTCCGAGAACACCTTTCCTCCCCAGCCTGCTATTCTCTTCAAAATCCGATCTTTCAAGTAGCCAAATTGAAGCCTTTTGCTTTTGAGAGAAATAGTTGGCAGCCCAAGATACATGTCATGTCCTTGTACCACCGGGACTTTAAAGCTCTGCTTGAAAAAATCAACTACACTTGCATCTGTGTTCGGACTAAAAGTAATTGCAGATTTATCAAAGTTAATCAATTGGCCTGAAGCCCTTTCATATTGTATCAATAAACTCGCAATCCGCGTACACTCCTCCTCTGTAGCCCGACAAAAGATCAAGCTATCATCCGCAAAAAATAGGTGGGATAATGGGGGGCATCTCGGAGCAATACGGACACCATTAATCCACCTCGTTTCCAGGTTATGTTTGAACAAAGATGATAAACCATGTGCGCATATTACAAATAAATATGGCGAAATAGGATCACCTTGTCGTAAACCACGCTGCGGAGTTACCGAACCAACTACCTCCCCATTGAGGTTAAAAGAATACTTCACTGTTGTCACACATCTCATAATCAGCTCCACCCATTTATTTTCAAAACCCAGTCGCATCATTATTGCTTCAAGGAATTTCCATTCAACCCTGTCGTAGGCTTTACTCATATCTAGCTTCATCGCAGCATATCCCCTTTTACTAGCCCGATGGTTACGAATCCAGTGCATACATTCAAACCCCAAGATAACATTATCGGTAATAAGCCGGCCCGGAATAAATGCACTCTGAAATTCGTCTACCACTTCATGCAACATAAGCCTGAGTCTATTACTAATAGCCCGAGCAATAATTTTGTAAAATACATTGCACAAGCTAATAGGGCGAACTCCTTCACAAGAACCGGGTTATCCACATTGGGCACCATAGAATTATTCCACATAGATAGATCCCCATTATTATTTAAGATATCCAAGCAAGGCTTTTGTGAGATCACCCAACAATATGCCAATACTTTTGGAAAAATAGAGTGGAGAGGCCATCCGGTCCGGCGCCTTATCGAAACATATCAAATAATGCTTGCTTAATCTCCTTAGCTTCAAATGGCCTACATAACATGTTGTTAGTCTCGGCATTAACTTTCGGTTCAACACATTGTAATACCGGTGATATTTCACTATCCGGGGGGTTACGGGTGGTGAAAATATCCGTGAAGTAGTCCGAGATAATATCCCCATGGCCGATTCTTTGGTGCAAAAATCTCTCCGTTTAGAAGCGAGGCCCTTGATGGTGTTTTTCGAGCGTCTGTTTGAAGCTTGTGCATGAAAATAAGGAGTGTTTCTATCCCCATGTTTTAACCAATTATTCCGACTCCTTTGTTTCCAAAAGATCTCCTCTTGGGATGAGAGTTTTTCGATCTTACTCTCCAACTCTTTAATTTGCGTGTCGACTTTCTCCATTTGTCCGATTTTTAAGATTAAGCTTATCCCTATCCTTTTTAATGCATTGAGAAAGAGAATAAAACTTACTTTTTGACCAGATTTGCGGCTCATTCTTGCAACGTTCAATCTTAAGAATCAATGTAGTCAACTTCCTTCCCCACTCGGCTTTCAACAACCTCGGTGCGGTCGGATTCAATAGTCCAAAACTTCTCAAACTTGAATATGCTGCTCTTCTTGGAGTTAATTATTGCTTCATTGTTGCCGCACCTCCTCCAACCGATAGTCAAGGCCCTATGATCTCAAGAGTAGAATTCTAGAGAAGACATATTAGTTGTGGGGTATAGTAGTCTCCATTGAAGAGTACTTAAAATCATCTAGTTTTTCAAATATAATATCACCCCGGATCTTCTATGCACCCATGTAAACCAGTCCCCAACTCCATATATTTCTCTCAATTCGCACTCATCGATCACATTATTAAACTCATTGATTTGTGTTTCTTACGGTCTCATTCTCCCACCCCATTTCTCACTATGGCGACAAATCTCATTGAAGTCCCCACCCATCAACCAAGGGAGGTATTTTAGCTCATGTACGGAAGCTAACTTACGAATTAAATCCCATGAGTACTTACGTCGGCTCGCATCGGGGTCTCCATAGAATCCTGTAAATCTCCAATTCTTACCCCCCTCCTTTACTATGCAATCAATGTGGCCTGCAGAATATGATGAAATAGTCACAACCAGTGGTTTTTTCCAAAAAAGCATGAGTCCTCCCTTTTTTCCAATGCAATCTACAATGAATAAGCCCTCATATCCCAACCATTCTTTCCATCTACTGCATCTATGGGCTCTCATTCTTGTCTCACTCAAAAATAAGAGTTGTGGGTCTCTTTCGGCGATTAAACGCCTAAGTTCACGGAATGCCCGTTGGTTCCCAAGCCCCCGGGCATTCCAAATTACGCAACTCATGGCTCTTGGCGGGGTTGCGTCGCGATCCCCGCCAAGTCACAAGTTTCTTCGTCAAACATTTGTTCCTCCATCATGAAATTGACAAAGATCTATCATACAACTTTGTAAAGTGATACAAATTGAGAGTACCTTCAATTTTTTTTTTTCATTTGAGAGAGAAAGTTTTTAGGGTTTAGTTTTTCATTATTTGGAGAGATAGTGGGGGAATCTCCAAACTTGTGGTGATAGAAAGCTCGACAAAAGCCGAGAGGATGAAAAAATTAAGGACACGCGAGCATGGGATGTGTTTTGTAGAATAATCTGTAAAGCTATCAGGGCGATAGCAATCGGAATCCGAGAGGTTGAGGTAGTGAGCTCGGGGAAGAAGAAAGGAGACGGGGAAGGGGGTAGGACGTTATCGGAGCGGCGGCGGGTGATAAAACCCTAACAGGACCCTAACGGGACCGAGCTCGGACGGAGGACAAAACTCCTTACAGAGAGGAGAACTATTGATCTTTGAATTATTTACTAGAGGACTTCTTTCTATCATTTATTTAAGTTGTATTCTTCATAGTCAAGTTAGCTACACTACTTATATGTTGGGAAAATTCCATAGGGGCTCATATGAGTTTAGATAAATTTTAAAATAAAAAAAAAAATTCTCTTTGATGGTTAAAAGGAGTAAAAAAATAGTTAAAATAATTCCCTCTTCCTCCGTGCCATAATAGAAAAAGAACGAGAAAAGAGAGTGAAAAATGGTTATTCTTGTAACCATCAAGAAAAAAAAAAAAAAGGCAAGGAGAATTCTTTACAGCTGATTTTTCTTGTGACTTTTATTATTGTTCGTTAATGTTTAATATGGATCAAATAAGTATATTAAGCCACGTTAATTTATGTTCTACACTTGTGAGAATTAATGAGATTTCTAAGATTTTGGGAATAGAGAACTTGATGGATTTTACGAGGGAAACGAAAATCCGCTTTTATGTGGTATCATAGCCTTGTTTGAGAAACCACTAGCTTATGGTTTAAGTGGTATCGTCCACCCATATCTTTCAATTTTTTTGGAATTTATTTCCACCTCTCCAACCATTACTCCAAACTTATTAATAAAAATAGCCTTGTTTGAGAACTTATAATTTTTCAGTTAAAGTGTTGACTGTTGTGAATAGTTATGTTTTCTGCGTCAAATCATTCGAACTAATAAAAAAATTCCGATTGGGTCAAGTTATGCATTTGCATTTGGCTTGCACGTATATGTCTGTGAGTTCTAGAGTTGTCAAACGAATCAAGTGGGGCCATATCTGCATACCAATGTCGGCCCGCCGCAAAACGGAAATATTGGTGGCCAATAAGTGACCCGATCGCTATTTTTGAAACTCGGCCCGACCAAATTTATAAAAAATACCAAATAAAATGTCGGGCCAAGTAAGCCTGTTTTATTTGGACTTCCAAAAAGGCAAAAATGAAGCGCAATCCAAACTTTTACTTGGCCAATTGGGCCGGGCTCATTTTAATAGCTTTAATGAATTCTAGTGATAATTTACTCACAAGGTATTTTGATTGTCGTTGACGAGAAATTAGTTTACTAAAATTTTGCATGGTTCACCAAAGCATCACATAAATCTATAAGAGCAGATCTCTTATAAGACATATCAGACAAGACCACAAATTGTACTTTTTACACTAAAAGTATCACCCGTAACATTATACAATCGTCTTACACAATTTTTTGCCAATCTATAAAAGTAATATGAACACCGATATATTTCTCCAAAAATAGTATCTACAATACTATCATCCACTAACACGGTGGCTCATCATCATTAGTTTTTGTACTTATTTTTCTTTAAATGTTGATCATTTGTATAGAAACCCAAAAGAAAATTCCACGTCGAAACATCATTACTAGGCCAGTCAATTTCTTGGGAAGCTTCCGATAAGGGCAAAAGATTGTCCGGGCCGACCTAACCAGGCTTATGGCATTGGGCCGACCGAAAGGCCCATACTTTTTGGGCGATCTGTCGAGAATTAGGCATTGGGCCGACCTACGAGCCCATATAGGTGGGAGGTATATCATATCGAGCCGATCTGTGAAGGCCCAAGACACGAGCGTAAGGATGTTCATTGGGCCGACCTATGTAGGGGCCATTGTACTAAACCGACTGTCGAGCCCCTTGCACGCTAAAGCGACTGTTGTTGTCTGTTGTGCAGTTCGGCTCGGGATAGAATATGTATGAGGCCCCGAGGATGCCTTGAGAATTACAGGGCTTTATATCATACATTGGGCCGGTGTTTTGAAACAGTCGGAGTGGGTCTTACGGGCGTAAAATTAGGGTTTTTAGAAGATCCGATCCTAATCTAATGATGACTCGACACCAAATCATAACGGAATCCTGGATTTTACGGAAACCCTAATCCGAGCTAAGGTATAAAAGGCCCAAGCCCAGGTTCATTCCAACCTAATCTCATTTTTTACTATTACATTGCTTTTTTCTCTCTCTAGCCTTTGCTTCCTTCTCAAGATCTTGACTTAAGCATCGAGAGAGACGCAGCTGGAGCCCCCTCCCCCCCCTTGTGCGGGTTTCGCGGCGGATTGTGTCTTGGAAGGTGATCGGCGAGGAGAGGTAGTTTTTGGGAGCAACCAAGTGGAGAGGTAGTTTTTGGGAGCAACCAAGTGGAGAGGTAGTTTTGGGAGCAACCAAGTGGCGCCGTCTGTGTGGGAAACATTGAGCGAGACGTGAGATTCGAGTTTTGGCTATGGAGGATGTTAGGAGAAACTTGGAAGATGATCTCAACCGTGACGCCGGAGATACTCCGGCGTAGTCACGCAGAGATGTTCCACCTCCGCCCCCACCACCCCTGAACGCGCGAGGGCGGAGGGGCGAGAGACGGAGCGGAGCGGATGGGCGACGCCTATGTCTGGGGGGAGTATAGATTTGGGTCCAATGTTCTTTGAACAATTGGGTGGCTTCATCACTAGAGCTGTGGAACAAACGGTGGAAAGACGCTTGAGGGAGATGCTTCCACCATCGACTCCCCCGTGGTCCCCCCCTCCGGTGGTCCCTCCTCATGTGGTCCCTCCTCCGGTGGTCCCTCCTCATGTGGTCCCTCCGGAGTTGGGAGAGAGAGGTCGGCGGCCAGCTATGGCGGAAGAGGTACATTCATCAAGGGCGGAGCATGTGTCCACTGAGGACCAGGACTGGTCGGAACGGATGGATGACCTTCACCGTGAGGTGCGAGATATTCGACGGAGAGTGGCTGGAGTACCAGGAGCGGCTGCAGTACGGGTGAGGAGGGGAACACCCTTCTCGGAAGAGGTGATGGCAGACGAACTCCCGGCCTCATACCGAGCTCTGAGCTTCGAATATGATGGTACCCGCATCCGTGGGACCATCTTTGCCATTTTGAGAACGCCGCTTTACTTACTACGATTCACGGATGGCGTGATATGTAGAGTTTTTCCTACCACTTTGACGAAATCGGCTCAAAGAATGGTTTAGCCACTTGCCCCGCCTCCATTCGAATTTTGATGACTTCACTCGGCTTTCCTTAATCAGTTCACTAGTTGCCGTAAGTAAGTACCAAAAGGCGCCCCTGACTCTGTTTAGCATCAAACGAGAGGGGAAGGACTTGAGCTATATCCAGAGGTTTACAAAGCAAAGTTGGAGGTGCCGTCGGCCACCCAAAAATTTTGGCCAATGCCCTAGCTCGGGGCCCGAGGACGGGAGTTCTTTGAATCATTAGTGATAGAGCCTGCTAAGACATTTAACGAGTTGTTAGCTCGGGCGGAGAAATATATTAACCTGGAAAAGGCGAGAAAAATAAAGAGAGAGGAAGGAGAGAAGATAAGAGATAGAAGGGAGGATCGGGAAGATAAGGGACCTCGAAGAAGCCGAGGTCCGAGGCGATGGGAGGAAGGCCGAGGTTTGAGAAATACACACCTTTGGGCATCCCTCGGGCGAGGTGCTTGTAGCTATTGAGAGGCATCCCGACCGAGGTGGCCAAAGGCGCACGCAGAAGCACCAATAAAGCGAAGTGTAAGGAATTTTGTAGATTTCACAATGAGTATGGGCACACCACGATCGGTGCACACACCGAAGGATGAGATCGAGCGGCTCATTCAAAGGGCGGGTCACCTTAGGGAATTTGTGTACATCGACAAAAAGGAGAAAAAAGGGAGTACAAGAGGGATATCCTGGGATATCATCAACCTCGGCGGAGCCGCGTAGGGGAGGAAAGGGAGGAGCAACCTCCACCTCCACCCCCACCCTCGGCGAGAGGTCATCCGTGATGATTGTTGGGGGCCGGCGGAAGGAGATTCGAGACGAGCTCGGAAAAATTATGTGAGAGCGGCACGGACCGGGTGCGGGTGCAAGAATTAAAAAGTGGAACAATTCGGTCAAGAAGCCGAATATCCAATTCGGACCAGAGGATTGCAAGGGTATCGTGACACCTCACAGTGATGCTCTTGTGATCACAGCGACGATCTCTAATTATGATGTGCAGCGGGTATTTGTGGATACTGGGAGCTCAGCGGATATCCTATTCTATGATTGCTATAAGAAGATGGACCTCCGTGTCGGCTTGAGACGGTGGACATGGTGTTGGTCGGATTATTTGGAGGGATGATCCAACCAATAAGTATGATTACTTTGCCTGTCTCTTTGGGTAAGGAGCCTAATCGTAAAACTAGAATGATTCGATTTTTGATAGTCGATGCACCGTCCTCCTATAATGTCATGTTGGGTAGACCGGCACTAAATGCTTTCCAAGCAGTGGTGTCGGTATACCATCTAAAAATGAAGTTTCCTGTGGGAGATAAAGTAGGGGAGGTCGGTGGTGATCAGTATATGGCTAGAAAATTGTATGTAGAAAGTATTCAAGGAAGGGAGAAGGGGAGTGCTTTTGATGATGATAGAAACAAAGACAAGCTGATTAGGTTGGACGAGCCGGTGGAGCACGTCCAACCTAATGAGGAAATGATGATGGTCGAGCTGGTGCCAGGTGACCCTGATAAGGTCACCAAGGTCGGGAAGGAGTTGACTGATGAATTAAGGGATGAGCTGGTGGAGTTTCTAAGGAGTAATGTGGATGTATTTGCTTGGACAGCGGAAGACCTGGTGGGGATCGATCCAAGCATTGCTGAACATAGGCTTAATGTTAATCCATCATATAAGCCAAAAACAAAAGAAGAGGAACTTCGCCCTAAGAATGATGCTATAATTCGGGCGGAGGTGCAAAAGTTGTTGAAAGCAGGGCACATCAAAGAAATCCAGTTTCCAGAGTGGCTATCTAATGCAGTATTGGTTCCGAAAACGGAGGATGATTGGCGCATGTGTGTGGACTTTAGGGATTTGAATCGTGCTTGCCCTAAGGATTACTACCCATTACCCCGAATTGATCAGCTGGTGGATTCGACGTCGGGGTGTGAACTGCTTAGTATGATGGATGCATCACAAGGATATCATCGGATCAAAGCAGCGTGAGAAGACCCAAAAAGGGTGTGCTTCACCACCTCTTTTGGTACATTCTGCTATGTAGTAATGTTGTTCGGATTGAAGAATGCGGAGCCACATACTAGAGGTTGGTGGATAAGATGTTTGGGGAGCAGGCTCAAATAGAACATGGAGGTGTACGTGTACGATATGTTGGTCAAAAGTATAAAGGTTTGTGGATCATGTGCGTGACCTAGTAAACGTTCGACACTTTGAGGAAGTCTGAGAATGATGAACCCCAAGAAATGTGCCTTTGGGGTCAGTCGGGAAAGTTTCGGGATACATGGTAACGGAGAAAGGAATAGAGGCCAACCCGGAGAAGGTCGAGCCATCGGAGAGATGGCACCCTCGGGATGCCAAAGATGTGCAATGTTTAATAGGTCGGCTAAGCAACAGTGAATCGCTTTATTTCGCCTCGCGAGAGAAGTTTGCCCTTTTTAAGGTCTTGAGGAAAGCCAAAAAGTTTGTTTGGGATGAGGAGTGCCAAAGGGCTTTCGAGGACTTGAAAAATTACTTGGCCGATCTATCATTGCTAACTAAGCCGTTGCACAGTGAGCCCTTATACCTATATCTTTCGGTAGGGGAGCGGGGGGTTAGCACGGTCCCGATCGAGAGAGAGATCGGTTCGAGGCCGGTGTACTATGTCAAGAAAGTTTTGAGGAATGCCGAGCTACGATATGCGGAGATCGAGAAGACAGTTTGGCTTTGGTGGTGATCAGGAGACTTGGCCGTATTTCCTTCGCATAAGGTAATCGTTCGAACTAATCTTCCGTTGAGAAATGTGATGAGTAAACCCGAGGTGGCGGGAGGTTAGTGAGTGGGCTATTGAGCCGAGTGAGTATGATATTGAGTTTGAGAACAGATCGGCCATTAAAGCTCGGCTTTGGCGACTTTGTTCAAGAATCAACTAGGGATGATAAAGCAGGCTTAACTTGGGTGATTTATGTGGATGGTTCAATAGGGAGCTCGGGATGTGGTGTTGGTATTGTCTTGATCGGTAGCAAAGGATTGAAAATGACTTTCTTTGTGAGGTTGGAGTTCAAGCTATCTAATAATGAGGCGGAGTATGAAACATTCATCGAGGAATGCAAATGGCCATTGAGATGGGGGTCATTTGTCAGGATGGTAGTTTACATGGACTCTCGGCTCGTCCATAAACAAAGTTATGGGAGAGTTCGAGGTTAGGGAGGAGAGGATGAAGAGATATGTTGAAGCATATCGAGCTTTAGAAGGAAAGTGAAAGAAATCAAAATATGTCAGTCCCGAGGAAGAAAATGGTCGGGCGGATTTTCTAGCAAAATTGGCCAGTTCGGCCTTAGAGAATCAAGCTAAACAGATTACACTTTTGGTGGCGAAAGAAACTGCACTGGGTTGGAGGTCGGAGAGATTGAGGAGAAAAAGGATTGGAGGTCGGCTATCATAGCTTACCTAAAGGAAGGGGGTCTTACCAACAGGTAGGCGTGAAGCAGCTCGGCTGAAAATTCGGGCGACACGTTTTTGCATTATCGGAGAAAAGTTATATAAGAGAGGCTTCTCTATGCCTTTGCTGAGGTGTTTGAATGGAGAAGAGGGTACGTATGTGCTGAGAGAGATACATGAAGGTTGTTGTGGGAACCACATGGGAGCAAGGATTTTGATGAAAAAGGTCCTTAGAGCAGGGTATTTTTGGCCTTACCTGAAGGGGGAAGCAGAAAAGATGGTGAGAGCATGTGAAAAATGTCAGATCCATGCACCTTTGGTACATCGACCGGCGGAGGAGCTCATGACGATGAGCTCGGCATGTCCATTTGCAAAGTGGGGAATTGATATAGTGGGTCCCTTTCCTCCGGCTTCAGGTCAGAGGAAATTCTTGATTGTGGCAATCGACTATTTTAGCAAGTGGGTGGAGCGGAACCTCTTGCTAAGATAAATGAGGATGCATGATGAAATTTATTTGGCAAAACATAGTGTGTCGGTATGGAGTGCCTCGGGTCTTGGTATCGAGATAATGGAACGCAGTCATTCGCGGTAAACGAGCTTGGTGTGAGGAAATAAAGATCAAGCAAAACTTCACTTCGGTGGCCCACCCGCAGGCTAATGGGTAAGTGTAAGTGACTAATAGAATTCTTGTGCAAGGATTGAAAGCTCGGTTTGGAGAAAGCGGGAGGAGCGTGGGTTCGAGAGCCTCGATTCGGTCTTTGTGGGCTTATCGAACCAATCCGGGAGGCCACCGGCGAGGCTCCATTCAGCTTGGTGTATGGTATGGATCTTTGTGATACCGGCAGAGATCAGGATGGAAACACATCGGGTTCAGAATTTTGATGAAAATATTAATGAGCTGTTGATTCAAGAGGCATTAGATACGATAAATGAGAAAAGGGAGATGGCATTTTTGCAGATGGAAAAGACACGAGGAAGGATCAAAGCACTTATGACAAGAAAGTAAAGAAAAGGGCCTTTCGGTCGGTGATTTAGCTTTGAGAAGGTCGATGCTAGCAAAAACAAAGGGAAACTGGATGCGACCGGGAAGGACCACTTCGGGTGGTGAAGGTCTTGGCGGGAGGTGCGTCAGCCGGAGGAGATCGGAGGTCGAAAGCTCCCAGGGCTTGGAACAGTTGCAATTTGAAGAAATATCATTCCTAGAATAGAGAAATATCTCGATGTAATCAATCTACTCGTTTTGAATGAAATGATCCGCCGCATACATTATGAGTTCGGAAAGTGGAAAAGATAAAAAGTGACAAGTATTTGGAGCTCACCGAGCTAGTTTCCAAATACTTGGGGCCACGAGGCCATGCGAGGAGCTCGGCTCGAGCCAACTTCCTTTGATCAAACCGACAAGTATTTGGAGCTCGGAGCTAGTCTCCAAATACTTGGGGCTACGAGGCCATGCGAGGAGCTCGGCTCGAGCCGACTTCCTTTGATGAAACCGACAAGTATTTGGAGCTCACCGAGCTAGTTTCCAAATACTTGGGGCCACGAGACCATGCGAGGAGCTCGGCTCGAGCCAACTTCCTTGATGAAACCGACAAGTATTTGGAGCTCGGCTCGAGCTAGTCTCCAAATACTTGGGGCCACGAGGCCATGCGAGAGCTCGGCTCGAGCCGCCTTTCCTTTGATGAAATCGACAAGTATTTGGAGCTCACTCGAGCTAGTCTCCAAATACTTGGGGCCACGAGGCCATGCGAGAGCTCGGCTCGAGCCGAGCCTTCCTTGATACAATTGACAAGTATTTGGGCTCACTCGAGCTAGTCTTTTTGTAAAAAAAAAGGAATTACAAGAATAATAGACAAGAGATCGAGAAAATGAAAGTGCGAAGAAACTTCATTGACCATTCAAAATAAATACAAGTACATAATGGAAAATTACAAGAAAGATAAGTGCATTTTTGTTCACATTTTCTTAAACCTTTTTAGATAATTTTTCTAACTTTTTAGTTCATTAATCAATAAAATCAAGAAAAATCACATTGGCTTGTTTTGAATGATGAAGGTTAAGACTTGAAGCAAATTCGTATGATTTCGTATGAAAATACGAATGTAAACAAAGTCTAAAAGAAGGCAAGAAGACTCATCTCGTCAAGACACACCCCTAGTGTGTTGGAAAACATGGCCATGCTTCAAAAGGAAGAAAAACAAGAAAAAGCAGAAAAAACACGCCGGGCCGTGCTTACAAAGCACGGCCGTGTTTCACACGCAAATCGAAAAACACGCCCAAACCGTGTTTAAAAGCACACCCTGTCGAAAATCCATTTTTGCAAAGAAAACACGGCCTGACCGTATTTATAAACACGGCCGTGTTCGTCAAATTTGACGAACACGGCCTGGCCGTCTTTTAAAGCACGGCCGTGTTTTCCCTCCAGCTCAACAAATTTTCTTCTTTTGGCGGAAATAATGGAGACTTTTGCTTTTTGACAACCTTTGAGCAGCTTTCACACCTCATCTTGCTGCACCAAAACTCAATTTCCTCCTCAATTGGCATGTGGACACAATGATTCAACCAACTCAACCAATGGAAGTGAAGTATGATCATGTGTATACAATGATTCAACCAACTCAACCATGAATGTGCACACAATGATTCAACTAACAAGCATGGAAATGGGGCATTTGTTAATATGGTATTTCACAAGATGGTGCTTATAAAAGCCAAGAGTTTGAGTTGGAAAATCATTCATGTAATATTCATTCATAGAGAGATTCATAGTGTTTAACATTTTGAGTGGAATTGGGATCAAGAGGTCTTGGAGGAGTAAGCTTGTAGCAACATTGGAGAAGAAGGCTTGGATCAACATCATCTATCAAAGGAACAAGTCATTGAGATTTTGAGAAAGATAAGTACACCATGTTTACAACACTTAAATCTTCTTGTGTAATTTATTCTTTTGTCAAAATCATGAGTAGCTAAACTACTAGTGTTTGAATGTAATGAACTCTAGAATGGATTTGTGATTAAGGTTTGTATGTTTTCAATAAAATTCTCATGTCTTGTGTGATTCACTTATATCATGTTTATTTCATTCAAGTTGATATTTCCTATATTAATTTGATATTTATTCCTCATCGGGTAATCGAGAGATTTATGGTGAGAAAGAACCTATATAAGTGAAAAGAGTTGCATGCAATCCTAGATATAGACGACATAAATCTTCCAATTAGGGTCAAACCTAATATGGGAATTCATAAATCGTTATAATGCAATTTTGGGGTTTTAACTAGAAAGAGATTTCATTAATCAACTTGAGATTAGGAGTTTTTCGCCTTGAGAAAGGGTTTAACTTAAATCGGGAATTTCTACGGTCCACATAACATGAGATTTTATTAAAAGAGGTTGGTTTTTGCTTAAGGGCTTATGGTTGTATTTTTATCTTGATTGAATCACAAAAACATTCTAGAGGGATTTACATTCAACACATTTCTATCTCTTGATTTCTCATTCTACAATCTATTTTTATTTGATTTCTTTTTGTAAGTTGCAATTATCTTAAATTCTCTATTTTTCATTTTCCATTTTAACAAACAAAACTCTGAAAATTACTAGATTAGATAACAAAAAGACGGTAATTATTAGTACTTATAATCCTCGTGGGAATGACACTCGGACTAATAATCTATACTACAAAACGATAGGTGCACTTGCCTATGGTTTTCTAGAGTAGCTTTTGAGCCATCAAGTTTTTGGCGCCGTTGTCGGGATTGTAATATTAAGAATACCTTATTTTTGTTAATTTAATCATTTTTTTTTTTTCATTAATTGTCTTTCTAGGTATCTATCTTTGTAAGTCTTGATTATACTTATCCTCCTTGTTTACCACAAAGTGCATGCCTACTCGTCGCCGAATTTGGAAGCGAGACCGCCGGTAGCAACACGAGAGGAAAGTATTAGAAATACAGATCACGAGGAGGATACTAACGAAAGCAAGGATCCCGATATGGCGAATGAACAACAAAGAACCATGTATGCGACTACGCCAAGCCATCTATGGATGGTACGTCGTCCTAGTATCGTAAGGCCCGGCCATTTGCGGCCAATAATTTCAAATCAAACCGAATGTCATTCAAATGGTGCAACAGCTTTGTTCAATTCGACGGACCTACCGGACGAAGATCCAATAATCATATCGCGAATTTCCTCGAAATTTGCGATACTTTCAAAATAAATGGAGTCTCCGACGATGCCATCCGTTACGCTTGTTCCCATTCACTCTTCGGGGACGGGCTAAACAATGGCTAAACACTTTACCGAAGGGAACAATCACAACATGGAGCATTATGGCGGAAAAATTCCCGCTAAAGTATTTCCCACCCGCTAAAAACCGCACGATTGAGGAATGAGATCTCTTCATTCACTCAAGAAGACGATGAAACCTTGTACGATACTTGGGAGAGATTCAAAGAATTATTTGCGAAAATGCCCACATCATGGTCTTCCCATTTGGATGCAAGTCCAAACATTTTACAATGGGTTGCTCTCATCAACAAGACAGATGATCGATCTTTGCGGGGAACATTGAACAATAAAACACCCGGCCGCCCAAGATCTCATAGAAGGAATGGCCATGAATGGCTATCAATGGCAATCCGTGCGAGGAAAAACCAACAGTCGGTGGGAGTATATAATGCGGACGCGGTGGTTACACTAGCCGCATAGGTCGAAGCTCGACTCGAAAAATCGACGGGTTGGCGGCTCCAAAACCACCACCACAACAAGCCTTCTCATGCGAGACTTGTGGAGGATCACACAACCACCAAGATTGCCCTCACGCGATACCGCCGCATGAACAAGTGGATTATCTAGGTAATCAATCTCGACCCTTTCAAAATAATCCTTTCAAGAACACTTATAATCCAGGTTGGCGTCAACACCCGAATTTTAGTTGGGAAATCAAGGTCAACAAACCTAATCCAAACGCACTCCCCAATTAAATCGCACCTCCCGTTTCCAACCGCGAAAACCAAGTTTGGAGGACTTACATCGTCCAAATTGTCCAAACAACGGAAACCCGTTTCACGGCCACCGAAACATCCTTAAGGAACCAAGAAGCATCTATTCGCAACTTGGAAAATCAGTTGGTCAAATTGCCAAAATGATCTCCGAAAGGCCACAAGGGAGCTTACCTAGCAACACCGAGCCAAATCCAAGAGAACAGTAAAAGCAATTACTCTAAGGAGTGGAACAAAGCTAGACGAAGACGGATGCGGAGAGGACGAACCCACACCCATACAACAAAAAGACGAACAATATCCAAGGAAACAAAGAAAATGGTACCGAATTCCAACCACCTATTCCGTATCCAAGTCGATTGCGTAAGGACAAACATGACGACCAATTTGGTAAGTTCTTGGATTTATTTAAACAATTGCACATCAATATTCCTTTTGTTGAAGCCCTTTCACGGATGCCAAAATATGCCAAGTTCCTAAAAGATCTTCTTTCAAATAAGAAGAAGCTTGAAGAAATATCCATGGTGCAATTAAATGAGGAATGCTCGGCAATTTTGCAAAATAAGTTACCTCGAGAAAATCAAAGATCCGGGAGTTTCACTATTCCTTGTCATGTCGGTAATTTGACCGTTGATCGGGCATTGGCGATCTAGGGGCTAGCATTAATTTGATGCCTTATGATTTATTCAAACAAATGGGTCAGGGGAGCCAAAACCAACTAGGATGAGCCCGCAATTAGGTCGACAGATCTATTAAGTATCCTAGAGGCATTGTTGAAGATGTTTTGGTCAAAGTCGATAAGTTTATATTTCCCGTCGATTTTGTAATTCTTGATATGCATACGATGTCGAAGTTCCCTTGATCCTAGGGCGTCCATTTTTAGCTCTTGCTAAGGCAATCATTGACGTGCATGATGGCAAACTAATTTTAAGAGTCGAAGATGAACAAGTCATTTTTAAAATCGCTACATCAATGAAAAATACGATAGATAAAGATGACTCTGTTTTTGCTATTGATCTTATCGATATGGAGATAACAAATTCTCTACCAAGCATGATTTCTAACGAATTCTTGGAGACTTGTATTGTTCAAAGTGCGGTATATCGGATGAAGACCCCTTTCTTAGGGAATCAGACTGTACTCACATTGGAGGAAAACGAACCAACCAGAACGACAAAAAGTTCGAAAAATTGAAAACTCACAAGTGGGGCATATCAAACCATCCATTGAGGATCCACCACTGTTGAGCCAAGGAGTTACCCGAACACTTGGAATATGCATTTCTAGACGAGAATGCCAAACTTCCCGTAATTATTTCCTCCAATTTATCTTCTCATCAAAAGGATAGATTGTTGGCAATATTACGGGAACATAAAAAGGCCATCGCTTGGAAAATCTCCGATATTCAAGGGATAAATCCTTCCTTTTGCACTCACAAAATTCGATGGAGGAAAATTTCAAGCCGGTTGTTCTACCACAATCGTTTAAATCCAAACATGAAAGAGGTAGTCAAGGCGGAGGTAATCAAATTACTTGATCTTTGGGCTCAACTATCCATTTCCCGATGGTGGGTGAGTCCAGTTCAAGTGGTTCCAAAGAAATGTGGGATGACGGTGGTACCAAATGAAAAGAATGAACTTATTCCAATGCGAACGGTAACAGTTGGCGAGTTTGCATCGACACGAAACGACTCAATGATGCTACTTTCGCAAGGACCATTTTCCTTTACCTTTTATTGATCAAATGCTTGAAAGATTATCCGGTCACTTGTATTATTGCTTCCCTTGATGGCATGTCGGGTTATTTTCAGATCCGATAGCACCGGAGGACCAAGAAAAGACCACTTTCACTTGCCCCTACGGTACTTTTGCCTATCGTCGCATGCCTTTCGGATTGTGCAATGCACCGCAACTTTTCAAAGGTGCATGCTTGCTATCTTCGACGAACTTGTAGAAGATATCATGGAAGTCTTCATGGATGACTTCTCGTTTTTGGGGACTCATTTGATCTTTGTCTTGCAAATCTTAAAAAAGTCCTCATTCGTTGTGAATAAACTAACCTGGTTCTTAATCGGGAAAAATGTCATTTCATGGTACAAGAAGGTATTGTTTTGGGACATAAAATTTCTTGCAGGGGGGCATTGAAGTTGACAAGGCGAAGGTTGAGACAATTTCCAAATTGCCTCCACCCACTTCGGTGAAAGGCAATCCGAAGCTTTTTAGGGCATGCCGGGTTTTATAGCGATTCATCAAAGATTTTTCAAAAATTGCCCGGCCACTCACTCGCCTCTTGGAGAAGGATGCGGTCTTTCATATCAATGATGAATGCCTTCAAGCATTCAATACTTTGAAAGAAAAGCTCACCACTTCTCCCATCATGGTAGCTCCGGATTGGTCTCAACCATTCGAACTCATGTGTGATGCCAAATGATTATGCGGTAGGTGCGGTGCTTGGGCAACGAAAAGATAAGCATTTCCGACCAATTTACTACGCAAGCAAAACTCAATCCAAATCGGTCAATTATACGACTACGAGAAAAGAGTTACTTGCGGTGGTTTTCGCATTTGACAAATTTCGCTCATATTTGATCCTATCCAAAGTCATTGTCTATACGGACCACTCGCTTTACGTTATTTGCTTGACAAAAATGATGCAAAACCACGACTAATTCGATGGGTACTCTTACTCCAAGAATTTGATGTGGAAATCAAAGATAAACGGGCGCCAAAATCTTGCCGATCATCCGTCAAGGCTTGAGCACTCCGACACCGACAAGCAACACAAAGGACATATCAAAGATTCTTTCCTGGATGAGCAACTCTTTTCCTTGAACTCAATTTCAATTGATAATCCTTGGTTTGCAGATTTTGCTAATTATCTTGCGAGAAAAAGTTCTACCGAAAGTGACCCCATCAACAAAAGAAGAAATTCTTTTCGGACCTCAAACACTATATTTAGGGCGATCCCCACCTCTTCCGAATTTGTGCGGATCAAATCATACGAAGATGTGTCGCACTTCCTAAAACGATCTCCATTTTGAATCATTGTCACAAAGGACCCACCGGTGGGCACTATCAGCGAATACCACGGCACGAAAGGTCCTTGAGTCGGGCTTTTATTGGCCTACACTTTTTCAAGACGCAAAACGGTATGTTGAAACTTGTGATAATTGTCAACGAAAGCAGAAATATTTCTCGAAAAAATGAAATGCCCCAAAACGGTATTCTTGTTTGTGAAATTTTTGATGTTTGGGGTATTGATTTTATGGGACCATTTCCTGCGTCTTTCGGCAATAAATACATTTTGGTAGCCGTTGACTACGTGTCTAAATGGGTAGAGGCTCAAGCCTTGCCTAAAAATGATGCTCGAGTGGTGGTACATTTTCTCAAAAACTTTTTACCCGATTTGGTACTCCACGAGCCATCATTAGTGATAGAGGCACTCACTTTTGTAATAGTCAATTTGACAAAGTGTTAAAACGATATGGTGTCACACACCGAGTCGCCACCGCCTATCACCCTCAAACTAGTGGTCAAGTTGAAGTGTCCAACCGCGAATTAAAAAATTTTTGGAAAAACGGTTGGACACTCTCGCAAGGATTGGTCCTCAACTCGACGATGCCCTTTGGGCTTATAGAACGGCTTTCAAAACGCCAATAGGGACTACTCCATACCGACTCGTTTATGGTAAGGGGTGTCATTTACCGTTGAGCTTGAACACAAGGCCTTTTGGGCTATTAAAATGCTTAATTATAATTTGTCAAGTGCGAGGAGATAACCGTTTATTGCAGATTAATGAACTCGAAGAATGGCGAAATTCGGCATACGAGAACTCGAGAATCTACAAAGAACGAACAAAGCAATGGCATGACAAACGCATTAAGCAAACAAGAGAATTTCAACCTGGTGATCAAGTGTTACTCTTCAATTCCCGACTCCGACTATTCCCGGGTAAATTAAAATCCCGGTGGTCGTCCCATTCATTCATTTACTCAAGTGTTCCCTTACGGGACTATTGAAATCACGCACAAGGAAATGGGAACATTCAAGGTGAACGGACATCGCCTAAAGCTTTATTTTGGGAGCACCATCGATGATAGTTATCGAGATTCCATCCGTCTTGACGACCCTCAAAATACACCACACGAGTAGAGGTAAAACAGTCCACTATACGACGTTAACGAAGCGCTATCCCGGAGGCAACCCGTATTTTGTGTGAATTTAAAAAAAAAAAAATTTATAAAAACACGGCCTGGCCGTGTTTATCCACTACGGCCGTGTTCGTCAATAAATTGACGAACACACCTTGGCCGTGTTCTTCAACCCAGCCATGTTGGCGGACCACACGCAGAAAACACGGCTGGCGTGTTTTTAAACACGCCCGTGTTTTAAAAAAATATATAATATTTTGGATCAAAATTAAAGTACAAAACACGGCCGGGCGTGTTAAATAACACGCCCGTGTTTTAAATCGAAATAAAAAAAAAAAAAAAAAAAATGGATGAAAAACGCGTACAAAACACGGCTGGGTGTTAAATAACACGCCTTTGTGTTTTAAATCAAAAAATAAAAAAAAAAAAAAAAAAATAAAAAAAAAAAAAAAAAAGGGGGGCCGAACTCGTACCGAACACGGCCTGGCCGTGCTTTGAAAGCACGGCCGTGTTCGGTACATACAAAACAGGGGGTGTCCGATTTCATCCCTATTTTCTTCCCCAAACCCCTTCTTCTTCTTCCTTTCTCCCCTTTTCTCAAACCCTACCCCAAAATCACCAATTTCTTTCTCTTTTCTTCCAAAATCTTCACCCACACCACACACTTTCACATCACAAGGCTCTCATCTCTTCCTCCTCACAATGTCTTCAAGGTATGTGTTGTTCTTCTCTTCTCTTCTTTTCCTTTCAATTTCGAATTTTGATTTGTTTGAATTGGTATATTTGTGTGTTGTTGTGAAGATTATCCTATGTTGTAGTTAGCAAATTCATGAATATGTATTGCCAATTTTTCATGCCCTAAAAAAAAAAAAAAAAAAAAAAAAATTGAATGGTAGGGTTATTAAAATTTGGATAGTTGATATTAATGGTAAAATCATGAATTTCTTTTTATGACATATTTCTTGTGAATTTTTGTGAGTTTAATTGAGTTTATTTGTGGTAATTTTTTAGTTCTTGTGGTAATTATGAGAAATTATTCTTGTGATGTTTTTATCTTGCTAAATTGAGGAATTGGTCATTTGTTCTTGATTTGAAGAGTTAGACTTGAAGTCATATGATTAATGTTCCTAAATTGTTGTTGAGATATCTTTGTTTTTGATTGAATTGCTATTATTGAAATGTTGTTGAAAAATGGATGTTGTTAAATCATTGTTGCAAATGGGGTGTATAGCTTGTGAAGATGGATTCTTGTTGAATAAAGATGTTGATATGGTGGAAATTTGAGTAAATTGATGCCTTTTCATGTTTGGGATACTATCTATGTCTCTTAAAATAGTTTTTCACGTTGTTGTAAGTTTATATTGACATAGGAATCCCAGGACGAAACGCGGACGTACCGGTGATGCTTCATCCTCCGCGGCCCCCAACACGGCGGTCGCCGAGCCACTCGTACTGACCCACCGGTACCTACCAACCCATTTGGTATATTCTTCCGAGATGATGATCATGAAGCTCAATACCATCGTCTGGCCCAACGCCACATCATTAACACACGATTCTCGGATAACCCTACCTTGGATGGGCTCGGGCTGCGTACAGATGTGGATTGGATGTTCAATCAACTTGGGTGGGGCTATTTCATGAATCTAGCCACACCCACCTACATCCGTCTCACGTTAGAATTTCCGAGTTCCTATGACGCGAGATTACTTGGGCGACACGCCCGAAGAAGGGCGAATCACATTTCGGCTCTTCAACAATGATCACCAACTCACATTGGCGCGTAATTTAATTCTATCTATGATTTACCCACAAATGGGTTGCGTATAAAGCCTTTGGGGTTCCGTGATCGACAATTTTGGCAAGCAATTACGCATGAGCTGGAATATAATCCTTCTTCATCAAAATCCTCATGCATTGTCAATCCTTGCTTTCGTTATATCCATCGGTGCTCTCGAGTACACTATTTGGCGAAGCGAAAGCGAAGGAGTCGTCCGACTTGATGAGCTGTATTTTCTATGGTCAATGGTGAATTCTTCTTTGGCTGACACGGGTTCTTATCTCGCCAAGCATTTTCTCAAAGTGAGCAAGAAAAACCGAGGTAAAATCGTTATTGGTGGCCTTATTACTCCTATTGCCATCCATTATGGTTATAACCTCGCGAGGACTTGAGCAAGCCTTGGGACCAACCCGATCGACTTTGAATCTTGTATTGCTATGGGAATGATTCAACGGAGCGGGATGGGTTATGTTTTAAGGTTCAAAAATACAGACTACACACATCCATTGCCGGATCCTTCTCGCACTTCCGGTTGGGACCCGGACAATTGGAAGATGATGTACCCACAAGGTGATAACCCTGATGCATTCCGACTACCCGCACCGCCCGGCCTCCGACACGGATGCCTATCAAAGTGAGGAACCGGATATTGATGCTCCTCGGCGTCACAACCACCAAGGCAACCACCAAGGCAACCATCAACCCCTATGGATGATACTAGATCTCTTCTCCACGCCATTCGCTTGGAGCAAATGGAGCAAATGAGCTTTATTGGATCGCCAAGGAAATGATGACGCAACATTACGCCGAATTGAAGAAGCGACAACAACAATTCTTCATGAATCTTCAACAACAAAGAACAACAACAATATGACCAACAACATCTATTTTGCCATGATGGATCGTATCCAACAATGGCATATTTCGCAAGACATTTCCCACCACCACAATGAAGGTCGTATTTTTCTTGTTTCATTTTTTTCTCGCTTTCTAATCTAGATCACATCTCCTTCTTCACATTGGGGACAATGTGACCCTTGAAGTTGGAGGTGGTGAGATTTATCAAAGATATTTGGATAATTTTCTTGTTTTCTTTTAGTTTGTGTGGGATTGCGTTTTTAATTAATTTGTGTGGATGTTTTATTTTTTTATGCACTTTTAAATCTCTTGCAAATAAACATGAGATATTTCTTTTTACAATTCGATTAGTTGTTTGTGAATTTGCTTTAACCAATTTTTCTCCCGAAAAAGTCATCTTTTTGAACTCAAATCGCCAAAATGTTTTAAAACCGTGTGACTCTAGTAAAAGGATGAATTCGCCAAAAGAGTTTAATGTCATGAAAATAGTTTGGATTTTGCTTAAATTTAAATACTTTATGTCATGATCGTTGGAGAAATCATTATTCGGGTAAAAAAAAAAGGAAAAAATCGGAAAATCGAAAAAAATAAAAAATAATAATAATATATATATTTTTATAAAAAGGACAAATCGAGGTTATACTCATCCATTTGTTGTCGCTAGTAACTAGGAGCATTCATGAGCCCCATGTTTGTCTTTTACGTAAACGGCAAAGACAAATATGAGTATGGGAAACCATCCTAGGAGTTTTTGGAAAGCATTCAAAATTTAAACCTAGTGGAAGTTTACCTCAAAAAATGTCCTAATTTATAATTATATGCACTTAAAAAAAAAAAAACCCGAGTTTTTGAACATCTCCTTTTATCATTACATTCTTGTATTTGGTCTAAGCGAATGATTAACAATTCATGTGATATGACAACTGTGATGACTAAACGTTTCCATTTACTTCAATTCACCCTCTTTTTAACAAATTGGTTGACTTGGAAGAACGAATCGATTGGCTCGATCGGGAATAAAAAGGTTAGCGATTTACTTCAAACATGTCAAAATTGTGAAAATAGATACCTCATTTTTGTTTTCAACTCCACTCTGTTTTAAAAATTGCTTGAGGACAAGCAAAATTTCCAAGTTTGAGGCGGTTTGATAAGTGCATTTTTGTTCACATTTTCTTAAACCTTTTTAGATAATTTTTCTAACTTTTTAGTTCATTAATCAATAAAATCAAGAAAAATCACATTGGCTTGTTTTGAATGATGAAGGTTAAGACTTGAAGCAAATTCGTATGATTTCGTATGAAAATACGAACAAAAACAAAGTCTAAAAGAAGCAAGAAGACTCATCTCGTGCGAGAACACACCCTAGTGTGTTGGAAAACATGGCCATGCTTCAAAAGGAAGAAAAACAAGAAAAAACGAGAAAAACACGCCGGGCCGTGCTTACAAAAGCACGGCCGTGTTTCACACGCAAATCAAAAACACGCCAAACCGTGTTTAAAAGCACACCCTGTCGAGAAAATCCATTTTTTGAAGAAAACACACGGCCGTGTTCGTCAAATTTGACGAACACGGTCTGGCCGTCTTTTAAAGCACGCACGGCCGTGTTTTCCTCCACCAACAAATTTTCTTCTTTTCGCGGAAATAATGGAGACTTTTGCTTTTTGACAACCTTTGGCGGCTTTCACACCTCATCTTGCTGCGCACCAAAACTCAATTTCCTCCTCAATTGGCATGTGGACACAATGATTCAACCAACTCAACCAATGGAAGTGAAGTATGATCATGTGTATACAATGATTCAACCAACTCAACCATGAATGTGCACACAATGATTCAACTAACAAGCATGGAAATGGGGCATTTGTTAATATGGTATTTCACAAGATGGTGCTTATAAAAGCCAAGAGTTTGAGTTGGAAAATCATTCATGTAATATTCATTCATAGAGAGATTCATAGTGTTTAACATTTTGAGTGGAATTGGGATCAAGAGGTCTTGGAGGAGTAATCTTGTAGCAACATTGGAGAAGAAGGCTTGGATCAACATCATCTATCAAAGGAACAAGTCATTGAGATTTTGAGAAAGATAAGTACACCATGTTTACAACACTTAAATCTTCTTGTGTAATTTATTCTTTTGTCAAAATAATGAGTAGCTAAACTTCTAGTGTTTGAATGTAATGAACTCTAGAATGGATTTGTGATTAAGGTTTGTATGTTTTCAATAAAATTCTCATGTCTTGTGTGATTCACTTATATCATGTTTATTTCATTCAAGTTGATATTTCCTGTATATTAATTTGATATTTATTCCTCATCGGTAATCGAGAGATTTATGGTGAGAAAGAACTTTATATAAGTGAAAAGAGTTACATGCAATCCTAGATATAGACGACATAAATCTTCCGAATTAGGGTCAAACCTAATATGGGAATTCATAAATCGTTATAATGCAATTTTGGGGGTTTTAACTAGAAAGAGATTTCATTAATCAACTTGAGATTAGGAGTTTTTCGCCTTGAGAAAGGGTTTAACTTAAATCGGGAATTTCTACGTTCACATAACATGAGATTTTATTAAAAGAGGTTGGTTTTTGCTAAGGGCTTATGGTTGTATTTTTATCTTGATTGAATCACACAAACATTCTAGAGGGATTTACATTCAACACATTTCTATCTCTTGATTTCTCATTCTACAATCTATTTTTATTTGATTTCTTTTTGTAAGTTGCAATTATCTTAAATTCTCTATTTTTCATTTTCCATTTTAACAAACAAAACTCGAAAATTACTAGATTAGATAACAAAAAGACGGTAATTATTAGTACTTATAATCCTCGTGGGAATGACACTCGGTACTCAATAATCTATACTACAAAATGATAGGTGCACTTGCCTATGGTTTTCTAGAGTAGCTTTTGAGCCATCAAAGAAAGCGTAACTAAACTCCTAAGCGAGGGAGGAACATTCTCGGTGTTCGTGTCGTCCATGGAGATGGTCACATCGTCTACGAGAGCGAGAGCAGGAGATCATCATCCGGATCTCCTGGACTTGAGAAGGGCCGGCGGGAAGCTGAGCGGTGGGCTGATCTCCAGGAGCTTGAGAAGGACCGGCCGAGCTGGAGCCTGGGTGGAGGATAAAAGGAGCAGATAAGGATTCTATGAACTCCTCCACGGGGTAAGGTTGAGACGCTCCGCCTCGTCGAAAAAACACGAAGCCCTTAGGGTCGGGCAAAATCCTCCCGACCTCGGCGATCGAAGGGCTCGGTAGTGATACCGCGTTCCCTGAGCTGTAGCTCGGCCTGGTCAAAAGCAAAGCCGTAGTACTCCATGGCAGATACAGAGAGAACTTTGATAAACTCCCTGGAGCTCTGAAAGGCTTGCTTCACCCTCTCCCGAATGGCCTGAACTATTGAAGAGCCTTCGGGAGGTAAGAAACTTTGTCGACCAGCTTCGACGCCCTCAGCTCGGGCTTGATCGACATTGACAGTACAGCGGATCTGGAGGTCGCTCAGCTCGGTCTTGAGATCAGCATTATCAGTCTCCAGTGTCTTTATTTTGGCCTCCAGAGAGGCCACAGTAGCCTTGTTGACCTCTTCCTTGTCCTTGTACCGGCGGTTCTCCTCTAGGAGTTTAGTCTCCCGAGCTTTCGGCCGAATGACCTCCTTCTGTGAGTTGTTGAGCTCGGCAATATGGGAAGGATCGGCAAAACCAACCCAAGCTCGGGAGATCGGTGCGGCCGATTGTGCCTCGGCTTTTGAGTGGTTCAGCAGAAAGAGGTCACCCCAAAGATCATTGAGCTTATCCAAGCGATTCGGTCGGGGTTCGGGCGATTGCCTTGGAGCGTCTTGGATGGAAAAAGTTCCATCGGTGTTCTTTAGGATAGAATTGCTTTGTGAGAAAGGTTTGGTTGGGAGTATGAATGGGAGTGCGTGAGAGAAAGAGAGCGGCGAGGAGGTGGGGTGTTCTTCGCCCTCTTGGCGCCTCTGGTGTGCCGACAGTGACCTCTTTGGAGGAGGAGGTCGGAAAGAAGGTTGAGCCCACGGGCTGTGAGATCGGCCATCATGCGGCAAATCGTGTCGTCGCCAGAAGTAGAGGAGGTTGGCCTCCGGGCTTGGGGGGCGGCTGGATGAAGGAGGGAGTGAGCCAGGAGCAATTGGTTGCTCCTCCTCATCCAGCTTCGGCAACCATCTCTGCCCGTGAACATATCTCGCACAAAGAGAAAAGGTTAGCCAATGAGTAAAAATAAAACAAATCAATTGCAAAAATGACAATTACCAATGTCGCAAGCAAAGGAGCCACGATGGGGCTCAACTCAAAATAGTACGAGAATGGAGGGAGTTATAAGGCGAGAGAGGTCGTGATTGACCAAGGTAAGTTTATTTATCGAGCTTGGAGATCGGAGACCGATCTCCTGGGGTTGTGTTTGCGTTGGAGTGGAAGGGTCCAGTCCAAGCAATAGAAACCCCAAGCTCGGGGAAGAAAAAAAATATTTGTCCTTCCGAACTTGTTGGAGGAAGGGTACTTGCTTAGAAACCCAGCATTACCTCGGGAGGTGATGTAGAAAAGGCCCTTGGTGGTCGAGCTCTTTATTTGGAATAGGGCGAAGAATAGTTCTAAAGTGGGTTCTATATCTAAGTACTTAGTCAAAATAATGAAGCCGACTAGATACGGAATGAGTTCGGGGCTAGTTGATTTAAAGGCACTGGGAGAACTCGACACCCCACCCATGAATGGATGGATGGGAAATCGGAGGCCGTCCCTCTATCCGACCCGCAAGAAGAAGCCAGGGCATTGGGTGGAGGCCTCGGTTAGGTCGGTCGAGTCGGGCGATAGAGTTTGAAGGAGGAAGGAATTTGGGTCAGTTTTTTTAATGGTTTGAAGATTGGGGGGGTGATAAGGTGGTCTCCTAAAATCGTGAGGATATACAGACGAGGACCTGAGCACGGAGCTCGGATCTCTATCAGATCGGAATCCCGACCTGAATCGAGCCGGATTGATCGCATCGTGGTCCGATGGACGGACTCGATGTGAGGAAAAGGGCGGCGGAATTTCAAATGCCAAAAGTCGGCGGAATGTGAAAAGCACAAACCCTAAATGCTTTGAGGTCACTGCTTATCGGCAACTATGGTTGAGGTGCGGATCAATCCATAGTTGGGGAGGAATTGATAAGGGCAAAAGATTGTGCAGGCCGACGACCAGAGCATGGCATTGGGCCGACCGAAAGGCCCATACTTTTGGGGTCGATCTGTCGAGAATTGGCGTTGGGCCGACCCCTCGAGCCCATAGGTGGGAGGTATATCATATCGGGCCGATCTGTGAAGGCCCCAAGACGAGCGTAAGGATGTTCATTGGCCGACTGTGTAGAGCCATTGTACTAAACCGACTGTCGAGCCCCGCACGACTAAAGCGACTGTTGTTGTCTGTTGTACAGATTCCTTCGGGATAGAATATGTATGAGGCCCCGAGGATGCCTTGAGAATTACAGGGGCTTTATATCATACATTGGGCGAGTGTTTTGAAACAGTCGGAGCCGTGGTCTTACGGGCGTAAAATTAGGGTTTTTAGAAGATCCGATCCTAATCTAATGATGACTCGACACCAAATCATAACGGAATCCCTGATTTTTACTAAACCCTAATCCGAGCTAAGGTATAAAAGGCGCCCAAGCCCAGGTTCATTCTAACCTAATCTCATTTTTTTTTTACATTCTTTTTTCTCTCTCTACTCTGCTTCCTTCTCAAGATATCGACTTAAGCATCGGAGAGGGTGCCGAGTCCCCCTCCTCCCCCTCTCATCTTGAGTTTTGCGGCGGATTGTGTCTTGGCGAGAGATGTAGTTTTGGGAGCAACCAAGTGGAGAGGTAGTTTTTGAAGCAACTTGACCTCAAAAATCATAAACCTCTCGACTTAAGCGACATCCTTATTGGGCCACTTTTTGCGTAATCCAACCGTCTTTAATTAGTAATACCCTTATGGCGCGTTTGGGACTTGCGAAAAGGAATGATATTATCCTTATCACATTTTTTCACCGCATTTTGGGCTTTATGATTCCGTCCCGTAATAGGAATGGGCTCATGAATTAATCATCTTTTCAATTGATACCACATCACACTTATAAGGTGGTATTAATTAGTATCAACTTATCCTTACCAGTTCAATTACCTTTTTGTCCTCAAAATAATACACAATATTCCTATTTTAACCCTGACCATATGAAAATTTACAATGTGCCATCCAATAAATACTGAAATCTGAGTTCAGTATGCCCTAGCCGCCGTGCAAGACAAACAGAGGTATGTACTTCTTCCCATCTTCTTCTTCAATTTGCGTCTGCCATGTCCAGTCGATCCCTTCCAAGACACGATTAATAATCAAGAAAAGTGTAGAAATTACCGTGTATGAGTTCCATGGAAAATTTTTCTGAATCTTTTTAAGCTCGAATGAAGGAAATATTTTGCAAATTTTCGATTTACTCGACCAACAAATTATTGTGAAAGCCCTTTAAATTTTGCATATTACCTTAGTAAAAATGTTACATTGGACACTCCTGAACATATTATGTAGTTTAAATTTACAAATGGTTTTTAAGCTTTCCCATTTTCTTTGAACAGATTAAAGTTGTAGAAAACGATTGGAGCGCCGCAGGTACGGTTTATGGTTTACTGCCCCTGACCTTTTTTTGTTTATGATTATATTCTGATTGATGAAGAATAGAAATGGATTAAACAGATTTCTTATATAATCCGAAAAACGAACAATCTTTGTATTAAATGAGTTTATGTTTACTCGGTTGTCTATCTTGTATAATTTTCCATGGACTTCTATATTTTGGAGTTCCTTTGGGAAACATTTATCCTTTTTTCTATTTCTGGCAATTAGGTCAGCCACAATAAGAAGGATTTCTTGTGATTTTCCTTCGTACAAATACAGACTGAAATATGATTAGTTCAAGCCCAAGTGTTATTAGTTTAAGGGAAGGGTACTATGAATTTAATTAGGGGTTCTCCGGGCATCTACAAATGATTGCTTTGTATGGATCAATTTAATGAGTAGTTTTTGATTTCAAATAATCTATATAATTGGGATAGAAATTGTGTATATGACGAATACAGTTGCATATGTTGAATATTGTGAAGTTATGTCATATGTCAAAAAACTGAGCATAATTTCTCAGAAAACTGAACAACCATTAACAACAATTTAACAGCCAACCCCAACATATATAACGAACATATTTTACATTTAACAACTTAAAAAAAGTTTCAGACTTTATGAGTTCTTAAAAAATGCACATGTAAAGCATAATAAATAGTTAGTTGTCAAAGAATTAACCTCCACCAGTTCGTCCCAAATGCAATCAGGGGCATAGACTCGGTTGCCATGGGATCATATATGATGCCATGTTTCCGAATGACCCATGAGAAAACACGATGACGCTTAGCAAGCACGTCGCGTCGGGCTATACAGTAATCCAAGGTAAACTCTTTTCCCAGCTGTTTGTTAACCTCTTTCATAGCAATGGTGATTGCAATTTTGTTGTCATGATATGGAGACCAATTTCCGGTTGCATTTTCTCCGAGCAACATCTCAACATAAATCTTGTCGGCCTTTTCAGCCTATTCAAGATCATAAATATAATCAGCTTGAATGAGACCATACATTGGGGCCATTTTACCTTACACTGATTGTGGGTGATAGCTTATTTTAGATGGGTACTTCTTAACATCAAATGAGACTGAAATTGTATGAGTATTACTGATTAATGTTTAAGGGACTGTATTTATAAAACAGAAAAGTGTATTAATGTTGATCTGCCTACTCAATAACCCAGCTTTCATTAGCCATAATTTGACATGATCATTAATAAATATGATATCTGACTTTTTTTTTTAGTCCTTCAAAACACTGATTGATTGTAGGGATTATTGGATTTTGATATAACGTCTAACAACCTAAAAACGTATTTTGAGGTGATAAATGACAAAATCCTAATTGGATTTACTTGTGCAAGAGAAAGAGTGTGGAAGTGGTTGTGCTGTTAATTGCATATGCCTCATTTAATGACCATGTGTAAACTCTTTTAACAGCTACAAAAAAGCAGTTGCAAACATACCAGATAGTCATATTCTAGCTGAGAATGTCCGTAAAAATTCATGTAATGAGAATTCAGGAGGGTTTTTAATTTAATAAGGACTCAAAAAAGAATCAATTACCTCATCATATTCATGGTGTTTATGACTCAATTAACATACATTACAAATATGCATTATATTAATTAATTCATCATATTCATGGCAAAATATGTATTTAGACAAATCTTTCTCATTGGCAAAACCATGGGTATGAATCCAAAATACTAGAATGGACGGATTAATTAATGTGAAGAACACATTAGTTATCATTTTGTATTATGTATACAAATCAGAACAAGAGGGTAGCATCACATTTTAGATGTCCATCACAATAAGAAGATAACGGGTAACATAATATTGTTCTACGGGCTCTGATAATTAAAATACTTAAAAGAGGCTGACTTATATCTAAATCTAATAGCATAAGATTTAACAAGTACAATGCAATTCTAACTAATTAATGCCGATCCAACCTAAGCACGTGATTCTGACCAAAATGCGTCAAGTTCCAAAATAAAACGTACCATTTTAGATTCACCGTACAACAACCATCCAACTAGTAGAAGTATGATTGTTAGACACTATGACGAAATAGCACACTTTAAAAGACGCCGACATTTTTCTTCAGTCTGTGCTAATTTGTCCTTTGTAGTTTTCAACTTAGCCGCTAAACCAAAGAATTATATCGGCGAACGGTTCAATTGTGGATCAAGCCAAACAAAATAGCCACATTTATTGGGCTGCATTACCAAGTATATTATTAAAGTTAAATATACATCTACAGAAATCATACACATATCAAACTTACATGAATATGATTAAAAAGACTTATCCCTCTATTAGTACACGACATGAAACGCCTGCCAGGGTTAGCTTTCGTCCATGAAGTTTGCACCCTCAGTGCGATGCCGCAATAGCAGACGATATTAGTATTCATATTGCTGCTCCGTCCCCGGAAACTTGAACTGCTGCCCGTAGAAAAAGGTTCACTGTTGGAGTTGCTCATTTTATTAGTCGTGCCTTTTGAAAAACACAAAAAGAACATTAAGTCAAATATATAAAACATATATATCAAACTATGTTCAATCGTTTGTAACTAAAACATTCAGCTCAACAAAATACATACATTACAAATTGACTACTTAATCTGATTCCTAAGGCTCAACAATAAGGAAACTCAGTTAAACTGCAAAGAAAGGGGTGTTCATATTTTGTTAGAAGGTAATCACAAATCTTGTTAAATGAAGATATTCTAGTTGGAAAAAAACCCTAATTATCTTGCCAAAATAGTGAAGCAGTCACAAGTGATTTTTTTTGTTTTTCGAACCATTGCAAACCACAATAAAAAATTACACAAGTATAATGCACATATAAAATCTACCATTTCTATATTAAAGATGAGATAAAATGAACACACAGAATTCAAACGGAAAAAATTCACAAAAAGCTCGATACTTTGTGGATGTTTAAAAATCGAAATATTAGCATAATGGGTTTTTATGCTTTCTATACGCAACAAGCTATGGAGTTCTACATGACTATTCTTCTCCTCGTAACCTTAATTCTAACGCATACAAAACAACAAAAATCTAAAGAATTGGGGTGGGGCCGAGTAAATGAGATGTTACCTTACTTGAAATTCCGCAAGATTTTATGTTGCTCGTCCACCGTATTTCGCTCCAATGTATGAAAATGGGACTGGGTTGTGGGGTAGCATGCGATTCTCTTCCTTCTCGAAATGGCAGCCACAATTTTCGAGTTTAGGGTTGTAGAGGGAAGAAGATGAATTCTGAATATGTTAGGAAAAGTCTTTTTTTGGGTTCTTTAATACGAGGGCAAAATGGTATTTTCCATTGTTATCACTTATTATCAATGTTGTCAAACACCAATATTGACCAAATATAAAGGATCCAAAAAGACATAATCCAACACCCCAAACAAACAAATCAAGAAAAGAATAGTGATAAATTATCAAATCATCACATATCCAAGATACTTATATAATCCCATCAATTTTTCCAAACGAGCCCTTACAATCCAATGGAGGTTTTCGCTATCATCATTGATTTGCGTCTCGTAAAACCGCTTGGGTAAATTATGGTGAAAGGTTTCGCTTTTGAAAAAATGGTGGATAGTGTATAGAGCTAAGTCGAGGCGAGTGGGTCTGTCTCCGCAAGACGAAAAACGCCCGTATACTAGTGCTTCTGCTTCCGGCCGCTTCTAAGATACAACGACTTTACGATTCCTAGGTTAGCGGACAAAGAAACCTAACAACAACGAACAAGCCAGTGTTTGATTACTTTCAAGCTTTCAAGGAGGAAAATGGGCAAGATGCAAAATGCAATGCTCGATTTTATGTTTTCTCGATTAATTTCGTGTGTTATTTCATCAAGAGGGCTCCATTAATATAGCAACGAAATGCCCATACGGAAAATCGCGTCTGTAGGCTCGGTTTTGAGAAATTTCAATTCTCATCTACTCTCTTAGTAGAATTTTTACAAATAATTTAATTCCATTTTTCACAAATGGAAACCACTTAATTAATTGGTCAAAATCGGTCAACACCCCATTTATCAAAGACCAATTCCAACAATCCCCACATGAATGAAATTAATGCATGCGTGTATCTTGCATTAAAAAAGTCTCGGCGAATCGTTATTGCATCGTGGATAGGTAGCTTGTGGCTTTGAACCTTCCTTAGTAAGGTACTATCGGATTTACTAGTCCGCTAGTGACGCGATGTCTTGAACTACTCACCGCTTGTGTAAACCAAGACAACAAGATTTACACAATAACAACTCTAACACTTGTTGTTCTCACGTTGTGTCCATTTCTACCCGACCATATCTTAGATTCATATGTGTTTCATTTGAAGCGGCCATTACTTCTCACTTATATATAGGTGATCTCCTATTGAAGAGTATCTGCAATACTCCACCTTTCGGTATAGGAATCATTAAAAGTCTTAAACTTAACCTCACCACATTCAAAGAGTTTAAATACACTTGGATGTATCGAGAATGAGTTAACACATTTTCCAAGTGTTCAACACATTTTCAAGTGTTCAAATTGAACATTCATAACTTAGTTGTCCTATTGAACCAAGGTCTTGGGATCTCCAATTCACAAGGTTGGGTTACCGCTATGAACATTCTTTAAGTTGTGGATTTTAAACCCATTCCCCTAACAGTTTATACAAATGGTGATCTCGATTTATGCTTTTTGTAAGCGGATTACGAAAAAATTAATTAAATCTATTTAATTAATTACAAAAATTAATTAAATATTTAATTTTTAAAGGTTTTTTTGGTCCAAAAAGAATAAGGGCCCCCAAGCCCAAGCCCACGGCGTGTGTCTTTTTGACCAAACCCACAAGCATGTAGGTCCTCTCCCCTTTAAAAACTTGGGTGCCCCAAGGGCCCAAACCCATTTGTCCAACTTAGGATAAATAAAGTGTGCAACTTTACCTCATTTTTCCTATGTGGGATGGAGATCTCTCTCTCCCCCACATTTTCCATTTTCCATACCATTTATTTGTATTAAGTGGCTAACTTCTAGCATTAATTTCTCATTCACCCGGAATCGGTTTGAGAAATTCCAAATGCTATTCTCATCTACTCTCTTAGTAGAATTTTTACAAATAATTTAATTCCATTTTTCACAAATGGAAACCACTTAATTAATTGGTCAAAATCGGGTCAACACCCCATTTATCAAAGACCAATTCCAACAAAAACACTATTCTTTTAGGTTAAAATTAGTCAAATTACTTATGCAAGAAGCATTAGGGTGTGGGTTAGTAAATATTGAAGGCTTGAGTTTTAAGACTACTTCATATATAACTATAGACTATAGTCTATAGAATAAAATTTTGAATTTGAATGTAGCCCGTGGGTCAAAGAACATGATACTGAACATTGGATGAACAAATCAAGTTTGAATCACATACTTCTCCCCTTCCAGGATATCTCATTCCCGTTTCCAACCTCAAAAAAAAAAAAAAAAAAAAAAAACATTTGAGAAAATGTCAGTTGCTCTCGCTCATAATATATATATATATTCCATGTTTATATATAGTTCATAGATATATGAGTTACATGTATATTAATATTATTTATTTATAATTGAGGATTCAGATTGAGAATTCTGTGTCAAATAGCATTATGACACTGGCGGAGACAGGGCTGGGCCAGTCTGGGCCCTGGCCCAGCCCATTTTTTTAAAAAAAAAAAAATTTTAGTGAGGATTTTTAAAAAAAAAAAAAAAAATTTAGTTATAATTTGTATTAATTTTTCTTGGATTTTCTATCCTACCACCCCATTTTCGTGTATCTACCACCCCTAAGCGTCATTCCCTGCTCCGCCCTTGGCATTATCTAAATTGCTTCAAGAGAAAGCTTAAGTTTTTAATATAGTAAAAAAATGTCCTTAAGATAGAATTATAATAAAATAACAGAAATGAGTTTGGCTTGTTTGTAGGATCATTTTAGTTGCAACTTGCTAGGCAATAATAGTATTGGTGGTTACAACTAAATCCTAGTCAATGGCTCCACTAATTAAAATCAAATTAGGTAAACATATAAAACAGTATATATATATATATATATGGACCCAAATGATGGCCCTTTTCATATGGGATAATAATACAGTCATTTATCATTTCAGACAGATGGTCACTGTTTAACCAGCTAAGCTAAGGTACTATGGAAGATTGATTGCTCCCAATTGGGATTTTCGATTTCACCAAACATGATTATACTGTGGAACTTTATAACCTACAAAAGAACAAATTCGAATAAAATTAAATTCCAATAAATTCTGACCTAAGTGATAAAGGTCAGTAATATATATGGAATTGTGTAATTAAAAGGAAATGGCCTTCAAATTTCAAAGAGTAAATTACTTTTGTTATAGTTCATTTTTATTGGATGGGAAGTTGTTTTTCCATATTGTATATATAATTTCAAGTTTATGTACAAAATTTATGAAATATAAATTTTTCTCCCTTGAAAAATTGAATTGTCCTCCCATCTCAATAAATAATTAAAATTTTGACTACATCCTCTCGTTATTCGATGAAAAAGAAATTCATATGGCCATGATTTATTGTCCACAATAGCGTTTCATCAGAGTTTCAATGCATCAACTCAATGTCACGTGTATAAGATGATATTATTATTGTACACGTGACATTCACTTAATATGTTAAACCACCGTATGAAACACAATAGGAAATAGGAAATTCGGGTGGATTTGAATTGCTAGCTGCGCATGTCCTCCTATTTTACAATAAGTAAGTGAATATAATTGTTTGTTATGAAAATTGAAATATTGTTGCATGTGTTTTTTTTTTCTTGAATTAAATTTGTATATATGTATGTACTACATTATCTTTAGGCAAAATAATTGATGGTAGGTAGAAAATCATCAACAAGATACTTGTGAAGATTGAGTGAGTTCATCACTTATTGCCCATTTTCATGAAATGTGTAGGTTATAAATGAAGTTAAAAGTTGAGTTGAAGCCATATATTGTCCAAATAAATGTAGAAAGAAAAAGGTGGGTTAGTCTCTTTTATTACAGACAAAATGAAAGCCACACATTACCAAACTCAACCTTAAAACTATGGCTAAGATAATGTTTCACGAGGTTCCACCTTTGATGCTTACTTTATATCCACCACCACCGTTGCCAAATTCCACCCTCTCAAATACACTTTGACTAATCTCTAACAATTATATCCACCAACTAAGATAATTAAATTGAATCATTTATTGTACCTTTTTTTATTGATAATTTGGACACATTTAAAACATCTCCAAAATTTTCTATTATCAAATATTTTAGCAAAGAATTATATAGGAATTAATGATATTATTTTAGATGCATATGTAATCGGTAAATATCAAATCAACAACTCAACAATTATAGGAATATGTTTATTTAGTGTATGTTAGAGAACAATACTGATCATAAAAATAGAAATATGTTTATTTAATGTATTTCTACTGAAAACAATACATTTTTTGGTTTTTCCTACCTTGTCATTCAATCTCATATTCCACGTCTTCTCACCACCATCTCCTCATCTTCTCAACTGATAAAACTCAATAAATATATGAAAATATATATTTTAGAAACACCTAAAAACAATTTTTTACTTATATCACATATTCACATGTTTTTGTGCAAAAAAATTATTATTAAATAATATTTTATTAAATATTGTCTCATTTCTAAATCTATATATATATATATATATCAATATTTTTACTTCAACCCAATATACTCTCAATCTTCACACAAAAACCAATATAATCAAAAAATTACAATTAAATTGTGAAAATAGAAAATCTCAATAAGAACCAAACATACGAGGCCTATATATATTTATTGATTCTATCATATGTTTAGTGTTTGAAGTACAAAAAAGCAGTTTTATAATAAACTTACCAATTGCATGTGTACGGAAACATTTGAGTCCTATATAAAGTCCGATAGGTATATTATTGATGGGCTTTTCAAGAGGAATGTCTAATTGTAGGTTATAAATAATTACGATTATATCTTATTAATTGGATTTGGGCATGATTTTCTTAATTTAAATTAGTTAATAATGATTTGGTTCAGAAGTTGGGATGGATTTATCACAACTCACAAGGCGTCAATTAGGAAAAAAAAAAATAGGGCAAAAAACGTACGTCCCTCTTTAATTTTTTTATTTTTTATTATTGAAGCATTTGTCCCTAATTAGGTTTCCAACAATTTTCCGGCAAATTTTGAATACCAAACCCCTTTAATTACTTTTTTATTAGCACGATATCCACCAAAAAGATTGTCCTTTTTCTCGTTGTCTTATAAATTTTGTAAGTTGTTTAATTAGTGTTTTAGTATAACAAAATAGTCTTATAAAAAGAACATTAAAAAGTATTATGTAGTTTACACTAAATAGAAAATTATAACTAATTGAGTCCAACGTATTACCAATCAACACTGTAAGATTCTACATCTGACAAATAAAATTAACTCAAGTTGTTGATATTATATATTTTATCTTCTAAAAATCGTTGAGTAGCAAAAACTTAATGAAGTGTCTAAACTCTAAAACTCACACTTCTAAAAATTCTCGCCTAGTTGATAGGCTCCACTTGACCACCTATTTTTTTCATTCGATTAGGTCCTACTCGATCCTATCAATTTGTCTAACTTTGTTCAGTCCGTCGACTCTAGACGATAAGCCCCCAAAATTACAACTCTTATAAGTAATCAAGATTTAAGTAATCATGATTCGAGAGCTTTGTTTATTTTTCTTTTGTAATGACTAAAATGTGTAATCCAAAAATTTAGTGTAATAGAGTTATTAAAAGCTTCAGATTGTTAAAACTTATCACCACAATCAGAATTTTTAAGAAAATGATTGCTAAAATTTCAGAATAAATATAATAGTATACACAATAGAAATAATATGAAAGAATTACAAGAAAAAAGGCATAGATTTTGAGAGTAATCTACCACATAAATAAACTTTTGGTAGTAAAATGCTCAAATAAAAGTAAATTTTTATCTAAAAGTTCAATACATAACTTTTTTTTTACGACCTAGACTATCTCACACCAAAGGTGACCAACCTGGGGCCGACAAATCTAACATTTTCTTTGGACTATGGGACATCCGTTATTCCCAAAAATAGTTTTAATCTTTGGCGGAGGAGAAACAAACTCTAACCCTTCAATACATCGCTAAAATATAAGGGGATATATGGATGTATTTCCAAGTCCAATTTCCGGTTTAGTGTTGGAAAATGAATTTTCAAACTTTATTGGTTTTGTATGAGAATTGAGAATATGTTTGATTTGTTGTCAATTTCTGTTTGAAAATGAGAATATGTTTGGTTATAGTTTTTCAAATTTATTTTTGACATAGGTTTGCGTGATTATAGTGTATTTTTACCTAAGTTTGCGTAATTGAAATGAAAAATTGTTTGGTTGTGTTTTCAAAAGAATATTTTCCATAAAAAGTGAAAATTGGAAATAACTTCATTTCTACCGAAAAACTTTTGAAACAAACATAAACCCATTTTCCTAATAATTGGAAAGTGGAAAAAAGGGGTTGGAAATACAAACATGCATGACCTAAAATTTTGAGGAGGTCAGGAGGTGTAGTGCAATTTATCCAAAAATAAAATAAAATAAAATCTTGCAAGTGAAGTGAGGCCCCATTGACTGTAAAAAAAAAAACTCAATTATTCTGATGAGAGTGACAGCCAAGCAAAGCTACAAAATCTTCACACACAACACACAGTGATGAGTGACCTGACCTGCCATTTTTGAGGACTTCAAAAGCAAAGAATTTTCACTACCTTACACACACAGACCCCTGAAGAAAATGACCCTTAGCTACATTCTTCTTCCTTCAAAACTATATATGTGTATATTTTACACACACATATACACACACTAAAAAGTGTCGGCCTTTGTAAAAATGTAGGACCCATTTTTGGGATCAATCTGAAAAAGTCCCTGTTTTTTTCAGTTTTTTTGCATGTGCCCACCTCACATCTGCAACTCTTCATATTCAAGAATTTGCATTTGGGTCCTTTTAATAAAAAGGGATTTATATTTATTTGTATTTTCGTGAACCAAAAAAATTCTACATTATGGATTCAAGAACTCTGCTTGATTATGCTCTGTTTCAATTGACACCAACAAGAACCAGGTACACTCTTAAATTTTTGATTGTATTTTGAATTTCTGTGACATTATTTTCCCAAATAACTTTGGAATTAATTTTTTTTTAAAATAAAGGTGTGATCTTGTGATATTTGCTGGGAAAAAGAGCGAGAAAATAGCATCAGGGTTGTTGGAACCTTTTGTTTCTCATCTGAAATCTGCTAAAGATCAAATATCAAAAGGTGGATATTCAATTAATCTTCAGCCCATCTCTTCAGATGATTGTTCATGGTTCACTAAGGCCACCTTAGAAAGGTATTTATTGTTTATGTTATGGGTTTTATTACCTTTGGGGCCATTTACTGTTATGTTTGTGGGAGTAATTTTTTTTAAAAAAAAATTAATTTTTTTTTTAAATTTTTTAGGTTTGTGAGGTTTGTAAGTACACCTGAAGTTCTTGAGAGATTTGTTACCATTGAGAAAGAGATCAATCAGATTGACAGCTCAATTGATGAATCAAATGAGCAAATAAATGGAACAGTTGAGGTACAAGGTATGGATTATATGAATTGAGAAGCAAAGTTGTTTTTTTTTTTTTTTTGGTAGGGGTAATTACAGAAACTACCCCTGAGGTTTAGCCTAATTACAAAAAAACCCCAGATATCTTTTGAAATTACAAATATTCGTTTGATATTTGTTTTTATCATACAAATTGCACCCTCAAGAGGGTATTTGTTAGGTAAGTACAAATCTGAAAGATAACTGAAGTTTTTCATAATTAAGCTAAACCTCAGGGGTAATTTAATTATTTCTTTTTTGTTCGACTTTATTGATTAGTGGCTTGAATGTAGCATGTATGTTCTTGTGATCTCCACTGAAAACCTTATTGTCATGTGGATTTCACTCTCAAGTCTTAATTTAGTCTATTATTGGGATTTCAAGATCTTTTAAATAGTTCGTTTGGGGACGATATGCATGCTTGGTATTTGGATGGAAGGATTTGAGTTCAAGAAAGGATTTCAAATGATTATATAGCTCAAATCAATGAATTGAAATACATTGTAATAACATGAAAATTTAAACTAGTTCAAAAGTGAAATTCTTAACTCCAAATCCATCAATCAAAACACAAGATGCATTTTATGGTTCTGCGATCTCTTTTATACACACTCACATAGTTTTTTTTTTTTTGGTATATATTCTTTATTGTTTATTGCATTGTTGTATTTACCAGGTCCAACTACACCGGAAAAGCTAAATTGAAGAAATCACCAATATTTCCATGATTGTAATAAGAGCTAGTGATTGTACGGAGAAATGGAGCGAACATTGTGTAATTAGTTTACGCTAGTTCGTCATTTTCTAGTTATATGCTTTCTTAGGACAGACAATGTGAGATTTTGTTGAACTGTTTGACTGAACCATGGAATTTTCAAATTTCAGTGAACTTGCAAGTACTTGACTTAGTATACATAAATTATTCCACCTACATGAGCTAACGGCAATTGTGGAAATTACCAGGCACTGCCTCTGCAACTGATGGAGATCCCAAAATTCGGTTGTTCCGTCTAAGGTGCATCATTGTAAAATTTGATTTATTATTATTTTTATTTCTGATTGGATTTATTGGTAAATATTTGTTCATAACTTATCATTTAACTTCCACTTCAGTCCAAAGTTCAGACCAATGATACTGAAGCAGAAGAAAAACCGAAGTAATTTCTTGAACTTTATTTATTTCTATTCGCGAAGTTACAAACGCTAGCAATTAGTTGTAATTATTTTCTACACGGCATGGATAGGATTCGTCTTCAACGTGTGTTGGAATCTCGGAAGGCAGTTCTCAAGAAAGAGCAGGCCATGGCTTATGCTCGTGCGCTGGTGGCAGGATTTGAGATGGATTATATATACGATCTTGTATCTTTCAGTGATGCTTTTGGAGCTCAGCGTTTAAGGTAGGAATTCGTAAGTAACATTGGATAGCTGTTAGGAGCTTATAAGTTGTTTTGAAAAAACAAAAAGTTGGGATCTTCCATCTTTATTTTTTGAAAATAAGATCTTATTCTAACAACCTCCTTTAATTTGACCTACCAACATCTTAAAATATCCATTATCATATTTTATCAAAACAATTTAACAACTTATTGTCAAAATAATATCTACATCTTATAAGCTCTAAAACATGTTATCGATGTAGGTGCTTTAAATAAGTTTTGCCAAACACCTTCTAACTTCTTATGTCGATGTCTCGACTATTATGTCATTTTTGTTTACTTACTCAAGTAAGAAAATGATAGAGTCAAGGTAAAGTAATTTGAAAGAAAAGTGTAGAAAACAAAACAAGAACACGAAGTTCTCCTCGAAATCTCCCGCCCAGACTTAAAGCCGACAAACTCAATAATTCCAAAGTGTCCTATATGAAATAATAATACTCGCTTAAATAGCAACATAACCTTAAACCTAACCTACGGACTAAAGCCCAATAATAAGAATTAGTTAAACTAGGAAACTGAATCCTAACTAAACTAGGAAATAACAATTGACCTTAATTAAACCTAATCGAACTAGGAAATAATAATTAACCTTAATTAAACCACCAATAATTAAACTAAATAATCCTAATTAATTAATCAAAATCGATCCAGAACAACTCTCCACTCCTTGAAAACACCTTGTCCTCAAGTTTGAATCAAGAAACAACCCGCGAAAGTATCCCAAACTTCCCGATTATACGGCAAAACTATACATCCTTTATAAAAAGGAACGCCATTGATTAACGCATACGGGCCTCGAGTCCCGCCGCTTGCTTGTAAATCTCGAATAAATCGCAACATTTATCAAGTTATTGTACACCTCCTTATGCAACTTTTTGCCGATCAATCCCGAAAGATAGGAAGCGCAAACACAACTTGTCATCATCCTCCGAATGATGAGATAAGGCACCCACCATGTATTTATCGGCCTTGAGTGTATGATAAATGTGAGAGAAAGGCAGCCATGTAACGAGGTCATCACCATGAACAATGGAAAAATCCATATGTCGGGCCGTGGCCTCGCCTGGATACGCAAGCGGTTGCGCATGGGTAGCCAGAGGAGAGGGATCTGATTCATCGTCGCCATCGAGTTCCCGATTTTTATCGCTCAAAACCAGGTGATTCGCGGGAAGCCAGGACGCGGAATCTGCGTTGCCAGCGGTAGACGATCCTTTTTCGCGTAACCAAGTCTCCAATAATTCCTCAATTCGATCCAATTTTGAAATTCTCGCATTGATTTTGGCCATCTCCGCCCGCAACTCCTCAACACCCTTCTCTATCTTCTCAATGCGTATATCCATACGTGCGGCGGCCATGGATTCGAATCCGGCAGAAAAAGATCCGGCAGTCGGACCATTTGATAGAGTCGAGGGTAAAGTAATTTGAAAGAAAAGTGTAGAAAACAAAACAAGAACACGAAGTTCTCCTCGAAATCTCCCGCCTAGCTTAAAGCCGACAAACTCAATAATTCCAAAGTGTCCTATATGAAATAATAATACTCGCTTAAATAGCAACATAACCTTAAACCTAACCCTACGGGCCTAAAGCCCAATAATAAGAATTAGTTAAACTAGGAAACTGAATCCTAACTAAACTAGGAAATAACAATTGACCTTAATTAAACCTAACTGAACTAGGAAATAATAATTAACCTTAATTAAACCACCAATAATTAAACTAAATAATCCTAATTAATTAATCAAAATCGATCTGTAACAGAAAATCACTTTTTGTTGTATGTAGGGAAGCATGTATAAACTTCATGGAACTATGTAATAAGAAGAATGACGACAAGATTTGGATGGATGAAGTTGCAGCGATGCAAGCGTCGTATTTGGGAGCATCTGGAATTATACTTGCTGGTGAAAATTATGGCCTATCTCAGACTGGGCTACCTAAGAGTTCAACATCTGATTCCATCACGAGACATGGAAGTATGGACACTAGCGAAGGTAATTTTGTTCAGCTGTAAACTGTTCAAATAGTCTAAACAAGGATGTGCCATGTGCCTAAATAGGTTGAAATTCGATAGAAAGTCTCATATCTTAAGATAGGGGCGATTTACAATCCTTCGTTGGATAAGTCCGGTATTGGGAGTGTTTGCAAAAATGTGTGGTTTTAGAAGAAGTGATTTCTTGTAGCAGAAATAAAACCAATTGAGAATCAAAAGTTGGCATTATTTGAAAATAGAATGATCAAAAGTTGAGAGTGTTTGGTGAAAAAGTTGTAAAAGTCAAACTAGAAGCATAATTAGAAATCTAAAGCATCCATCTCCTGCATTTAGATTCTGATTAAATGAAGCACAATCAGAAGCAAAAGTTGGCAAATGCAAACACTAAAATGTGTTTTTTTCAGCCAAAAGATGAGAATCACTTTTTTTAGTGATTGCAAACACTCCCATTCTTGGCTAAAAATCGTTACTTTTGCATAGGTTGTTTAAATGAAAATTCAGACAGCTGAGAATTTTGTCAATGAAGCAGATGTGAAATTTAAGATCTCTTCACTATATGCATGTTTTCTATATCCTAACAGATTAAGCATTTGGTATAATGTTTTTTCACAAATGTGTATTCTATTTTGTATTTCTTCTGCTATTATGAAGCAAAGACAATTGATACAGTACTTCTTAAATAAAAGGAACAGACAATTTTTTGCCCATGGAGTCCAATCTTCAACAGACAGAAGGGGCAGCTCAGTTACCAACATGGCCAAACCATCTTCCTCAGTATATGCAAAATGGTCAAGCTCCGATATTTCAACCCTATCCGGGGTATATATTTCCAGGAATGCAAGTTGCACCGTGGCCCGCAAATTTCCAGGATTTCGGTATGTCTCTCGACAGAGACATCAAAAATAGTCAGAGGCACAAGTCCTATAAGAAAAAAGAAAAACACGCAAATACGAAAAACAGTGAAAGCAACGAAACGGATCACTCCAGCTCCAGAAGCAATTCAAGTGATGAGCAAGACGAGCGGATTAATAACAAGAAGAAAAATAAAGGTTCCTCGAGAAAAGTTGTTATCCGTAACATAAATTACATTGCCTCGGACAGAAACGAAGATAACAATGGCTCGAACAGCTATTCCTCTGACGAAAATGAATATGTCAACGCAGGTTCGCTTAAACACCATAAGTCAACTTCCCAGAAAAACAAAGTACGAGATGGGAGCAAGAAAGCTAGTAATAAATCACAGAACGGTATAGATGCTGAAAATGCGCCTAATTCTGAAGAAGAAACGAAAAATGGGAATTGGGATATCTTCCAAAACCTCCTCATGAAGGACTCGGCCTCAAATTCCACGGATATGGGTTCGAAGAGTATACATGTTCAAGAAGAGTACTCTAGTCGGAAGTCAGATAAACCAAAATATGCAAGTGACGATTTCGTTTTTACTGAAAGAACCACTGGAAATGGAATTAACGAAACCAATGTCAAATTTGACGGCGGCGAAAATTTCCGTGGAGTTGTTAAGAGCAAAGATGAGGAATTGTTAATTCAACCAAGAGCAGAAGGAGAATACTACTTACAAAATGCTCATTTTGGCGCAGAATCGTCCACCGTTAAAACCCGGAAAGAGGAAGAAGATTGGATCACAGGGAGCAAACCAGAATTACGTGCAAATCCAAACGGGAGTATAGATCACAATATTTTTTCTGGAGACACCAACCGTATTCCGATTGGAGAAAATAAGAGAGATGTTCTTTCGGATGATTCTTTCATGGTTCAGTCCCGACTATCAGACGGCCCGTTACAAACTCAGCCTAAGGATAACATTTTCATGGATACAGACATTGTTGGAGCTAATCAATCCAAGAATAATGGTCCTGGAAATTTGCCGGTTAGTAATTTCTACGAACCAGAAGACCTTTGCATGGTGCGCGGGCATGATTCTGCTGAAATGGATTATAGAAATGATGTTTTGCTAGTTGAAACTGTTGGAAGTCAGTTTAAAACCGAACCAAGTGATAGTGTTGATGCTACAGAGGTTCGTAATGGTAAGACGAGCAAGATTGGAGCTAGTAAAGAACCTGGAAGAAAAGTGGGCGGAAAAGAATTAAAGTCTAAAGCGCCAAGTGGATCTCTGGGACGGAGCAAATCTGACGTGGCATCGAGGAGCAAGATAACAAATGCTGGAAGCACAATGGTCAGAAGCAAAGCTGAGAAGGTATCTTTCAAAATTACAAATACGCCGTTGTTATTTGTTTCTATAATACAAATCATATTCTCAAGAGGGTGGTATTTGTTAAGTAAATACAAACGTCGAAGGGGAGTTTGTAATACCTTCAAAGAGTGTGTTTAATTTTAAAAGATAATTGGATTTTTTTGTAATTAAGCTAAACCTCAAGGGTAGTTTTTATAGTTTACCCTGTTTTCTAATGATTTTCACTCAGGAAGAAGAGAAAAGGAAGAAAATGGAAGAATTATTGATACAGCGTCAAAAAAGAATTGCCGAAAGAAGTGCTGCACGAAGCACTGCAAAGGGTGTTACTCCAGAAACTTCGAAAAGGTCTTCAAAAGAGAGTAAGAAGAGCTCCGTTTCTTCAAAACCCGAGAAGGCTAAACTTCAGGCCCCGACTGATGAAAATAAAAAATCACACAAACCTGTTATGAGGAGTTCCACCATCGATCGCCTTGCAGCTGCTCGTGCAACGAACAAGCCATTATCAGCCGAACCAAAAAAAGTTGGGCAAAACAGAAAACCAACTTCAAAGGCGAATTCAATGACGGCAAATTCCTCGTTAAAGAAGACAAAGGGTACTCAAGAACGAGAAAACAAGGTCAATTCTTCAGATAAGAAAAATGTTACAAATAATCCGAAGAGTAAATCTTCTAGTATTCAAGAAAGGGACAGTATAAGTACAAAACCCTTAATTTCCGAGAAGTCGGAAATAAAAGATTCTGAGACTGTGAAGGTATTACATACTATAACTTCAGTTGAAAAGAAAGAAGCAAATACTCTTTCCGGGAAAGATGCTTCAGATGAAAAGAACTCGATTCAGGTTATATCTGATAAAGATGTACTCTTTTCACAAGATAACGTTAATGATCAAGTTGAGCTTACACCTCAGATCACAGTGCATCCGACGGTGGGAAATGATCTGAAACCCGCTATGTCGAACATTGATGAGAAAGGTGGCGAGAAAAAAAAGTTATCATTTTCACCTGAAATTTCTGTGGTGGAAATCGCAACTCCACCACCAAACAATGAAACAAATCCGGAACTAATTCATTCTAGAAAGAAGTGGAACAACGGTGAAAGCTCTCCTAAAATCCCCAAAGGCTTCAGAAGGCTTCTTTTGTTTGGTCGTAGAACTTGAATTCTTGCACGGATTCATCCGATGGTCTCTTGTTCTACAGCATTCGATTCTTAAGGTATGCAATGTGTTTGCTTCTCCGATTACATGGACGAAAATATTTCAAAAATCTTAATTTTTTGGAGTACAATGCAAGAAAGCATTGAACAAGTTGGTTAGTACATTCGAACAACGATTCGATCCGACTCCATGCAACGCTTGTCCCGCCGAGTTTTTCTTGTTTGTGTTTTGATGGTTTGATTTGTGAGTGTGATTTGTAATTTACATTTGGCTCCATACTTTTCTTGGTAGTATATGGAATTTTTATGAGGTTGTTTTGTGCCGGAGTTGTAATTTATTGGTGTGACATCTTAAGATTCAAGATTTTTGGTATAAATCCCATCACTTTTCTGCTTCATTGTAGAATGCTTTGTCTATTAGGTTTCTTAATTTCATTGATCTTGATAAGTAGTATCTGCAACTTTCTTTAGAGCAATATATGGGTTTTTAGTTCCAAGTTCCAATATTTCCACTTTTTATTGCACATGGTTGAAAATTATGTTAGGGTTAATTATAATTACAAAAAGTAGCCCCTAAGGTTTAATTCAATCTAACATTTTTACCCCATAATTAGTCGACATAACGGAAATTGTTTACATCATCAAAAAGTTGATCTAAAATTTCATAAACACCCGTATAGTACGGTTGAATATGAGATAAAACACATGTAATTAGGCTACAGAAAATGTCCAAAAACTGTGGGAGGCGCCAAACTATATGGGGTCCATCCACTTTTTTTTTTCTTCAATCTCTTTTAAAATAATATTTTTATAGGGGTATCATCGACCTTACACAAACTCCATTAGTTTTACCGCAGTCCCTCGAACCTGAATGATACTTCTTGTAACTAACCCTTTATTTTAATTGGGAATAGACATGCTGGAATATGTATGTAAACATTGCCAAAATAAATATACAGGGTAATTGATAAATTCATATTTCTTACCCCTGGTAACAAAAACTTTGTGAGTCTTTTCACTTTTGGCATTCAAAATGGAGCAATAAACAACGAATGAATTAAAACTAGGATATCCATAGGTTCTCTCTCTTTATCCATCCACCTCTATTTGTTATGGTTCCCATCAAAGCCTGTCAATGTTCGTCTAAATTTGTGCCTATTTTAAAAATAAAAATAAAAATGTTGTACATATCTATTGCTCTTTTATACGCCATTGCCCATTAGTAAGTAAAAGAAATATTAACATTTTCATTATATTTGAAAATTCGCCAAATTTAATTGCATGCAATTTAGTAGACAATATGCAGTAATGACAAAATGAGAGACACAAAATTATGTCTTTGATTCTCTCACTCTGCAATGAATCTTACACATTATATTCGATCCAATCATGGAATTACAGAATTTGCTAATATCTTTATGATTCAATAATTTAAATGAATCAACCAAAATTTCACGTTCTGCTGACCCAGGTCCCCAGGTCAAACTTCTTGTTTATTGCCCTTGGTTTGACCAATAGATTGCTTTACTTAATTTAAGCCACCGATACTCAATTGTCCAACTCGATCATTTAACAATGAGTTTCTTGCTTATTGATGTGCAAAAAAGTGCAACAATTACCAAAATATCCCACATGTGTAGTTGAAACTTTAAATTCAAGGATAATTTGGAGCATTTGGAGTTCCGACTCGACTCGACTCGACCCGACCCGACCGAAATCTGGACCGTAGATGAGAGGGATTGAAGTGAGTGACAAGTAAACCTTGGATGAACTCACTTCATATTCCATCTTATTTAAACCTTCCAACTTGATTTAATTTAAATATCGAATAGTTTTAGTCAAATGTCATTTTTGTTTGGTGTATTATGTTATTTTCTTAGGTCGTTCTAAACTCAAAGTACTCGGGCTAAGTTTATTTTGACATGAAATTTTTTTCCCACTAATTCTCACCTAGGTATAAATATAGAGTATATTCTCCGTTGAAAAAATGGAAGATATAATATTTTTCATGTTGATTAAAAAGAAATCAATGGCAATATCTATTACAAACTTCATTAAGCGAAAGCTCATGGATACTTGGCATATAGAGCATTCATTGAGGCTTATACCACTCGGAAAATGATACTATAACATACAATTCTCTAGCATGGATGACCGTACCAAAGTTTTTCTCAAGCAGAGCTGAAATTTGAAGTCGGGTTCAATTCGTCTCAGTAATTGGGTTCTGGACTTCAATTCATACCACATAAATTCGTCAAAATCTCAGCTATGGGTTCGTATGTACGAGTTGAGTATGGAATATTGGCATCCTGCGTTAATTATGAAGCTCGCAAGTCTTTATTGACACGCCCATGCGATAGACGATCATTCCCTTATGGGAGAAGTGGGACATTTCGTAAGAGTGCTTGTAGAATCGATTTTAATTCTCCATTGCGGAATTTATTATGGTAGAACGAATAGAACATTGTTCATTCGTGTCGCCAAACTCGATTAAAATTTGCCTGAGTTCTCGCTCTCATTATCGAATTGTTGGACATTCAGCGCTAATTGCGGCAAGTGACCAATCCAAAGAATGAAGCATAATGCGATCTCCAAAATCGTGGATGGTAATAAACCAGGCTATAGTCCGTGCGTGGCCGAGCTCATCCGAGACCATGCTACTACCACTAAGGGTAAAACGGATTGAGCAGTGGGTGCAAGTCGAGCGGACAACCCAAGCGGTCATTCTCGGAAGGGTGCATCTAATTTGCATGTTCAAGTTAATAATCCTTTTGAGGTTCTCGGGACGAGGATGAACAAATTCCTCATGAAAAGATTAATTCGAGCTAGTTCAAACTCGCGGGGAGGGGCTAAGTCATAATAGGGATAATGGTGATACTAATCATGCAGGGGCAATAAATCGATCGAAGGATGATTCTTCATCAACCATTGCAACAAAATTGATGATAGCTTCGGACAATATGGTTATGACCGCAAGTTTAGATGATAAAAATAAAGAGAGCTTGCAACGAGCTATGGACGTAATCTCACGCAGATGCCTATTAATGACTATGAGTTTAACATCACATCCGTCGAGAGAGTTTTCAAGTGATGGCGGCAAAACACGAAAAACGATGGTCGATATGGCGGAAGAGGAGGGACAAGAAGAGATATGTGACCCTCCACCACTCCGCTTTTTCCCTCATGTGATTCTTCAGAAGCTCTGAATTCTATGGCCATTGTGGCTCGTGGATCATGGGCCGACATTTTACAGGCTACATTAGACCATCAAGAAGATACTCGAGCATGTGCTAAAAAAACAACTACCTCTGTCATTCGAAGATCTTTTAGGAATAGACGTTCTTCGTTTAAATTGTATTTTTAAATTATTTTGTTGTTTCTTTTTTCTGCAGTTTAACATTTTTTTTCTTTGCTACCTAATCGGCTTGTGATCAGGACTTTTTTCTTTCTTTTATATATTTCTATTTAACTATAAAAATATCTATTATAATCGTTTTTCTCATATGTATTAAGTACTTAGAAAACATTTTTCCCCTTGTCAAACACAAAAAAGAAATCCCAACACCCATCTAATATTGTTTATTGGTGTCGCATGCAATTTCTCGCTCGAAAAACTATCAACTTCGAAAAAAAAGTTGGACAAATATTTAGAAACATTAACTTAGAATAATCTGAAGATTTAAGCAGCATCAATGTCATTTGACATTTGAATATGTTCATTGAGTCTATTTTTAAACTATATATTTCGTTTACCTTTTATTTTCTAAATCTATTTTACATTTGCCTCTTTTACTCTTTTTCATTATAGAAAATACAAAAGTATATGATATATTTCCAATTTGGATAATAATTAAAATATAAAATAAATGTAACCAGAAAGTACAAAAAAAGTTAACACGAGTCAACTAATCTGGGCATTTCTGTAATTTCTAGTACCGAAGGCGGAGCGTCAATAGTGTTCGGTGGAGTGTGAGTATCAATTTCTGCTATTATAATATTTGTTTGACAGTAATAATAAATTTGGTGGTCGATACCTTTTCCCTGCAGGTGAAGCGTTGAGCTGTCATAATTTCTCTCTGACTCTCTTATTTTTTTATTAGTTGCTCTGTGCTTGTTGATGACTCAACTTCTTCTCATCTATTTGTAGAGAGAGAAAATCAGGAGACGGGGAGAGAGATAAACTGAAAGATCTAGATCTGCTGCTACTTCAATGGCGTCCAAGATCTTACTTATCACTGTTTTCATTTTCGATCTTATTGCTTTTGGTTTGGCTGTTGCTGCTGAGCAGAGAAGAAGCACCGTAAGTTCCCTATTTTCATTGTTGTTTTCTTTTTTTCCTTTTTCCTGTCTTTCCCCTGTTTTGCTTGTGTGTGTGTGTGTTTCTCTTGTGACTTGTGAATTGGTGGTATGTTTGTCTGAGAACGATCGGTTTGTCGTTGAATTTCTTAAAAAGACTTGGAAAGAATTTTTAATCTTTGTGCCGCTGGAGATATTAATTGAGAAATTTGGTTCATAATTGAGTTGGGGTTTTTGGAGGAAATTGAGAATGAATACTCACCTTGCCCTCTCTTTTATTTTTCATTATTTGAGTATTTGATCAATTTCTCTAATGAGATTAACACAGATCACTTGTTTGCTGAAATGATCGACTGAATATTAATAAACCTCTACCTTATCTCTTCAAATCAACTTTGCCAATTGTAACTCTGATTAAGTGTGGATTTTGTTGGTCTCTGAATTGCGTCTAATTATGTTACCGTGCTTTCGGCCTTTCTGAAGAGTTAACACTGTAAGCCTAAGGAACTCCTAGACAAAGTAAAAGGTGATAACTTATCAGGCTCCTTTTTTAAACCAATAATAGAGTTACAATGCTGTAATTGTGATAGAGTTGAGGATGGATAGGTTTGAGCTCTGCCCTTTTAAATATCAGGTGACAACATTTTACCAACCAATAATAAAAACAACTTTGCTTATATCATTTTTCATTTTTTGTTTGATTTTTTTTGATAAAATGCATGATTTGATTCTTGGCATTGTGGAATATATGTAGCACAGAAATTTTATCTTGCTGAATGATGAATACGGCTTAGCCCTGCTTATATATTATGTATACCTAGTCAAAATTCTTTTGACCATGACTTGGGTCCAGAAATTGGTCAATTCACATGTTTGAGCTCTAGTTTTATATAAACACAAGTGACACCGTAACATAGCCTGAGTAGGAAATGAAACTAGATTTTCTACGTCTTGCCTTGTCCACTGATCATTGGCATGCATCAATTCGGTAAAGTAGCAAACACAAAACACAATGTTATCCTAAATCCAATTACGTTAAAGAGTTCCATGAATTTTAATAAAAGTGTGCTTCTAATATTCTTCTTTTCATTCTTGATTGGTATTTTAAATCAGTTAACCGCGTTTATGAATATCATGGTTGGTCCTGCTCTGACTCTCATGATTATTTATGAATATGTCAGGTTGATTTGCTCTGAATATCTAGTTATCTCGTTCTTGACAGGGCACGTCAAAGCCAGATAGTGAGGACAACTATAGATATTGTGTTTATGACTCCGACATTGCGACTGGGTATGGTGTTGGAGCGTTTCTATTCCTCATGGCCGGTCAAGTACTTATAATGGCTGCAAGTAGATGCTTTTGCTGTGGAACTCCACTAAAACCTGGAGGCTCAAGGGCTTGCGCTGTTCTTCTTTTCATTATCTGCTGGTACTCTCCCATTAAAAGCGATTGACGCGTCAAAGTTGGGGGTTGCGATTGCCGACAATAATTTTTCATTTTCGTTCAGCTTGAGAATTTTTTTTTTTACCCCAAAATGCACTATTCACTTATTTTCACATTTTCTCCTACTAATCACATCTAATCAGTTTTTCTATAAAACCATCAAATCACCAATCATTGTTACACATTTTCTCACAAATTCTACTATTTACTCACTCACCCATTTTCAAACACTAGTTATATTCAATCATTACTTCACTATTTCTATATCAAATCAATTTTCATCATTACATTTTCATCTCATATCCAATCACATTCTCAAAATTCATTATTCTTTTTAAAAATAAAAATAAAAATCACTACTGTCTAGCAGAACTTTTTTTTTTTTGTGAAAGGATATCCTATGGCAACCTTGCTCACCCTACCCCAGTTTGTTTATATCTTGATTGAATTAATTAAGATTTAAACTATTTTTGAATGCAGGGTAACATTTTTCATTGCCGAGGTTTGCTTGCTGGCTGGTTCAGTGAGGAATGCTTATCACACCAAGTACAGAACGAGGTTTTTGAAAACCCACCGTCTTGTGAAACTGTTAGAAAAGGAGTTTTTGCAGCTGGAGCAGCTTTCGTTTATTCACTGGCATAATATCCGAGTTCTATTATGTTAGTTATTCCAAGGCCAGGGAGGTTTCAGGCCTCACGGAGGAGAAGCCGGAGTTGGCATGGCAGCATTTAAGTGAGTCTCATTTAAACTGTGAACAGTATTAGCAGTGAAAGTGATCGACTTAGTCTGTGAATGTATGGATAATTTGCACCATATTTTGTTCTCTAATACTTGTCTTGCTTTAGGATTGTTTGTTTAGCTGAGCAATATATATCATTCTGTTATTTTTATTTTGATTTGGTTTTGCCCCTGTACAATTTTTCTTTAGTATGTCTATACAGTTCAATTGATGCCATTTTGTGTTTCTTTATTAATCAGAACAATCGAGATCATCTAGTATTTCATCGTATACTCCTATGAACTATATAAATGTCACATGTATGAATATGATATTATTATCATATATGCGTGGCATGTATTGATACCCTTAAAATTGAAAATGAAACACTAAATAGAATAGAGAATCCATAGAAAATCTCAAATGAAACACTAAACAGAATAAAATGGAAGAAAAGGTTTCACGATTAATAGCGTAAAATCTAAGCAAATTGGAAACCATTTCTTGCCATGGACTTTATATTCATTCTTATCTATAAAAAAATGTTCCGTGAAGAAAAGAAAGGTTTTTTTTTCCTTAAAAAGAAAGAGAAGAAAAATCGAACTCTATAACATGGGGAGGAGTAGAATTTGAATCCTTGTAAGGTCAGCACCACCATTCCTAGTGATGTTGATTGCAAAAAAAGAAAACATTAAGATAAGAGTGGTGCATTGAAACTTTGATAAAGATCTTTTAACCCACAATTTTCACCCACAATTGTGATAGTTTTATACGCATCTATTATAGTAATACAAATAAAAAAAATATTGTAAAACTTTCACTTTTGTTAAATTCGGGGACTTTAGTACAGTCTCACACACATGGCGTAGCGAGATTTACTGATCGTCGGTGCGGTCGAATTTTTTTCGTTTTGGTGAGATGATAGTCCGCGGCGATTTTTTTCGAAAATAGAAAATAGAAAAGAAATCTAAAGGCCGATACATTGCATCAATGTTTTGTGAGTTTTCATAATCTCCACTAAAACTTTCTAGAATGAACTTTTTGGAGAAGTGATTTATCCAAAAGTTCATTCTAAATTATTACCAAACAACAACTAATAGATTTTTAGATCCAAAAATTCATTTTAAAAGTTCTTCCAATTAAAGCACTAGTCATTATCAAGTTCGTAAAATATATCTCTATATAACATATAAGGTAATCATTCATCCACTCATATATCTTAATTGAGCCGTATAATTCTTAATTTTTTTGGGTCAAGAAGGTTTAATGACCTTTTTAAATTTTTAGCTCAATTTTTTTTTTTTTATATGAGCTAGACCTTCGGTTGAATTTTTCGATGCGGTCCAAATCAAGTTTAACAGATTACTCCGACCTCGAATTTGAGTGCGGTCGGTGGACCGCACTCGTCCCAAGGTGGCTACGTCATCACGCTCACACATGAAGAGTACCCAATGTGAGAGAGAGCTCAAATTCACCAAGTGAGGTTTCATCTTAAAATCAATTGGTGATAGGAGGAGTAGTTCACTTGGATTATAAAGTGGATTATCTTCCTTAATTAATCAATATGGGACAACTCACAAACGACATATCTCAACAATTTTACGCTAGTTGTTATTTTGTTTTTTTTTTTTTTTTTTTGTAGAGGTTTACAAAAATACCATCGCTTATTTTTAGACCGGTAAATTCATATAGAGCCGAAATAACTAAATAAGCACAATGAAAGAAAAGATGGCTGAATAATCACTGGAACAAACATAATTGGTGAGACGGATTTTAAAAATCACAAAAAAATATGGGTTTTTTTATGGGTTTGTGTTTGGGTTTGGGTTTGGGATCATTGGGATCCTTTTATACAAGTTTTTTCATTTGTGATTAATATTCTTGTTATGACACCCCCACCCCATCCGTGAGACTAACATTTATCAATTGGGTCAACTATTTTTATGTATTTTTTATGTTTTTGGCAAAAAGAAAAAGATTTCAGGGTAGAATAGTGAAAGCACAACTCAGAACAATTTGAAGTTCTAAAATCTGAAAACTGAACCTAAAAGTTAATCCCAATTCCTGAAAATTGGTAGGGAAACCCGTGGTACCATTATGTAGCAACAGGTCACTTACATCTTTCTTCCTATGTTAGGGACATAATTACGAATATGGATGAAATAAAAAGAATGAACCAACAGTTTATAATGCTATTGGGCCACTAATTAATGGAGGCCCAAGGATTATAGGTCATGGGATAAAGCCTCAACAAAGCATGGAGTTCACGATGGATCAAATTGTCAATCCAAATTCAGTTCATTTATTAGAACCCACGGCTGATCACAAAAATTGATGGGTTTACAAAATACCCGATCTGAATTAAATATACAAGATATCAAATTAATAGGTGATTCCATTTCATGTAAGACTATCCTAATTCCTACCATGGCTCATGGAGCTTGATGTCATTTGATCTTTAATTTTGCAGAGGACTAGAGCTGATGGATTATTAACAGCAAAGTTTCACTACGGAGAGAAGAAAATTACAAAGAGAAGAAAATCCTATGGGAGGTAACATATGGACGGGACAAGCAGAAAATGGTAATGGATTTCTCGGCCATAAGTGCCAATATTAGAGCTAACAGCGAAACCGGTACTTGAAATTGAGTTACATAGCCCCTGAAGTTTTTCGTACCCACACTTCACCTTTTTTATAGGACCAAAAGTAAAATAATTAATTTTCAATTTCTAAAAACTAATTAAATTATAAAAGCAATTAAAATTAAATTAATTTGATTAATAAAAATTAAATAAATAGAAATTTCTAAAATATTAATTAACAAATTTTAGGAAAATTAAAATAATGGCATCAAATTAGTAAATTAAGAATAATTTGTCATATTTATGTAATTAATATTTGGTAAGGAGAATTATCTCCAAGAAATGGATCTGGACTAGTGTACAAGATGCATTTTTAGAATATTTAAAAAATTAATGCTTGAAATATATTTAAAAACTAATTAAATTAAAAAGATTAACTATTTTTTTTTAAAAGTTAATTGTTAATTAAAATTATTCAATTTTAAAAATAAGATTTAATTAAGAAATAACCTTATAATAAATTAATTAAATTTAACTATTGTTAAGTAATATGAATAAATCCCCTAAAAAATTATAGGACCGAATTTCTGAAATATGTTAAGTTATAGGACCAAAAGTAAAATTGTTAAGTTAAAGGACTAAATATCTAGAAATTTGAAAGTTAAAGGACTAAAACATGAAGGTGACAACTTAAAGGACTAATTCTCAAAAATGTCAAACTTAGAGGACTAAAAATCATATGTTCCCTAATAATTTTGATGTGATTAAATTTATTGTCGTGTTAAGCATTCATCGGGTTAATTTCAATCCGCTACCGCTTGAAAATCACCTTAACAAACTTTTACAAAGCGATGAAGAAATTCGAGGTTAAGTCGGAGGATTCCCAAGTCATGATTTACCAAATTGATGTCCGTGCGGAGCTTAGCGCTTCTCGAAAGTGTGTGTGTGAAGAAGTATATGAAGATGACTAATAAAAGAACACACAAGATATCTTGGAAGGGAATACTTGTATTTACTCAAATTTACTTACAATGCTTGATGGTTTACAAATGAGGTCACGCCTATTTATACTACTCCACCTCCTTAACGGACGCGATGGTGATTCATTTGATACTACGATAGGAGTAAGTCTCTAGACTTCTCCATTGAATATTCCTAGAATATTATACAAGATATTTACAAATAAGCTTTCTAGAATCATCCTATCATCTCTACAAAACTCCTACAAGATTCTGTGAGAATTTATGTACAAATGGGCTTAATACTTAAGCCAACATATGGATTTGGACTTGGGCGAACTTTTTAGCTCATTGGTGGCAAAAATCGGTCCATTTAGGCGCCCATTACATCCTCCCTCATTTAATTCAAAGAACGTCCTCATCACCTTGTACTCGCCGAGTTGTGGTCGGAATCGCCACGAGTCTTCTTCAAGTTCCCACGTCGCCTCGGACCCAGGTAACCCCTTCCATTTGAATAAGTATGAGTGCAGGATGAAACACCTAGTCTTGAACGACCCTTTTCATAAGCATCTCCTACAAAATTGGAAACGATGATCCGAGAGACGGACGCATAAATTTGCTTTTGGGGGCAAAATCCGAGAGATCTACTTGGGGCGGCGAGATAGTCTTGCCAAGACAGAGAACCCTCAGCGAGACCCCCAAAATTTTTTTTTATATATGTATATATACAATCAATGACAGATATAGGGGCCAACCCAGGCCCCGACCCCCCTCCTTTTCCTTTTTTTTTTAAAAAAAACTTACTAGGTAAAATTTTTCAAAAAAAAATTTAGTTAATATTTATGTGTATTTTTTTAGTTTTTTTTATTTGGCCCATCCCAATTTCTTGTATCGCCCACTGGTAATAATTCTAGCTACGCCATTATATATAATGGCGCAGCTAGAATTATTATGGGTAGGCCGATACACGAAATCAAAGTGGCCAAATAAAAATAAATAAAAATACACATAAATATTAACTATTTTTTGTTTAAAAAAAATTATTTAAAAAAAGAGGGTGCCATGGCCCGGGTTGGCCTCCCCTTATCTCCGCAATTGTATATATATTATTTATTGCTCTAGGTCCCTCGAAACCTGGATCAGCTCTGGCAAAATCAAATCTAATATAAATAAAAATAAAATATATAATCTTTTATAACTAAATTACATGGAAATTGGGGGAAGGGGGAAAGATATGTTGGTTTATATTTATATATACTATATTAATTTATTAAATAATATATTATAGGGGTTCAATCGCAAGACGAGGGGGGGCGATTGCCACCACCAGCCCCCCCTTGTGTTCGTCCCTGCGATGATTTGACATGGATGGAGGACGAAGAGGAACAAGAAAAATTGGAAGCTTTAAAGCCAAAGATAGGTGACCCTCCACCACCACTCGCTAGCGCTTGTCTTTCCCTCATGTGATTCTTCGTGCTATGATGTCTATGGCAATTGTGGCTCGTGGATCCTGGGCCGACATTCCACATGCTACATTAGACCACCAAGAAGATACTCCGAGACGTGCTAAAACAACAACAACTAACTATGCCATTCGAAAATCTTCTAGAAATAGACGTCATTCGTTTAAATTGCATTTTTAAGTTGTTTTTGTTTTTTTGTTTTTTCCAAGTTTAACATTATTTTTCATTTGCTACCCGATCGGCTTGTGATCATGATGTTTTTCTTTCTTTTATATATTTCTATTTATTTAAAAAAGTATCATATATTATTATTTATTTTATTTATCAGTTATTTGACAAAGAATGAAAATGGTGTACATTGTACAACTGACGATACATATGCAAGTTAATCATTAATAGTAATTTATTCAATATTTTTCTCCTTCATTCGGTACCATGAAATGATTATGGTTGTTTTAACTTGTTAAATTTCATCTCTGTATTATTTTCAATCTTCATGGTGTTGCTTATTGTTGTCATATCTTTTTTAATTAGAAATAGTGCATAGCCCATCGGTCCTGCTTATTAATATCAGGATATTTACCATTAATTAATCAATTATTAATCTCTTCCTTAATTCCTTTTATATATTCCCATCTGGAATTTATTAAATGTGTTGAGCTGTGTCTTTTATACAGGAAAGTTGCTACTTCATTTGTTACGTTTCTTTTAGTTCTTCTTCACGCTTTGACAGTTATTTTGTGTATCGAGTTGACATATGTCAAGCTCGATTCGCCCTTTTGAATATGGCGAGCAGCTCAATTATATAAAGTTGTGTATTCATTGTTTCATTTTATTCGAGTTTTATATGAATAAAATTGATCTCAAAATTATCTCTAATGGAAGTGGCGAGCTAAATTGAATCTCTACATGGTACCGGAGCGTGGTATGAATCATGGCTCGAGATGAGACTGGATTGATCGAAAACAAAAATGTTGCTGCTCAAATGGCATCAACTTACGCGAAGGATCTCGATCCATTATCGTTACATGGATCGATCATCCTGGGATGATATCGGTGATAAATCAACTCACCGGTCCGAATTACTTCTACCGAGCCGTGCGATGAAATTAGCACTTGAGCTAAATCTAAACTTCGCCATATATGGTATCGCTTGCGATTCCGGATCCCGATACCAAGCATATGAACAATATCGGAAGGTCGATTGTATGGTGATTTCATGGCTACTCAACGCAATTTCAAGGGCGTCGTAGGCCTTCATGTACGTGAAGAGCTCAAAGCAACTATGGGAGGAACTTGCTTTGAAAGGTATGGAGATAGTAATGGTCCTTTAAGGTACCAAATGCGAGAAAGAAATTTCGAATTTCACACAAGGTACTTCTAATGTCACCACCTATTATACGAAGTTGAAATGCCTGGGATGAATATGCATGTCTAGTACAAATACATGATTGCACATGTGGAGCGGGGAAGACAATTTGTGATAATGACAGAGATATTAAACGATACAATTTCTCATGGGGCTTAATGATGTTTTTGAACCTATTTAAAAACCAAATATTACTTATGGATCTTTTGCCTCACGTGAACAAGGCCTATTCCATGATTTTGAAAGTTGAGAAACAGAAAATTGTGCATACTAAGGTCTTGGATCCACTTGATACATCCGTTATCTTTAAAAGTACCTATGGCGGAGGAAACACAAGTGTTGCGGTGGAAGGGGAATAGGTAGATCCATACCGGATCTAACTCTTATGGCGAGGTAGAGGTGGTGGTCCACCAAGGAAAACAAAGGAAGAGAGAGCAAAATTGACATGCGGTGTTTATGGATACAATGGTCATGAGATGAAAGAGTGTTTCAAACTCAACGGATATCCGGAGTGGTATAACGAATTAAAGAAACAAAGAGCAAATCGATATTAACGTGGTGGAAAGCTCGATCAAGATCCATGAAAATTAAAGGAGAACATGAGGTGCGAGAAAAATGAGTCTCCGATTTCACCTCCATAATTCAGAAATTGCTAAGTACACTGGCCGGACAGAGCTTCAATTCTCGTGCGATACTCATTCATTGTCTCATCTAGTGGACTACTCGGGTATGAAACAGACACACACTTCCCTTTATCATTATTGAATGTGCTTGGTAAGGAGCATTGGATTGTGGATCTTTGGGGCAAGTAGGCACATATGTTCTTATCCGAGAGATGATTGATAACCCTAAGCTCATGAAGAATCTTTGTAAGTGTGCATTTGCCGATGGAACTAGTGTATCAAGAATACGGGTTGGAGATATCAAATTGACAAATGATCTAGAGATTACGATGCCTTGATTGTACCAAGCTTCAAATATGACTTGTTATCCTGTTAGCCAATTACTTGAAGGTAGCTCACTTGAATGCAAGTTTTCACGGAAGAGTGTTGGTTGCGGGACCCTAAGGATGGGAGTGTCAAGGCAATTGGACAGTTTTTGCGGGGCTTTATATTTTTCCAGGACCAGAGAATCAAATGTGGCAATGTGAACAAGCAGTACCAATGGGAACACACTGGAGATTTGGCATAAAAGATTGGGGCACACCTCTCTCACATGCTTGCAAAGACATTCAATTTTTGAGGTCATTTTGTAATAAATCCACTTTGAATACTTGTACTAGTCATGAAGCTAAGCAATGTAGATTAACTTTTCCTTTGAGTGCTATTCAATCAACTCATAGTTTTGAATCTACTACATTGACATCCATGGGTCCCTTATCATGAGTTTTTACTACATAAATACATCCTACATGTGTAGGTCCCAAGGGGTGTAAGTGTAAGGTTTAGAAGGGGGTTGAATAAACCTTACCAAATTTTCGATTTAGGCCTTTTAAATCTCTGAGTTCTACACAAATTGTCCTTGATGGACAATTAATTAGTCCCTCAAGAGAGTTAATCTCTCAATGATTCAATTTGAGTGTTAATAGAGTAACTCAAATTGTTGGCTATAATTTTACTCACCGTGGTTTTGTTTTCAAATAAGACTTAACACCCTTAAGTTTGATTAAGCAAGTTTTTACACTTGATTTAGTACTTATAGATTATCAAATGGATAGCAAATTTATCACAGATATAAGCAATTAAAAGTGCGAAATTTAAATGCTTTGAAATGTAAATGACACAAAGAAAGTTTTTATACGGGTTCGAAGATGGGGTAATTCTTCTACTCCTCTCTTCTCCAACTCCCGGAGGAATCCACTAAGTAATGATCGTGTTACAAAGTGGTAATAAACCCGATACAAGTCTTGATCACAACAAACCGACTTGATCCTTTGGGACTCGATCCGAGACGCCTTGATCACTCACCGGGCTTCTCGTACGACTTGCTACTACGACTCACTTGCTCAAGCACTTTGGATTTGATCACGAAGCCCTCCAAAAGCTTAAGACTTGGTTCACCTTGAACCTTTCTACAATCCTTCTTGGAATGTAGACCCCTTGTTTTCGATTTTTCCTCTTCAACTCGATTGAAGTTCTCTTTCCTTCACGGGTAAGTGTTGGATTGATGTACTTGAGATGTAGGCTTGAGGATTGAGAATGTTTCGATTATTGATAAGCTTGTATATCTCACGTGTGTCATTCATCCACGCATCATGCTTCTCAATCAAACTCCTCGGCCTTTTATAGTGAACTTTCAAAAATTTGCCCGTTGAAGAGATAGGCTCATTTTTGAAAATCACTTTGCGATCGTTGGTGTGCGCTTCTTGGAATTGCCATTTCCTCGTATGAAATGTTTTATCACCTTTTCGAGTTCGACACGGTGTAGTGCTTCCCATTGTTCATTTCTTTTGCACGCTTCGGGACTCGAGCACTCCAAGAAAGGTAGTATGGAGATATTACTTGTTTAAGTAAATCTCTTGATTTCTCGTCTAAACGGTTCTTTTCTGATTATCTCGACTTGACCGCATTTCCTCGCTTTCCCCGGTGACTTAGAGTCACTTCCAATCATCGGATGACTCTTCCACACTTCACCAGAGACTTGGCTTCTCTGAGTTGACTTGATCGATGTTCCACTCACCGCATCTCACCGCTTCTTCATCGAGTTCTGTCCTCTTCTTTGTTGTACTCACTTGTCTCACAAAGAGTTTTCCTTCAAGCCTTCATTGTCTTCTTGCAAGTTGGAGCGTAGGCGACTTAACTCACTTGGCCACTCTAATTGTTACAATACATTTCAAAGCAAGAATTGGGGAGCCAACTTTCTATTCTAAGTTTTACATGGCATTCATCAAAATCTAAACAATAGAATTCCTAACAATTTCCCCTTTTTGATGATGCCAAAACTTAAATCATACAAAGATGCAAATAGCAAAGATACATACGATAGTGTATTGACATAGAATGTATGCGCATAATCAATCTTTTTATTGATCATATCATTCTTGTACTCAACACAATCAAGCATGTTTACAAGGTGTATCGAGTATAAAAAAATTTGCATTATTACGTAAGACTTACATTGTATGTATTTACATATAAAATACACGAAGGGTTGACAAAAACACTTCATCTCCTTCGCCGTCTCCTTCTTTCATCTTGATCAAGATCTTCTTCTCTTCTTCTCTTCTTCTCGTCATCACCGCCTTCTTTTTCTTCTCATATGCCTTCCTGGCGGCTTCATCTTTCCTTATTCTTTCCTGTCTCTCCCGCCATAGCCGAGTTTGTCTCTTGTTTTCTTCTTCTATCCTTTTTGCATACTCGGCGTTGGTTTTAGCCACTTGCAAGTTCGCCACATGGTCAAGCCCAACCCAAGAGATCCCTCCTTTCTTTCCCCGGATCTACGTATTCAATATTCTTGGGCGAGGCCTAGGTCCAAGCTTCTTCCTCCACACCGCTTCTTCCTCTACTACTCTCGGGCGTATATCTTGATCTTTGGGGCCTTCTTCTTTCCAAATGAGTGCTCACGGAGTGACCAAAGCAGAGGATCGCGGTTGTCTCGGTCATCTCTGTCGGCCTTCTTCACATAATGTGAGACCCTTTTCCCAAGATCAGTCCCAAGCTTGAGCCAAGGACATATTTGCAAAATAACCTTCGATTCGAGCGTTTTGAATTCGTCAACGATCTTGCTCTGTCCCGACATCCGAATGGCATACGTGTCTCTGCCAACCGAATGCCTCCGTGTTCTTTCAAAATGTTCATCACCCTGCATCCATTCTTCCTTCCACCTCCTTCATCCCTCGCTTCAATTTCTTTTCTCTTCTCGGCCATAGATACAAAGCAGTGTTGGAGTGGCAGAGTCACTGAGGAGTTTGCCGCTTATAATGTCACCGTGATGACCCCGCTGGGGGTTTGTGCAATCATCAAGGTCATATTCTTTGATCCTTCCCCTCAAAGAGATTTTCCTTTCTTGATTTCAAAATTTCCTCACCGATTTTCCCTTCTCAAATTTGTTCCTTGTCACCGCTCCTTTCTTTTCAAACTCCAGATTTTGTCGCTTGCTTTAAGGTATTCCTCTTCCCCTTTTTGGCATCATCAAAGGATAGAGGAACCCAGGGAACATGCTTTGCAAGCATGAAGTCGAGTCTCCGATGGTTGAATTTTGCTTCAAGTCTCTTGTGCGTTGTATCTTTGCACGGAATTGATCGAGTAGCGTTGGATTCTCACAAATCGCTTCTTCATCTCACCATGAGAAGGCTGAATTTTCTTGTCATGTGTTCTTCCAAACGTCCGTATATCATTTGCATTTCGCTTCACGCAGCAGCCTTGATCTCGGCAGTGTGAGCTTCGTGCATATGTTCAATGTGTTCCCGCAGCCCGTTTTGCATCAACATTTTCACTCTCCACACCAAAGCTTTTTGAATAATTGTCTCCGGTATCTCACCGTTCCACACGCATTGATTCTTCTTTGTTGCCACCATTCCCTTACCCCGACCGTGATGCCTCTCAAGTCACCGTAAGGTTGGCATCTCTCATGTCCAGCGCATATCCAAGGAGGCCTCGATGCCTCTCCATCTTTTCAACTTCAAAGAAAGAGTGCCTTGAACACTTCTCGTATTTCACTTGGTGATTCTTCCATTGATGGCCATACAAATCTGTCGAAATCGAAATCGGCCGAACAATGGTGCCTGAGTGAAAAACAGAGCTGGTCTGTGATAGCGTGCTTGCTCATTTTCGACTCTTCGTGGAGTTCGTATCTCCAAAGGTGAGAAAGGGAAAGATTCCTCAAAGGATTCATCACCGCCATCCGGGATTTGTTCGATGATAAGCGGTGGCGTGAAGTTCTTTTTGGAATCGATCCACCAGTAGCTTGAGGAGCCGGAGCGCATGATCGCCGGTTCACCGGGTTTTGTGGTGCAAGAGATGGCTTGCCGAGCCTCAAATTTGTCTTAACGCCGTTGGTCTCAAATGATTTCTCCTTTTGAGTAGACCGTCCTCGGCCTTATCGAGCGTCATCGGACGATGATGAGATTTCCATTGGTGGCTCATCATCAAAATTAAAGGTCCGACGAGTAGTCTTGGGATCGACTTGCTCGTGCCTGGAACATCCGCACCGTGAGTCTTTTGGATTTGTCATGGGGTTGACTCGCTTCTTCTTCGCCTTCCGATCCCGGAAAGGTGACATCGTGGTTGTCCTGGGAATCATGAAGTGCGCCGATCTCCTTCTCGAGATGGATCGATGGTTGCAGGGAGGGATGTTCTCTACTTCCATGTGTTACCCCGGAAGTCTCAACCTCCCGTGGCCTTCATTTCCTCCAGTCTCTCTCTGGCTGCGAGGCTTGGCCTTCCCTTTCGACAAAGTCGTCACTGTCTTAGGGTCTTCTACAAAGGCATCCATTGGAGTCTCAACCCCATGGATTGCGCTTTCATCGCCTGCAGTGTTAACTCCCGGGCTATTCCTTCCTCGTGCCTCGATCGCATCGCGTCGTCATTAGCCTTCGCTAGTCGCTGGCACCTCACCGAGACAGTCTCAATCGCCTGAGCTTCGTTGATGGCAACTTCTGTTTTCTTCTTGTGTTTGAGTGTTCTTTGCTTCGCCTCCTACATTCTTTGTGGAGTCATCTCAGATCCTCCGACCTGCCGCAGCGGGAGGAGTTTCCCCTCGGGCGCACCACCGGTGAGTGACTTGGAGTGGGGTTACTCGTCTCCAAACTCCCGGCCGTTGCAATTGATGGTTCAAATTGTTGGGGCGGTGGTGGCACACCTTCAATAAGGGTTGGCTCGACCGGGGTCCCCACTAGCCCAGCCATCGCCATCTTCCTTATTGCCTTTCTTCCGAAAGTTAGTCAGGGAAGTGGTAGCAAAGAACATCATGGCTATTTGTCGAACCACTCCCATTGGATCGATTTCACCGTGTGTTCGAGGACTCTCCTGGTCCCTCCATCGATCTTTTGCTCGTGAAGGATTCTTGATTCATGCAATGCTTGCTGCATCCGCAATTCTTCTCGTGGCGGCGATTCTCGTGTTCCTCATCACTTTCGGAGAAGACATCAAGGAGAGGATGGAAGTGTTACTGTCTCACGAGATAGGGCGTACTTGCCTTTTCGCGTCTTCTCGCTTCTTTGACTTGCTTTTCTCTCTCCTTGTCCTTGTAGATCTGCGAGAATATCCATGCGCTTGTCTTCATCTAGAGCCGGGAGCACAAGAGATAATCCGAGGAAATTTAGCGCTTCTTCTTCTTCTATGAATTCGGGCCGTTGGAACTGTTCCTCGACTGCTCAGGCTTCCATTTTCTCCACTCACGCAGACGATTTTGGATGTCCGGGTAAGGTGGAGATAGGATCATTACATCACTATCTCGCTTGGGCTGGTTCTTTCTTGAGTTTTTTAATTTGTATGAACTACAAAATGTGTCTTCGAGTTGCCTCTGTTGATCACCTTCAAAGAGACTTGGTCGTTTCATCAATTACATCCGGAGACTCTACTTCTCCGAGTCTCCTGATCTGTGCTAGGCTAGAAAGAATCGACTCACCTGGTTTCTCTTGTTCGGTGCGCTTGACGAGTCTTCTTCGTCTCTCTGGTTTGTACTGGGAATTTCTGTTCGTTCGGCGGTGTCCTCTCGAGTCTAGGCGGCGGGGCGGTGCTTGTGTTTGTTTCTCGAGGAGCCGCCGTCTAGGCTTGCCGGGCTTCTCCTCTTTTTGACGATCGTAGAAGGAATTTGTGAGTCCTTCTCGACCGCCGCCGCAGGGGCAGTGACACGGCCGCTGGGCGGTGACTCTGCTGCAGGGCGGTGTGACTCTGCTGCAGGGGCAGAGCATGTTTGTTTTTTTCTTTGCAGGGGCAAAGCAGATTTTTTTGGTAGCCGCAGGGGCAGCTTTTCTTCTTGTTGGAGAGGAAGCAGCTGTGTCTTCAGGGTCACCGATTCCCCCTCACCGTGTCGCTCTCTTGGCATACGCACGCTTCGAGCACCAGAGAGATTAGCTCAACATCCTCTTGTTAACATGGAAGGCCTTCCCATGTCTAAGAGGTACTCCTTTCACCTCCAATAGCCGCCAATCACCAGGCCATATCCCGAAGATCCTCCAAATGATCCATCTTCTTTGAAGGACTTGTTCCCCACGTTCGGGCAGAGTCTGTGTAGATAAACTCAGCCCCAGTTTATCTTCTTTTCTTCGATTATTGCAGCCATCACAATCAATTTTGCCTTTGACAATTGGTCAAAGTCGCCAAATTTGATGTCGATACACTTGGCAACAATATCCAACAATTTGTGATAGTCCTCCTTCAGTCTCTTGTTTCTTGTCAGTGTATATTATTTTGTCAAAGAACGTCGGACTTGGCTATTTCTTTCCATGCGTCCCCAAGTTTACATCAGCCTCTTTGATCTCGATGCTCCCTCTGCCGGTAGTGAGCAATATTCACCAAATCTTTGGCGATGATAGTCACCGCTTCCCATGAACAGATGACTTGATTCCTTCATCGTGAATCTCAAAGGCATTCACGTAGAATTGTGCGACCTCCTCCACATAGGTCATAGGATACTCCAGTGTTAGAAACGGTTTTGATCCCGACGTTTCTAACTTTTCCGCGATTTTCTTCACCAGGGCGTCGTCGGACCGCTTCACCATTCCGTTGAAATCCACGGTCGAACCGGTGTGGATTTGTTTTCCCAACTTGGTAAAGTTATACGTTGGTGCCATTTCTCGAAATAATTTCAAGGAAAAATTCGGAAATTTGATTTGAAGGTTGATAGGGTTTCGAGAGTATTTGCCTTTGCTTTTTGAGAGAGAGAGAGATTGAAACAGTTTTAGAAGTGTGAGAGAGAAAGCGGACGAAAGATGGTTTAAATATGGTTTATGAAAGGGCGTGCAGACGGTTTTGAATCGTGATCGAAATCAACGGCTTGGATTTCGCACGCATATTGAGCATTCATGTCTCGTATTTAATGCGGCAAAGATTTATATCCAATCATAGGCTTGGTGTGCGGCTTTATGTCCGTACACATCATCATTATCTTTGACGTGTCTCTTAAAACATTCTCGCTAAGTCAAAAACGATCATGCGTTTTTGTCACTTTGCTCATAAGTTACTCACTTATCACTTAGCCGATCTAACTCCGCTTCTCACATTTCTCTTAGTGACTCAAATATCACCGACTTGGTATAGTGACTTTTCCGATCAAATTTCTTGAGCTAATTTTTGTTTTCACTTTTTTCACCTTCTTTCCTGTTCCATTTCTTTTCTTTGATTCTTCCGTGTCTCACTTAGCTCAATTAGCCCCAACTCATGTTTGAGTTCTTCAAATCTTGACTCACATAATGGTTTTGTGAAGATGTCGGCTAGTTGTTTGTCGGTTGAGATATATTCCAAGATAATGTCCTTCTTTTCAACATGATCTCTTATGAAATGATATCGACATCTATATGTTTTGTTCTTGAGTGCAACACAGATTTTGAGTGATTGCAATTGCACTTGTGTTATCACACATGATTGGAATTTCTTTTTCTTCAACTTCATAATCTCTCACCTTGTCTCATCCATAGGACTTGGGCACAACAAATTTGCCCTTGACTATGTATTCTCCGCCTCACCGTAGAAGTGGCTATTGAGTTTTGCTTCTTGCTAAACCAGAAATTAACTGTTCCAAGCATTTGACATGTGCCTCAAGTACTTTTCTGTCCACTCGTGATCCAAAGATAGTCGAGTCCGAATAGCCAATTAACTTGAATCCACCTTCCTTTGATACCATAGCCCTACTTCTTGATTTCCTTTAAGTATCTCAATATTCTCTTAGTCATAGCGGTCATATGGCTCTCTTTGGAGCAGATTGAAGTCTTGCACATACACCTACAAAGAAAGGTGATGTCCGCCTTTTCTTTGTGAGATAGAGCAGATGATCCAATAAGTGCTCAGTATCTTGTTTGATCTACTGTGCTTGCCATCCGCATCCATGTCCATTTTGACCGATGTGTTCATTGGTATTTTTACGAAGACTTCTCCTCCATACCAAATTTCTTCATTAAATCTCTGGTGTATTTTGTTTGGCTTATGAAGGTTCCATCCTTCACTGTTTCACTTGAAGTCCAAGGAAGAATGTTAGCTCTCCCATCATGCTCATTTCAAATTTACTTTGCATGAGGTTTGAGAATTTTTCACACAGCTCTCTTTGTTAGTGGATCCAAAAATGATGTCATCCACATATATTTGAACAAGCAAGATACTCTTCTTGTCTTGAATTCTAAAAAGTGTTCTATCTACTTTTCCTTTAGTGAATCCATTTTCGATTAGGAATTGTGACAGGTATCATACCATGCTCTGGGTGCCTGTTTCAATCCATACAAGGCTTTCTTGAGTTTGTATACCTTGTCTCCAAGTGTCTTCCGCTCAAATCCTGGAGGTTGTTCAACATACACTTCTTATTCCAATAATCCATTTAGGAATGCACTTTTTACATCCATTTGATATACAATGAAGTTTTTGTGAGTCGCATAGGCAAGAAACATCCTTATAGCTTCCAATCTTGCTACAGAGCAAATGTTTCATCAAAATCTATTCCTTCTTCTTGGCAATATCCTTTGGCTACCAATCTTGCTTTGTTTTTACTTACCACGTAACCTTCCTCGTTCATCTTATTTCGAATACCCATTTGGTTCCAATAACATTTTGATGTATGGGTCTTTGTACTAATTCCCATACTTTATTTCTCTCAAACTGATTCACTCTTCTTGCATAGCTTGAATCCAATGTGTGTCATCCAATGCTTGTGACACATCTTTGGGCTCTATTCTGCGAGATGAAGCATGTGAACATTGCTTGTTGAGTTCTGGATCTTGTTTTGACACCTTCTCTCATGTCTCCAATGACAAGATCTCGGTGGATGGTCTCTCACCATCTTACGTCAAGTTGAAGTAAGTTAGCCGGATTCAATCGACTTGCACCGTGTTGTTCTTTGTGGTCGGTCTCTCGTGATCACTCAAATGCAGATTTTCCACTTTTTGAGATTCACTATCTCATCTTCTTCTCAATTGATAATCCCCGCCTTGAAGATAGGGATTCTTCCCGAGATTGGATGTTTCACTTATCACCGACTCTTCAATGTCTTTTCCATTTATGTTTGGCTCATCGAATACTACATGAATGGATTCTTCCGAACCATAGTTCTTTTGTTGAGTATTCTCAGAGGCTTTGCTTTCACCGAGTATCCTAAGAAGATACCCTCATCACCTTTAGCATCAAAAGCCTTTAGGTTGTCTTTGCCATTATTGTGGATGAAGCATTTACATCCAAATATCCTGAAATATGCAACATTTGGTTTTCTTCCACCCGATCTCATAGGGAGTCTTTGTCACCGCTCTATTTATCATACATCCGTTTTGGGTGTAGCAGTCAGTGTTGATTGCTTCACCAAAAAATCTTTTTGGTAACCCCCGCTCACCTAACATGGTCCTTGCCGCTTCCTTGAGAGTTCTCGTTCCTTCTTTTCGCAACTCCATTCTCACGTGGAGTCCTTGCACCGATAGTTCATGACCAATACCATTCTCAATACAAGATCGAGTTATTATTCCATTGACAAACTCGGTTCCTCTATCCGATCTTATTTTGATAATGGTTTGACTCTTCTCATTTTGTATTCTCTTCATCACCGTGGTAGCTTTTGTAGAGTTTCTTTCTTCTTGCACATGAATATTGTCCATGTATATCTTGAGTAGTCATCTACTACCACCAAGGTGTATTTCTTTCCACTTATGCTTGCCGGTTCCACTGGGCCAAATAGATCCATATGAAGCGATGCAATATTCTTGTTGAGGATGGGCATGTCTTTCCTTTGAATGACGACTTGATTTGTTTTCCTTCGACATGCATCACATATACTTTCCTTCTTGTATATTGAGTCCGAAGTCCTTCTACAAGATGACTTCTTGCTAGCTTATTAATTGTTTTGAAGTTCGGTGACTCACTTTTTGTGCCACGGCCAACTTGACTTGATTCAATTTTTTTTTGCTAAGAGATAGTCTTTGGGTGTTGCAGTTGACCAATCCACTACATACATATTTTTCTCTACATCCTTGCAAAGACAACTTCATTAGATTCAACATTTTTGATTTGGCATATTCCCATGTTGAATCCAACATTGTAGCCCTTGTCGCAGAGTTGATGATGCTTAGTAAATTGAAGTTTAGTCCTTCAACATATGCAACATCCGTGATTTCTAAACCATTCCTTTTGATGGATCCAAAGTGCCTCTTATTTCACCAGAGCTTCATTTCCTCCAAATATGACTTTTGCTCCTTTGACTTCCTTGAATTTTGACAGATTTCTCTTATTTCTGTCATGTGTCCGAATAATGTGCCACTATCCATGTACCAGGTTCCTTGGCACTCACTGCTTCCTTGAACCCGCAATCAAGGAAATTAAGTTTTAGGTACCCATTCTTGTCCGGGTCCCGAGGGGTTAGAATTATAAGATGATCCAACCAACCTATAGCCAAATGATTTGACTCTAAGAGGTTGCCATCTATCGGTGCCATAATCATAATCAATCCTGGCAAATTGCTTGGGGAGTCTAGGTTCATACAAATTGTCTCTTTTGTCCGTATGCCCGCATACGTGTTTTAGCAATTGCCTTTCTTGGGTAATTGTGGTGTCTTTGAGTGTAGTGCCTAGGTGCATATGTGTGTCTTTGATGAAAGCTCTTATGCTTTTGGAATGGCCTTTGTTGAGTTCTAGGCCTTTGCCATTTGGGCTTGTATTCCATAAGTCTAGTCGGTAGTTCACATTATTCCATCGGCTTGGCTTGGATATTTTCTACCATTCCCATCATATGTATTTCTTCTATGAGTTTTCTGGATTTTTGGTAGCTCGCTTCTTCTTTACAGAGTACTTTCTGTTTGGAGTCTCATTGAGGGACTCGGCCAATCTCTTCTCACCGTCCTTTCAAAGACTCTCAACTCGGCCGTTTTCCTTTTCCTTGTAACTAAGGCCGCTTTGCTTAGCATTGTGCTTTGGATTGAAAGTGTGTGCATCATTTAGAGTTTTGGATTTTTCGGACTCTTCATGACTTGAAGATCCTTTTTCCAAAATTACTCTTGAGGTTTGACATGGCACAAAGGAATTAAATCCTAAGCCTGTCTTGTCTCCACATTCTCTTGGACTCATAATAAGATCATCCAATGATTTAGATGCCTTAGTGAATGAGGCAATAACATTTTTGAGGTCATTCTCCTCTTTTCTATAGCGGCAATTTCTGCTATTAATTTAGCATTTTCAAATTTTTAAACTTTTATTCTCATCGGCTATTTGACTTAGAGTACTCGGCTCCTTAGTCGGCTTTGAGTTTTGATTTTTGAGTAGGCTATTTTCCTCATTCAATAGTGTGTGTGAGGTTTTAATGTGCTCAAAATCTTTCATCATTTTGCCTAATGAATCATAAAGATCAAATGGGTGATGAAGTGTGTGTGTCACGATCCTACTATCACTAGTGTCCGAGCTTGTTGAGTTAGATTGTACCTCATCTTCTTGATCTTGTTCTTTGGCCATTAAGCGGATCAAAGCTTCTTCTTCGAGTCACTTGAGTAGTCACCACCCGCTCTCGAGTCACCGTCTCTTGACTTGACTTGTCTCAAAGAATCTCTGCAGCCATCATTGCCTTTTTTTCTTCTCTTTGTCTTCTTTCTCAAGACCTTTCTTTCTTCTTCGTTTACGTACTTGTTGACTACAGGATATGAGCAAATAATGGCATAGTGACCTGGTTGTCTACAATTCCAACATAGATATTCAGACCTTTTGATCACTCTTTCTATTCTTGAGTTGTCGGCCCTTTGATACTCAACTTGTTGATGATCCGCTTCTCTTGGTTGGCCTATCATCCCTTGATTTGGAGGGAGCCGAGTGTCTTCGGAGGATTCACCCTTTCCTCTCTTGTAGTTCTTGTTAAAGAACTTGTTCAATCTTTTAACCATTAGGGCTATTTCTTCCGGGTCAATTGCTTCTTTGACCTCGGCTCTCCTTCCGTCTTTGACAACTAGAGCACTGTTTTGGGTACAAATGTCTCTTCCTCGGTCTTTCCTTCTCACTCAAACTCGTAGGCTTTGAGGTCCGAGAATAACTCGTGATTGGATGTCTTTGATAGGTCCATGGAGTGTCTCAATGCCATGACCTTCATTTCCCATTCACCGAAGACTTTTTAGGATCTTCATACACATTTCCTTTTGTGTATATTCCTTTCCAAGTGTAGACAAACTCATTTGTGATTTCTCGTAAATCGAGCGTCTAGTTGGTCCAGGTTCTCTCCCGAGATCATTTTGAAATTTTCAAACTTCAGTACACCATCGATAATTTGTTTTCTTTGATTTGCTCACGAACCTTCACAAATCAAAGTCAACTTGTCCCGCATTTCCTTAGCCGTTTTGCAAGATTTGACTTTGTTGAACATGGCTTTATCCAAGGTTTTGTAAAGAATGTCCTTGGCTACATTGTCCAGGTTGTATCTTTTTCTCATCATTTGTCCACTCGCTTCTTGGTTTTTCAACCATGATCGTCTTGCCGATCTTCTTCCCCTTCACCGCAACTCTTCGCATAACCGTGTTCACCTTTAATATTTGCGAGAGGCCCATCTTCTATCACTATCCACATCTCATCATGTAATGCTTTGATAGATGAGCCTCGCATACTGAATTTTCCAATCATCAAATTCTTCAATAGTGAACATAGGAATGCGTGTTAGATTTGCTTCCATGATAATAATTTTTAATGATAGAAAAGAGTTTTGAAAGATAAGTACTAAAGCGGACTTTTGAAAAGATTGGAGATCTAGTTCAAGAACTGTGCGGAGGGTTCAATGAACCAACCGCTCCGATACCACCACTTGTAGTCCCAAGGGGTGTAAGTGTAAGGTTTAGAAGGGGGGTTGAATAAACCTTACCAAATTTTCGATTTAGGCCTTTTAAATCTACTGAGTTCTACATACCGTGTCCTTGATGGACAAATCGAATTAGTCCCTCAAGAGAGTTAATCTCTCAACATGATTCAAATTTGAGCCGTTATTAATAGAGTAACTCAAATTGTTGGCTATAATTTTACTCACCGTGGTTTTGTTTTCAAAGAAGACTTAACACCCTTAAGTTTGATTAAGCAAGTTTTTACAAATTTGATTTAGTACTTATAGATTATCAAATGGATAGCAAATTTATCGTGATATAAGCAATTAAAAGTGCGAAATTTAAATCTTTGAAATGTAAATGACACAAGAAAGTTTTTATAGAGGTTCGAAGATGGGGTAATTCTTCTACTCCTCTCTTCTCCAACTCCCGGAGGAATCCACTAAGTAATGATCGAGTTACAAAGTGGTAATAGTCCGGATACAAGTCTTGATCACAACAACGGCCGACTTGATCCTTTGGGACTCGATCCTGAGACGCCTTGATCACTCACCGCTTCTCGCGACTCGGCCTTCTTCACATGGCACGCCTTTGCTACTACACTCACTTGCTCAAGCACTTTGGATTTGATCACGAAGCCCTCCAAAAGCTTAAGACTTGGTTCACCTTGAACCTTTCTACAATCCTTCTTGGAATGTAGACCCCTTGTTTTCAGTATTTTCCTCTTCAACTCGATTGAAGTTCTCTTCCTTCACGAGGTAAGTGTTGGATTGATGTACTTGAGATGTAGGCTTGAGGATTGAGAATGTTTCGATTATTGATAAGCTTGTATATCTCACGTGTGTCATTCATCCACGCATCATGCTTCTCAATCAAACTCCTCACCCTTTTATAGTGAACTTTCAAAAATTTGCCCGTTGAAGAGATAGGCTTATTTTTGAAAATCACTTTGCGATCGTTGGTGTGCGCTTCTTGGAATTGCCATTTCCTCGTATGAAATGTTTTATCACCTTTTCGAGTTCGACACGGTGTAGTGCTTCCCATTGGTTCATTTCTTTTGCACGCTCGGGGGCCGAGCACTCCAAGAAAGGTAGTATGGAGATATTACTTGTTTAAGTAAATCTCTTGATTTCTCGTCAACAACGGTTCTTTTCGATTATCTCGACTTGACGCATTTCCTCGCTTTCCCCAGGTGACTTAGAGTCGACTTCCAATCATGGATGACTCTTCTATCACTTGACTTGAGACTTGGCTTCTCTTGAGTTGACTTGACGATGTTCCACTCACCGCATCTCACCGCTTCTTCACGAGTTCTGTCTTTTCTTTGTTGTACTCACCGTCTCACACAGAGTTTTCCTTCAAGCCTTCAGTTGTCTTCTTGCAAGTTGGAGCGTAGGCCGACTTAACTCGGCCTTGGCGACTCTAATTGTTACAATACATTTCAAAGCAAGAATTGGGGAGCCAACTTTCTATTCTAAGTTTTACATGGCATTCATCAAAATCTAAACAATAGAATTCCTAACAACATGTTAACAATAGTGGATGACTATACACGGTACATGGATTTATTTGATGAAATATTGTTTGCCTTATTTTTAGCTTCACCGCAAGTGTACGGTGTAGTTTATAGAATAGGATAAGCAAGGTCGTATCCACAAAGACTAATAAATTAGTGCGCTAAGTATTGATCCAAGATAGTCTTATTTTTATTTAGACGATCGAAATTTGATGATTGTTGTATTGAGATTAAGACAATTTAAATCGCTAAAACACAAGATTAAGATAACACGAATGAAAGAAGTATCAAGATAATGAAATGGATTTCCGAGTTAAGGTTTCGATTAATAATCCTCTTGTTGTCCTGGTTTAATCAAGCCACGTTATTATCAATATTCCTATAAGACGATCACAAAACTATTTTATCCTCCCTCTCGAGATGCATATAAAACGTAGATCGAAATACTTATGCTAGCATCTCTACTCAACATAAAGCATTCAACTCCCAGAATATCCTCAGTGTGCGCCCCCAAAAGCCTTTTTATACCCACCATCAAGTTTAGGGCATAATGTTGCAGACATGGGATTCCAGCCATGACGCACGGGTGGTGCACGGAGCACGGGTTACCCGTGCGCCACCATGCTTGAAATTACCCAACTCTCTATAGGGGCGCACGGGTGGTGCGTCGAAGCACGGCCTACCCGTGCGCCATTCCTGAAATACTCCAACTCTCTCGTAGGACACACGGGTCATGCGTTGATGCATGGGCTACCCGTGCGCCATCTTTGCAGCCGCAGCTTATCTTCATACAGGGGTGCACGGGTGGTGTCCGAGGCACGCCCAACCCGTGCGCCCTTATCTTTTTCATAGGCGCTCAATTTTCGCTCTTTTAGGCTTCACTTTTCGTATATCCACTCAATTCTCTCGTGTTTCCACTTTGCTTTTCTCTATTCGTATTCAATTAGCTTCAATTATCATGAAATTCTGCAAAATACGCAAAATGTAATATCTTCTCCACAAAGAGTGAATATGTAACATTTAACGCGAGTATATGCATATTTACCCATCATTATAGCTCGAAATACGCCTCAAAATACATGCAAAACTCACGCCTATCAAAATCCCCCAAACTTACACCGTTGACCGTCCCGATCAACAATTTTTTAAAATACGATCAAGCACAACAGGGAGATAAGAATAAAAGCGCACACAACTCGATCAAAAAAAAGAAATTCATATTGTTCATCATGAACGCTCAAGCAACAAACCAATCAAGCCTCAAATATCCGATCAAAGAACACGCTTCAAGTAAACAAAGTGAAATGCTCAATTCCAACTCTCACGATTAAGTGTATACTCTCATCTCACAAGGATATAGGACGTGTTTACGCTCAAATCAATTCGATGTCGCAAAATTGCCATAGGCTTGCAATTAAATCTCATATCTCCGCCACTAAAGTGTATGCAATTTGTGAATCAAAAGGACTTTCTCATTTGGTTGTAATGAAGGCTCTTTGTTTTGGGTAGGAAATTTTGGATAAAGTGACTCAAACTCGAGTATATAGACCGATGAGCATATCAATCATTTTCATTACAATCCCATATGCTACTCCAATCATCCCTCATTTTTATCAACTTCATTTATCTCCATTTCTTTTCTTTCTTTTGAGAATCGCCTCCATTCACAATCCTTCGCCCCGAGTTTGTCGACTTTTCAATCAATTTTTTTTTACTCAACTCCTTTCCTTCCTTTTTATGTCCCATTTAACCAAGTGTGCCCACTTATCCTACTTTTCAATTCCCACCCATTCATCCTCATTCATTCATTTACTCAACACTATACATTCGAGTATTAGGTGATGGATATATTAAGATCAAGAGTTAAATTTCGTGGCTATCAAAGAAATAGGCTATAGGCTCAACTTGGCTAACTAGGAATTTCAATACCATCATTAGGTAAGCAAAAGGCTTGAAGGGCTAACAAAAATGGCCTTTAATCACCTTCACACCGCATACAACATGTGGCCTTGACAGAGATACCCAAGCAAGTTCTAGAATTTTAACGACATGAATGATACACTCAAATCACAACAAGATCTGTGCAAGATATAAGCGGTAAAGGCTCAAAAGCTCACAGGCTTGCAATTATGTAATTCAAAGCATCAAACCAAGTTTTCCATATCAACATGCTCAATGTCATCTATTCAAGGCTCAATCAACTCGTAACCAACATCCAATCCTAACAATAAGAATTTTCAATCAACACACAACAACAAGTTGCAACATGCTTGGTCAACTCACACTACGAAAGCAATAGACGTGCTAAAGCTATAAACGTGCTCTAATGCAAATGCAACCTAAAATGCTCTAATGCAACTATATGAAAACACAATTTTTTTTTTGTTTTTTTTTGTATCCACACTTTTCATGTATTAAAATGCTATCTCTCCCCCAAACTTGAATGAAATTATAGTGTCCTAAGGGGAAAAATAGAATTTCAATAACGAAAAGTGGGGATATACCCGACTATGCTGCGGCGGTGGGAAGTGGCCTTGAGAAATGTGCCACATTTGTAGTCGTTGAAGCACTTGCCACGTCTCCTCGTAACGACGATCAAATCGCTCAAACGCGAAAATCAGCCCTATGTTGCCGCCCCAAGTTCTCCCCAAATGCATAAAACATGTCTTGAAAATTAGTGCCGCATCGGGGTTCTCCACTATGAGAAGGACCGGGGCGATCTCCATTTTGAGAATGTCGGGGTAATCGCCTCTCCGTGTGAGGACTCGGGTATATCATACCCAATTTGGGGGTGAGGAGGTTCCATCCCCATTTCGCGTCCATGTATCTCATCCTCCTCCGCCACCATATCTTCTTCATCCAAGAAACCTTCAACTCTACGCTTCTTTCTTGCCTCTATAGCTTCGGTAATTCGGTTATGTGCGTCAGAGTTCATTAGGAAGTTGGTGGTGTCCGTCAATGTATCGACGGTGGTGTATGGCGGGTTAGGCAACGGAAATGCAACACCTTTCTTTTGTAGAAGTACCAATGTGTTGTCTTCGTTTGCTATGAACTTCATGTGGTGCAACGATGCCAAGTTAACCGAGTCTTTGCCCGGATAGGCTCCAAGTCGTTAGGAAATTCATTGTTTAGATTTTGATGAATGCCATGTAAAACTTAGAATAGAAAGTTGGCACCCCAATTCTTGTTGTAAAATGCATTGTAATAAATAGAAATGAGCCGAGTTAAGTCGCCTACGCCTAACATGCAAGAAGACAATCAAGACTAGAAGGAAGACTCATTGCGAGACAACCGAGTATGGCGGAGAAGAGTAGATGGGAACTCTCTTCAAGAAGCAACAGATGCACAGTGGAGTATCAGGTCAAGTCAACTCAAGAAAAGCCAAGTCTCAAGTTGAAGTGACGGAGAAGAGTCATCTAATGATTGGAAGGCGACTCACTAAGTCACCTGGGGAAGCAAGGAAATGCAAATCAAGTCGAGATAATCAGAAAAGATCTGTGCCGTAAATCAAGAGATTTACTTAAACAAGTAATATCTCCATACCACCTTTCTCGAGTGCTCGGTCTCGAAGCGTGCAAAAGGAATGAACCAATGGGAAGCACTACACCGTGTCGAACTCGAAAAGGTGAAAGAACAATTCATACGAGGAAATGGCAATTCCAAGGATCGCAACAAGACAAGCTAACGACGCAAGTGACTTTCAAAAATAAGCCTATCTCTTCAACGGGCAAATTTTTTAAAGATCAATATAAAAGGCCGAGGAGTTTGTTTGAGAACAAAGAGACAAGGATGACACATAAGTGACACAAGAGAGACACGAGCGACACAAGTCACGGACTGAACTAAAAACATTCAAGCTATTATTAGAAAATCAAACATTCTCAATCCTCAAGCCTACACTACGAAGAACATCAATCCAACACTCACCGTGAAGGAAAGATAACTTCAATCAGTTGAAGAGGAAAATCTTGAAAAATCAAGGGGTCTACATTCCACGAAGGATTGTAGGAAGGTTCAAGGTCGAACCAAGTCTTAAGCTTTTGGAGGGCTTCGTGATCAAATCCAAAAGTAATTTTGGAAAAAGGATCTTCAAGCCATGAAGAGTCCGAAAAATCCAAAACTCTAAATGTTGCACACACATTCACTCCAAAACACAATAACAAGCAAACGCCTTGGTTATAAAGGAAAAGGAAAACAACCGATTGAGTCTTATTTGAAAGGGCAAATGAGAAGGGATTCAAAGCGAGTTCCTCAAAAAACTCCAAACAAAATACTCTGTAAAAGGAAGCGAGCTACCAAAACCCCAGAAAATCCATAAAAGAAATATATATGATGGGAATGGTAGAAAATATCCAAGCCAAGCTGATTGGAATAATGTGAACTATCGGCATAGACTTATGGAATATAATCCCAAATGGCAAAGGCCTAGAACTCAAGAAAGGCCATTCCAAAAGTATAAGAGCTTTCATCAAAGACACATATACACCTAGGCACTACACTCAAAGACATCACAATTACCCAGGAAGGCAATTGCTAAAACACATATGCAGGCATACTGAGACAAAAGAGACAATTGTATGAACCTAGAATTCCCAAGCAATTTGTCAAGATTAATTATGATTATGGCACCTTTGATAGATGGCAACCTCTTAGAGTCAAATCATTTGGCTATAAGTTGGTTGGATCATCTTACAATTCTAACCCCTCAGGACCCGCATAAGTACGGGTACCTAAAACTTAATTTCCTTGATTGCGTTCAAGGAATGTGAGTGCCAAGGAACCTGGTACATGGATAGTGGTCATTCCCGGACATATGACAGAAATAAGAAAAATCTGTCAAAATTCAAGGAAGTTAAAGGAGCAAAAGTCATATTTGGAGGAAATGAAGCTCCTGGTGAAATAAGAGGCATTGGATCCATCAAAAGGAATGGATTAGAAATCACTGATGTTGCATATGTTGAAGGACTCAACTTCAACTTATCGAGCATCGATCCAACTCGCGACAAGGGTTACAATGTTGGATTCAACATGGGTGTATGCCAAATCAAGGATATTGAATCAAATGAAGTTGTCTTTGCAAGGATGTAGACGAGAAGAATATGTATGTCGTGGATTGGTCAATCGCAACACCCAACACCTGTCTACTAGCAAAGAGCATAGCTGAATCAAGTTGGTCGTGGCACAAAAAGCCGAGTCACCTGAATTTCAAAACGATTAACAAGCTTGCCAGGAAGTAATCTTGTGGAAGGACTTCCAAACTCGCATATACAAGAAGGAGAGTATATGTGATGCATGTCGGAAGGAAAACAAATCAAGTCATCATTCAAAGAAAAGACATGCCCATCCTCAACAAGAATATTGCATCTGCTACATATGGATCTATTTGGCCCCCGGAACCAAACCAACATAAGTGGGAAGAAATATACCTTGGTGGTAGTAGATGACTACTCAAGATATACATGGACAATATTCATGTGTAAGAAGAAAGAAACTCTACAAAAACTACCACGGTGATGAAGAGGATTCAAAACGAGAAGAGTCAAACCATTATCAAAATAAGATCGGATAGAGGAACCGAGTTTGTCAATGGAATAATAACTCAAGATTGTATTGAAAATGGTATTGGTCATGAATTATCGCCAGCAAGGACTCCACAAAGAATGGAGTTGCGAGAAGAAGGAACTCTCAAAGAAAAGAAGAAGGACCATGTTAGTTGAATCAGGGTTACAAAAAGATTTTGGGGAAAGCAATCAACACACTTGCTACACCCAAAATAGATGTATGATAAACAGACGGTGACAAAGACTCCTATGAGATTTGGGTCGAAGAAAACCAAATGTTGCATATTTCGAAATATTTGGATGTAAATGCTTCATCCACAACAATGGCAAAGACAATCTAAAGGCTTTTGATGCTAAAGCCGATGAAGGTATCTTCTTAGGGTACTCACCAAAGCAAAGCCTACAAAGAGTACTTAATAAAAGGACAATGGTTGCAAAAGAATCCATTCATGTGGTATTCGATGAGCCAAATGTAAATGGAGAAGACATTGAAAAGTCACCGATAAGTGGATCATCCAACCATACGAAGAGTCCCTATCTTTGGCTGAGTTGGTGGAATTATCAATTCGAAAAAGATGAGATAGAATCTCAAAAACAGATGGAAAATTTGCAGCTAAGTGATTACGAGAGAGTCGACCACGGCAACACAAACCGCAAGTCGATCAATCCAGCCTAACTTACTCCAACCTAATGTAAGATGGGCCGAGAGACCATCCACCGAACTTGTCATTGGAGATATAAGAGAAGGTGTCAAAACAAGATCCAGAACTCAACAAGAAGCCATGTTCACATGCTTCATCTCGCAAATAGAGCCCAAAGACATGTCACAAGCATTGGACAACACACATTGGATCCAAGCTATGCAAGAAGAGTGAATCGGTTTGAAAGAAATAAAGTATGGGAATTAGTGCAAAGACCCATACATCAAAATGTTATTGGCACCAAATGGGTGTTCGAAATAAGATGAACGAGGAAGGTTACTGTGGTAAAAACAAAGCAAGACTAGTAGCCAAAGGATATTGCCAAGAAGAAGGGATAGATTTTGATGAAACATTTGCCCCGTAGCAAGATTGGAAGCTATAAGGATGTTTCTTGCCTATGCACTCACAAGGATTTCATTGTATATCGAGATGGATGTAAAAGTGCATTCCTAAATGGTTTATTGGAAGAAGAAGTGTATGTTGAACAACCTCCGGATTTGAGCGAAGACTCTTGGAGATAAGGTATACAAACTCAAGAAAGCTCTATATGGATTGAAACAGGCACCCGAGCATGGTATGATACTTTGTCACAATTCCTAACCGAAAATGGATTCACAAAAGGAAAGGTAGATAGAACACTTTTCGAATTCAAGACAAAAAGAGTATCTTGCTTGTTCAAATATATGTGGATGACATCATTTTTGGATCCACAAACAAAGAGTCGTGTGAAAAGTTTTCAAACCTCATGCAAAGTAAATTTGAAATGAGCATGATGGGAGAAGGCGACATTCTTCCTTGGACTCCAAGTGAAACAGTGAAGGATGGAACCTTCATAAGTCAAACAAAATACACCGAGATTTAATGAAGAAGTTTGGTATGGAGGAGAAGTCTTACGTAAAAATACCAATGAATACATCAGATCAAAATGGACATGGATGCGGAAGGCAAGCTGTAGATCAAACAAGATCTGAGCACTTATTGGATAATTGCTCTATCTCACAAAGCAAGCGGGCGGACGTCACCTTTCTTTGTAGGTGTATGTGCAAGATTTCAATCTGCTCCAAAAGAGAGCCATATGACAAAAGCTAAGAAGAATATTGAGGTATTTGAAAGGAAGCCAAGAAGTTGGCCTATGGTATCCAAAGGAAGGTGGATTCAAGCTAATTGGCTATTGATTCGACTATCTTGGATGCGAGTGGACAGAAGAGCACTTCAGGCACATGTCAAATGCTAGGAAACAGGCTGATTTCTGGTTTAGCAAGAAAAAACTCAATAGCCACCTCTACAAATGAAGAATACATAGTCATGCGGCAAATTGCTGTTGTGCCCAAGTCCTATGGATGAGACAAAGAATCGAGAGACTATGAAGTTGAGGAAAAAGAAATTCCAATCATGTGTGATAACACAAGTGCAATTTCAATCACTCAAAATCCTGTGTTGCACTCAAGAACAAAGCATATTGATGTCGGATATCACTTCAAAGAGATCATGTTGAAAAGAAGGACATCATCTTGGAATATATCTCAACGATAAACAATTGGTGACATCTTCACAAAACCATTATGTGAGTCAAGATTTGAAGAACTCAAACATGAGTTGGGGTTAATTGAATCGAGACACTCGGAAGAATCAAAGAAAAGAAATAGAACAGAAAAGTAGGTGAAAAAGAGTGAACACGTAAATCGGCTCGATAAATCAACTATATCGGAAAACTTTACACCGAGTCGTGATGGAGTCACTAAGAGAATCTGTGAGAAGAAGAGTTAAATCGGCTAAAGGATAAGTTTGAGTCACTTATGAGCAAAGTGACAAAAACGCAATTGTCGTATTGACTAAGCGGGAATGTTTTTAAGAATACGTCGGATAATGATGATGTGTACGAGACATAAAGCCGCACACCAAGCTTATGATTGGATATAAATCTTTGCCGCATTAAATACGAGACATTAAATGCTAAATAGGCGTGCAAAATCTAAGCCGTTGATTTCGATCACATTTCAAAACCACCCGCACGTCCTTTCATAAACCATATTTAAACCATTTTAGTCCGTTTCTCTCTCACATTACCAAAACTGTTCACTTCTTTTCTCTCAAAAGCAAAGGCAAAAATTCTCTCGAAACCCTATCTATCTTCAAATCAATCTCTCGAGTTTTCTTTGATAAAATCTGAAAAATGGCACCAACATATGATTTCACCAAGTTAGGAAAGCAAATCCACACCGGTCTCCATCGTGGATTTCGACGGAATGATGAAACAGGGTCCGACGCGACACCCTAGTGAAGAAAATCGTTGAAAAATTGGAAACGCGACCGGAATCAAACTGTTTCTAACGTTAGAATATCCGATGACCTATGTGGAGGAGGTCGCATAATTCTACGTGAATGCCGAGATTCACGATGAAGGAATAAAGTCGTCTGTTCACGAAAAGCGGTGACTATCTCTCGCGAGATTTGGCCGAACATTGCTCACTACCAATCGAAGGAGCCTCGAGTTAACGGCTGATGTAAACTTGGGCGATGCTTGGAAAGAAATAGCCAAGCCCAACTATCTTGATAAAATAGTGTACACAACAAACAAGAAGCTGGCCAAGGAGGATTATCACAAGTCATTGGACATAGTTGCCAAATGTATCGACATCAAATTTGGCGACTTTGACCAATCAAAAGGCAAAGCTGATTGTAATGGCCGCAATCATCGCAGAAAAGAAAATAAACTGGCCGAGTTTGTCTACAATGGACTTCGCCCGAGCGTGGGAACAAATCCTTCAGGAAGATGGCACATTTGGAGGATACAGGATATGGCCTAGTGATTGGCCGATGATGGAGGTGAAAGGAGTCCTCTTAGACATGGGAAGGCATTCCATGTTAACAAGAGGATGTTCGAGCAAACCTCTCGCGCGCACGAGAGAGAGCTACGCCAAGAGAGGCGACACGAGTGAGGGGAATCACTGACCCTGAAGATCTGATTGTTTCCTCTCCACCCAAGAAAAAGCCCTATTGCACTTTGCTAAGAAAATCGCTGCCCCCGCAAAGAAAGAAAGCCAAACATGCTCCTCGCCCGCAGCGAGTCACTGCCCTGCGGCCGTGTCTCCCCGCTGCAGCAGCGGTCGAGAAGGACTCACAAATACCTTCTCCGATCGTCAAAAAGAGGAGAATCGAGAAGACAAGATGGCCCGCTCCTCGAGAAAAAGACACCAAGACGGCCCCGCCACCCAAGACTCCGAGGACACGTCTCGAACCGAGAAATCCTCCGGTACAAACTAGGAGATGAAGAAGAATCATCAAGCACTCCGAGCTTGAGAAACCGGCCGAGTCGGCCACTCGGTGAGCAGAATCTGAGATCGCTGGAGAAGTAGAGTCTCCGGATGTAGTTGATGAAACAGACCAAGTCTGTCAAGGCGTCGATCGTGAGCAACTCAAGACACAAACAGTAGTTCACACAAAAAACACACAAAAATCTACTAGAGCGGATAGTGATGTGATGATCCTATCTCCACCTTACCCATACATCCAAAATCGTCTGCGTGAGTGGAGGAAATGGAAGTTGAGTAAACCAGGAGCAGTTCCAATGGCCTCGAGTTTATAGAAGAATAAGAGGAACCCAAAACTTCCTGGACTAACCACTGTGCTCCCAAGACTAGATGAAGACAATCGCACGGACATCCCGCGGATCTTCAAGGACAAGGAGAAAGAAAAGCAAGCGAGATGAAGGCGAGGCACGTGAGAAGGCAAGCATCCTGTCCTATCTCGGCACCACAGAACACACACATCCTCTCCTCAATGTCTTCTCGGCGGTGATGAGGATTCGGAGAATCTTTCTTTGCCCGCGAGAAGAGTGGCAAATGCAGCAAGCATTGCATGAATCGAGAATCTTTCACGAGCAAAGATTGATGGAGGGACCAGGAGAGTCCTCGAACACGCTTGAAATTGATCCAATGGGAGTGGTTCAAAATCGCCATCATTGTTCTTGCCACCACTTCCCCACTCACTCGGAAGAAGGCAATAAGGACTTGGCGATGAAACGGGATAGTGGGGACCCCGTCGAGCCAACCCCTATTGAAGGTGTTTTACCACCGCCCCAACGGCTGAACATTCAATCGAAAAGTGGGAGTTTGGAGACAGTGACCCCATTCCAAGTCACTCACCTGGTGCGCCACCGAGGAAACTCCTCCACATTGCAAAGAAGGTCGGAGGATGTCTTTGTAGATGACTCCACAATGAATCAAGGAGGCGAAGTAGAGAAAATACAAACACAAGAAGAACAACAAGTTGCCATCAACGAAGCTCGAGCTTGAGACTGCTCTCGGTGAGTGCCAACCGCTACTCGAAGGCTAATGACGCCGCTAGATGCGATCGAGGCACTGGAAGGAACGTGCTGGGAGTTAACACTGGGCGATGAAAGTGCAATCCATGGGGTTGAGACTCCAATGGATGCCACCACGAGAAGACCCTAAGACAGTGACACACACGAAAGGGAGGACCAAGCCTCATTGCGAAAGAGAGACTTCTGGAGGTAATGAAGGCCACGGAGGTTGAGACTTCCCCTGGTAAAGAAGTCAAGTAGAGAACATCCCTCCTGCTATCATCGACCCATCCGAGAAGGAGATAAGCGCACTTCATGATTCCCAGGATAATCTGATGTAACCTTTCGGGATCGGAAAGGCGAAGAAAAGTTCGAGTCATCCCCATGACAAATCCAAAAGACTTCACCCGCGGATGTTCCAAGCACGAGCTAGTCGATCCCAAGACTACTCGTCAAACCTTTAATTTTGATGATGAGCCAACAATGGAAATCTCATCATCGTCCGATGACGCTCGATAAGGCCGAGGACCAGTCTACTCAATTGGAGAAATCACCAGACCAACGAAGGCTTTGAGACAATGAGGCTCGACAAAGGCTGGGACCACTTCACAACAAAACCCAGTGAACCCGAGTCCACGCGGGCTCCTCAAGTCTGCAGGGTCGATTCCTAAAGGAACTTCACGCGCACCGCTCATCATCGAACAAATCCCGGTGGCGGTGATGAATCCTTTATAGAATCTTTTCCTTTTTCCCTGGAGTACCCGACCTCCATGAAGAGTCGAAAAACGCAGCGCGCCGCTATCACATACCAGCTCCGTTTTCCATCGGCACCATTGTTCGGTGATTATGATTTTGACGCGTTGCATCCACCGCACCCGCGGAAGAATCAGTTGAAGTCCGAAGTGTTCAAGGCATTATTCGGCCGAGATTGAACGGATGGAGGCATCGAGCCTCTATGGACATGCGGCGGACAATAGAGATGCCAATCTCATGCGCTGATTTAAGAGGCATAATAGTCCGGATCGGGGAATGGTGGCAAAAGGCAAACAATGCGTGTGGAACAAGTAAGATACTTGAGGACATTGTTCAACAAGGCTGGCCGGTATGGAGAGTGAAAATGCCGATGCAAAAACGGGTTCGAGAGAGCATATTGAGCACATGCATGAAGCTCACAATGCCGAGATTAAGGCTGCTGCGCGTGAGCAAAACAAGAGTGATCTACAACGTTTGGAAGAAACCATGAATACAAAAATTCAGCCTCCTCATGGGCCGAGATGAAGCCGATTTCGAGTCCAACTCTACTCGATCCGAATTTCGTGCTTGCATACTCTGCAGGCGGACTCGAGACAAAACTCAACCATCGTGAGGCTCGACTTCACCTTGCAAGTCTATTTCAGGCGTCCTCTCTCCTTTGATGATGCCAAAAGGGGAAGAAGGAATACCTAAAAAGCGCAAGGGGGATCTGAAGTTGAGAAGAAAGGAAAAACATGCGAAGGAAAATCAGGCGAGGAAGTGTTGAAACAAAAGAAAGGAAAGCTTGTTGAGGGGAAGGATCGACGGATGTGACCTTGATGATTGCACAAACCCCCAACAAGGTCTGTCACGGTGACATTATCAGCGACAAACTCCTGTGACTCTGCCACTCCAACACTCTGCTATATCTATGGTGAAAAGAGAAAAACAATTGAAGCGGGGATGAAGGAAGTGGAAGGAAGAATGGATGCCCGAGTTATGAACATCTTGAAAGAACATGGAGGCATTCTAGTAGATAGAGACACCTATGCCATCTCGGATGTCGGGACAGAGCCACGATCGAGTTGATGAATTCAAAACGCTCGAATCGAAGGATACTTTGCAAAAATGTCTATGGCTCAAGCTTGGGACTTGTCTTGGGAAAAGGGTCTCACGTTATGTGAAGAAGAAGGCGACGACGACGGAGACTCACCGATCACTCTGCTTTGGTCACTCATCTGGAAAGAAGAAGACCCCGTCTGATATCGCCCGGTAGAGGAAGAAGCGATGGTGGAGGAAGAAGCTTGGACCTAGGCCTCTGCCCAAAAACATTGAATACGTGGATCCGAGGAAAGAAAGGAGGGATCTCTTTGGGCTGGGCTTGACCAAGTAGCAAATTTGCAAGTGGCTAAAAATAACGTGACTATGCAAAAAAAAGATTAGAAGAAGAAAACAAGAGACAAACTCAGCTATGGGAGGAAAGACAGGAAAGATTAAGAAGAGATGAAGTTGCCAGGAAGGCATATGAAAAGAAAAAGAAGGCGGTGACGATGAGAAAAAGAGAAGAAGAGAAGAAGATCTTGAACAAGATGAAAAGAAGGAGACGGCGAAGGAGATGAAGTGTTGCTTGTCCAACCCTTCGTGTATTTTATTATGTAAATACATACAATGTAAGTCTTACTGTAATAAAGCTATAAATTCTTTATTTCTTTGTGTAGACAAATATGTGCTCACGATACACCACATGTAAATTGTTGTAAAAGAACAAGAATGATATGATCAATAAAAGGATTGATTAAAGCATACATTCTATGTCAATACACTATCTGTATGTATCTTTGCTATTTGCATTTTTGAATGGTTTAAGTTTTGGCATCATCAAAAAGGGGAAATTGTTAGGAAATTTATTGTTTAGATTTTGATGAATGCCATGTAAAACTTAGAATAGAAAGTTGGCACCCAATTCTTGTCAGAAAATGTATTGTAATAAATAGAGGCCAAAGTGAGTTAAGTCGGCTACGCCCTAACATGCAAGAAGACAACAAGACTAGAAGGAAGACTCTGAGGCAAATGAGTATGGCAAAGAAGAGTAGACGGGAACTCTCTTGAAGAAGCGGTGAGATGTAGTTGAGTGGAGTATCGATCAAGTCAACTCAAGAAAAGCCAAGTCTCAAGTTGAAGTGACGGAAGAAGTCATCCAATGATTGCAAGTGACTCTAAGTCACCTGGGGAAAGCAAGGAAATGCGGTCAGTCGAGATAATCGTAAAAGATCCGTTGCAAAGAAATCAAGAGATTTACTTAAACAAGTAATATCTCCATACCACCTTTCTCGGAGTGCTCGATCTCGAAGCGTGCAAAAGGAATGAACCAATGGGAAGCACTACACCGTGTCGAACTCGAAAAGGTGAAAGAACAATTCATACGAGGAAATGGCAATTCCAAGGACGCAACAAGACAAGCCAACGATCGCAAGTGATCATTACCTAGTGGATTGTTACCACTTTGTATATTGATCATTACCTAGTGGATACCTCCGGGAGTTGGAGAAGAGAGGAGTAGAAAAACTACCCCATCTTGAACCTCTATAAAAATTTCATTGTGTCATTTACATTTCAACACTTAAATTCCTACATTTTTAATCGCTTATATCTGTGATAAATTTGCTATCCACTTGATAATTTATAAGTACTAAATCAAGCTCTAAACTCTTGCTTAATCAAACTTAAGGATGTTAAGTCTTCATGAAAACAAAACCACATTGAGTTAATTTAGGGCCAAATGAGTTATTCCATCAACGGCTCGATTGAGTGCATTGAGAGATTAACTCTCTTGAGTGACTAAATTGATTGTCCATCGAGACACAAAACAGTAGTATCAACTCGTATATTTAAAGGATTAAATCGAAAATTTGGTAAGGTTTATTCAACCCCCTTCTAAACCTTACACTTACACCCCCTTGGGACCTACACAAGCCCCGGAAATCGACATTGAAATCTTAGGGCAATAGGGGTAATGAGGCCCCTATAGAAATTGTACCCCTCCCCCGCTAGCTAAGCTGTTCGATTTGCTCGGCAAAATTGACGCGGTGTTGTAGGGGGTGTTTGTGACCATACACGGAGAGAGATAGAGTTCCTTAGTCGTCATCCCTCCAATGTTTTCTCGGGCGAACACGGAGGATGCGATCACGCGTTGTATATACGGGCGGATTCCGGATCCATGAGGCTTTGGCGGTCCGCACGGCATACAATATCGGCCCGTTTGTGGTGTTTCCACAAGTATTCTCCGAAGTCGTATTGATCATAATGGGGCATCGGGCGGGTACGAGCGTTTGTTGGGACCTCGAAAATGGTGTTCAATTGGGTCATAAACGGTTGTCTACGAACATTCCCAAACTGAAACTTTATCATATACGGTTCAAAGGTCCCGCCTTGTTTGAGTACTTCCACGTACTAAAAAACTCCAATGTATACTTTTTAAATGTCGGCCACCTTTGGCTCATGAAGTTCGTCCATCCAACCTTGGCGAAAAAGACGCCACACGTCCTCATGTATCCCCAAAGTTTGGGTACAATCATCGTCGGCGTGCGAGATGGAGCTATTTGGCGACGATCAAGCGATTCCATCACTCAAGATCATCGGCATTCGTCAAGTCAACCCCATATGCCCCGGTTGACTGTTACGATCGACCTCCGGCGGTGCCACGTCGCGTTGTCCGCCCACGTGCACGTCTTCTTCCACAGGGGTTTCTTCGCTCGGCCATAAGGAATTTGTACCTGAAATACATTCTATTAGCATCCCAATATCATCAATGCCAAAGACAAAATAAGGGATTAAAGCTAACATATTAGGTGATGCAAATTCACTTGCCTACTTTACTTTGATCGATCAACTACCCCAAGCAAGTAAAAATTATGGCCATTCTATACAAGTATTAGCTTAAACAATCATTGGCCATGCCGTATTCATCCACAATTCATCCTAAATCTCCTCAATTACACAAGCCCACAAGGTGTTTGATAATTTGCCTCAAAGAATAATTCACACAATTCATAGCAAAAATATCAAAATAAGCACCTATCATGATCCCTAATACATAATTGACAACGAATTCACAAGGAGAAACAGTGTTCTTCACTGCGAATTCTCTAAGTTAAACTCGAAGTGGAGGATTTAAACCCTAGGTGCTTTTGCTCACAATTCTTCAAGCAAATTTGAATTTGATGTAAAGTGAAGTTCAATTGTGGTGGGGAAGGATTATGCGGACGAATTTGAGTGAAAACTTGGAGAAATTTCGAAAACAATGGAGGATTAGGGCGTGCTTGCCGAGTTGGAGGGTTTTGAATATGAAGAAATGAGGTTTAAAATCCTGTCCAATTTATCCCTCTTCTGCAGGCGCACGGGTGGTGCGTCGAAGCCGGGCTACCCGTGCGCCATACCGCAAACTCCTTGATGGCTCAAAAGCTACCTTTAAAACCGTAGGCAAGTGCACCTATCATTTTATAGTATAAATTATTGAGTCACAGTGTCATTCCCACGAGGATTGTAAGTACTAATAATTACCGTCTTTTTGTTATTTAATCTAACAATTTTTCAGAGTTTTTGTTTGATGAAAAAGGAAAACAAATTATAAATTGTAAAAATGAAGGAAGATTTGTAAAATAAGAAATCAAGAGATAAAAATGTGTTTGAATGTAAACCCCTCTAGAATGTTTTTGTGATTTGACAAGTTAAAAATACAATCAGTAAGCCCTTAAGCAAAAACCAACCTCTTTTAATAAAATCTCATGTCTTGTGGACCGTAGAAATTCCCAATTTAAGTTAAACCCTTTCTCAAGGCGAAAAACTTCTAATCTCAAGTTGATTAACTGAAATCTCTTTCTAGTTAAAACCCCAAGACAACATTATAACGATTTGTGAATTCCCATATTAGGTTTGACCACTAATCCGAAGATTTATGTCGTCATATATAGGATTGCATGCAACTCTTTTCACTTATATAGGTTCTATTTCACCATGAATCTCTCGATTTCCGGATGAAAAATAAACTTCAAATCAATATTGCGCATATATCAATTGAATGAACGAAGCATAATATAAGTGAATCACACAAAATATGAAGATTTTATTAAAAACATACACACCTTAATCACAAATCCATTCTAGAGTTCATTACATTCAAACACTAGGAGTTTAGCTACACATGATTTTGACCAAAGAATAAATTACACAAGAAGATTTATGTATTGTAGACATGGTGTACTTATCTTTCTCAAAATCTCAATTGACTTCTTTCTTGATTGATGATGTTGCTCCAAGCCTTCTTCTCCAATATTGCCCCAAGCTTTCTCCTCCAAGACCCCTTGATCCCAATTCTACTTAATGAAATGAATACAATGAATATTTTACGAGTATCTAAATGAATGCCTCTCCCAACTTCAACCCTTGGCTTTTATAGGCAACCAATACATTTATAGTACTCTCTTTTGTTAAACAATCACCCCCATTTTCATTGTTGGTTGGTGAATTCTTGTATTCAAGTGATGAGGAGGGAACATGGAGACATGTTTCAGACAAAATAGGGTGTTAAAGGTGTACAAAAGTGGCCAAAAGGGATTGGTTGGTGAGTTTTCCCTAAATTCCGCATAGAAAAGTTGCAAAAGAGGTCCCGACACGGCATGTCGCCCGACACGGCCAGGCCATCTTTGTTTAATTGTCGCGGTACTCGATCGACATGGCGTGCTTCCCAACACGGCCAGGCCGTGTTCTGAACACGGCCGTGTTGGGGAACACGGCCAGGCCGTGTTGGAGAGCTGTTTTGTGCAAAAATTTCGAGTTTTTGGCTCCGGCGAACACGGCCGTGTTGCCCACCCCTGCCCGTGTTGGACCAAAAGGCCCCAAAATGGCGTGTTTGGCTTGGAATTTCGAGCGTTTTTGCATCCTTAAACTCTCGGTATGTTTTGACATGAATCCATGGTCCTAAATTCACCAAAATTAGCCCGAATGGTCAATCTACATCAATAAAATCACCTCGGAGTAATATGAACCATGTACAATCAAAAATTTACAAAACTAACAATAAAATAACTCGAATTCTACTCAAATATACACATAAAACATGCATAAAAAGACCACTTATCAAACCACCTCAACTTTGAAATTTGCTTGTCCTCAAGCAAAACATTATATCAAAAAGAGGGATTCATAAATCACAACATAGAAAGATGATTTTTTTTTCAACATATTGAACATAAGCGGTCAAATTCTTGGCCTTCTCAACCCGAATTAACCATTAAGTAAAAACATAGTTTTGTAAAGCGATCGATTGTCAACAAAGACGTAATATCGGGCATTATTGGACTTGAAATCATCACTCTACAAATCTTGATAGTTATGAACAACTTCAATTCAATAACGCCATGAAAATACAAAATTGATGGATCATAGTAGTTAGCTTACTAGTCATATAACCAAGCTTCTTGAACTTTATTGGAATGAGAAGTCGGGAGTATTCATTCTCCTCTTTTTTTTTCTTTTTTTAGGACCTTTCGAAACATGCTTCCACTAGGTTTAAATTTTGAATTTTTGTTCAAACCCTCCTAGGGTGGTTTCCCATACTCATATTTGTGTCGCCGTTTTACGTAAAGACAAACATGGGGCTCATGAATGCTCCTAGTTACTAAGCAACAACAAATAGAGGAGTATAACCTCGATTGGTCCATTTTTTTCTTTTTCTTTTTTTTCGCTTTCTCTTTTTTTTATTCGCAAGCTTGGTTTAACAACTAGTTAACCACTACTAAATCATGAGTTTTAGGCGTTCATAGCGCTAGGTATCGTCGTATATGCATTAACACATCAAGTATTTATGGTGTTAGAAATCTCATCAAAATTTTGCACTGCATCCACATCAATCTATCCTAAACAATCAATTGCTTCACCTTGAAAACACAAATTAACAAGTTAATGTAGGTATAATTGGGCCAAGTTATTGACTAGCAACATTGAATTTGTTAAAAATAAAAAATAAAAACACATCTCTCACAAACAAGCATACAAGCATTAGAAAATGTTATTGTACCCACCTCCAACTTTTAAAATTCACATTGTCCTCAATGTGAAACAAAAAATGGACAAACACACACCAAACACTCAAAAAGCAAAGAAATTAGAATGATATAAAAGAGGTGGAAAAAGAAAAATACGACCTTACTACATTAGTGGAATCGGTGTTGGGCGATCATTGGGTTGTTTTGAGTGCGGGACCTTCAACTGCATCTTCATACCTAATCAAAGTTAAGCAACACACAACTCGAATACCGTGAAATCTCAAATATTCCCAATTAGGACAACCAAGAAGATGTTCAAGAGTTTTTTTTTTTATTTGAAAATGACTCTAAGGACTTGTGATTATTTTGAAAGAAAATAAAATAAAAAAATAAAAACAATTGCACACAAACATCGGGTTGCCTGCCTCCCGAGTGTCTTCTTTAAAGGCGTATAGCTGGACTAACTCACCTAAATGTGAAGATTAGTCGGGTGGAGCTTCAAACTTATGAAAATCCCTTTGGTGTTTAGGAGAACTACCCCCAACCTCAAGCTTCAAAATGTGCATTTCGACCTTTTCGGTCCCCTTTTTTGGGCATAAGCTTCCAATATGGACTTTGAACAACACTTTTCTCCACGAGTTTCTCATCATGCAAAGGAATTGAATCGACAAAAGAACAAGTAGTATCCTTTTCAATATCAACATGAATTTTAAAAATTACTTGTTCATCCCTACTCTCAAAGTTAATTTTCCCTCATGCACATCAATGATAGATTTCGCCGTAGCCAAGAAAGGGCGCCCAAGAATTAGAGGAACATCAATATCATCATGCATGTCAAGAATAACAAAATCAATGGGAACATGAATTTATCAATCTTGACTAACACATCATTAATAATACCTCTAGGATGTTTAATCGATTTATCGGCTAATTGAATGTCCATCCTAATAGGTTTAGGTTCACCTAATCCCGCATGCTTGAATGTTTCATAAGACATCACGTTGATACTAGCTCCCAAGTCGGCTAGTGCCTATCAACGGGTAAACTATCAATTGTGCAAGGGATAATAAAACTTCCGGATCATTAAATTTTTGTGGTAGTTCATTGGAAGGACATTTATCATTCAATTGCACATTTGATAATTTGTTGAGCTTATTTTCACTAGGAATGATGTCATTAAGATCCCTAACATGCTTTGAAGGAGGGTCAACAAATGGAATATTGGCATGTAATTGTTTGAAAGAATTAAGGTACTTACCAAATTTATCCTCCCTTCTATCTTCTTGGTTAGACTCCGGTAAGGGATCTTGGGTTTGTATTCTGCAACCTCCTTTTTCATGAGATTTTCTTTGGGCATGTCATCCTCCACGTATTTCTGCATGGTGGTATTGGCATAATCATGCTCATGTGGAAAAATGATGGTGATTGCCTTTCACGTGCTCCCCTGGGTTTGGCTCGATATTACCGACAAACTACCTTGTGGCCTTTCGAAATCATCTTCGTAATCTGGCTATTTGGTTTTCAGTTATGGATAGATGCCTCTTGATTTCTCAAGGATGTTTCCACCACTGGAATCGGGTATCTCTGTTGATTGCACAAACTTTGTTATAAGATCTTCCAAGTTAGGCTTACCTTGATTTGGCTGAAATTCGGGAGACGTGTGTAGATCAGGATTGGGATTAGGTTGTACTTGGCCTTGGTTTCCCCAACCGAAATTAGGATGTTGTCGCCACCCGAGGATTGTATGTGTTCTTTGTAAGGATTACTTGGGTAATTTCGCCTTGATTCCCAACGTAATTAGCATGTTCGGCGTGAGGTATTGTGTGTGGGCAATCCGATGATTATGCAATCCCCACAAGTTTCACAAGATAAAACGTGCGGTGGTGGTTTAGGAATTGCCAAATCATCGATCTTTTGGGTTAACGCTTGACGACATGCGGCGGCGTAACTCATGCATCTGCATTATACACACCAACAGACCTGTTAGTTTTACCTCATATGGATTGCCATTGGTAACCGTTCATGGCCATTCCCTCGATCAAATCTGGCGGCTTCGGCGTTTTGTTATTAAGAGTTCCCCGGCATTGCATCGATCATTTGTCTTGTTGCGAAAAGTAGCCCATTATAAAATGTTTGGACTTGCATCCAAATAGGTAGGCCATGGTGTGGGCACTTAAATCTCTCCCAAGTATCGTATAAAGTTTCATCGTCTGTTTGAGTAAATGAAGAGATTTCGTTCCTTAATCTTGCGGTCTTTGCGGTGAAATACTTCAAAAGGAATTTTTACGCCATAATATTCCATGTTGTAATCGTTCTTTTTGGCAAAGTATTTAACCTTTTGTTTTGCTCGTCCCGAAGAGAAATGGGAATAAGCGTGGCGGATGGCATCATTGGAGACCCGTTGATTTTGAAAGTGTCGTAAATTTCAAGAAAATTTGCGATGTGATTATTGGGATCTTAAATCGGTAGACCGTCAAATTGGACAAGGCTGTTGTACCATTTGAATAACGTTGGTTTAATTTCAAAATTGTTGGCGGCAACAGGCCGGGCCTTACAATCTTTGGGCGTCGTGCCATCCATGGATGGCTTGGCGTATCGTACATAGTTCTTTGTTCATCGCCATGGCAAAATCTTTGATTTCGTCTATATCCTCCTCGTGAATACGTATTAATGCTTTCCTCCGTTTACTTCTCTGGCGATTTCGCACTTCTGCCTCGATGGCGAGTAGGCATGCACTTGCGATAAATAAAGATGATAAGTATAATACAAGACTTACAAATATAGATAAAAAGAAAGATAATGTAAAAATAAAAAAATGATTAAATTAACAAAAATAAGGCGTTCTTACTATTACAATCCCGACAACGGCGCCAAAAACTTGATGGCTCAAAAGCTACCTTTAAAACCGTAGGCAAGTGCACCTATCATTTTATAGTATAGATTATTGAGTCCCGAAGTGTCATTCCCACGAGGATTGTAAGTACTAATAATTACCGTCTTTTTGTTATTTAATCTAACAATTTTTCGAGTTTTTGTTTGATGAAAAAGGAAAACAAATTATAAATTGTAAAAATGAAGGAAGATTTGTAAAATAAGAAATCAAGAGATAAAAATGTGTTTGAATGTAAACCCCTCTAGAATGTTTTTGTGATTTGACAAGTTAAAAATACAACCGTAAGCCCTTAAGCAAAAACCAATCTCTTTTAATAAAATCTCATGTCTTGTGGACCGTAGAAATTTCAATTTAAGTTAAACCCTTTCTCAAGGCAAAAAACTTCTTGTTAGGAAATTTATTGTTTAGATTTTGATGAATGCCATGTAAAACTTAGAATAGAAAGTTGGCACCCCAATTCTTAGCATGTAAAATGTATTGTAATAAATAGAGTGGCCAAGCGAGTTAAGTCGGCCTACGCCCTAACATGCAAAGACAAGACAATCGAAGACTAAAAGGAAGACTCATTTGGGAGACAAACAGTATGGCAAAGAAGAGTAGACGGGAACTCTCTTGAAGAAGCGGTGAGATGCGGTGAGTGGAGTATCGATCAAGTCAACTCAAGAAAAGCCAAGTCTCAAGTTGAAGTGAAGGAAGAGTCATCCATGATTGGAAGTGACTCACAAGTCACCTGGGAAAGCAAGGAAATGCGGTCAGTCGAGATAAGCGTAAAAGATCCGTTGCTTAAATCAAGAGATTTACTTAAACAAGTAATATCTCCATACCACCTTTCTCGGAGTGCTCGATCTTAGAAGCGTGCAAAAGGAATGAACCAATGGGAAGCACTACACCGTGTCGAACTCGAAAGGTGAAAGAACAATTCATACGAGGAAATGGCAATTCCAAGGACTGCAACAAGACAAGCTAACGATTGCAAGTGACTTTAAAAATAAGCCTATCTCTTCAACGGGCAAATTTTTAAAAGATCAATATAAAAGGCTGAGGAGTTTGTTTGAGAATAAGTGAGACAAAAAGACACATAAGTGACACGAGCAACACAAATTCTGAGATCAAAAACTAAAAACGTTCAAGCAATTATTAGAAGATCTCAAGCATTCTCAATCCTCAAGCCTACACTACGAAGAACATCAATCAACACTCACATGTGAAGGAAAGATAACTTCAATCGGTTGAAGAGAAAATACTTTGAAAAATCAAGGGGTCTACATTCCCACGAAGGATTGTAGGAAGGTTCAGTCGAACCAAGTCTTAAGCTTTTGGAGGGCTTCGTGATCAAATCCAAAGAGCTTGAGCAAGTGAGTATGTAGTAGCAAAGCAGCTGCCAAGAAGAAGGCGAGTCGTCGAGAAGCCAGTGAGTGATCAAGGCGTCTCAGTGAGTCCCAAAGGATCAAGTCATTTGTGTGATCAAGATTTGTATACGGTATTGTTACCACTTTGTATGCGATCATTACCTAGTGGATTCCTCCGGGAGTTGGAGAAGAGAGGAGTAGAAGAATTACCCCATCTTGAACCTCTATAAAAATTTCATTGTGTCATTTACATTTCAACACTTTAATTCTGTACTTTTAACTACTTATACTGCGATAAATTTGCCATCCACTTGATAATTGATAAGTACTAAATCAAGCACTAAACTCTTTGCTTAATCAAACTTAAGGGTGTTAAGTCTTCGCCCAATAAAACAAAACCACGGTTGAGTTAATTTAGGGCCAACAGGTGAGTTATTCCATCAACGGCTCGATTGAGTGCTTTGAGAGATTAACTCTCTTGAGTGACTAAATTGTGATGTCCATCAAGGACACAAATGTGTAGTATCAACTCGTATATTTAAAGGATTAAATCGAAAATTTGGTAAGGTTTATTCAACCCCCTTCTAAACCTTACACTTACACCCCAGGACCTACAAGTGGTATCGGAGCGGTTGGTTCATTGAACCCTCCGCAGATTCTTGAACTAGATCTCCAAACTTTTCAAAGTCTGCTTTAGTACTTAAACTTTCAAAACTCTTTTTATCATTAAAAGTTATTATCATGGAAGCAAATTTGACACGCATCCCTATGTTCACTATTGAAGAATTTGATGATTGGAAAATTCGTATGCGGGCTCATCTATCGGCATTACATGATGAGATGTGGATAGTGATAGAAGATGGGCCTCTGCAAATCTTAAAGGTGAACACATATGTCTGAAGAAGAGTCGGTGAAGGAGAAGAAGGAAGTTGCTCTAGACTGTCATGGTTGAAAAACCAAGAAGCGAATGGACAAATGATGACGAGAAAAAGATACAACCTGGACAATGTAGCCAAGGACATCCTTTACAAAACCTTGGACAAAGCCATGTTCAATAAAGTCAAATCATGCAAAACAAGTGACATTGATTTGTGAAGGCTCGGAGCAAATCAAAGAAAACAAATTATCGGTGGTATGCAGAAATTTGAGAACTTCAAAATGATCTCGGGAGAAAACCTGGATCAACTGGATGCTCGGTTCACGAAATCACAAATGAGCCATCTGCACTTGGAAAGGAATATACACAGAAGGAAATGTGTATGAAGATCCTAAAAGTCTTCGGTGAATGGGAAATGAAGGTCATGGCAACCGAGACATTCCATGGACCTATCAAAGACATCCAACCATGAATTATTCTTAGACCTCAAAGCCTACGAGTTTGGTGAGAAGAAAAAGACCGAGGAAGAGACAATTTGTACCCAAAAAGCAACTTCTCTTGTTAAAGATGGGAAGAGAGTGAGGTCAAAGAAGTCATTGATCCGAGGAAAAATAGCCACGATGGTTAAAAGATTCAACAAGTTCTTCAATAAGAACTACAAGAGAGAAAGGGCGAATCTTCCGAGGAAGACACTCGGCTCCTCCAAATCAAGGGAAGATAGGCCAACCAAAAGAAATGAGATCATCAAAAGTTGAATATCAAAGGGTGACAATCCAAGAATGGAAAGAAGTGATCAAAGGTTGAATATCTATCTTTGGGCTGTAGACAACCAGTCACTATGCCATTGATCCCATATCCTGTAGTCAACAAATACGAGGGGATGAAGAAGAAAGGAAGGTCTTGAGAGAAAGAAGACAAGAAAAAAAAAAAAGCAATGATGGGCTGCAGGGATCGCTGAAAAGACCAAGTCAAGAGAGACAAGCGATTGAGAAGGCGATGAAGGCGACTACTCAAGTGACTCACGAAGAAGAAGCCCGATCTGTTTGATGGCCAAGGAACAAGATCAACGACCAAGAAGATGAGGTACACTCTAACTCATCAAACTCGGACTCAGTGATAGTGGTAGCCGACACACACACTTCATCACCCACTTGATCTTTATGATTCATTAGGCAAAATGATGAAAGATTTTGAACACATTAAATCCTCACACACACTATTAAATGAGGAAAACAGACCTACTCAAGTCAAAACTCAAAGGCCGACTAAGGGTGAGTACTCTAAGTCAAATAGGATGAGAATGAAAGTTTAAAAGGTGAAAATGCTAAATTGATAGCGAAATTGCTTTGCCCGAGAGAAGAGGAAAATGACCTCAAAAATGTTATTGCCTCATTCACTAAGGCATCTAAATCATTGGATGATCTTATTTTGAGTCAAAGAGAATGTGGAGACAAGACAGGGCTTAGGATTTAATTCCTCGTGCTATGTCAAACCTCAAAAGTAATTTTGGAAAAAGAATCTTCAAGCCATGAAGAGTCTGAAAAATCCAAAGCAGAAAATACTCTAAAACACATATGCGGACATACGGACAAAAGAGACAGCTGTATGAACCTAGAATCCCCAAGCAATTTGGCGGGGATTAATTATGATTATGGCACGATAGATGGCAACCTCTTGGAGTCAAATCATTTGGCTATAAGTTGGTTGGATCATCTTACAATTCTAACCCCTCGGGACCCGGACAAGTATGGGTACCTAAAACTTAATTTCCTTGATTGCGGGTTCAAGGAACAGTGAGTGCCAAGGAACACGAGCAAAAGTCATATTTGGAGGAAATGAAGCTCCTGGTGAAATAAGAGGCATTGGATCCATCAAAAGGAATGGATTAGAAATCACGGATGTTGCATATGTTGAAGGACTCAACTTCAACTTATCGAGCATCGATCAACTCTGTGACAAGGGTTACAATGTTGGATTCAACATGGGTGTATGCCAAATCAAAGATATTGAATCAAATGAAGTTGTCTTTGCAAGGACGTAGACGAGAAGAATATGTATGTCGTGGATTGGTCAAATGCAACACCCGGCCTTTTGTCTACTAGCAAAAATACAGTTGAATCAAGTTGGGTACATGGCACAAAAGTAGTCACCTGAATTTCAAAACGATTAACAAGCTTGCGAAAGTAATCTTGTGGAAGGACTTCCCAGGACTCGATATACAAGAAGGAGAGTATATGTGACGCATGTCGAAGGGAAAACAAATCAAGTCATCATTCAAAGAAAAGACATGCCCCTCAACAAGAATATTGCATCTGCTACATATGGATCTATTTGGCCCAGATGGAACCAACCAAAGCATAAGTGGGAAGAAATATACCTTGGTGGTAGTAGATGACTACTCAAGATATACATGGACAATATTCATGTGTAAGAAGAAAGAAACTCTACAAAAACTACCACACGGTGATGAAGAGGATTCAAAACGAGAAGAGTCAAACCATTATCAAAATAAGATCGGATAGAGGAACTCGAGTTTGTCAATGGAATAATAACTTCAGTATTGTATTGAAAATGGTATTGGTCATGAACTATCATCGCCAAGGACTCCACAAATGAGAATGGAGTTGCGAGAAGAAGAAACAGAACTCTCAAAAAGAAGCGGCAAGGACCATGTTAGTCAACGGGGTTACCAAAAAGATTTTAGTGAAAGCAATAAACACTTGCCACACCCAAAATGGATGTATGATAAGCAGACGGTGACAAAGACTCCCTATGAGATTTGGTGGAAGAAAACCAAATGTTGCATATTTGAGAATATTTGGATGTAAATGCTTAATCCACAACAATGGCAAAGACAATCTAAAGGCTTTTGATGCTAAAGGCGATGAAGGTATCTTCTTAGGATACTCAATTGAAAGCAAAGCCTCACAGTACTTAATAAAGGACTATGGTTGCGGAAGAATCCATTCATGTGGTATTCGATGAGCGAAATGTAAATGGAGAAGACATTGAAAAGTCGGTGATAAAATTTGAATCATCCAACCATACTGAGAAGAGTCCCTATCTTTGAAGTGGCCGGGATTTATCAATTGAGAAGAAGATGAGATAGTGAATCTCAAAAAACAGTGGAAAATTTGCGGCTAAGTGATTCGAGAGAGTGACCCGCGCAACAACACAACCAAGTCGGCAATCCGACTAACTTACTCCAACGATGTAAGATGGTTGAGACCATCCACGAGAACTTGTCATTGGAGATATAAGAGAAGGTGTCAAAACAAGATCGAACTCAACAAGAAGCCATGTTCACATGCTTCATCTACAAATAGAGCCCAAAGACGTGTCACAAGCATTGGGCGACACACATTGGATTCAAGCTATGCAAGAAGAAGGCTGAATCGATTTGAAAGAAATAAAGTATGGGAATTAGTGCAAAGACCCATACATCAAAATGTTATTGGCACCAAATGGGTGTTCGAAATAAGATGAGCGAGGAAGGTTACGTGTAAGAAACAAAAGCAAGACTAGTAGCCAAAGGATATTGCCAAGAAGAAGGGATAGATTTTGATGAAACATTTGCCCCTGTAGCAAGATTGGAAGCTATAAGGATGTTTCTTGCCTATACGACTCACAAGGATTTCATTGTATATCGGATGGATGTAAAAATGCATTCCTAAATGGTTTATTGGAAGAAGAAGTGTATGTTGAACAACCTCCAGGATTTGAAGCGAGAAGACTCTTGGAGATAAGGTATACAAACTCAAGAAAGCTCTATATGGATTGAAACAGGCACCCGAGCATGGTATGATACTTTGTCACAATTCCTAACCGAAAATGGATTCACAAAAGGAAAAGTAGATAGAACACTTTTTTTAATTCAAGACAAAAAGAGTATCTTTTGCTTGTTCAAATATATGTGGATGACATTATTTTTGGATCCACAAACAAAAGAGTTGTGAAAAGTTTTCAAACCTCATGCAAAGTAAATTTGAAATGAGCATGATGGGAGAGGCGACATTCTTCCTTGGACTCCAAGTGAAACAATTGAAGGATGGAACCTTCATAAGTCAAACAAAATACACCGAGAGATTTAATGAAGAAGTTTGGTATGGAGGAGAAGTCTTACGTAAAAATATCAATGAATACATCGATCAAAATGGACATGGATCGGGGCACGAAGCACAGTAGATCAAACAAGATCTGAGCACTTATTGGATCATTGCTCATCTCACAAAGAAGCGGGCGGACATCACCTTTCTTTGTAGGTGTATGTGCAAGATTTCAATCTGCTCCAAAAGAGAGTCATATGACAAAGCTAAAGAGAATATTGAGGTACTTGAAAGGAAGCGAAGTTGGCCTATGGTATCCAAGGAAGGTGGATTCAAGCTAATTGGCTATTGATTCGACCATCTTTGGATGCGAGTGGGCAGGAAAAAGCACTTGGCACATGCCAAATGCTAGGAAACAGTGATTTCTGGTTTAGCAAGAAGCAAAATTCAATAGCCACCTCTGGTGAAGAGAATACATAGTTGCGGGCATTTGTTGTGCCCAAGTCCTATGGATGAGACATCGGTGAGAGACTATGAAGTTGAGGAAAAAGAAATTCCAATCATGTGTGATAACACAAGTGCAATTGCAATCACTCAAAATCTGTGTTGCACTCAAGAACAAAACATATTGATGTCGATATCACTTCATAAGAGATCATGTTGGAAAGAAGGACATCATCTTGGAATATATCTCAACCGATAAACAATTGGTGACATCTTCACAAAACCATTATGTGAGTCAAGATTTGAAGAACTCAAACATGAGTTGGGGTTAATTGAACGAGTTGACACTCGGAAGAATCAAAGAAAAGAAATGGAGCAGAAAAGGAGGTGAAAAAGAGTGAACACGAGGAAATCATTCACCAAATCGATTATATCGGAAAAACAAATACACCGAGTCGGTGATAAATTTAGTCACTAAGAGAAGCGTGAGAAGTAGAGTTAAATCAGCTAAAGGATAAGCTGAGTCACTTATGAGCAAAGTGACAAAAACGCAGTCGTTTTGACTAAGCGGGAATGTTTTAAGGAATACGTCGAAGATAATGATGATGTTTACGAGACATAAAGTTCTGCACACAAGCTTATGATTGGATATAAATGATGCCGCATTAAATACGAGACATTAAATGCTAAATAGGCGTGCAAAATCTAAGCCGTTGATTTCGATCACATTTTAAAAACCACCCGCACGTCCTTTCATAAACCATATTTAAACCATTTTCGTCCGTTTCTCTCTCACACTAACAAAACTGTTCATCTCTTTCTCTCAAAAGCAAAGGCAAAAATTCTCTCGAAACCCTATCTATCTTCAAATCAATCTACGAGTTTTTCTTTGATAAAATCAAAAAATGGCACCAACCTATGATTTTACCAAGTTAGGAAAGCAAATCCACACGGTCTCTTGTGGATTTCAGCGGAATGGTGAAACGGGGTCGGCGACACCCTAGTGAAGAAAATCGAAAAATTGGAAGCGTCGAAATGAAACCGTTTCTAACGTTAGAATATCCGATGACCTATGTGGAGGAGTCGCACAATTCGTGAATCTTTGAGATTCACGATGAAGGAATAAAGTCATCTGTTCACGGAAATCGGTGATTATCTACGCGAGGATTTGGTGAACATTGCTCACTACCGGCCAGAAGGAGCATCGAGAGATTAACGGTGATGTAAACCTGGCGATGCTTGGAAAGAAATAGCCAAGCACGATTGTCTTGATAAAATAGTGTACCACGACAAACAAGAAGAGGCTAAAGAAGGAGGATTATCACAAGTTGTTGGACATAGTTGCCAAATGTATCGACATCAAATTTGGCGACTTTGACCAACCCATCAAAAACAAAGGCTGATTGTAATGGCCGCAATCATCGCGAGAAAAGAAAATAAACTGGGCTGAGTTTGTCTCCGGACTCTGCCCGAGCGTGAGAACAAATCCTTCAGGAAGATGGCACATTTGGAGGATACAGGATATGGCCTAGTGATTGGCCGATGGAGGTGAAAGGAGTCCTCTTAGACATGGGAAGGCATTCCATGTTAACAAGAGGATGTTGAGAGCAAACCTCTCGGCGCACGAAGAGAGCCTACGCCAAGAGAGGCGACACAGTGAGGGGAATCGATTGACCACGAAGATCAGTTGTTTCCTCTCCACCCAGAAGAAAGGCGCCCTGGTTTTGCTAAGAAAAGCTAACGCCCTGCCTATGCGGCAAGAAAGCAAACATGCTCACCCCCTGCGGCGGAGTCACACCCCTGCGGCCGTATCTCCTGCCCCTGCGTAGCGGTCGAGAAGGACTCACAAATACCTTTCCCGATCGTCAAAAAGAGGAAGAAGCGAGAAGACAAGATGGCCAGCTCCTCGAAAAAGACACCGGACTGCCCCCACCACCCAAGACTCAGGGACACGTCTCGGAACCGAGAAATCCCTGCGGTACAAACTAGGAGACGAAGAAGAATCATCAAGCACTCCGAGCTTGAGAAACCAGGAGTCGACCACTCAATTTGGAGTAGAATCTAGGAGGCTATTTGGAAGTAGAGAGTCTCGGATGTAGTTGATGAAACGACCAAGTCTGTGAAGGAGGTCGCACAATTCTCGTGAATCTTGAGATTCACGATGAAGGAATAAAGTCATCATTCACGGAAATCGGTGATTATCTCTGCGCAAGGATTTGGTGAACATTGCTCACTACCAGCGAGAAGGAGCATCGAGTTAACGAAGGCGATGTAAACCTGGCGATGCTTGGAAAAAATAGCCAAGCTTGTCTCTTGATAAAATAGTGTACCAATAAACAAGGAAGGCTGAAGGAGGATTATCACAAGTTGTTGGACATAGTTGCCAAATGTATCGACATCAAATTTGGCGACTTTGACCAAGCTTGTCAAAAACAAAGTATTGTAATGGCCGCAATCATCGCGAGAAAAGAAAATAAAGCTGAAATTTGAGTTTGTCTCTGGACTACGCGAGCGTGAGGAACAAATCCTTCAAGGAAGATGGCACATTTGGAGGATACCTAGGATATGGCCTAGTGATTGGCCGTGATGGAGGTGAAAGAGTCCTCTTAGACATGGAAGGCATTCCATGTTAACAAGAGAATGTTCGAGCAAACCTCTCTGGCGCACAAAAGAGAGCTACGCCAAGAGAGGCGACCACAGTGAGGGAATCGGTGACCACGAAGATACGATTGTTTCCTCTCCACCCCAAGAAGAAAAGGCCCTGCGTGCTGCTAAGAAAAAAGCTATTGCCCCGCGGCAAAGAAAGCGAAACATGCTCCACGCCCTGCGTGAGTCACTGCCCCACTGCGGCCGTGTCTCTGCCCTGCGATGTGGTCGAGAAGGACTCACAAATACCTTCTCCGATCGTCAAAAATAGGAGAAGCGAGAAGACAAGATGGCCCGCTCCTCGAGAAAAAGACACCGGCCAAAGCCCCCCACCACCCAAGACTCAGGGACACCGTCTCTGAACCCGAGAAATCCCTCTGGTACAAACTAGGAGACGAAGAAGAATCATCAAGCACTCAGGCTTGAGAAACCAGTGGTCGGCCACTCGGCTGGAGTAGATACCGGGAGGCTATTGGAGAAGTAGAGTCTCGGATGTAGTTGATGAAACACCAAGTCTGCTGAAGCGATCAGCATGAGCACACTTTGAAGACACACAATGCGTAGTTCACACAAATTGAAACACAAGAAAAAGCGCTAGAGCGGATAGTGATGTGATGATCCTATCTCCACCTTACCCATACATCCAAAATCGTCTGCGTGAGTGGAGGAAATGGAAGTTGAGTAAACCAAAGGGAACAGTTCCAACGGCTGAGTTTATAGAAGAATAAGAGGAAGCTGTTAAACTTACTTGGACTAACCACTGTGCTCCAGCACTAGATGAAGACAACTGCACAGACATCCTGCGGATCTTCAAGGACAAGGAGAAAGAAAAGCAAGCGGTGAGGCACACGAGAAGGCAAACATCATCCTATCTCGGCACCCAGAACACACACATCCTCTCCTTGATGTCTTCTCGGCGGTGATGAGGATCCGAAGATTCTTTGCCCCGCGAGAAGAGTTACCGTCGGCAAGCATTGCATGAATCGAAATCCTTCACGAGCAAAGATTGATGGAGGGACCAGGAGAGTCCTCGAGAACACAAGCGAAATTGATCAATGGGAGTGGTTGACAAATCGCCCTTTGTTGTTCTTTGCCACCACTTCCCGACTCACTCGGAAGAAAGCGATAAGGGACTTGGCGATGAAAGCGGGATAGTGGGGACCCCGGTCAGCCAACCCCTATTGAAGGTGTTTTACCACCTGCCCCAACGTGAACATTCAATCGAAACAGTGGGAGTTTGAGGACAGTGACCCCATTCCAAGTCACTCGGTGGTGCGCCCGGTGAGGGCTCCCCTCACTCACTTTGAAAGGTCGGAGGATCTTTGCGCGGATGACTCCACAACGAATCAAGGAGGCGAAGTAGAAAAATACAAACACAAGAAGAAACGACAAGTTGCCATCAATGAAGCTCGGACGATTTGAGACTGTCTTAGGGAGAGTGCCAAGCTACTCTGAAGGCTAATAGCCGGCTGCGATGCGGTCGAGGCACATGAAGGAACAGCCCGGGAGTTAACACTGCAGGCGATGAAAGTGCAATCCATGGGGTTAAGACTCCATGGATGCCACCACGAAAAGACCACTAAGGCAGTGACCTTTGTTGAAAGGGAGGACCAAACCTCATTGCGGTGAGGCTATGCCGGAGGTAATGAAGGCCCACGGGAGGTTGAGACTTCCCGGGGTAAAGAAAAAGTAGAGAACATCCCTCCGCTACCATCGACCCATCGAGAAGGAGATAAAGCGCACTTCATGATTCCCGGATAATCGATGTTACCTTTAAAGGATCGAAAGGCGAAGAAGAAAGGTGATCATCCCCCGCATGACAAATCAAAAAGACTCGGTGCGGATGTTCCAAGCACGAGCAAGTCGATCCCAAGACTACTCGTCAAACCTTTAATTTTGATGATGAGCCAACAATGGAAATCTCATCATCGTCCGATGACCGCTCCCGATAAGGCCGAGACCATCTACTCATTGGAGAAATCGGTGAGACCAACGAAGGCTGTTGAGGGCAGTGAGGCTCGACAAGCTGGACCACTTCACAACAAAACCCGGTGAACCGAGTCCAGCTGCGCGAGGCTCCTCAAGGCTGCGGCGGTCGATTCCTAAAGGAACTTCATGCGCGCTCATCGCCGAACAAATCCCGATGGCGGTGATGAATCCTTTATAGAATCTTTTCCTTTTTCCCAGGAAGTACCCGACCTCCATGAAGAAGTCGAGAAAATGGCGCGCGCACGCTATCACATCAACCAGCTCCGTTTTTCCATCGAGGCACCATTGTTCGGTGATTATGATTTTGACGTTGCATGGCCATCGCCGAAATTCTTAAGAATCAAATCGAAGTCCGAAAGTGTTCAAGGCATTATTCGGCGAGATTGAGCGAATGGAGAGGCATCGAGGCCTCTATGGACATGCGGCCCGGACAACGAGATGCCAATCTCACTGATTTAAGAGGCATAACGATCCGGATCGGGGAATGGTAAACAAAAGACAAACAATGCGTGTGGAACAAGTTAGATCTTGAGGACATTGTTCAACAAGGCTTTGCCATATGGAGAGTGAAAATGCTTGATGCAAAAGCGAAGGCTGAGAGAGAGCATATTGAGCACATGCATGAAGCTCACATTGCGAGATTAAAGCTAGCTGCGTGAGCAAAACAAGAGTGATCTACTGACGTTTGGAAGAAACCATGAATACAAAATTGACCTTCTCATGGTGAGATGAAGCTAATTCGTCTTTGCATACTCTGCACGGCGGACTCGAGACAAAACTCAACCATCAGCGCTCGACTTCACGCTTTGCAATCTGTTTCGAGCGTCCCTCTCTCCTTTGATGATGCCAAAAAGGGGAAGATGAATACCTAAAGCGCGAGATCTGAAGTTGAGAAGAAAGGAGGAAAGCGACTTTGAAGGAAAATCGGTGAGGAAGTGTTGAGACAAAAGAAAGGAAAGCTTGTTGAGGGAAGGATCGACAAATGTGACCTTGATGATTGCACAAACCCCTCAACGAGGGTCTGTCACGGTGACATTATCGGCTGACAAACTCCCTGTGACTCTGCCCTTTCCAACACTCTGCTATATCTATGGTTTGAAAAGAGAAAAACAATTGAAGCGGGGATGAAGGAAGTGGAGCGAAGAATGGATGCCGGGTTATGAACATCTTGAAAGAACATGGAGGCATTCCGGTGAAGCGAAGATACTTATGCCATTTCGGATGTCGGGACGAGCCACGTCGATTGATGAATTTAAAACGCTTCGCATCTGAAGGATACTTTGCAAAATTGTCTGGCTCGAGCTTAGGACTTGTCTTGGGAAAAGGGTCTCACGTTATGTGAAGAAGGCGACGACGACGAGACTACTGGCGATCCTCTGCTGGTCACTCATTAGTCACTCAGTTCAAAGAAGAAGACCCCGATCTGATGTCGCCCGAGTAGAGGAAGAAGCGATGGTGGAGGAAGAAGCTTGGACCTAGGCCTCTGCCCAAAAACATTGAATCGTGGATCGGGAAAGAAAGGAGGGATCTCTTTGGGTGGGCTTGACCAAGTAGCAAATTTGCAAGTGGCTAAAAGTAGCGAGTATGCAAAAAGATTAGAAGAAGAAAACAAGAGACAAACTCGGCTATGGGAGGAAAGACGGAAAGATTAAGAAGAGATGAAGGCCGCCAGGAAGGCATATGAAAAGAAAAAGAAAGCGTGACGATGAGAAAAAGAGAAGAAAGAAAGAAGATCTTTGAACAAGATGAAAGAAGGAAGCAAATGAAGGAGATGAAGTGTTCTTTGTCAACCGCCCGTGTATTTTATTATGTAAATACATACAATGTAAGTCTTACGTAATAAAGCTATAAATTCTTTATTTCTTTGTGTAGACAAATATGTGCTCGATACACCACATGCTTGATTGTGTAAAAGAACAAGAATGATATGATCAATAAAAGGATTGATTAAGCATACATTCTATGTCAATACACTATCTGTATGTATCTTTGCTATTTGCATTTTTGAATGGTTTAAGTTTTGGCATCATCAAAAGGGGAAATTGTTAGGAAATTTATTGTTTAGATTTTGATGAATGCCATGTAAAACTTAGAATAGAAAGTTAGCGCCCTTTTATTCTTCTTTGTAAAATGTATTGTAATAAATATAGCTGGCCAAGTGAGTTAAATCACTACGCCCTAACATGCGAAGACAAACTGAAGACTAAAAGGAAGACTCCATTGGGAGGCAGTGAGTATGGCAAAAAAAGAGTAGGGGAACTCTCTTGAAGAAGCGGTGAGATGCGGTGAGTGGAGTATCGATCAAGTCGGCTCAAGAAAAGCCAAGTCTCAAGTTGAAGTGACGGAAAGAGTCACCCCATGATTGGAAGGCGACTCTAAGTCACACAGGGAAAGCAAGGAAATGCGAACAAGTCGAGATAAGCTGTAAAGATCCGTTGCCAGAAATCAAGATTTACTTAAACAAGTAATATCTCCATACCACCTTTCTCGGAGTGCTCGGTCTCGAAGCGTGCAAAAGGAATGAACGAATGGGAAGCACTACACCGTGTCGAACTACGAAAAGGTGAAAGAACAATTCATACGAGGAAATGGCAATTCCAAGGACTACAACAAGACAAACCAACGCATTGCAAGTGACTTTCAAAAATAAGCCTATCTCTTCAACGGAAAATTTTTAAAGATCAATATAAAAAGCTGAGGAGTTTGTTTGAGAATAAGTGAGACAAGAAAGACACATAAGTGACACAACAACACAATTCGGATCAAAAACTAAAAACGTTCAAGCAATTATTAGAAGATGCAGAAAGCATTCTCAATCCTCAAGCCTACACTACGAAGAACATCAATCCAACACTCACTGTGAAGGAAAGATAACTTCAATCGGTTGAAGAAGGAAAATCTTGAAAAATCAAGGGGTCTACATTCCACGAAGGATTGTAGGAAGGTTCAAAGTCGAACCAAGTCTTAAGCTTTTGGAGGGCTTCGTGATCAAATCCAAAGAAGAGCTTGAGCAAGTGAGCTTTGTAGTAAAAAGCGTTTGCCACTGTGAAGAAGTTGAGTCGTACGAGAAGCCGATTGAGTGATCAAGGCGTCTCAGGGCGAGTCCCAAAGGATCAAGTCGGTTGTGTGATCAAGACTTGTATATGGGACTGTTACCACTTTGTATCGATCATTACCTAGTGGATTCCTCGGGAGTTGGAGAAGAGAGGAGTAGAAGAATTACCCCATCTTGAACCTCTATAAAAATTTCATTGTGTCATTTACATTTCAAAGCACTTTAATTCCTGCACTTTTAGCTGCTTATATCTCACGATAAATTTGCCATCCACTTGATAATTGATAAGTACTAAATCAAGCACTAAACTCTTGCTTAATCAAACATAAGGGTGTTAAGTCTTCGCTGAAAACAAAACCACGAGTTGAGTTAATTTAGGGCCAACAGTGAGTTATTCCATCAGCGGCTCGGTTGAGTGCATTTGAGAGATTAACTCTCTGGTGACTAAATTGATTGTCCATCAAGGACCGGTGGTGTAGTATCAACTATGTATATTTAAAGGATTAAATCGAAAATTTGGTAAGGTTTATTCAATCCCCCTTCTAAACCTTACACTTACACCCCTTGGGACCTACACTTCTAATCTCAAGTTGATTAAGCAAATCTCTTTCTAGTTAAAACCCCCAAAACTGACATTATAATGATTTGTGAATTCCCATATTAGGTTTGACCTAATCCGGAAGATTTATGTCGTCTATATCTAGGATTGCATGCAACTCTTTTCACTTATATAGGTTACATTTCACTATGAATCTCTCGATTTCCCGGATGAAAAATAAACTTCAAATCAATATTGCATATATCAATTGAATGAACGAAGCATAATATAATTGAATAACACAAAATATGAAGATTTTATTAAAAACATACACACCTTAATCACAAATCCATTCTAGAGTTCATTACATTCAAACACTAGGAGTTTAGCTACACATGATTTTGACCAAAGAATAAATTACACAAGAAGATTTATGTATTGTAGACATGGTGTACTTATCTTTCTCAAAATCTCAATTGACTTCTTTCTTGATTGATGATGTTGCTCCAAGCCTTCTTCTCAATATTGCCCCAAGCTTTCTCCTTCAAGACCCCTTGATCCCAATTCTACTTAATGAAATGAATACAATGAATATTTTACGAGTATCTAAATGAATGCCTCTCCCAACTTCAACCCTTGGCTTTTATAGGCAACAATACATTGATAGTACTCTCTTTTGTTAAACAATCACCCCCACTTTCATTGTTGGTTGGTGAATTCTTGTATTCAAGTGATGAGGAGGGAACATGAAGAACATGTTTCAGCAAAATAGGGTGTTAAAAGTGTACAAAAGTGGCCAAAGGATTGGTTGGTGAGTTTTCCCTAAATTCGCATAGAAAAGTTGCAAAAAGAGGTCCGGACACGCGTATATGTGCCCCACGGCCAGGCCGTCTTGTTTAATTGTCGCGGTACTCGATCGACATGGTCGTGCTTCCCAACCACGGCCAAGCCGTGTTCTGGACACGGCCGTGTTGGGGAACACGGCCAAGCCATGTTGGGGGCTGTTTTGTGCAAAAATTTGAGTTTTTGGCTCCGGAACACGGCCGTGTTGCCGACACCCCCCTGCCCGTGTTGGACCAAAAGGCCCCGAAATGACGCGTTTGGCTTGGAATTTGAGGCGTTTTACATCCTTAAACTCCCGGTATGTTTTGACATGAATCCATGGTCCGAAATTCACCAAAATTAGCCCCGAATGGTCAATCTACATCAATAAAATCACCTCGGAGTAATATGAACTATGTATAATCAAAAATTTACAAAACTAACAATAAAATAACTCGAATTCTACTCAAATATACACATAAAACATGCATAAAAGACCACTTATCACTCATCACTCTGCGGGGCGCTTACGGGTGGTGTCTTGGCGCCTGAGTTACCCGTGCGCTCTATCTGACAATTCGGTATATTTTTCTCTTTTTTTTATAAAAACACACAAAAATGAAACAAAAACACACTAATCACACTCATTAAAAAAAACGCATGTCAAATTACTCCTAATCACGCAAAATGGAAATTAAACACACACAAAAATGAAAGTCACACAAAAAAAAATTTGGGTTGCCTCCCAACAAGCGCTATATTTAACGTCTTTAGCTTGACGCCTATTTTGTTAAATTACGGATCGCGCAAGGTGGTGGATGTCACCTCCTCTACAATCCCGAGTGGATTCAATACTTTCTTTATCACGAATGGCCCGACCACTTAGACTTGAGTTTTCCCGGGAAAAATTTAAGGCGTGAATTGTATAGAGCACCTTTGTTCTCCCGGTAAAAACTCTCTTTTCTTGATCATCTTATCATGCCACCTCTTGGTTCTTTCCTTGTAAATTAAAATTTTTAGTAAGCTTCATCCCGAAATTCTTCCATCGATTCAAATGGAGCAACCTTTCCTCACCGACTTTAAAAATCCAGTTGGTTTCTTGAAGCCCAAAAATGCTTTGTGCTCAATTCTCTTTGGAAAATGACACGACTTACCAAAGACAAGTTGATATGGAGATGTGCCCAGCGATGTCTTATATGCGAGTCGGTATGGCCCGCGAGCATCATCAATTTTAACGCCCAATCCTTTGGTTGATGTTCACCGTCTTTTCAAGGATTTGTTTGATCTCCCCCAACCACTTCCGCTTGTCCGTTGGCTTGTGGATGATATGCCAAGGCAACTTTATGTTTGACCCCATATTTTGCCAACAAGTTGCTCATCAATTTGTTTACAAAATGCGACCCTCCATCACTAATTAAAGCTCTTGGAGTGTCGAATCTAGTAAAGATGTTTTTCTTAAGGAATCGCATTACAATTTGAGCATCATTTGTTTTGGAAGGAATCGCCTCTACCCAAGGGATACATACTCCACCTTGCCAAGTAGAATATATTGATATCCGAAGATGATGGAAAGCGGGCACATAAAATCAATCCCCCACACATCGAACAACTCCACTTCAATTACATTGGTCATTGGCATCTCGTCTTCCTTGAAATGTTTCCCATTCGACACTGTCACATTGTTGCACAAACAAATAACGAGTCATTAAATAAAGTGGGCCAATATAGCCCACTTTGCAATACCTTCATTGCGGTGCGGGTGGGACCAAAATGTCCGCCGGATGGTGAAGAGTGACAACATTGTAGGACTCCCTCCCCTTCTTTCTGAGTGCGCATCTCCTTATGATTTTATCCGCGCCTCTTAAAGTGAGGGGTCATCCCACATGTATAACTTTGCATCATGTGAGAATTTCTTCTTTTGATACGGTGATAGATCCGGAGGTAGAACTCCGGCCAAGTAGTTTACAAAGTCCGCATACCATGGGAACTTTGCCTCGAAGCATGAGTAATCTTTCATCGAAAACTCCTCTTTGATCAATCCCGTACCTCCTTTTGCTCCCTCTTGATTTTCTAATCGAGACGGATGGTCCGCTACCACGTTCTCGCATCCCTTTCGGTCCTTGATTTCCACATCAAACTCTTGCAATAATAAGATCCATCGAATCAACCTCGGTTTCGCATCCTTCTTGTCAAAGAGGTATTTGATAGCCGTATGGTCGGTGTGCACTGTCGTCTTCGTCCCGATCAAGTAAGATCGGAATTTATCGAATGAGAAAACAATCGCCAACATTTCTTTTTCGATTGTGGTATAATTACATTGGGCAGCATCCAACGTTAAACTTGCATAGTAGATGGATCGAACATTTTTCCTCTTTTGACCGAGAACAGCCCCAACCGCCGCATAGTCACTTGCATCACACATTAGCTCAAATGGTTGACTCCAATGGGGCGGCGACAGTATAGGTGCGGTCACCAATCTTGTCTTCAACGTTTGACGCTGCAAACATTCATTGGAAAAAATGAAAGCAGCATCTTTTTCTAGCAATTGGCTCGAGGCTTAGAAATTTTAGAAAAGTCACGGATAAACCTTAAAAATCCGGCATGGCCTAAAAGCTCGAATGGCTTTCGTTTGTAGGAGGTGGTAACTTCTCAATTGCTACAATCTTTGCCCGATCAACTTCCAAACACTGAGAAGAAACTTCGATGACCAAGTACAATGCCATCGCGTACCATAAAATGGCACTTTTCCCAATTTAGTACTAGATTGGTCTCTTCACATCATTGCAAAACTAGGGAAAGATTGTGAAGACAATTATCAAAAGAATCACCAAACACGAGAAAATCGTCCATAAGCACCTCCATAACTTTTTCAATAAGATCGTGAAATATAGCCATCATACAACGTTGGAAAGTAGCGGTGCATTACATAAACCAAATGGCATGCGGCGAAATGCAAATGTGCCATACGGACATGTAAATGTTGTTTTCTCTTGGTCTTCGGCGCAATCATGATTTGATTGTACCCGAAATAACCATCTAAAAGCAATAATAATCATAACTTTTGCAAGGCGATCCAACATCATATCAATAAAGGGGAGGAAGTGATCTTTTCGAGTGGCATCATTAAGTTTTCTATAATCAATACATATTCGCCACCGGTAACAATTCTAGTAGCAATTTGTTCCTCATTTTCATTTGTCACCACTATTACCCCCTTTTTTGGTACCACTTACACCGGACTCACCCGTGAACTATCGGATATCGCATAAATGATCTGGCATTCAACCATTTCAACACTTCCTTCCTAACCACATCTTGCATAATAGGGTTTAGTCGTCTTTGGTTTTGCAGTTTTGATGGTTTATAAACATCTTCCATCCGAATTTTATGCATCACAATGGATAGACTTATGCCTTTTAAATCGATTATAGACCATCTGGCGTCTTGACTTATGTTTTCGTAAAACCCTTAACGATTTATCAAGTTGAGTAGGAGTGAGAAGAGATGAAAGCGATTATTGGATTTGCGTTATTTGCCCCAAGGAATGCATATTTGAGGTGTTGAGTAATTGCTTGAGTTAAGTCGGTGTTGTTATTTGATATCACGCCGGCTGCCCATGCGCCGGCCGCGGCCGTGCGCTCTTGAGCTTCGGCCGTCTCTACGCATCACGCATGGGCTGCCGTGCGTGGGCGCATGGTGGTGCATTCATGCAAGTTCGTCTCCACTTATTTACGTCGCTTGCGTTCTCGCCTCTTTGCGCTATTAGGTAGTTCGCATATGATCTAAGGCACAAACATAGTCGTACAAATCTTGGTTATCAAAATCAAGTACAACACTCGACATTGAGCACGAGTGGGTTAGACCAAATTCCAAATCATCTGTAGACAATGTATGATCAACATAATCCTCAATGCATGAACTAACTATATCCAAAAATTACAATTCTCTTAATCATGAAATTTCATTGCACTTATATATAAAAAATAAAACATGCTCATCATTAACACGTAATGTGAGCTCCCCTTTTGCAAATCTATTAAGGCTTTACCGTTGCTAAGAAAAAGGCGTCCAAGTATCGGTGGGCGTCTCGATCTTCTTCATATCCAATACCAAAAATCCGGGAATATAAATTTATCAACTTTTACGATGCGTCTTCAATAATTCCCTTGGATGCGTAAGTGATCGATGCACAAGTTGCAATGTCACCGTAGTTGGTTTCACGTCGCCTAATCCAAGTTTCACGAAAATGGACAAAGGCATCAAATTAATACTTTTAAATCACATAGCAGCTTTATTAAAGAAATTACCACCAATAGCACAAGGATAGTGAAACTCCCGGATCTTTCGATTTTGTGGTAGCTTCCTTTGGATAATTGCACTACATTCTTCCGTCAAATTCATCGTTTCAAAGTTTGTCATCTTCGCTTTTTGACATAACATCCTTAGAAATTCCGCATAGTTTGGCATCTTTCTAGTGCGTGCAAAAGGAATGTTAATGTGCAATTTCTTAAATATATCAAGGAATTTGGCAAATTGATCATCAAGCTTTTTCTTTTGAAATGTTTGAGAAAGGGAAGAGATATAGGCAACTTAGATATGTTAGCTAGATGATGATTTTTGCTTTTCAGCCCTTTTTGTTCCGCCTCTTTGTTCTCTTAACTTTCCTATTTTAACTTCAATATCATCCTTCGTCACGGATTCTCCCTGCTTCCCGGCCTAGATGCTTCATCCGGCGCGTTTGATTCCCAGATTTTCTTTAGGCCCCTCATATTCCGTGCATCTTAAGTAAGCAATCGCTTTGCATTGTTCCTTAGGATTCATTTCCGTATTACTTTAAATTGACCCTTTTGATGTTGACCACCCACAATTGTAGCCAATTGACCCATTTGATTCTCCATTCTTTATCGAGCTTGTCACTTGTTGTTCTAACTTATCCATCGAAGATCTTGCTTAGCGGGCGGCTCCTCGTGTCATTCATGAAAGCATTAGATTGATTTATGAAGGAGGTGAGTGCATCTTCCAACGACGATTTACCTTCCCCATTCTGGCGCCTCCACTTGAAGCATTAAATCCGTGGAGGTTGTAACATATTCTTTGTATTTGCATAGGAAAAATTTTCATGATTTCTCAACCCTGGATGGTAGTGCGTTGGGTTTGAATTATTCAGGAATTGTTTAAATTCTGGTTATTCACATAGTTTACCTCTTCCATCGGATATAGAAGAGATTTACTACCGTGCTCATGCCTTACGGCCCCTTTGTAAATACACTCAATTGAGTTGTCAAAGCCGCTACTTGTGCCGTCAATGTTTTAATGGGTCCGAATCAAGATTTACGACTACTCGTTGTACATTGGATCTTTGGATGGCCATAGCTTGTTTCATGGCCATTTCTCAAGAAGGTTCAAGGCATCTTGTGGAAACCTTGCCAACAATGCTCCTCCCCTTGCGGCATCTACAAAGGCCCTCGTTTGTCTATTAAACCATTGTAGAAAGAAGCATAACTGTTTTATCCTCTGGAAACCCATGTTGTGGACATCTACGTAACAAATCCCAAAACCTTTCCCAAGCCTCATACAAAGGCTCTGAGTCTGAACGGAATTGAGTAATCTCGCTTTTTTTTTTTTTTTTTAGCAAAGTTTTGCTCGGTGGAAAGAATTTAAACAAGAACTTTTGGCTCGATTCGTCCCATGTGCTTATCTTTGCCTTGCGTCAAAGTACCCAACCAATTTCTCGCCTTATCGCTTAAAGAGAATGGGAGCAGGCGCAATCTTATGGCGTCATCCGAGACTCCATTCATTTTGATCGTATTGCATATTTGGATAAAATCGCAAAGTGAGAGTTAGGATCTTGATTTGCAAACCCCCAAACTGATTAATTGCGCCATATTGATTAGTGCGGTTTGAGCTCGAAATTGTTGGCATTGATAGGAATATGGGCAATACCACCGTAATTACGATTCGTTTGTGGTCGAAAGTAATCACGAATGGCTTGTTGTTGAACGGTATCGGTAACTTTCGTTCCCACCATTGTTTGCGGTATTGGTAGTTCATTCAAATCCCCCATTATCGGATTGTGTTGTCTTTAGGAAGCCCGTCTAGTGGTAGCAACGATTCTCCCTCGCGAAAGCCTCAACTTCCGGTATGGCGGTATTAAGTCCCCCTTTAGAGCGCGTGTTCATGCACTACCTGGACCAAACTAAAAAAACAAGTCAAATAATGTGGAATTAAAGTCACACTAAAACAAAATAAGTAATAAAAAAATGTCTAAATTAAGAATAATTCTATCTATCGCAATATTAGCACCATAAATTGTATTAGTCCCACATGGCGCGCAAAAACTTGTTCGCCTTATTTTTAGCTTCACCGCAAATGTATGGTGTAGTTTATAGAATAGGATAAGCAAGGTCGTATCACGGAGACTAATAAATTAGTGCGCTAAGTATTGATCCAAGATAGTCTTATTTTTATTTAGACGATCAAAATTTGATGATTGTTGTATTGAGATTAAGACAATTTAAATCACTAAAACACAAGATTAAGATAACACGAATGAAAGAAGTATCAAGATAATGAAATGGATTTACGAGTTAAGGTTTAGATTAATAATCCTCTTGTTGTCCGGTTTAATCAAGCCACGTTATTATCAATATTCTTATAAGGCGATCACAAAACTATTTTATCCTCCCCTCTCGAGATGCATATAAAACGTAGATCGAAATACTTATGCTAGCATCTCTACTCAACATAAAGCATTCAACTCCCAAAAGCACAAAAGATCAAATATCCTCACAAATATTTACAAACCTCTCGATTCATGCAAATATTTGTGTCGAGTATTCAAGATCTAATATTGAAACTCATCTCTCGAATTATGAATCAATATATCAAACAAGTTAAATCATTGATCAAGTGATAAAACAAGAATAAGCTCAAAATACTCAAATAGGCTTCAAGATAATAACTTCAACTAAGATTAAAACATCCAACAAGAGTTCGTTAATCTACTTTAAAACCCGGAAATCACAAGATGTTTAGCTACACATGATTAAACAACTTATAAACAAAGTGTTCAAAGTCACTACAAATGAAAATGAAAGATTGAAACTAAAGAAGCAAGCGAAAAACTTAGGAACGTCGACAATCTCTCGATATATCTCCCGTTCTTCAAGCTCGATGCAACCGATTGTCTCCTTGATGTCTCCTTCCAGAGTTGACCCTTGTCTTGTGTTGTAGATCCCAAAATGCGAGAATATCCCTTGTGTCGCCCCCAAAAAGCCTTTTTATACCCACCATCAAGTTTAGGGCATAATCTTTGCAGTTATGGGATTCAGTAGCGAGACCTTACGGGTGTGCGGCGGAGCCGCGGGTTACCCGTGCGCCACCATGCTGAAATTACCCAACTCTGCCCAGGGCGCACGGGTGGTGCGTCGGAGCACGGCTACCCGTGCGCCATTCGGTGAAATACTCGACTCTCTGTAGGGCGCTTACGGGTCATGCGTTGATGCATGGGCTACCGTGCGCCATCTTCTGCATTGCGATTATCTTCATACGGGTGCACGGGTGGTGTATGCGAGGCACGCCCAACCGTGCGCCCTTGTCTTTTCATAGGCGCTCAATTTTCGCTCTTTTTGGCTTCACTTTTCGTATATCCACTCAATTCTCCGTGTTTCCACTTTGCTTTCCTAGTATTCGTATTCAATTAGCTTCAAATATCATGAAATTCTGCAAAATCGCAAAGTGTAATATCTTCTCCACAAAGAGTGAATATGTAACATTTAACGCAGTATATGCATATTTACCCATCATTATAGCTCAAAATACGCCTCAAAATACATGCAAAACTCACGCCTTATCAAATATAAATCGAGGTTGCAACTCATTTGGCTCGATTTTCTCTTTTGTTGAGACTCAATGCCAGCAATGTTATTAAGAAAGGTGAGGTCGGATAATGGATTGGAATTTCTTGGCAAAGAAACTCAAGAGTTGTTTGCTAAGAAGAATTTTGCATCGGAGGGCATCTTACTCTCCACAACAAAATGGAGTGGTAGAGAGGAAACATAGACACATTCTTGAGATTGCTAGAGCATTGTTGTTTCAATCTCAAGTTCCAAAAAAGATTTTGGCCATATACCTTATTTGCATTTTGTTCATATCATAAATTCTCTTCCTCTGCTTTGTTTTAAAGTGGAAATCACCCTTTGAGATGTTGCATCATGAGCCACCAAAATATGATAGATTCAAAGTATTTGGATGTTTATGTTTTGCATCCATTCTTAGCCCATCCGAGAGGAAACTTTCTTGCTAGAGCGGCACCTTGTGTGTTCCTTGGCTATGTCACGGTGTGAAGGGTACATGCTCTATAATCTTCACTCAAAAGTTATTATCTCCCGGGATGTGATCTTCTATGAATCTAGGTTTCCTTTCCATGATCAAGCCCTCTTACCATGGATGTTCCTCTTCCTATGCGGTTCATAGAACATGTTGAAGATTCTCATAGCCATGACCGAGCACGGATACAACACCATTGCGAGATTGATCGATTGAACCACTTGGCGGGGCCATGAGCTAAGCACAAGCTTTTGCTTGGTTAGAGGATTATGTCACCAACTCTGTTTCTTCTCATTCATCCATTCCTCTATCGGTATTCAAGCCTCTTCCCTACCATTTGGACTATTTTCCCTACATTGATCACTCCAAATTGTCTCCTTTCCTATTATGCTTTCTTGACTAATATCACTAGTTCGACTAGTGAGCTCTTAGCCACTGCGGCTCTCTTTGAGATAAGGCACAGGTGGAGGCCATGCACGAAGAATGGATGCTCTTGAAGATAATGAGACTTGGGAATTGACTACATTGCCTTACGGAAAGAAGGCATTGGATCGAATGGGTTTACAAGATAAAAAGAAATCTGATGGAAGTGTGGGCCAGTTGAAGGCAAGATTGGTGGCAAAGGGGTATCTACAAGTTGAAGGGATTGATTTTATGGAGAGTTTTCCCCTGTTGCCAAGTCAGTTTGTTAGAATGCTCATCACTTTAGCAACACGGGAGGGTTGGCCACTTCACCACATTGATATCAATAATGCGTTTCTTCATGGATACCTAGATGAAGAGGTTTACATGACACCTCTGAGGTTACACAAGGCTAAGAAGGGGAGGTTTGTCTCCTTAAGAGGAGTTTGTATGGCTTGAAGCAAGCTTCAAGGCAATGGAATTTGGAGTTTTCGAGAAAACTTGTTGCTTATGGTTTTGTTCGATCAACCACAGACAATTGCTTATTTGTGAAGAAGGACACTCATCATTTTTAAGCTTTCTTAATATATGTTGATGATGTGTTGATCGGCAGGACTTACCGCCACTCTTATTCCAGCACTTGAAGGACTATTTACCGCGACTGTTCACAATTAAAGATTTGAAATTTGCTAAATACTTCCTCGATTTGGAATTGTTACGTAATGATAGAGTACTCATCTTTGTCGGAAGAAAATACATCTTGGATCTTTGGAAGATCTTTGGCTTGCTGGTTGCGGGCCTACTTCCACCCCTTTTCCTCGGGTTTTAACATTTTACTCAAGAGGGTGTGCTCTTGCCGATCGACACCTTATCGGCGTTTGGTTGGTCGTCTTCTCTCTACCTCAACCTCTCCGGCCTGATATTTCTTTTGGTGTTCAACAATTAAACCAATATGTTAATGCCCCTTCTCAATGTCATTGGGATGCTGACATTCATTTGTTAAAATACTTGAAGAACCTTTGTTTCATTGGAGTCTTTTTATCCGGTGAGTTCCTTACCTCGTTTTGATGCCTATTGTGATGCGGATTGGGGACTTGTTTAGTCACTCGGAAGTCATTCAAGGGTTATTGTGTGTTTTTGGAAACTCTCTTGTTTCTGGAAGACTAAGCGAGAGAAGACCATGTCAAAATCATCCTCAGGCTGAATATCGTTCCATGGCGGCTCACGGTGTGTGAATTGCAATGGTTGTTTAATTTGAGTCTTGAGTTGCACATTCCGGTCCACCTGCCCATTCCGTTGTTGTGACAACGGGATGCTCTTCATATTCTGACTAACCTCGTCTTTCACGAGCGTACTAAACACTTGGACATTGATTGTCATGTTGTCGGAACCAGTACAAAGGCGGCTTGATTTTCCCCTACACATTTCCACACGCTTGCAAATTATTTGTTTACAAAGCTCAGGAGGTCTGCATTTCGAACTTTTTTGGTCAAGTTAGGAATGTGTTTGTTTTCCCACATTCCTACTTGAGGGGGTGTTGGTGTGTCTTTTATACGGGAAAGTTGCTACTTCATTTATTACGTTTCTTTTAGTTCTTCTTCACACTTTGTGATTATTTTGTGTATCGGAGTTGACACATGTCAAGCTCGATTCGTCTTTGAATCTGGCGGGCGACTCAATTGTATAAAGTTGTGTATTCATTTGTTTCATTTTATTCGAGTTTTATATGAATAAAATTGATCTCAAAATTCTCTCTAATGGAAGTGGCGAGCTAAATTGAATCTCTACAAAATGTTGCACTCGAACATACTATATATTAGATACAACATCTATCTTCTAAATGTTCCATCTTTAAATCAAATCCATTCACCCAATGCGATTGAGCATAACGTGAATTCTAGAATGAACACTAAAAAAAAAAGATTGGCCAATTTTTCGGATAGGTTAAGTTAAAAAAATGAACATAAAATTACAATTAGAACACAGCAAGAAGAAAATGTAGATAAAAAACTCAAATAATATGCCAATCAAACCATGTGATGCAAATGATATTGATTTCAAAAGTAGGATCGTGTCAAATTCTTGTCAATATTAAGTTTCTCATTTTTCGGGAAAATTAACAATTTTTTTGAATAAATGCGAAATATTATTAAAAAAATGTAGTACTGTTTGCTTACAAGCCAAACAACTAGCTTTAAAAAAGAGGTTTCGTTAAAACGTATCAAAGTAAAAATCCAGATGGGAAAAACCTTTGATAGGAAAAAGAGTACCCCATGAAAGAAACAATGAAAATAACTTAAAATCGCAAATCTAAATTATGGACGTCTATTTATAGAAGATTTTCAAATGACATTGTCTGTATTTTTTTGCGTGCTTGAGTAATATCTTGATGCTCACGATATATCATGTGGAATGTCGCTCCAGGGATCCTCGAGCCACGGTTGCCATAGCCTTCATAGCTTTCGACCGAATCACATAAGTGAAAGACAATCGGAGTAGTTGAGGAGTCGTCTAACTTGGTCTTTAAAGCTTCAATTTGTTTGCATCAACTTGATCATCTTTGTGATAACCACTAATTAGTTTAGGGGTTAATTAGGGTTATTTTTAGGGGACTTAGGGTTAATTATTAGGGGCTAATTTAGGTTTAGGGATTTAGGAGTTGGAATTAACTACTACAAATATGTGTAATTTAGTACACAATTTTACACCACATTTCTAATAACTATAAGGTATAAATATTTTTTCTCTTCCAAGTTTCACATATATATATATATTCACAATTCGCAAACCTTCTTTCAATATTTTTCACAAATTCTTTCATTAATTAGTTTGATTTATTAAATCATATATTAATTATATATATATTTATTTAACGTAGAAAAATGAAGGGATCGAGGACTTGGACTTTTATTGTTCATTTTCTACATCGAATATTTGTGATTATTAAGGTAGGGATCTTAATATTATTTGTCTTTGTTTAATGTTTCATGATTGTATTTCATTGATTGTAATATATGTCAAGAGGAATTAAATTCATATAAGCTAGGGCTATGAAAAGGTCGATATCAAAAGTATCTTTGGGGTGAACTCATGAATGCTATATACGAGGCGAATCGGTCGAGGAAAAAAAGGAAATGAATGAATTTACTATTGTAATTATGTGAATGCTTTTCATGTTATATTAAATATTGACATATATATCCCTCTTGAGCGAGATGAAGCTCACCTATTATTATCATGACTTTCGGGTTGAGGAATCCGTTGAAGATATGATGTTGTGGAAGGTGGAATAAATCATTGCTATATTTATATTTTAAATAATTATGATCGGACTAAATTTTGGATTTATGTCTTTTATTTTTTTCCGATTTATGCTTGGGATAATTGGTGATTTGGAATAATAATAATAATAATAATAATAATAATAATAATAATAATAATTTATTATTATTATTATTATTATTATTATTATTATATTTTTCTTAAGAATTAAAAATTCTAAATCAACTTTTTAATAATTATTGGCATCATTTTAATTTATGAATTCGTGTTTTTTCTTAATAATATTTTAGAATACTTTAATTTCATAAAATTGAGTGGTTACAAGTTGTATCGAGCAGTCTATGATTACGTAGACTTGGAAAAACAAAAGTTCCTTTTCAAATTTTTAAAATAAAATAGTCTAATAACATCCACCTCCGTCATATCTACTTAGGTTTTCAAGGTATGCAATTTATTATGTCATGTTATTCCATTCATTTATGAAGTATCATTTTATATTATCATGTTTTAGAAGTACATTTATCAATTCTTGTCATCATTTTTTAAAATAAAAGCATTATTGTATTGAAGAAAATTCATGACAAGTACATTTATTACCATATTTTTATATTAAAGAAATTTTATGATAAAACCGTATGGGCTTGATCACATGAAACTAGATGACCAGTACTTATTTGATTTGGATTATTAGGAAGATGATTAGTTTGAGACCTTATGTTAACGAGAATGTGCTATTGGGGTTTATAGAAATTACCGACAACTTTGAGGTGATGGTCTTTGGCTAGCGGTGCTCATGCCATATTTTGATGATATTTGAGGGAGAAAAAAAAAAAACCCCGAAGGCGAAACTTGAGAAGATTCGGAGTATTATGAGACTTAGTGTCCGGGAACTTCATAAATTGATTAATAAACTCATTATTATTGATGGAGATGAGCAGTGAGATAAGTTATAGTAGAAGATGATATTAATTTATGATGTTTCTATCGTGCTAACATTCTTTTTGATGATTCCAAGGGGAGAAACGGGTTATAAGCTCATTAGCTCATAAAAGCTAAAATAAGCTCGTAAAAGAAGCTATAAGTTATGGCTTCTAAAAGCCAATTGTAAAGCATACTTAGTCCATTTGTTGTATTATGAACTTATTGATATGTCTAATGATGTTTTGTTGACGGGGAGCTTATAAGCTCTTGATTATTAAGCTATATTTGTAAAAGCTAAGCTTTTAGCTTTTGGTTGATTGCATTGTTATTATTCTTAATGTGCTTGTTGATAGGGGAGCTTGTGCTAATATTTGGAAAATATTTACTTCCTTAGTTGGTTGCTATTTTATTGTGGAATTTTGGTCGTTTCTAAGCGGTTAGATGTTATTCTGGGAAAATCATTTTTGTTTTCAAAGCTCGACCTCTTAATATTTCTAAAATTGTTTTGGTTTGTAATCATCAAAAAGGAGATTGTTTGATATATGTTTTATCATGATTTTGATGATTTTGTTTTACACAAAACAATGATTTCATTTGTTGTCAAATACTCGAAATGATTTATAATGTTTATACTAAATTCTCGGAGTATTTCTTCAAAGGTATTTTTGATAAAAATTGGACAACACTTTTGATGATTTTGAGTTAATGAGTTTTTACATCAAAACTATATTTCAAATGTTGTCCAAATACTCCCGATTGTTTTAAAATATTTTACTATTTTTTGAGTATTTCTTGAAGTTTATTTTAGATAAAAATTGGACAACACTTAAATCCGGTCGACGGTGCCCTATAGGAGCAACCCGTGCACTGAATAAGAAACGTTGAAGCAGAAATGAGGCGAAGGATTTTGATGCGGGTCGATCGGTCGCCCGGTCGGCCGTCGTCCCTGGGTCGGCAGTGCACAACAGTGAACAATTTGTTCTGTTTTCAAAATGGAAGGGGCAGGCCAGGGGCATGTGGTCGATCGGTCGGACCCCGTGACGGTCGCCTGCGTAAAATTGTGTTCTTACTTTCTAACGTTTATTTGTGCGCGACGGTCGCCTAAGGTTTTGAATGACAAATTATGACCGTTGTCGCGGCGAGACCAACTTTCCTTAAATTGTGGGATTGATTTCTAACAGCTATATTCTTGATTTTGATTTTATTTTTCTGTAGATTTTCAATCCCCAAGAGGAGCCTATACATGATCAATCATCTTCTATAAATAGAGGAAGTTTTGGAGCAACCAATACAACAATTGAGATATAACACAACAAGATACATTCAAGCAAACACATTAGCTCTTCATTGTTATAATTCTTGTTGTAATAACTAAGATCTTTCACTTTCACATCTTGAGGTCTAGGCTTTATTTCTTGATTACACTTGCACTCAAATTTGTATTATTCATTATCGAGTTGTAATCTTGAATTTGGGTTATCATTGACATAAGATATCCTTGTGAGTGTTCTTGTGGTAAGAACACACTTGGATGATCTAGGTGATAGGTGCAAGAAGATTGTGGTGATCTTCTTATTGAGGTGTTGAAGAATTTGGTATTCTTCAAGGTTGAAGATTGTGGTAATCTTCACAAGGTGCCGTTGGAGATTGTGGTAATCTTCAAGAGAGATTGTGGTAATCTCAAAGGTGATCTTGAAGAAAAGAGCGTGGTGCTCTTCAAGGTGATGTTGTAAGGTGTCGTGTTAATTTTGGTAATTAATAAAATTGTTTTTCTTTTTGAAATCTATCCGGGAGATCTTGGGGTGGTAGAGGATTAGGCCACAGGTGGGTTGAACCTCTTTAAATCGACACGTGTTATTTACTTCTCGCACCTTCATTCTTGTCTTGGCTTGTTTGTTTCGAAAAAGAGGGTATAATCGAAAATGGAGATAATCTATTCACCCTCCTCAGATTATCGTAGCCACTTGGACTTAGAAATGCGTTCACGGTCAAGTCACATCGTGAATCATAAGGATCGACAATCAACAATGACTTAACTTATGAGGAAATACCATAAGCTATTTAGGAACGCAAGATTCACCATTTGAGAAATAAAAATGTTGCCTAATCAAAAATGCGAGTGGAGACGTCATGCGAAATGAAGCTACTTGAGGCGTGAAGAGGAAATTGGTGTCAAGTACCCAAGTTTTTTCAATTCGGGTAAGATATCGAATTTGAAGGCGAAATTATATTTAAGGAGATGAGAATGTGATAACCACTAATTAGTTTGGGGTTAATTAGGGGTTATTTTTAGGGGACTTAGGGGTTAGTTATTAGGGGCTAATTTAGGTTTAGGGATTTAGGAGTTGGAATTAACTACTATAAATATGTGTAATTTAGTACACAATTTTACACCACATTTCTAATAACTATAAGGTATAAATATTTTTTTCTCTTCAAGTTTCACATATATATATATATATATTCACAGTTCACAATTCTTCTTTCAATATTTTTCACAAATTCTTTCATTAATTAGTTTGATTTATTAAATCATATATTAATTATATATATATTTATTTAACGTAGAAAAATGAAGGGATCGAGGACTTGGACTTTTATTGTTCATTTTTCTACATCGAATATTTGTGATTATTAAGGTAGGGATCTTAATATTATTTGTCTTTGTTTAATGTTTCATGATTGTATTTCATTGATTGTAATATATGTCAAGAGAATTAAATTCATATAAGCTAGGGCTATGAAAAGGGTCGATATCAAAAGTATCTTTGGGTGAACTCGCAATCTTATATACGAGGAGCGGCGGAGGAGGAAAAAAAGGAAATGAATGAATTTAATATTGTAATTATGTGAATGCTTTTCATGTTATATTAAATATTGACATATATATCCCCTCTTACCGAGCGAGATGAAGCTCACCCCTTTATTATTATCATGACTTTCGAGGTTGAGGAATCCATTGAAGATATGATGTTGTGGAAGGTGGAATAAATCATTGCTATATTTATATTTTAAATAATTATGATCGGACTAAATTTTGGATTTATGTCTTTTATTTTTTTCGATTTATGCTTAGGATAATTGGTGATTTGGAATAATAATAATAATAATAATAATAATAATAATAATAATAATAATAATAATTATTATTATTATTATTATTATTATTATTATAATATTTTCTTAAGAATTAAAAATTCTAAATCAACTTTTTAATAATTATTGGCATCATTTTAATTTATGAATTAAGTGTTTTCTTAATAATATTTTAGAATACTTTAATTTCATAAAATTGGGTCGTTACAAGTTGTATCGGCAACGGTCTATGATTACGTAGACTTGGAAAAACAAAAGTTCCTTTTCAAATTTTTAAAATAAAATAGTCTAATAACATCCACCTCCATCATATCTCGCTTAGGTTTTTCAAGGTATGCAATTTATTATGTCATGTTATTCCATTCATTTATGAAGTATCATTTTATATTATCATGTTTTAGAAGTACATTTATCAATTCTTGTCATCATTTTTTTAAAATAAAAGCATTATTGTATTGAAGAAAATTCATGACAAGTACATTTATTACCATATTTTTATATTAAAGAAATTTTATGATAAAACCGTATGGGCTTGATCACATGAAACTAGATGACCGTACTTATTTGATTTGGATTATTAGGAAGATGATTAGTTTGAGACCTTATGTTAACGAGAATGTCTTATTGGGGTTTATAGAAATTACCAAAGAACTTTGAGGTGATGGTCTTGGCTATTCTTGGTGCTCATGCCATATTTTGATGATATTTGAGGGAGAAAAAAAAAACCCGAAGAAGCGAAACTTGAGGAAGATTCGGAGTATTATGAGACTTAGTGTCAGAACTTCATAAATTGATTAATAAACTCATTATTATTGATGGAGATGAACAGTGAGATAAGTTATAGTAGAAGATGATATTAATTTATGATGTTTCTATCGTGCTAACATTCTTTTTGATGATTCCAAAGGGAGAAACAGGTTATAAGCTCATTAGCTCATAAAAGCTAAAATAAGCTCGTAAAAGAAGCTATAAGTTATGGCTTCTAAAAGCGAAAAGTTGTAAAGCATACTTAGTCCATTTGTTGTATTATGAACTTATTGATATGTCTAATGATGTTTTGTTGTGAGGGAGCTTATAAGCTCTTGATTATTAAGCTATATTTGTAAAAGCTAAGCTTTTAGCTTTTGTTGATTGCATTGTTATTATTCTTAATGTCTTGTTGATAGGGGGAGCTTGTGCTAATATTTGGAAAATATTTACTTCCTTAGTTGGTTGCTATTTTATTGTGGAATTTTGGTCGTTTCTAAACGGTTAGATGTTGTTACTTAGGAAAATCATTTTTTGTTTTCAAAGCTCGACCTCTTAATATTTCTAAAATTGTTTTGGTTTGTAATCATCAAAAGGGGAGATTGTTTGATATATGTTTTTATCATGATTTTGATGATTTTGTTTTTACACCAAAACAATGATTTCATTTGTTGTCAAATACTTCGAATGATTTATAATGTTTATACTAAATTCTCGGAGTATTTCTTCAAAGGTATTTTTGATAAAAATTGGACAACACTTTTGATGATTTTGAGTTAATGAGTTTTACATCAAAACTATATTTCAAATGTTGTCCAAATACTCGATTGTTTTAAAATATTTTACTATTTTTTTCGAGTATTTCTTGAAGTTTATTTTAGATAAAAATTGGACAACACTTAATGCTCGAAATCGGCCAAATTGCATCTATAGGGCAACCGTGCACGAATAAGACGTTGAAACAGAAAATGAGGCGAAGGATTTTGATGCGGGTCGATCGGTGCCATCGGGGGTCGGCCAGGTCGTCCCTGGGTCGGCCAGGTGCCTGCTTGTGAACAATTTGTTCATTTTTCAAAATGGAAGGGAGACCGGCTGGGCATGTGGTCGATCGGTCGGACCCCGTGAGCGTCGCCTGCGTAAAATTGTGTTCTTACTTTCTAACGTTTATTTGTGCGCGACGGTGTCCAAGGTTTTGATGACAAATTATGACCGTTGTGCGTGAGACCAACTTTCCTTAAATTGTGGGATTGATTTCTAACAGCTATATTCTTGATTTTGATTTTATTTTTCTGTAGATTTTCAATCCCCAAGGAGCCTATACATGATCAATCATCTTACATAAATAGAGGAAGTTTTGGAGCAACCAATACAACAATTGAGATATAACACAACAAGATACATTCAAGCAAACACATTAGCTCTTCATTGTTATAATTCTTGTTGTAATAGCCTAAGATCTTTCACTTTCACATCTTGAGGTCTAGGCTTTATTTCTTGATTACACTTGCACTCAAATTTGTATTATTCATTATCGAGTTGTAATCTTGAATTTGGGTTATCATTCAACATAAGATATCCTTGTGAGTGTTCTTGTGGTAAGAACACACTTGGATGATCTAGGTGATAGGTGCAAGAAGATTGTGGTGATCTTCTTATTGAGGTGTTGAAGAATTTGGTATTCTTCAAGGTTGAAGATTGTGGTAATCTTCACAAGGTGCGCGTTGGAGATTGTGGTAATCTTGAGAGATTGTGGTAATCTCAAGGTGATCTTTGAAGAAGAGCGTGGTGCTCTTCAAGGTGATGTTATGTAAGTGTCGTGTTAATTTTGGTAATTAATAAAATTGTTTTTCTTTTTGAAATCTATCCCTGGAATCTTGGGGTGGTAGAGGATTAGGCCACTAGGTGGGTTGAACCTCTTTAAATCGACACGTGTTATTTCTTACTTCGCACCTTCATTCTTGTCTTGGCTTGTTTGTTTTTTGAAAAAAGAGGGTATAATCGAGAAAATGGAGATAATCTATTCACCCTCCTCTAGATTATCGTAGCCACTTGGACTTAGAGAGTACGTTCACGGTCAAGTCACATCGTGAATCATAAGGATCGACAATCAACAATGACTTAACTTATGAGGAAATACCATAAGCTATTTAGGAGCAAGATTCACCATTTGAGAAATAAAAATGTTGCCCTAATCAAAAATACATGGAGACGTCATGGCGAGAAATGAAGCTACTTGAGGCGTGAAGAGGGTTGGTGTCAAGTACCCAGTTTTTTCAATTCCGGGTAAGATATCGAATTTCGAAGGCGAAATTATATTTAAGGAGATGAGAATGTGATAACCACTAATTAGTTTGGGGTTAATTAGGGGTTATTTTTAGGGGACTTAGGGGTTAGTTATTAGGGGCTAATTTAGGTTTAGGGATTTAGGAGTTGGAATTAACTACTATAAATATGTGTAATTTAGTACACAATTTTACACCACATTTCTAATAACTATAAGGTATAAATATTTTTTCTCTTCAAGTTTCACATATATATATATATATATATATATATTCATGATTCACAATTCTTCTTTCAATATTTTTCACAAATTCTTTCATTAATTAGTTTGATTTATTAAATCATATATTAATTATATATATATTTATTTAACGTAGAAAAATGAAGGGATCGAGGACTTGGACTTTTATTGTTCATTTTTCTACATCGAATATTTGTGATTATTAAGGTAGGGATCTTAATATTATTTGTCTTTGTTTAATGTTTCATGATTGTATTTCATTGATTGTAATATATGTCAAGAGGAATTAAATTCATATAAGCTAGGAGCTATGAAAAGTCGATATCAAAAGTATCTTTGGGGTGAACTTCATGATGCTATATACGAGGAACTGCGGTCGAGAGGAAAAAAAAGGAAATGAATGAATTTACTATTGTAATTATGTGAATGCTTTTCATGTTATATTAAATATTGACATATATATCCCTCTTGGCGAGATGAAGCTCACCCCTATTATTATCATGACTTTCGGGTTGAGGAATCCGACCAAGATATGATGTTGTGGAAGGTGGAATAAATCATTGCTATATTTATATTTTAAATAATTATGATCGGACTAAATTTTGGATTTATGTCTTTTATTTTTTTCCGATTTATGCTTAGGATAATTGGTGATTTGGAATAATAATAATAATAATAATAATAATAATAATAATAATAATTATTATTATTATTATTATTATTATTATTATTATAATATTTTTCTTAAGAATTAAAAATTCTAAATCAACTTTTTAATAATTATTGGCATCATTTTAATTTATGAATTCGTGTTTTCTTAATAATATTTTAGAATACTTTAATTTCATAAAATTGGAGTGGGTTACAAGTTGTATCGAGACAGGTCTATGATTACGTAGACTTGGAAAAACAAAAGTTCCTTTTCAAATTTTTAAAATAAAATAGTCTAATAACATCCACCTCCATCATATCTCGCCCGGTTTTTCAAGGTATGCAATTTATTATGTCATGTTATTCCATTCATTTATGAAGTATCATTTTATATTATCATGTTTTAGAAGTACATTTATCAATTCTTGTCATCATTTTTTAAAATAAAAGCATTATTGTATTGAAGAAAATTCATGACAAGTACATTTATTACCATATTTTTATATTAAAGAAATTTTATGATAAAACCGTATGGGCTTGATCACATGAAACTAGATGACCGTACTTATTTGATTTGGATTATTAGGAAGATGATTAGTTTGAGACCTTATGTTAACGAGAATGTGCTATTGGGGTTTATAGAAATTACCCGACAACTTTGAGGTGATGGTCTTCTTCTTGTGCTCATGCCATATTTTGATGATATTTGAGGAGAAAAAAAAACCCCGAAGGCGAAACTTGAGGAAGATTCGGAGTATTATGAGACTTAGTGTCAGGAACTTCATAAATTGATTAATAAACTCATTATTATTGATGGAGATGAGCAGTGAGATAAGTTATACATAGTAGAAGATGATAGGCTAATCGACATTAGCACTTAAGTTAGTCTCTAATTATTATTATTTAGTTAACTTTTGATATGTGACTTTTATTTTTAAGCATTAATTATGGTTGTCGGATAATTATTAATAAGATTTTAATTTTTTTATGATTGCGTCTTGATTTTGATTATGAGAAATGTCCGGTAACTAAGTCGATATATGCAAAAAGATAATTCCTTGATTTTAGTCTACTAAATGTATTGATTAAGTTTTTACTAACCTACGATCAAAGCTCAAGTCAGGTTTGTTTTGATGGAGGCCTAGAAAGGACTTTACTACAATCAGTTAAGCAGGACAAGTGATATAATTAGCCTCGTATAGAATTTGTGATAAGCTATTCTTTATTCATTTTCATGTTTAATTGTGAGGTTTGTCGCTTTAAAGCTTATAATGATTTATGTGTTGATGTAAGTTAGATTGTTATTGCTTAATTGGCGATTCTTGTGTTATAGACTTATTCCCAAATGAAGGTGATAAGGTTTGCCCGTTATAGCCTAACTCCACGATTATAATGCTTTTTTTGATTAATGTTTGAGTATATGGTTTACTCTATAAGGTTTGAGTTATTAAATATACCATTTTTCCTATAAGGTTTAAGATATGGAACACAAGATTTTGCCCTATAAGATTTGAGTCATTGAATGTGAGATTTTCCCTTGAAGGATTTGAGTTATTTAAAGATAGGGTACTCTAGTGTATCTAAGTGAATGATTTTTTTCTAATTACGGTTTGAGTATTTGGGCATATTGAAATATAAGGTTTTTCAATAAAGTTTGATTATTGTAGTTGTGACTTGACAACCAATAAGGTTAGTTATTTGATGAAAATTTATCCTACTAAGGGTTAATGTAAACAAATTTGGATTTGAGATGATTTTCCTAATGAGATTTGAGCGTATGATTTACGTAAATTACGTTTTGAGCATGTAATGTTTCCTTATTTAAGAGTTTGGTTGTATTGAATATAAGATTTACCCTAACTACGATTTAAAACTGTGAGACCAATGGTGAGTGACTTGTTTGCTCACGGGCAAAAGCGATTGATAAGAGAGTTATTTTGGTGGCAAAGTATGAAAAAGATATTGGAAGCTTTGTGGAAAATATTTGCCTTGTCGGCAAGTTAAAGTCGAACACCAAAGACCATCGATTTACTCAAACCACTTGATCCCGAAATGGAAATGAGAGCACATAACTATGGATTTTGTGGTAGGACTTCTACCATCAATCAAGGAAAATAAGGTTATATGGGTTGTAGTAGACCGATTAACAAAATCAACATATTTCTTACCTCTAAGATGACGTTCGAGAATGGAGAGATATGCACAAATTTACATTGATGAAATAGTGAGACTTCATGGAGTTCCCGTGTCAATTGTTTTGAGATGGAGATACGCGTTGTCTTCAAATTTTGGAAAAGTCTACAAAGTGCCTTGGGAGCAAAACTTAGATTTAGTACGGCTTATCACTCACAAACGGATGGACAATCTAAAGGACTATACAAATATTGGAAGATATGTTGAGAGCATGCGTGCTCGACTTAAGAAATAATTGGGAAATATTATTACCCATAGTAGAATTTGCTTATAACAAGCTGTTAACAAGTGACTATTGGGATGACTCCATACGGCGTTGTATAGAAGACCACCATTATATTGGAACAAAATTGGTGAAAGAAAAATTTTGGCGCTGAATTAATTGGCAAATTGTTGAAAAGATAGTTATGGTACAAGATTGAATCAAGATGGCTTAAGATAGACAAAAGTCATATCTTTGATAAGCGGGAGAAAGCATATATATTTGATGAAGGAGAAAATATATTTTTGAAAGTAGCTCTTATTAAAGGTGTTATTAGATTTGGTGAAAATGAAAAGTTGAAAGCGAGATATATCGGACTATTTGAAATCCTTACACGAGTTGGAGATTTAGCTTATCGGCTAGCATTACCACCGAGTCTACATCAAGTGTGCACAATATTTTTCACGTCTTTATGCTAAGAAAGTGTTTGATATATGTTTTTATCATGATTTTGATGATTTTGTTTTTACACTAAAACAATGTTTTCATTTGTTGTCCAAATACTCCTAAATGATTTATAATGTTTATACTAAATTCTCGGAGTATTTCTTCAAAGGTATTTTCGATAAAAATTGGACAACATTTTTGATGATTTTGAGTTAATGAGTTTTACATCAAAACTATATTTCAAATGTTGTCCAAATACTCCCGATTGTTTTAAAATATTTTTACTATTTTTTTCGGAGTATTTCTTGAAGTTTATTTTCAATAAAAATTGGACAACACATCTTAAATCCGAGTCGGCCAAATGCCCTATAGGGCAACCCGTGCGAAGAAGAATGTTGAAACAGAAAAATGAGGCGAAGGATTTTGATGCGGTCGGCCGGTGCACAACTTGTGAACAATTTGTTCTGTTTTTCAAAATGGAAGGAGAGGCGGCTGGGCATGTGGTCGGCCGTCGGACCCCGTCGGCCAAGTCACCTTGTGTAAAATTGTGTTCTTACTTTCTAACATCTATTTGTCTTGCGACCAAATGCACGCCTAAGGTTTTGATGACAAATTCGACCGTTGTCTTGGAGACCAACTTTCCTTAAATTGTGGGATTGATTTTTAACAGCTATATTCTTGATTTTAATTGTATTTTTGTAGATTTTCAATCCCCAAGAGGAGCTATACATGATCAATCATCTTCTATAAATAGAGAAAGTTTTGGAGCAACCAATACAATAATTGAGATACAACACAACAAGATACATTCAAGCAAACACATTAGCTCTTCATTGTTATAATTCTTGTTGTAATAGCCTAAGGTCTTTCACTTTCACATCTTGAGGTCTAGGCTTTATTTCTTGATTACACTTGCACTCAAATTTGTATTATTCATTATCGAGTTGTAATCTTGAATTTGGGTTATCATTCAACACAAGATATCCTTGTGAGTGTTCTTGTGAATGCGAACACACTTGGATGATCTAGGTGATAGGTGCAAGAAGATTGTGGTGATCTTCTTATTGAGGTGTTGAAGAATTTGGTATTTTTCGAGGTTGAAGATTGTGGTAATCTTCACAAGTGCCGTTATAGATTGTGGTCATCTTGAAGAGAGATTGTGGTAATCTCAAAGGTGATGTTGAAGAAGAGTGCGGTGCTCTTCAAGGTGATGTTGTAAGGTGTTGTATTAATGGTAATTAATAAAATCGTTTTTCTTTTTGAAATCTATCCCGGAGATACTGGGGTGGTAGAGGATTAGGCCCTAGGTGGGTTGAACCTCTTTAAATCAACGCATGTTATTTACTTCCCGCACCTTCATTCTTATCTTGGCTTGTTTATTTCGAAAAAGAGGGTATAATCGAGAAAATGAAGATAATATATTCACCAGCTTGTTTATTTGAAAAAGAGGGTATTATCGTAGCCGCTTGGACTTACAAGTGGTATTAGAGCCAAACTCTTTGGCAAGCTCATTCCACATCGCGAGTAAAGAGGAACGATCACCGACTACGAATGAAGTCTACCTTACCGGCGCCTCCACCACCAAGCCACCACTATTTGATTCCAAAAATTTTACTCTTTGGAAAGAAATAATGGAATGCTATCTACAAGGTGCGGGTTCGATATTTGGAACACGGTCGTCAATAGAGAATCCATTCCAATAATGAACATACTACACACCTCCAAAAGCCTCAAAGAGCTCAATGATGAAGAGAAGAAAATCATCTCCCTAAATGGTAAAGCTCTAAATATTTTGTATTGTTCACTTACCATTTTGAAATATGATCATATTGTAAGAATTAAATCGGCACATGAAGTATGGAGAAAATTAGAAGAAGCATATGCAAATGAAAGGAGTAACTCAAAATCTCTTACTTCTCATTGGATACAACATCAAATCCAACAACATGGGATGAACTTCCTACAACTTTCGGCGACGATGAAAAGCGAGCGTTGTCTTATGGGCTTCGAAGAAAGCGAGGTAAGTTCTAAACCTCTACTTCTTATGACAATGAATTGAAAAATGATTATAGTGATTTGCTCAATGATTATGATGAACTTCAAAATGAATTCCAAAGCTTGCTTGTTAAATACAAAAATTTGAAAAAGGAATTCAATATTTTGAATAATGATAAGGATAGCTTATTCACTTCTTATGAATCTCTATCATGTGCTCACACAACCACACTTGACAAGGTTTGAAACCTTGAAAAAGAAAATAGTACTCTTGTGGAGGATATTGATTGTATGAAAAATGATTTATTAAAATTCAACTTGAGTACCAATAAAATGTCCAATATTGTTGATGTTCATAATTGTGATAGTTTGAAACTAGAACTTGATCATAAGCCTAAAGTTGTCAATCATATGAAAAAGGATCAAGTCTCTATGCATATTGGTCATTATGCTCCTAGAATTACTACTTGTTTTTATTGTGGTAAAAAGGGTCATACGGTAAATACTTGTCGGGCTAGAAATAACTCTAATTATTATTGGAGACCTAAAAGTCTCAAAGCTAATCCCAAAGGACCCAAACACTTGAGGGTACCACAAAACAATGTCATATTAGGTACCCGACGAAATAATAATTAAGGAAAATTCATACCGTCAAGAAGACATCAAATGACCTTCTCATTTGATCAAAGGAAAAACATCACCACAATGAATTTCCAAGAAAAACACTATCAACAATGGGAAGGACATCATCCGTGGAAATGGAGCAATTGGAGAAGATATCATCAACAATTTGATTTTCAAATGGGAAGATATCATCAACAACGAAACGACACAACCCATGGAAATGGCGTAATTGGTAAACCGTATCTCCTATTTAAATATGCATTGTATTTTGTTATTATGCATGTTTTTATTATGAAATGATTTTTCAAATTTTTTTTTGAAATGAGGTCTCATATACATGTGTGTTCTTAAAATCTTTTGAAAAAGAGACCTTGAATGATGTTTTTAAAACTCTTGTGCATTTAATATGACTATTGTGATTTATTATGGATTTTTATAGCATAAGCTTATTTGTGATAATTCATATTGTTTTATCCTATACTTGTATCATATCGTTTTGTACAAGATTTGTTTTAAGAAATTGTGTAGGACTTATATATTTTCATAATGGTTATTGGTCATTTGACAAGTAGTCCTTAAACTATCGAGAAAGCGTTCACTCGTATTATTCCTAGAACTTCGATGTTCTTCATGTCATAATCATGCACTTATTCTTCAAACTATTTCATTTTTCTCTTAAGTGCTATTAAATGGATTTGCCGACTTTTTTAAAAAGGGACACTTTTAGAAAACTTGTTTTAATCGAGTCTCTTAATTTTTATTGGCTCGTAAAAATTGGATATATTCCATATTTGCGTTTTTAAAATGATTGGGTTCAATTTGCATTTTTGGTCAATTTTTTTTTTCATAAAACGGTACCCAGCGAGTGCGTCGACCGGTCGACCGGTCGGCTGGTCACTACCGATCGACGGCCCGTCGGCCGATCGATCGACGGGGTGAAATCGGAGGCGGACGGACCCATTTTTAAAGCAGGGGATTGTTTTCAAATTCATTTCCTTCTTTTAAACTTGAACCCTAGCCCCAATTCTCTCCAAAATTTTCACAAAATCTCTCATTATCTCTCAAATTATTCCATCTTTGAGTTTACATCACTCAAATTCATCTTGTTTTTCATGGCACCTCGTCAATTCACGGACGAAATCCTCAAAAGAGGATAAGGAAGCAAAGCGAAATCTTCTTCTTCAACCCCACAAGATGATGTTCCACAAAGAGATAATCGGAACGGGAACTTCTGAAGAGGAGATTGTTGAATTGAGAGAGCGGGATTTCAAAATTGAATATTCATTGGGACTCAAGTAAGTTGTCACTTGTTTAAGCTTCCCTCTAGAGCTAATAGATTTCAATTTTGAATAAACTTGCGGAGGAGCATTATGAAAATATTGGATTGAATGACAAGAAAATTACTTGCACTCGTATGGTTCGATTTTTAGCATTTCATGATGAATATCCGGATATTAGGGCTTACTTTGAAATTCAAGGTTGGGTATCATTATGGGATAATCCGTGTTTGCATTATGATGACGAGCTTATAAAACTTTTTTATGCAAATATATGGATTGTTGATGCTTCGGAAGATAATCCTTTGGAACTTCACATATTCGTTAATGGTAGGCATTTTCTTGGACATTGGCGATATTTGTAATCATTTTAATGTGTCGAATGATGGAGTTATTAATGTAGATTTCACTCATTGGGATAATGATCTTTTTGGTGTTTCACTAGATGAGGTGAAAACATTTCTAGGAGTGTTTCCGGACGTAACATTCTCGGCAATGCCGCCGAATTATCGAATTATGTCTATTATATGTTCCTATTGTGTATGTGGTAAAGTGAAACTTAAGAGTAATCTCGAACTTTTTCTTACCTATAAGATCATCAGGAGAAAGGGTAAATTATGCGGCTATATTTGTGTATTGTTTGACGGAATCAAGAAGGCTTACTAAGAAGAAATATACATTGGGAAACTTGATTTGTCGACTACTATACCTTCGAGCTACGGGAAATGAGATGAATACTTAAATTCGTGACAATGATTATGATAATGACAACATTCTACAAGCGGTAAGAATGCAAAAGCTTTACCACGGGTTCCCACTAAAGCCACTGGGGGCGTGCTCGAAATCCACAACAACCTCGGGATGACTTCTTTAATGACAATGAGGTTGAAAATATTGGAAGAGGAAATATCGAAAGGAACAAGAAGATGGGGAAGAAGAGAATGTGGGGAATGAAGAAGAGGACTATAATGAAGGAGATGAAAATAAGCGGGATGTTGAGGATTTAAGTCTCAAAGAGAGAATGGAAAATGTGGAAAGAGAAACATTTAGAGATGTTGCATCTCTTAGAAAAAGCTCAGGGAAGTAAAGGAAGAAACGCAAAATTGAGGAGCAAAATGGGGAAATTTAAGAAATTCATCAAAGAGCTTCTCCCCACGGCTTGCTTCTCTTCGGATGAGGATTGATGTCCCTACCCGTGTTTACCTTTGTCTTTGCATATTTTACCTTGTCTTTATTGTATTGAAGTTTTATGAACTATCTTGTACAACTCTATTGCACTAATGAGAATTGCTTGTTTTTTCTTAAAGGGATGTCTTAGCAAAACGCTAGTAGCTTTTGATTGTTGTGGTATTGGCCTTGATGGAGTATTTGATGGTAAAAATACTCTAATTTATGCATTGTTTGATATTTTTGGTTGAAAGGTATGAAGTACTTGATGGTAAAAATGCATTTTTTTCATTCTTGTTTGATGGCATTTATAATGCCTTAATCATTTGCTTTGTTGGTTATCTCAATTGGGTTGAACCCTTGAGAATATGTCTCTTTATTGATATTGTTGGATAATATTGGTTGAATGATGTGTTGTGAATATTTGTGATGATATATTGGCTTGGCAAATTTTTCAAAGGATATACATCTTCTTTTATACTGATGCCCGCCAAGTGTTCGATAAAATGTTTCTAAGGAAAATTCATCACTTACATGACTCTCTCAATTTTTAAATGTCTAAAAGCCAAAAGTTGTAAAGCATACTTAGTCCATTTGTTGTATTATGAACTTATTGATATGTCTAATGATGTTTTGTTGACAGGGGAGCTTATAAGCTCTTGATTATTAAGCTATATTTGTAAAAGCTAAGCTTTTAGCTTTTGGTTGATTGCATTGTTATTATTCTTAATGTCTTGTTGATAGGAGGAGCTTGTGCTAATATTTGGAAAATATTTACTTCCTTAGTTGGTTGCTATTTTATTGTGGAATTTTGGTCGTTTCTAAACGGTTAGATGTTGTTACCGGAAAATCGTTTTTTGTTTTCAAAGCTCGACCTCTTAATATTTCTAAAATTGTTTTGGTTTGTAATCATCAAAAAGGGGGAGATTGTTTGATATATGTTTTTATCATGATTTTGATGATTTTGTTTTTACACCAAAACAATGATTTCATTTGTTGTCCAAATACTCGAAATGATTTATAATGTTTATACTAAATTCTCGGAGTATTTCTTCAAAGGTATTTTTGATAAAAATTGGACAACACTTTTGATGATTTTGAGTTAATGAGTTTTTACATCAAAACTATATTTCAAATGTTGTCCAAATACTCCCGATTGTTTTAAAATATTTTACTATTTTTCGGAGTATTTCTTGAAGTTTATTTTAGATAAAAATTGGACAACACTACGTCTCGAGTCGACCGGTCCCCTATAGGGCAACCCGTGCACGAAGAAGAACGTTGAAACAGAAAATGAGATCAAGGATTTTGATGCGGTCGATCGGTCGCCCGGTCGGCCGTGCGTCCCCCAAGGTCGGCCGTGCCTGCTTGTGAACAATTTGTTCTTTTTCAAAATGGAAGGGAGACCGGTGGGCATGTGGTCGATCGGTCGGACCCCGTGACGGTGGCGCCTGCGTAAAATTGTGTTCTTACTTTCTAACGTTTATTTGTCTTGCGACCGTGCGCCTAAGGTTTTGTGACAAATTATGACCGTTGTGCGTGGACCAACTTTCCTTAAATTGTTGGATTGATTTCTAACACTATATTCTTGATTTTGATTTTATTTTTACGTAGATTTTCAATCCCCAAGAGGAGCCTATACATGATCAATCATCTTCTATAAATAGAGGAAGTTTTGGAGCAACCAATACAACAATTGAGATATAATACAACAAGATACATTCAAGCAAACACATTAGCTCTTCATTGTTATAATTCTTGTTGTAATAGCCTAAGATCTTTCACTTTCACATCTTGAGGTCTAGGCTTTATTTCTTGATTACACTTGCACTCAAATTTGTATTATTCATTATCGAGTTGTAATCTTGAATTTGGGTTATCATTCAACATAAGATATCTTGTGAGTGTTCTTGTGGTAAGAACACACTTGGATGATCTAGGTGATAGGTGCAAGAAGATTGTGGTGATCTTCTTATTGAGGTGTTGAAGAATTTGGTATTCTTCAAGGTTGAAGATTGTGGTAATCTTCACAAGGTGCCGTTGGAGATTGTGGTAATCTTGAAGAGAGATTGTGGTAATCTCAAGGTGATCTTGAAGAAGAGCGTGGTGCTCTTGGGTGATGTTGTAAGGTGTCGTGTTAATTTTGGTAATTAATAAAATTGTTTTTCTTTTTGAAATCTATCCAGGAATCTTTGGGGTGGTAGAGGATTAGGCCCTAGGTGGGTTGAACCTCTTTAAATCGACACGTGTTATTTACTTCTCGCACCTTCATTCTTGTCTTGGCTTGTTTGTTTCGAAAAAGAGGGTATAATCGAGAAAATGGAGATAATCTATTCACCCTCCTCTAGATTATCGTAGCCACTTGGACTTAGAGAAATGCGTTCACGGTCCAAGTCACATCGTGAATCATAAGGATCTCGACAATCAACAATGACTTAACTTATGAGGAAATACCATAAGCTATTTAGGAACGCAAGATTCACCATTTGAGAAATAAAAATGTTGCCCTAATCAAAGTCGATGGAGACGTCATGGCAAAAATGAAGCTACTTGAGAGCGTGAAGAGGAAATTGGTGTCAAGTACCCAAGTTTTTTTTTTCAATTCGAGGTAAGATATCGAATTTCGAAGACGAAATTATATTTAAGGAGATGAGAATGTGATAACCACTAATTAGTTTGGGGTTAATTAGGGGTTATTTTTAGGGGACTTAGGGGTTAGTTATTAGGGGCTAATTTAGGTTTAGGGATTTAGGAGTTGGAATTAACTACTATAAATATGTGTAATTTAGTACACAATTTTACACCACATTTCTAATAACTATATAAGGTATAAATATTTTTTTCTACTTCAAGTTTCACATATATATATATATATATATATATTCACGATTCACAATTCTTCTTTCAATATTTTTCACAAATTCTTTCATTAATTAGTTTGATTTATTAAATCATATATTAATTATATATATATTTATTTAACGTAGAAAAATGAAGGGATCGAGGACTTGGACTTTTATTGTTCATTTTTCTACATCGAATATTTGTGATTATTAAGGTAGGGATCTTAATATTATTTGTCTTTGTTTAATGTTTCATGATTGTATTTCATTGATTGCAATATATGTCAAGAAGAATTAAATTCATATAAGTTAGGGGCTATGAAAAGAGTCCGAGATCAAAAGTATCTTGGGTGAACCCGCAATGCTATATGCGGAGGCTGGCGATCGAGGAGGAAAAGAGGAAATGAATGAATTCTTGTTGTAATTATGTGAATGGTTTTCATGTTATATTAAATATTGACATATATATCTCTCTTGAGCGAGATGAAGCTCACCCCTATTATTATCATGACCTTGAGGTTGAGGAATCCGGCTAAAGATATGATGTTGTGGATGGTGGAATAAATCATGCTATATTTATATTTTTGTTGGGAAATTTATTGTTTAGATTTTGATGAATGCCATTTAAACTTAGAATAGGAAGTTGGCACCCCATTTTTGTTGTAAACCGCATTGTAATAAATAGGGCTGGTCAAGTGAGTTAAGTCATTATGCCCAAACATGCAAGAAAACAACTCGGAGACTAGCGGGAAGACTCATTGCGAGGCAGTGAGTTTGGCAAAAGAAGAGAAGACGGAAACTCGACTGAAGGTGCGGTGAGATCTGCACTGTAAAGCATTAGTCAAGTCAACTCAAGATAGCCAACTCTCTAGTTGAAGTGACAAGAGTCATTTAATGATTGAAAGGCGACTCTAAGTCACCTGGGGAAAGCAAGGAAATGCGATCAGTCGAGATAATGAAAGAGATCCGTTGCACGAAATCAAGAAAATTACTTAAACAAGTAATATCTCCATGCTACCTTTCTCGGAGTGCTCGATCCGAGAAGCGTGCAAGGAAATAAACCAACGGGAAGCACTACACCGTGTCGATGCTGCGAAAAGTCAAGAATAATTCATACGAGGAAGTGGCAATTCCAAGGATCGCAACAAGACAAGCCCAACGACCACAAGTGACTTTCAAAAATAAGCATATCTCTTCAACGGGCAAATTTTTGAAAGATCACTATAAAAGGCCGAGGAATCACTCCGAGAGAAGGTTAACTGAACCACGAACATTCAAGCTAACATTGAATGTAACCAAAAATTACTCTCAAGTTATTCAAGTTCAATCCTCAAGTCTACATTACGAAGGAAATCAATCCAACACTCACTGTAAAGGAAAGACAACTTCAATCGGTTGAAGAGGAAACATTTGAAGAATCAAGGGGTCTACATTCCACGAAGGATTGTAGGAAGGTTCAAGTCGAACCGGTCTCGAGTTTTTGGAGGGCTTCGTGATCAAATCCTAAGAGCTTGAGCAAGTGAGTCGTAGTAGCAAGCGCCCTGGTGAAGAAGGCGAGTCGGACGAGAAGCCACCGAGTGACCAAGGCATCTCCAGGTCGAGTCCCAAAATATCAAGTCGGTTGTGTGATCAAGACTTGTATCCGGATTGTTACCACTGCTACGTATCTTGATCAATACTTAGTGGATTCTCCAGGAGTTGGAGAAGAGAGGAGTAGAAGAATTACCCCATATTCGAACCTCTATAAAAACTTATCGTGTCATTTACATTTCAAAGACTTTAATTCTTGCATCTTATTTGTTTAATTCTCACGACATATTTGCTATCCAACCGATAATCTCTAAGTACTAAAACCAAGTATTAAATCATAACTAAACCAAACTTAAGGGTGTTAAGTCTTCCAATAAAACAAACCACGGTGAGCTAATTTAGTCTTAACAAATTTGAGTTATTCTATCAACAAATTTCAGCTGATGAGTCATTGAGTGACTAACTTTCTTGATTAACTAAATTGGTTGTCCACGAGGACACGATTGTATAATTAATACACTCTGAATTTTAAAAAGGACCAAAAGTGAAAAATTGGTAAGATTTATTCAACCCCCCTTCTAAACCTTACACTCACACCCTTGGACCTACAATTTTAAATAATTATGATCGGACTAAATTTTGGATTTATGTCTTTTATTTTTTTCGATTTATGCTTTGGATAATTGTTGGATATTTAATTTGGAAGAATTATAATTATAATTATTATTATTATTATCATTATCATTATATTTTTCTTAAGAATTAAAAATTCTCAATCATTTTAATAATTATTGGCATCACTTTAATTTATAAATTTGTGTTTTACGAATAATATTTTAGAATACTTTAATTTCATAAAATTGGGTTATTCTGATCTTCATCCGCCATATCTATCGACCAACGTTTAAGGGCGTTAATGACCATAACCTTAAACCCCTCGGAAGGATCATTGGAGCTAAGGACATAATCATTAAGAGGAAGACTATTAGAAACCTTTTCCATTGCGTTGCAAATTAGCATGTCCATGTTCATCCAAATTTGTTGCAAACACCGAATCCTCAATAACATGTTGTTGAGGTTGATAATAAACTATGACTCTGTCGTGTTTGCTAGTATTATCTTCCAAGCCATAATCGATTCTCATTATCGGATCTATGCTCCAAATTCGTATTATCACATGTCACATCATCCAAATCAAAGATCCCGAACATCAAAAGAATTCTTAGTATGAATATGTGAAGACGAAGGTCCACCCTCCTTAACACGACCTTCTCGTCCGTTACTTGCACACAAATTTTAGATTCAACGACTTTGCCCTTAGTAATCGGAACACGATCCCAAGCGGTGGAACGTCCACGATGGACTTTTTTCCTTGCGCCCAACATCATCCTTCATTTGTACCTCCTTAGATTTGACATGACGACAATTTTTGATATGGTGCCCAACTATGCGACACTTAACACAAAAATTCGGCAAAATTTCATAACTAATTGAAACAAAAGAACAGATATCCGCCCAGGAAAATGAAGAATTATATTGCATAAGAATTAAATATTAGAATTACACCACTTACATTAATCATAATATCAAAATATCAAAACATTACTGAAACTTAAATGTAATTTATTTAATCATAAAGCTTCAATTTTAGTTACCACCTAAAAGTTTGATTGACCAAAAATGTGTCAACTTAATCTGCGAAAGTTCTTGGGTGGTGCAATTGTTCCACTTGAGATATCGAAATATTAATATTTAACCAGAGCATGATATGATAACTGGACAAATATCTCAACAGGTAGATTACGTGATTTTTTTGTGAGTTGTAAAACCAAAAGCACCAAATATTATAACCACAACTTGAAATCTTTTGGTTTTGGTTATGTTGTTAATATATGTTTAATTAGAGATAATGAAGGCATCTCTTTGAAAGCAAACAGGCTGTTAGGAATCAGGCCACGTGGTCTGTCTATCTGGAACTAATTAAATCATTAACACGTTCTACATCATCATTAATCCCACATTATTATTATTATTATTATTATTATTATTATTATTATTATTATTATTATTATTCTTGGTACAGTTATTGATAACTTAATTTCTTCAAATATTCTGTGGGGAAAAATAATTAAAAGAGAGAAAGAGTCAAACGAAGCACTTTTTGGTAATTATGATAAGAAACCTCCAATCAGTTTTATGAATGCAATTATATCTACATTCTTTCATATTACTAGTAAGGTGAACGTGGCGGACCCGAGGATTTGGGATCGGTGGGCCAATTAGAGATTGCTCGGATTGGTAGACTCAAGTATCCACGCCAAAAAGAAAAATTCATAACCATGTCTAAGCCAACAAAGAAATTAAAATTCTAAGCCAACAAAGAAAAAGAAATATCGATATATGTTTGTTTGACTTTTATTAGTGCATTTTCTTTCATTGTCTTTTTTTATTTATTTTAGCTCCAAACTCTTTCATCGTATCTAAGTTAATATGTTACAAATTTAAATTCATTAATCTCTTAATATATATTCTTACAAAGTACAAATTTATAATTATATTATCATTTATACATTTATAATACAAAACACAAGTTTATTTATATTATAATTTTATATAATTATAAAATAGGTCGGCCAAATTTTGCCCCATTACCGAGACAATGACCTCATTGACCTCAATGGAGGATCGGTCTGCTAATAGGATTGGTAAGGGCAATTTTTTTGGGTTTGGGATATTTAATTTATGAATAATAGGTGTAATTTCTTAATAGGATGAGATGGGTACGGGTAATATTAATATTATAGGATTACGGTAGAAATATATCATAGCGCCAACAATTAATAAATAAATTATCAAACATATATGACCATAAAATTTACTTATATAATAATAGAGTACAAAATATACTATTATATATATAGATAGTTAAAAAAAAAAGTTGGGGGCAAGGCCCCTAGGACAATGGGTGGTTAAAGCCCCTGCATGCATTGCACGTGAATCAATTAATTTTATTAATTTAATTCAAATTAAATCTATAAATTAAAATCAATTTTTATTATATTATTTGTATTTATAATAAATGTCATTAATGTATTTTGATCTTAAAAGAAAGTTTGCAAAAGACCAAATTTAAAATTATTTGTTGGTGAAATATGGTTAAGTCATTTTGAACTAAGAAACATGATACTTAAATGATATTATCAATTTATCACTCAACAAAGTACAATGGATATCAACAAACTAATGAGTAATCTATATATAAATTAATATATATATAGGATTTAGATCGGAGTGAGTCCACATAACTTAGGTGAGTACACGAGACCAAATCGAGTCATTGATTTAATTTTTAAACGGTTGAGATTAATCGATTTTACCATTATTTAATATTTAACTTAATTAAAAAGGACATCTTAGTAATTTTAATTAAGATCAACTTTTTGGGAGGGAAATTATTTTTGGTAGTGGGCTAAAAATTAGGAACCGTTTTAGGGACGTGAGATCTGACATATCTTCTATTCTTTGGTAAACAAAGAGTCATATTCTTTTCAATCCCTTCTTCATTGCAAACCCGTCTTCTCCCCAAATGTCATCTCTGCAAACTTTCTCCTCTCGCAAACCACCGAAACCATCACAACATGAGAATAACCATCCCAAGTTTTCATCCTTCAAGTGGTATTCTCCATTCTAGCCGTCTCCAACTTAACCCGTTGTGAAAAACCCCAAACCTTCTTGAAAATCAAACTCATGCGTCGGCCAAAAATCAAACTTAAAGTTGAGCAAACACCGTTTACATCAATCGACATTTTGGATTTTTCCCGAAAGAAGCGATTTTGAAACCCTCATTTTCGCCGAAAAATACACCCAAATCTGTGAAGTATTATTTCAACGCGGCATTGCATTCACCCACATTGTAAGTAGGGTAATATTTTTCTCTTTTATTTCGTCTTTTTTATATATTTTTATTACATCTTTATGTAGAATTTTTGTTATTGCTGGATTTTGTTTTTAACATTGCATATTGTTGTGTTAAATATGCTTATGATTGTTATGAATTATACTTAAATATATTTTAGTTCTTACTATCAAAAGGGAAAGGGTGGAAATTAGTATCTCCTAGTTTTTCGAGTTAATGGGATATTATTTTATTGAGGCAAAAGTTGCTTATTGTTGTCAATAACCATGGTCACATACTCACATCTGTGTTTTCACAAGTGTTGGTTCACCGCTTTAATGAGGCAAAAATATCGCTTATCTATGTTTTGTAGTATGTTTATATATATCAAGTATGTACGAAATGGTTAGTATTTGTTGTGTTTTTGTTTTAAACCTGTCTTTATTATCTGGAAAAATGAAGTCCGGTAGATGGCTCTAAGGGGATTTTAAAATGTTGTGTCTCTTATTGGTGTTGACAATTACGCTTATGCACATTCTATATCATGCTTACTTATTTCATACGAAGATCCTTAATGTTTTTTTTTGTAATAAAGAACTCGGTTAAATGACTATTTGCCACTTTATTTTTGTTAGTGTTTTAACTTTTGAAAATGGCTAAAGAGAGCAAGAAGAAGAGTAACGCAACAGTGGCTAAAGTGAGTAAGAAGAGGAAGGCGGCAACTATCGATGTCCTGCAGGCGAGTAAGAAAAAAGGTGGGAAGGACAAAGGCAAAAAGTGCTAGATGATAGCGGGCTTCGGAAAACTACGAGGCGCAACTATTGATGATGCGTAGAAAGTATATAGCTGCAATTTATTTAGACGCAATGAATGAGTAGAGGAGGCGGTCTTGGGACGGGCGAAGGAGTTTGCCAAAATGAAATAGAATCAATCCGAAACGTTTTGTTGCTTTGTATTTTTTTGATGAAAGTCTTGTTCTTTGAGTGTTTCTACGGACAATCGTAAATTTGTTTGCTTTTTTGAAGTACTTTGTAGTTCATGGTGGTTATATTTTCTTCAAAATGCAATTCGATTGCTTATGTAAGCATATTCATTTAGTACGTAAGCGAAATTCAACTCTATTATAAGCGATCACCTTCATGGTTTCTTATAATGTTTCTAGCATTATTTCAATTTTTTAAGCAAGGTTCGAGTTCTTTGTAAGCGAAGTCAATTGCCTTGTAAAATATTCAAATGATTTATCTTTTCAAGTATCTTATACTTTTAGCGATATTCAAATATTTTGTAAGCGAGAATTCAAATGCTTTGTAAGCGAAGTCTCATTGACTGTAAGCACTATTTCAAATATTTTATCATTTCAAGTATCTTATATTTTTAGCGAAAGATTCAAATATTTTGTAAGCGGGATTCAAATGCTTTGTAAGTAGAAGTCAATGGACTTGTAAGCATGTACCTTCATGGTATTTTATACTATTAGCCATATCAATTATGTTCATTTTCTCTTTTGAGCATTACAACAATAATAAATAAGCAAAGTGCAAGGTAATAATAATTAAGCAGGCAATATTCAAACGTTTCGCAATAAACATAAACATTAAGCGGTAAAATATGGATAAATAAGCGTGCTCAAACATGCATTCAAAAATAACGACAAAAAGAGTGAATTCTACTTGTCGCACGTCCTGCTATTGTGCGAACCTATTTCTCTATATTTCCCACAACGTCTCTTCAATTTTTGCCCGGCCTTGATTGCTTTCTCTTTTTGACTCTGAAGTCGGCTCTTGGTTTGTCGCTTCTCTTATTTTTGGCCTGCGTTTGTGGAAAACACTACAACACTACAACACATTCCGTATCGATTCGGAGATAAATCCATTGTTATTTTAATCATTTGTTGTGGAACACTTGCAATTACAACTGTTTCAACAAAAAGAAATAATAAAGCAATATTATGGATACGAATAAGCAACTTTCTGGGTTACTATGAAGAAAATGGAGGACGAAGAATTGAATTACATGCTTGACTATATGTTCATAATTATAAGCATATTAGTATTCACGGATAAGCAATATTATGGATACGAATAAGCAACTTTCTCGGGTTACTATGAAGAAAAAAAAAATGGACGAGGAACTAAATTGTAGGTGTTTGAAAGTATGTTGGTACTCATAAGCACATTAAATTATGCAATTGAAAGCACATTTATCATAACGAATAAGCAACTCACCGGGTAAACATACACACAAAAAAAAAAATGGGATGAAGATAAGTCTTTTTTCTCGGACTACCAAAGTTCACATTTATAGGCATAAGCATATTACAGACACGCATAAGCATATTCTTTGGGTAATAATTACAAAAAAAATGAAAATGATTGATCGAATCATTGATTTTAGGAAAAATTACGAATCAAATTTTAAGGGGATTCAGTAAAAAATAGACAATGTAAACAATTTCGAAGGCACGAAAAAGTATTACCTTGTTCTTCATTGTATTGAAGCATTCTTCATATGTGTCATCCATTCTTTTTTTCTTGATTATTGTAACGCAAAATGCCTAATTTTACTGTGAATTGGGAGAATATCTCGATTCGAAGACGGTGGAGAAGGTGATATGAAGTGGGCGATTTATTTCAATAACGATTTGGTGGGCTTTGATTGTAACTCATCCTATTTTAGTGGGATTTACTAGATTTAGCTACCATAACTTATTACTATATGGACTAATTTACCCTCCTATTGGCTTTTTCGAATGATTTATCAAAGATCAAGTAGGATTAATCTCGGCCATTGAAATCAATTTATTTGCGGCTTGATCCGGTCTACGTACTTTCATATAATAGGGGTCTATATAACCTCCTCCCTATATATATATATATATATATATATATATATATATTCAAGAACTTGTTTTAGATTAATGCATCTCTTGTCCGATTTTTGAGTGTCAACTTCTTCTTCATACTTAGCTTTGAGATTTTTGCAATTTTTAATACACTTTTAGCCCGAGCATGATTGGTTGATGTATGGATGTATTTCTCTTTTATTTCATTTCTAATGTGTGTTATCTTTTAAATCGGTTTGACTACAAGATTGATTTTTCATTAATCACATGTGCCTCTTTTGTTAAGAACGATGAAAAATTAAAATCTCATTTTATGTTTAGTAGCTTAGCTCCCGTTATATTTTGATTCATGTTCTCCTTTTTTTTTTAAATTTAAGTACATATCTTGGGAGTGGATAGATGATGGGAATCAAATCCCACACCTCTGGGCGAGATGATGAGAGTCTTTACCACTTTCGATCATTATCCATTTTTCTCATGTTCTCCATGATTAAAATAATTATTTATATAATAGAAATGAAGATAAAATAGACTAATCAATTGTAATTGAAAACGGTCATAAATTGATTGATTTGAAAGAATAGTCACATTTATATATCAAATAAACAACAGAATCACATCATAGAGAATTAGAATTATTGAGTGCCTAACAATATTTATGTTTCATTCTATTATCATTAAGAGCATGCACAACATCATAAATTTATTATTTCCAAATAATGTTTTATTAATGAGTGTCTTTGATGTGACTAATTGTTATTCTAATTAATTTTTGTATCAAAAATTAGTTATGCAACATGGTAATGACAAATTTAATAACAATACAAATTATTAATTAATACATTGAAATAAATAATATGAACACCCTCAATTACGTCTTTTATGTTGTTTTCCTTCAAAATATCAATTTACATTCTAAAAAATCCATCGAATGGAGCATATATATCCAAAGTATAATCCATCATTCAGATCTTTACAACAAAATTATAAAATATTGAATATAATAGTCCGAGTGTGTCAAATAACCGTAAAAAACATAGGTTAAGCTATAACATTTTTATAAGAATGACATAACAGAAAACATCCTCACTTTTTAGTTGTCGTGTTCTATGCATGTGACATTTCAAGCAAAATATAGGTCTCAATTTATTATTTTTCTTGTAAAACCAGAAAAAAACATCACATATAAATTGATAGGCGCATCTTTTTATTGTCTTAAGCATAAAAAATTTTATTTTATTCATTTTATCTTTGTCGGTGAACATCTTTCAATATAGCATAAAATTTACAAATGAATTCACAAAAGTATAATGCATGTGTTTGAATGCTTAAAATGTTAAAAATAGATATCTTCATAAATTTAAATCTTTGACCTAATATTAAATCAACTTTACGGATGATGAATTTGATATTGAAGAATGTCAATATATATATTTGAGCATTTGATTAAAAGATTAATTATTATCCATATATAGAATTTTATATATGAATATTTAGAATTTTACTTTTGAATCTAAAGAAGAAAATAATATAACTTTTCAAATATTACTCAAATTATTGTTTTTTTTTTGTCTCTTGATATTCCATCACAAATGTTTTTATTTATTAATTGTATGTATAGATATTGTTATTCATAGATAGAATTTTATTAAACACAATAAAAGATAATATGAAAAAATAAGAAAAAGGTTAAAAGTAAAGAGGATTAAAAAATGGTATGTCCGTCATTATAAAATTTAGAAGAAAAACTTGAAAAATGCTATTTAGATCTTTGTTAATTTAATATTTACGATAAAATCTAGTTGCACTTGAAAAATACGCATTTTAAAAATTAAATTGTTCAAGAGAGGGACATGTTTTGAAATGCATAACTATGAAAATAACGTCTCATCAAAATTTAAATTATTACTTTAATAATACATATAGATGTGCACTACAAAATATTAGATCAAAATCATAATTATTTTTTTTATATAAAAATTAATGTATAGTGTTTATATCTTCAAAGAGACTCAAGATTTAAAGGTGACTAATATTAATTACTTTTGTTAATGAGATTAATATTTAAATTATAATGAACAATTTATTTTCAAATTATGTCTATTTTTGAAATAAGAAGGAATACATTACTTTGATCCATAAATAAACTTTTTGATTAAAATTTTAACTCAAATATAATATTGTGGTCGCTAAAATTCAAATATCAAGTAAGTTTTATACTTATTGTGGATAACTTAATACAATATTTTTAAGTAAAAGATTAACATATCAACATGTCGGTTATAAAATATGTACTTAAGATATAAATGTCGATTTTTGTTTTTAGTTTTTCTTAGCATATATATATATATATATATATATATACTTCTTTAAATTTTCAGGTTTTGATTCTTGTTTCCATATTATATTACTTTTTTTTTTTTGTTGAGTTAGATTATTTCACTACCTAAATAATATAATACATATCTTTTTACCTAAACTTATATTTATTATGGGTGTATGTATGTTTTAAGCAAAGCTAAGTATTGTCATAAATGTTAAAATGTACATATGTAAGTGATTTGTTTTTCAATATTTCTTCTACTATTCTTACAATAGTATATATATATACACCATTTTTAACTGTATTTTATTTAAATATATTTTAATTTATTATATTAGTTTTTATTTTTTAAATCAAAGTCTATTTATTGATGCAATTTTTTTCAACCAACACACTTCTATATAATTAATAAATAAAAAAACAACCATAAAAATGGAAAAGACTAAATAGAAATAATAATTTCAATCTAAATTAAAATTCATGATATGTAAAATAAAATAAGATTATTAAAAACCATATTGACTTCTTATTTATAATTTAAAAATAAAATATTTTGCTACAATAAAATTACTTATTTTCTTTTTTTGATCCAAACTTGTTAGACCTTTCATCCTATTAATTAAAATTTACTATGCCAAAAATATATAATTAAAATTAAAAAATAATTTTTCCTGCTTTCTATATCTCCATATTAAAACATAATTTATAATTACATTTCGTTAAGTTTGAGAACAAATATTTATTCATTTTAAATATCTTTTATAGTTAATTTCATTTTTTATTATCATATTTACTTGGGCTTATTTAACTAAAAAAATATACAATGATATATTATTAAAATTAATAAATGAAGCTAAATTATAAGATTTGAAAGGTCAAATAGTGCATCCATAAAAAATAAATAAGTAAATATTAAAGAAAAATTAGTTCTCTTATATTGTCTTCTTAGAACCAGTTTTTAAATTTAGCCTCAAAATTCTTAGTATTAAGCTGTTTTATATTGTTATTGTAATTTTTGCTTCTTTCATTTTTTATTTATTTAGTTTTACAATAGAAATATATATATCAACCCTTAAAAAGTAAAAAATTATAAATATAGTTGTGGATAATCAAAATTATACAAATATTATTCATCCATCCACTTCACTTTGAGATTTAATATCTCATTTCATTAATTTCAAACACATAACTCTTAGCCAATTTTATTTCATTTTAAAATTTTAGATTATATACTTATAATATATTTATTTTGCAAATTTAACTTCACGTTATCATAATGATCGAGGTTTTTTTATCAAAAGAATACAAGAATAAAATAAACGATAATTAAATCTAAATCATGTTAAACCGTATATCCATTATTATGGGGAAAAACATACGTAAAGATTAAATAGACCTTAGAAACAAAATATTATTTATCCAAAATTTTAGTAAAAATTATATTAACTTATCTTAAAACTAATTATGTTTTATGGGAAAATCATAAAATTCCTTGAAATTTTCAATGGTCGCAAATTTCCATCTTCCGATACCTAAAAATTGTATCATTTACTCCAACCAAAAATAATATTTTCTCACATTTATGGTGTGTCATAGATGATAAATTTATTATTGTATGGATATTCTCAACCAATAGTGAAGTTTAGAAAACGTATTTTGTCATGTTATTTATTTTGAATAAAATAAAATTAATTGTTTTTTATTTATTTTTTCTCTTCATTTTGCTTTGTAAATTCATACTCTTTTTTTCTTTTTGATGGATTATATAGAAAATTAAATAAAGATATTATAAATGTACATTTTGCATAACACTCAACTTTAAATGGCTAAAACTCTCTCATATATATGAAGTCTTTTATATATTCTTATGACATATGGTTGGAAAGTTCTCGATATCTATTATAATATAAAATAAATATTATCTAAAAATTTAAAATATTCTAAGAAATAAAATTGAAATAAATCATATAAGAAGTGGTCGGAATATAAAGAGACACTTGTCAATATTATTAAACAAATAAAATCAAAATCAATATGAATATCCTTAAAAGCTAACTTTACCATGAGGACATTTTTGGCAAATCAAAATTTTCAAGAAACCTTAAAACCTATTCACACTTTTATAATAAGAAAAGAAAAGATATATGTACACACACAAATAGACAGATATATAAATATATTATTTGATTTGAAAATAAGTAATACCTTAGTATCATATTGGATTTCAATCTCTAAGATAAAGTCAAGTTGGATTTTCTTTGGTTCAAGCGAAGTGATTTGAAATCAATATAAAAATTTGAGTTCGGGAAAATCTACAAGAGGAAAATCTACAAGAGAAACACACATCATATACTCTTTGGTGCTTAAGACCAAGTCATAATAACAATTTTCGTAATGATATGTAGTTCAACCAAAAAATCTACACCTCCAACTCCGCCGAGCTCCGCTACAGTACCAACCTAAATCTACACACAGAGGGTTAGAAAGAGGGCCGGAAGTTTTTTACGGCATACCCATCCAATGCTCAAGTCAGCTTCTCAAAGAAAGAGCGTAAAAATAGCATGTATAAGTAAAAATGTGTAGAGCATGTAATGTAATTCATACCTGCTAAAGGGGTATTTATAGGATAATTAGCTCGGATTTCCGTGATTTCCGGAAACTATTACGAGAATCTAGGGTTTGTTACGCGGGTATGTGTTAGAGATTTATTATCAAATCTTATCTATTAAAATATATGAGCCCGAGTTGGTCATCCAAACCGAGCTCTTGGCCTTTCAACAAGGTCAAACTCAATTAAAGAAGTACCCAAGACCGACGAACCCCCACAAGAGCTTACTGTGGGTGTCTCGTACCAAGCCCATAAGCTCAGGAATTAATCTTCATTAGAGTCTAGAGATCGATTCGAAACATATTATGCCGAGGCAAATTGTTAGATCTCGGATAGTTTCGCGATTTTATTTAAGCCACATGCCACCACACACTAGTTCGATATGAGATGGCCAAATTTCTTCCTAACACGTCCTATTAAAAACAAAATTTTAATTTAGTTCATGCATATAGAATTCAAGAACACTACATTCCTTAATTAAATGTCAATAGTGGGCAAATATTATATGTTAACAAGTTCCAAAAATAAAAAGAAATACACATTTCGTTGTAATTCAAGAAACAAGGCAACAATAATCTATTATGGGCACCAACAATTACATTTTCTAGACATGAATCAATAACAATGATATATGGGCACAAATAAATTAAATTTTCTAGAACAAATGCATGAACGAGCCCACGTGCAAAGCCCGAGCAATCCACTCTAAAGAAACCTCATAACTCATAAGCCCATCAAGCCCATTGTATAACTGAGAACTGAGAAGTATAAATGTTCGGGCCGATTATGATTCATCTGCCACGTAAGTCGTAAGTGTAAATGTTCGGGCCGAAATTATGTCATCCGCTACGTAAGCATGAATTTTCGGGCTGAGATTATGTCATCCGCTACGTAACACGGACCCACATAATGCTATCGGGCCGGTTGAGATAGGAAGCCCGATATAATTAAAAATCCCCTCACATCTCGTGTGTCGGAAAATTATTTCTATTTTCTTAATAAACCGGTTTGTATCTATTCAAAGATTATAGTTAAAAAATAAAAATAAATATTAAAAATAATTTTTCTTTCAAATAATGTAGTTAATTATGGAACTCCGTTGTTGTGATTGAGTATCATGAAAATAAATTTGTGATGTGTAAATCAATAAAAATCTCGTAAAAAAATTGCATAATATTTAAGCCTTTTATATCTCTATTTAAAAAATAAATTTAAAATGTACATAATAAAATTCAAGGTGTGAACATAACCATTCCATATTTAATCTCCTCATATGCCAAAAGACATGAATTTTGATAAATTAAAGTTGATGTTAAGCCGTTGACACCCGATGTGGAGGTTCGAATCTACCCTGGTAGCGAGGTTGAATGATGATTTCTTGTGTGACTCGATCTAAGCGATTCGAGATCACGATTCGTTGAAGTATATCCCACAATCTCCTCCTCCACGGCTCTGCAGGGCGAGGCGGTGGGAATCGTTAAAGAACATCACGTGATTCACCTCTTTCGCGAAAAACTATAGGAGCGGGACAATAGCGACTCTGCGGATATCGTTCATCCTTTATACATACCATGGGATATTGTTCATCCTTTATACACACCATGGAAATTAATGAAATTTATGACAACGAGACATGCCCAAGATTCTCTTGGGGAATGATTACCAATTCATAAAATTCCTTAAATAAATTGATCTCATTTATAAACCACAAAATCTTCTTCATTCCAATTATTTTTTTCTCGCGAAAACGTGTCAAGTACGAAAAAGAAAAAGGTCAAAAGAGGAAAATTAAAGAAGTTTTACTGTAACATATTATGGGTAGTATTTATCAATAAGGTCAATGATGTGACTGTTTCTGGATTCAAGTGTTGACATAGCTGTTTTTCAACAAGAAAACAACCCACCATGAATTTTTTATAACCAACTTGTTAAAAATTTAGGGATTAATAGATTTCGTTAACATCATTGGGAAAAAAAGTGGAAAAAAGTCATTAATTTAAGATTTAATAATCAATAGTGTATTATTTTATTTTTTCTTTTTGGATGAATGCTTTGAAACAAATAGTATTGAAAATTGAAAACTTTTACTACATTTCTTAATTGATTTCGATATATAGTTCACATTCTTCGGTTAAATTTAATATTCTTTCCAATTGGCAAGAGATAAGAGTAAGAAGATTCTAGATGTACTGCGGATAAGAGACAAATTGGGTGCTGTCTGCCTTGTGAGTGAAGTGTAAATTGAGATAAGATCAGTGTCACAGTGAGACTGGCAAAATGGAGTAAACAGAATATGCAAATGGCTTATAAATTTGAGAAAATCATTGTAATTTACGTAACATTTGCAATTGTATTGAAATTTGAAACTCGAGATCCCAATTCTTAGAAATAATTCACCAAAAGGGATACTTAATTTGGACTAAAGAAGTTGGAAGTTAAAAGTATTGGAAATGCTTAATTTGGACTAACATATGTTAGTTAAATATGTATAGTTGTTTTAATGTATAATTCAATTAAAGTGATCTACTAAAGTTTTCATTTTGGATTAAAAGAATTTCAAATTGTTATTAAATTAAATGTCTAGATATCACTAAGAGATTTTCAGTTTGTTGAGAGACCAAATAAAAAATCAAAGCGAAATTTATCCAAAAGAGATTATGGCCCCAAATTACGGTTAAAATAAGTAAAAGGCATACATATGTTTTCCCTTCGGAAAAAGTCTGACACAGAACGTTTAAGAAACTGGTTGTTTGGAAGTCCATACTAAATCGCGAATTATCAAAGAATAGATTTAGGTCGCTTCCATATTCAGATTAAGTCTTTCTATTTTCAGATTATCATGGTATGTCTGTTGAAGCATGCTCATTTGTTATTCTTCATGACTTAAAACATACACGTTTATGATTTCATTCCTATGAAATGTCACTTTTGATGTGTTATTTTAACTTAACAAAATTATGAGAGTAAAGAGGTGAAGAAGATGAAATAAAATGTAGTAAAAGCCATGATTTCCCTTACATAGAGGTTGTTTGAAAGAATTTGGGGCAACAAGTTATACCTATACCAGAATTTGAAGAGTTGCGTTGATATGTTTGTGAGACTGTTCAATGTGCATGGATGGATTAAACATGATTTTGAAAGATAACTGGATTTTTTTGTAATTTTGAGTAAAACTCATGTGCGTTTGGTAATTTTTTCTCTACACAGATTTCATAAGCTCCCAAAATAAGAAAATAAGATGTTGGGACTTAGGAGCTTATAAGTTGCTTTTAGAAAAGGTGGGAGATCTCACTTTATTTTCAAAATAAGATTTTATTTTAACAACCTCATTTAACTTTGGTCATTTGAATTACAAAATTGTCATTACTAACATCCTATAAGTTCTTTCATATTAGCTTATTCAAATACTTTAATAACTTATTTTCAAATGGTGCCACAAATAAAATGGAAACACCACATCAGTAAACCTTCTCAATCTAATATTTATAATTATGAAAGACTTTCTCTCATAGTTGAATTATTTAACTAACTAAACATTAATTCTACTATACAATTTATTGTTGCTTAATTTTACATCTTTAAATACATTACAACTATGATGTTGCAAATGGATGGTTGAAAAATATGGTGCTGCCAATTGTTCTACTCATAATAATATCGCAACAATTAAATTCATTTTTCTAATTATGTAAACCAAAAAGAAAGAAACAAAAGCACAAACATATAAAGAGGAACTCATATTTAATTAGGGCAATTTTCACATTAAAAATAAACATCTAAAACACCAACTACAACCTAACAAATTGATGGATTCATGCATATTGCTCCCACAAAAACATTATAACATTCAATTCCAAAAGAAACCATTTCTACAACACCCTCAACCACACCTCCTACATGACGTCGTTCCCTCCTTCCCTCTCCCTCTCTCTCTAATTCCTGTAAAGTTTGCCAGGGGATGGCGAATGGCAACCTGATGGGAGCTTGAAAATTACTGATAACAAGAAGAACATTTTTAAATTCTCACAAGGAGAATATGTTGCAGTGGGGAAGTTAGAAAATGGCTATGGTCTAGTCCCCGATATTAGCTCGGTATGAATGACCATGTTTGTCTTACATTTAAGCATCTTATTTCTGTCTCTTGGAATTTATGATATTTAGATGCTAACAACAAATGCGGAAACTATTTTATTGATTTTCAGAGAAAAATGCAGTTTTGAACATGTCGAATTTCGAGTAAGAAAGCCGACAGAAAACCAATCTTGCAATTTTACACTTTGAGAACCCCCACCTCACACTTTCTCTCCGTCCTTCAGCAGCCACTCAGTAGAGAGTTGGGGTAGACATTATTGAGCCGGTTCTCGGGTCTGGGCCGGAAGCCCAGTGGGAGATGGATCGGGCATTGTGAACCGGGTTTGATGGCAGTTGATAAACGATGAGCAGAGCCCCGGAAGAAGACGACGACGACGAGGAGTGCTTCCACGACTCACTCGATCGGCTCCTTTCTTCTTCCAACACGTCTTGCTCTTGCTCTCCGTCCACTTCCGACACCGAAGATGACTCCGATTACAATGGCTCGGTGCCCAAATTCCCAATGGGCGTCTCCCGAAACTACGACGTTTGGATCTCTCAGCCGTCGTCGGTGGAGGAGCGACGCCTCCGCCTCCTCCGCCAGATGGGCCTCACACGTGACCCCTCCCTCCTCCGCCACCGCCCCTCCCTCTCCGTCTCCCTCTCATCCCATCACTTAAACCCTCCTGGTGAAATATATTACAGTACTAATAGTAATACTTCGAAAATCCTTAAAAATAGGGGTGATTACGTTAATGGTGATGGTAGTGGTAATCGTAATGGTAGAGCCTTTGGGATTGTTCGGTCGAAGTCGGATGGGGATTGTGATTCGCGTAAGACTTGGGAAGTTCAGTCGAATAATTCGGTAACAGGTGGAATTGGTATAGATGTAAATAATGATAACGAGAGCAATATTCAAATACATTGTTGTGTGCAGAGATCAAGAAGCAACAATCAATCGCCGGCAAACAGTACGGTTTCTCCCAATAAACCCCCAAAAGTGAAGATTAAAATGGATTGTAAGCGTAATGGGAGTTTTAGTAGCTTGTTGCCCGTTACAAGGAGTGAGGAGTTGGGTGGGAGCTTGGAGTGTAACGGGTCGGATGATGTTAATGCCGTTTGTAAGATAAAGAATCTTGACAATGGGAAGGAGTTTATGGTGAATGAGGTTAGGGAGGATGGGACTTGGGAAAAAATTAAGGAAGTGGGAACTGGGCGCCAGTTGACCATGGACGAGTTTTCATCTGAGATGTGTGTTGGGACTTCGCCAATCGTGCAGGAGTTGATGAGGAGACAGAATGTCGAGGATGGGAACAAGGAGGGCTTTGATTCAAATGCTGATGGGAGCTTTGGGAATGCATCTAAGCTGAAGAAGAGGGGAAGTTGGCTGAGGAGTATTAAAAACGTGGCAAATTCTGTTACGGGTCATAAGGAGAGACGGAGTAGTGATGAGAGGGATACATCATCTGAGAAGAGTGAGAGGAGATCAAGCTCTGCTACGGATGATAGCCACGATGTTTCCTTTCATGGGCCAGAGAGGGTTCGGGTCAAGCATTATGGGAAATCTGTTAAAGAGCTTACTGCACTATACAAGAGCCAGGACATACAGGCTCACAATGGGTCAATTTGGGCAATTAATTTTAGTTTGGATGGGAAATATATGGCTAGTGCTGGTGAGGACCGTGTGATTCAAGTGTGGCAGGTTGTGGAAAGAGAATGGAAGGGTGATTTCTTTTTTGATCTGTTTCTAGCCAATGGATCACCAGAGCCCTCATCAATGTCACCAAATTTGGATGGTCACTCAGAGAAAAAGAGGAGAAGGAGGTCGTCTATAAGTAGAAAATCCATGAGTTTTGAACAGATTTTGGTGCCTGAAACAGTATTCGCCCTTTCCGAAAAACCTTTCTGTTCATTTCACGGACATTTAGATGATGTACTTGATCTCTCATGGTCCAAGTCTCAGGTTAGTTAGCATTTCTCCTTTATTTTTCTCACGGATATTCCGCCAGCATAACATTTTCATGAATAAGTGTCTTCCTTAAATTTTTCCAAACTTGTGGGAATTTGAGTTGCCTTATGCTAACATTTGAATAATGAGGGTACTGAGATTTCAGACTATTAGACTCTAATGCAATGTAAATCGTCTTTTGTTCTCATATTGTTGGTGATGAGAATAAGTACCTTCGATAGTTGCATGTAATCACCATAGTAGTATAGCATACTGCTTTTCAAGACTTTTCTGGGGTGGTTGAATGAAGTATAAATGAATAAGTAGTTTTTATAGAAGTCTGTAGACTATCCGTTTGGATTTGACAACATTTGCCTCAGTCAGATATGAGCGGAACAATTCTCCACCTCCTTATGGAAGTAGTTTCATGCAGCAGCTTTGTGTTATGTTTTTCATCATTTGTGTTTCATTTTGATGAGTTTGTTATTTGCTTTATTTTGATCAAGCATTTTGGAAAGTCACTCACACTTCTCTGTCATCTCCAGCAACTGCTATCATCTTCAATGGACAAAACGGTGCGTCTCTGGGATCTGTCCAGCAAGTCTTGTTTAAAGATCTTTTCCCACAGTGACTATGGTAATTGCTTGCATTTTCTGTTAATTCATTCATGGAATTTCTTTTCTAGCAATTAGAAAGGGGAGTACCCTTATGATGGTGCTTGGTGCTTGCTTCTTGATTCTATATGCTATTTCAAATGCCCTCTTTGTGTAATACATGACAGGAGCTTGCAAGTTATGACTAATTATTTGATTATGGTATACTGTGTACGCCCACATTGACTGCATTATGCTGGAACCTGTTGGCAGAAAATGGCAGTTAGGATAATGGCTGGGCCAATGCTGATAAATAATAAAGATTGCTATATAAAGTTGTTACGAGTGAAATTATGGGCAAGTGAACAGAGTTGTTCAACCGTGATTGAGAGTTTCAGTTATTTGTCTAGCGACTGAAATAAGTATTTAAGTTCACCTGGCTGATAATTTGATGGTTTGGTTTAATGCACGTTTAGGAGGGGGCCTACATCTTAGCAACAGCTGTAGTTTATCACATACTTATACCTCTTTTGGTTCTTTACGATTCCACTGTTGTAATTTTGTGTGTTTAATATATCTGTCAATGGCTTTTGGTGCATTTACATGATTTTTTGAAGAATAGAATGGAATAAGTGTGTTTAACATACTTATACCTCTTTTTGGTAATAAGTTGGGAGTAGTGGTTGGAGGGGAGGGGATAATTTTCAAAGAAACTGAAAGATACAGGGTTCGAACCCTGATCAACACCCTTACAAAGGGTTAGCGATACCACTTGAGCTACAAGCTCGTGGTTATACCTCTTTTGGTTCTTAACGATTCCATTGTTTAATGTATCTGTCAATGGCTTTTGGTGCATCTACTGATACGTTTTCTGGATTTTCCCATGAAACAGTAACCTGTATCCAGTTTAATCCAGTTGATGATAGATACTTCATCAGCGGATCCTTAGATGCTAAGGTGCGGATATGGAGCATTCCTGATCACCAAGTTGTTGATTGGAATGATTTGCATGAAATGGTCACTGCAGCTTGCTACACGCCAGATGGACAGGTGAGGAACCAATTACATATTTCTGAGAACCTATTACTTGAATATTGTCAGTGCATCTTAGGTGAACATCCGTTTTAACTTTATATGCCTTACATTGTTCTCAAAGATGTGTATGTAAAATTTTGGTAGGGGGCGCTCGTTGGTACATACAAGGGTAGTTGTCGCTTATACAACACATCAGGTAGGGAATGCTTGTTTTGTTAAGAAATATAAGCTTTTATTGTCAATTAAATTATTTACGCATGCTCTTGTTATTCCAGAAAATAAATTGCTGCAGAAAAGCCAGATCAATCTGCAGAATAAGAAGAAGAAATCTCATCAGAAGAAAATAACTGGTTTTCAGGTAAATCAGTTGTTCATTACCAATTTTTTCTATACATCCAATCAACTACCTATTTAGATTATAGATATTGTCTTTTATACAGTTCTTATTATTCAGAAAGCCGGTTATATTCTACTTATTCTTATAGTTGCTGATAGTTTTTATTGCACAGTTTGCACCTGGAAGTACATCAGAAGTGCTCATTACATCTGCAGATTCCCGAATTCGAGTCATAGATGGTGTTGACCTTGTTCACAAGTTCAAAGGTATGGAGATGTACAGTAAAAAAAATAAATTCTTTAATAAGATGATTGGGTTTGGTTAAGTTCTTTCGTTGTGATCATCAACTGTGAGCCTTGGTCTTATTGATAAACTCTACTTACCTTGGTCTCTTATTCGATTGTTTAACTTTACTGATTCATTTAGCTTTTATCAAATAATAATATATATATTAAAGTCCTCCCTTTTTTGGCTGATGAATACAAAAAAAAAAATTACTTTCATTATTATTTTGGATGTGAATATCTAATATATAAAAATATAAAATTCATCAGAATAGTTTTACGTTGTTCCGTTCCTCATTTGATCCATTTGTGTAGGTCAAGTGTTTTAGTATGTTTTTCTGAGTATAGTACCTGAACTAGAAGTTTGCCGGGTGGCCTTGAGCTATCAATCTTTATTTGACCATTTATGGTTTAATAATTTACAATATTGTGACAATTGAATTTGGTTCAAATACTTTAGAAAGTTCTGAAGTAATAAATCAGTGCTGAAACTTTGACAGGTTTTCGTAACACGAACAGCCAAATTTCAGCCTCTCTCACTTCAAATGGAAAATACGCCATCTCTGCCAGTGAAGATTCATATGTTTATGTCTGGAGACACGAAGCTGAATCCCGACCAAACAGAAGTAAAGGTGTCACAGTGACTCAGTCCTACGAGTTTTTCCATTGTCAAGATGTATCCATGGCAATCCCTTGGCCGGGCCTGTCCAGCGCGTCGGCCCTCCAAGATACTTCCGCTGGAGGAAAAAATGGTACTTTTGACCGGTTTGAGAATGCCTTTACTGAGTATCATCCGACTACACCTGTTGGAGAGAATAACAGCAGCGAACGTTCGCCTTTAGCATCTCGGTGCAGTAATAGCCCTCTCAATGGACCTCTATCTAGTGCAGCAAACAGATGCCTTTTTGATAAACTCACAGTAACATGGCCCGAGGAGAAACTTCTTCCGGCTACTAAGAAACACAGCCCTCGTGTTAGTGTGGACTTTTCGAATGGGTTATGTCAAAACAGGTCTGCCTGGGGTATGGTTATAGTAACTGCAGGTCTTAGAGGAGAAATCAGAACTTTCCAGAATTTTGGATTGCCGGTGCGAATTTAGGCAACAACGATAGATCTGTGATTAAATGCGGACTGGAGTCCTAAACACCAGTTTTCAAAGTTTGTACAGATATTTGGACAGGTTGTATGATTTAGAGTGAAAGGGAGAAGTGAAAAAGATGTTACGCCATTGAGTTTAGAAAACCGATTTACTTTCTATAATTGGGAAGTGTAGAGTTAAGAGCATTGTAATGTAAGCAGAATTCTTTATCGATTCATTCAATTTTATTTAGGAGTTGTATACGTAACGTTTGGAGTGAAGCTGAAAATTGACGCCAAGTTCATTATACAGCCCAGTTTAAATGTACTTTGTATATGATTGTGTTATTGACATTGTACGTTCACAAGACAAAAACAAGTTTAATTCTCATTATGATTTGTTGGATCGGTTTTCTTATGTATTTGTTCCTTTAGCTTTTGCTTTTTAGGTGCTAAGGTTAGTCGAGGCTAAATAGATTGGCCAATTTTGAGATAGGTTAAGTTAAAAATTAAACATAAAATTTGGAATCTTTCGAAGAAAATGTAGATGCCAATCAAACCATGTGATGTAATATTGATTTCAATAGTAGAATCATGTCCAATTATTGTCAATTACCAAATTTCTCAATGTTTTCAGGAAAAAGAATAATTAATTATATATACTGCATGCATAATAATTAAATATTATAATTCTAAAATCATTAAATATAACCAATAACATAACTCATAATATCAAATTATCAAAAGCATTACTGAAACATGACTGAACGCAAGCATTTGAGTCGAATAAATTGACTATTACTTTTGGCTTCACGTTTCAAAAAAGGGGAATATTTCGGATCTCCTTTAGAATTTATTTCCTTGCACATTTCTCACTTTTCTTACCCTATCTGACAGAGTCATTGTTGGATCTCGTTTAGTTTAGAATTTATTTCCTTACATAAGTGTTGTCAGAGGCATTTCTCACTACACCTCTTAATATTAGACAAAAACTATTTAAAAGAGAGTTAAAAGAGAGTTATTCGGGCATTACTTGAATTTATATGAATTTTCTTACTATAGACCATCCATCCGTGATATATAATTTTGTCCTGGACCCCCATTTTTTTTTTAAAAAAAAAGTTGAAATTTATATGAATTTTCTTTTAGTTTTTCATCTGGCCCACCCCAATTTTGTGTATCGGCCATCCCATAATATTTCCTAGCTCCGCCACTAATTAGGAGCATGATTAAGTTTGTTGTGTTTCTACATAGTCAAGGGAAATCATTATATGAATTAGCTTTGGAAAATTTAGTGGTGAAGAATGGTGTCTTAAAGTTTTGGAAAGTTAGATTCGTGGATGTGACTGACCGCAGTAAATGAAACGATTTTCATCTTGTTGCTTCCATTGTGATTTATACTAAGAAAACTCCCTAATATATGGTTAAGATTTATTTGATCAATAGCTACAATTCATCTAATAGAATAGTCTAAAAAATCTACTAGAATTATTCTCTACAATTTTTATTCTCCAAAGTATCTAGATATTTTCTAAACACATTTCTAGAGAACTTTGAGAAAATGTGCTTCTTCAACTCTAATATTTAACAGATTCTTTTTTAATTTTATACTCAAAAACATTCTTTAAGTCTAATATTATTTGTATCAAATCAAGTGTATTTCCAATATGTTTATTATATATTAATGATTTACATAAATAAATTATACTTGTGTATAAAGATTATATATGAGTGATTTGTATTAATATAAATATATATAATATTATTCTAATATTCTTTCGAATACTCGAATTGAATATAATGATATTCATATTCGTATTAACATAATATATGAATCTGAATAAATATTTTTATTTGATTTCGTATTCTAATTTTTTGAATTCAAATGTTAATATATAAATTCTAATACAGAATTGAATCAAAAAGATCTGATTCTTTTACACCCTTTTTCCAAGTGCTAAGGTTAGTCGATGTGATGTGTGTTAAAACCTATGGCAACCAGAAATGGGAAATTAATTGGATTGATTGAACGAAAGAATGTAATGCTTTTAAAACATAAATCCATTGTTTTTGCAAAACCATCGTGTAATAATATGTTGGGTTAATTACAAAAAAGAAAGAAAAAACACCTTGAGCTTCGGTCTAATGAAAAAAAAATGTTTAGCTATCTTTTAAAATTACATATACCCCCCTTGAAATTTGTTTTTATTCTACAATCTAATCATAGGGTATTTGTTAAGTAATATAGAAACATTAAGGGGTGTCTATTTTATAAACTAAACCCTCTAGTACGGATGACAAAATCCCCGCGGGCACCCTCCCTGTTGGACTGTTGGTACCCCAAAAAAAAAATGGACGAGGAATCTCCAGATAATTTTGGGATGAGGATTTCCCAATTCTCTAGAAGCGGTGATGAGGCCTGGGATGATATTTATATTCCCTGTCAACCTTATCGTCGTTCCCCTATTTTCTTTTATTAAAATAGGGGATTTAATAATATATATTAATATTAATATTAATTCTATTTATAATATTTTATTTTATTAATTCTAAAAACTAAACTCTTAAGTCTTTATAATTTTACTTGTTCTCATTATTTATTTAAAAAATTAGGGATTTATGTTTTTTTATTTTATTTTAATTAGTGGTTCAATTTATAGATTTATTATTAATAAATACAAAATGGGGAACCCGATTTTAATGGAGACCCGTTCCCCAAATGGGGATTCCCCATCCTCATCCACATACCCAAAATTGGGAATGATACGAGAATGGTATTTTAGATGAGATTAAGGGATGGGGATGGTATGATCAATAGGGATGCAATGGGGCGGGTAACGGGTCCTTATGGACCCCCGGACCCGCCCCGTGTATAGTTCATTTAGTCATTATTATTTATTTTTAGTGTCTGAGACTGTCTTGAATTGAATAATTAATAACAGGAGATTCAATTTTCTTCTTCGCATGCTTTCTGGTAATTAGGGTTCTAATTTTTTCCGCCCTCGCCGCTCGCAAGTGGCAAAGCCTGGCCCCTCCGGTGCCCAGTCAGTGATTCCCTCCGCCAGGCCGCCGCGGTTCTGCGCTTCCGAGTAATGTGCCACCATCGTAATTAAAGTACTCTACTACTAATTAAGCTTGGCAAGCTTACTGAGGACTTGCTGTTTTTGTGAGTCTAATTATATGTAATTGCAGATTCTCGCAATTGAAAAAATTAAGATCAATTAATCATTAAGGGGCCCCACCATGTTCACAGCCTTGAATGAAAATTGAGAAATTAATTATAAAATTTTAATTTATAAATTATACAACAAAGAGCCCAGAAAATAGAATGAGTTAAAAGCTAGCGTTACAAAGGCGCAAAGCAGGCTTATTTCAATGCGGGTCCGGCGGGTTGAACCTGCCGGGTAGCGGGTCCAATACTGGGCGGGGCGGGTCTTAATGCGGGGTGGGCGAGCCTCGGGTCTAGGTTTTCCTTAGCGGGGCAGGTCCCGGGTTTAGACAAACCCGTCCCAGACCCGCCCCGTTGCCATCCCTAATGATCAATATCAATCCCGTCCATACCCATTGTCATCCTTACCCCGTAGATGGGGATACTGTATTTGTTGAGTAAATAGGGATCTTAGGGGTTGTCCTCATATTTGTTTATATTTTACAGGTTAAACCTTCTAGATGAGATATTTGTCAAGTAAATAGAAACCTCAAGGAGTGTGCATAATACCCAATGTTGTAAAAAGTGTTAAACGTTAGTCGGGCGGCAGACTGGGGCCTACGCCTAGGTGGAGTCTTGGCAGGGTTAGGCGGGGCCTAATCGGACGTAGGCGGACAAGGGGAGCCTAGTCTTGCGCAGAATGTAATCGGGGGCTGAGCGAGGATTTTTACAATGGTAATACCATAAAGGGTATTTAAAATTTTGAATGATATCTGTATTTATTTTTGTAATTATACTAAACCCAAGAAGTATATTTGTAATTTACTGAAAAAACATTCAAACTAAATTCAATAACAAGGCTTATCTTAATCTCAACACAAGATTTGGGCTGTGGCAGTAATTTTGTGGCAAAGAACTCAAAAACCAGACCCATAAAAGCCAGAGTGCTGCTGCCAAATTCTGGGAGAAATGGTCCAAACAATGAGCCCTCACCAAACATTATCTTTTGATTAATTTTCCCCATACTCAAGCCCATAACTCTGGGGACACTCTGTGCTTGCCTATATTAGAAAAACAATAATAAATGAAAATATCACTAGGAAATCCCAGCCACAAAATCTGATTGGTTTTCCAAGTCCATGTGGCATATACTTCCACAAAATATAATCTTATCCATGCTGGATTTTCATATCCAAAACAGCACTCTACTTTAGTGTGTGTGTGTATATTTAAGTATCTATTGCTACTTAGATTTGTGGCAAAAAAATATCTATCAAATAAGGTCTCTTTCTCAGAAATAAACAAGAAGAAATCTTGAAATGGCTTTACAGGCTGCTACTCTGCTTCCTTCTGCATTTTCCATTCACAAAGAGGTTTGATGTCCATTTCTCATAATTGGCTCTTGTTATAATTAATCCTAAACAGAAAATTTACTATGGTTTCAACTATTGTCTAAAATGTTACAATGTACCATTATTTTTTACAGGGAAAACTCAGTGCATCTTTGAAGGATTCAGGGCTTTTTGGAGTTTCACTCTCAGATTATGTCAAAGCTGATTTTACCTCTTCTGCATTGCAAACCAAGGTACACTTTAGGATTTTTTGAATCAAGAATTTAGATTATTCATGGAGATTGTGGGAGAGTTAGTTTTTAGTGTTTTCGGTAGTGTTTGCTAACATTAAAAAAAAAAAAGTGATTCTAAGCTTTTAGATGGAAAATAACAATTAATTTTTCACCTATTAGCTGATAATCACTTTTTTTTTAGAGTTTGCAAACACTTTCTTAAATCCGCTTCTGCTTCTGTTTACATAATTTAATGAGGAAGCATGGGGAGTGGTGCTTTAGAATTCGATTTTTGCATCTGGTTTAACTTATAGCACAAATAAAATATTATACAATTTATTTACCAATTGTTCTTTTTAACTTATTCGACTTTTTAGACCACGAGCTTATAACTTAAGTAGTATCGTTTCCTCTTTGTAAGGGTTGTTAGGATTCGAACCCTGAGGGCGCGATTGGATATGCTTTCATTTTGAAAATTTTCATTTTACTAGAGAATAGTGAGAAAAAATTATTAGAGAGATTGTGAGAAAATTTTGAAAGTGTGAATGGATATGTAATGATGACAATTGATGTGATTGTTATTTTTAGGGAGAATGGTGATTGGATATGAGATAATTTTTTGAGAGGTGATTTGACTTTTTATTTTATATAATTTATTTAATTTAATATAATAAATAAATAAAAAATCCATTGATTTTGTCGATTGAAAATTTGCGGGAACATATACGTGGACCTCCAGCATTAATTTTGATGTTTTTATAAATAATTGTTTGTTAAAAAAATATCCACGTTGCCCGACAATTGTTGCAGATGACCATTGATTACAAGTGTTACACGAAATTCGAGAGTTATCAAAAGGACAAATAAGGTATTTAAACAGTAATTTCTGATGAATTGGGTGAGGTGTTCCCACAGTAATATCCAACAAATAAACCTGACATTTTCATAACCATTCACCTTCCATTCATTTTTTTTTCTCGCTAGACCGAAATTTTCAATTTCTACTCACATCCAATCGCGGCCTGAGTCTTCCAATTTCTTTGAGATCTAATGATCTATCCCATCCCCTCCACCCACTCCTCCCAACTCATTAAAAAAATCTTATTCTTATAGCTTATATTGGCAAACACTGCCAACTTTTGAATCTCAACTACATTTTGCACACGTTACAATAAATCACTTCATCCTAGAAGTAAACTCTTTGTATGTTTCTTGCAGAGAGAATCCAGCTCGAGAAAGTTATCGGTCGTTAGACCTCAGGCAGTCGCCACCACTCCAGCTTTCACCCCGGCCACCGTACAGGGCAAGAAAACTTTAAGACAAGGCACTGTGATCATCACCGGAGCCTCCTCCGGCTTAGGCCTGGCCACGGCTAAAGCGTTGGCGGAAACCGGCAAATGGCACATAATTATGGCCTGCAGAGACTTCCTCAAGACAGAAAAAGCAGCAAAATCTGTTGGAATGGCCAAGGAAAATTACACCATCATGCATTTAGACCTTGCATCCCTTGAAAGTGTTAGACAATTCGTCGATAACTTCAAGCGATCCGGCCGGCCTCTCGACGTCTTGGTTTGCAATGCTGCTGTTTACCAACCAACTGCTAAGGAGCCTTCATTCACAGCTGATGGATTTGAACTTAGTGTTGGAACTAACCATTTGGGACACTTTCTTCTTTCAAGATTGCTTCTTGATGACATGAAAGAGTCTGATTTCCCATCGAAGAGACTTATAATCGTTGGCTCGATCACAGGTATGAAGAACAAGTTTCGTACAACCTGAAAAGTTAAAGGGTTGTAAAAGAATCGATTCGAATCGAATATAGTATTGTTCAAACTTATATCAAGCTTTAAAAAATTGAATTTGAGTTTAGTTTGATAATTAATAGAATCGAGCTGAAGATGAGTTGAGCTCGAGTAGCTTGAAATTTTTGTACATGATTTTGTCATTTTTATACTAATCGATATCTGAGTCTAAGTAGCTCGAGTCTAAGTAGCTCGGCTCGTTCTTCAGCCCTAATCAAATAATGGGATCATGTTAGACAAGCATCTTTAGTTAAACTCAAGTTTCACCATTATTTCTCTTTCCTCATATTTCAGGAAATACGAATACGTTGGCCGGGAACGTACCGCCAAAGGCCAATCTCGGGGACTTGCGCGGGCTCCAAGGCGGGCTGAATGGGCCAAACAGCTCTTCCATGATCGACGGTGGAGATTTCGACGCGCCAAGGCGTACAAGGATAGCAAGGTCTGCAACATGCTGACGATGCAAGAATTTCACCGCCGCTACCACGAAGAAACCGGCATCACATTTGCGTCCCTTTACCCGGGCTGCATTGCCACGACCGGGCTGTTCAGAGAGCACATCCCCTTGTTCAGGCTTCTGTTCCCGCCGTTCCAGAAGTTCATCACAAAGGGGTTTGTATCAGAGGAAGAAGCTGGAAAAAGACTTGCTCAGGTTAGTAAAATAACTGCAAAATGAATGCAAACAAATGTGATATTGTGGATTTTTTAGAATAATGTTTTGTGTGTGTAATTTTGTTCAGGTTGTGAGTGATCCAAGTTTGACAAAGTCAGGTGTTTACTGGAGCTGGAACAAGGACTCGGCTTCATTTGTGAACCAGTTGTCTGAAGAAGCTAGTGATGCTGAAAAAGCAAGGAAAGTGTGGGAAATTAGTGAGAAACTTGTTGGTTTGAGGGACTAAGCTTTGAAGCAGACACAGGGTTGGATTTTTTTGGATTGAGGAACTATGTAGACTCTTAACATTATTAAAAAAAAAAAACAAAAATTTGATGTAAGTTTTGTGTTAGAATTGTAATAAAATGACTCGATCCATTTTTTTTGTATGTTCTCTTTTTTTGGAGTGGATGGTAATTATTTTAGCTTTAGCCTGAATTGAACTATAGTCCCTATTTTGTCATTTTCTAAACTATAAATGCCATTTTCAGACCTCTATAGTCCCTATTTTGTCAAATTAGAACTCACATCATTAATTTATAATAGGGATAATTACAAAAACACCCCTGAGTATCGGGCTACTTACAAAAAAACCTAGAGATTTTTAAAATTACAAAAAACCTCTTGAGGTTTAATTCCATCTTATATTTACCCTTTCATAGACAAAAACATTTCAGAAATCCCCTTGACATTTATAAAAATATTACAACTACCCCTTAAATTTTAGACATAATCAAACCTGATAGGTTTTTTTATAATTGTGAAACATCATTGGGTTTTTTTGTAATTAGCCAAAACTCTAGGGGTGTTTTTGCAATTATCCCTTTATAATATAATACTCTACAAATTTCGAAATAATTAAACTCTACAAACATATTATATAATATTTTATATTATTTCTATTAACGTAATATTCATGTGATCTAAAGCATGGATGATTGCCGTGTGTGTAAAACCTACCACATTAAAAATCCACAATTGAAGCTTGATTTATGCTTCAAAATCAATATGGAAGTTTTTGTAAATGTGACAATAATCGTGCGATGGAATACGAGATAAACACTATTTTGGAACAAAAGATCACATGTAGGCAACGGGATGAGACCCACATGATGTCCAAAAAGATCCTTTAACACAACTCAATTTACAAAAACAAAAGGTAACATGCACTAAACATCTTCTTATCTATACACATATTCATGTAAAAGTAAACTAAAGTTCAAAAGCTGGAAATCTAGCCTGAGAAGGTTCAGTCATATCCAGAAACAGATAAGCCATTCCCCCAATACCTTCGAAAAGTGAATACGGACGATCACCTCCATGCATAACGCCCTCTGATATGAGATTTTGAGCCCGATCGTGAAGAAAGCATGCAAACGCTTTGGCCCTGTATAAGAACTCCGGTTTACCTGTTAACTGGTACAGCGAAAGAAATACATACGCATTCCCACTTATGCCATGACAAATTCCGACTCGTTTAAGAAGTCCTCGGTTCCAAACCACTTCCCCTGCATCAATTGCTGCTTGCAGAAACTCGTCGCTTTCAAAAACCTGATAACATGGGAGGTCACAATTTTGAGCAAGATTTTTTAATCAACTACCACTTCATTAGAAAACTTAAACTAGTGCAAAGTGTGGAAATTTTATTAATATTTTCTTTTGGTTAATTACAAAAAAAAAAAAAAAAAAAAAAAAAAGACTGAGGTTTGGGCTATTACAAAAAAACACATAGATATTTCAAAATTACAAAAAGCCCCCTCAAGTTTGATTATGTCTTAATTTGAGGGGTGACTGTAGTATTTCTATTATTCTATATATATCATGAGGGTTTTGAAATATTTTTTGCTTATGAAGGGAGAAAATGTAAGACATAATCAAACCTCACCGGGTTTTTGCAATTTTCTCAATAACCTCTGGGTTTTCTTATAATTAGTACCTCTTTTGGTAATCATCCCATTTTCTTTTCCAGCACAGCCCTATATGCCGGGCCCAATTATGCTTTTGTTTTTCTCACTTTTATGCAAACAAACACTTTATCTAAGAGCTAGTAAGAAGAACCAACAAAGTTCATGGTCATCAAATGTAGTAAAACTAGATATTATCAATTTTCACTCAAGAACATTCAGACAACATCTAACATCATACTTATCAAATTTCCCCCTGTTTACAGCCTAATATAGGAAGAGAAAAGATTGGTGGTTAATTAGATCAAAAAACCAGGGAAACTCGGACCAAACTTCGGTTATAATCTGACTACTCTGAACTAACCAAAGCGAAAAGAATAAAAAAAATAGTTATATTCAGAAATATTAAAATCTCTCCACTGAGTAAAAACATATCACAAGCAACTTAAACTTTGATATTAATATCCTATACCTTGGCTGCTTTCACTAGAGTAAGTGCAACACCAGGAGCCCCATGACACCAATGCACAAGCCTATCTGTTTCACTTCCTTCACTTGACGGGTAATTTCCACTGAAACCGTTTTTGATCATGTAACGTGAGTGTGCCTTTTACATGCTCCACCTCATCTGGCTTCAGATCCACATCCATTAAAACGTTAATAATCCCGGCCAATCCATGGGCGGCTCCCCAATATTTTTTCCATGCCATTCAAACATCAAAGGACATCTTCCTTTCGCAAAACCGTCGACCAGACTTTATAATTTCATCAACAACAGCCCTCTGTATAAATTTTTAATCATTTAATAAGGATTATATTAAGCTCAGATGAGAAATTCAATATGAGTTAGTCAAAAAGGGCGTACCATTCGGGTGGAAGATATTGTGTCTTTACCGATATTTTTGTTTAGGAACGAGGATGCCCACAAGAACCCGGCTCTCCCATACAGTAGTTCATCTGGAAGATCCTTGGAAAGCTTAATCTGAACTCCATTGCAAAATGCAAAACAACACAACAATACCGAATAAAAAGAATAGCAAAAGTGAAAAGTGGGGTTGATTAGTGAGCAGGATCGGATGTAGAAATTGTTTCATGATTAACTACCTCTTTGAACTTTGTTATGTATTGCTGACATGATTGTTCGTCACCGTTGTGGTGTGCTACTACGGCACCAAGAGCATATACACCAGCCTGTCCGCAAATGAAAGTGACACGCCTACAATTTAAAACTAAACTATAATCATGTCGCATGGTGATTATATTCGCAACCATATGCAACGAGAACAAAACAATAGCGTCATACATATTTTTTCCCCTTAATCGAGTACTCTTTCTAGAAAAGCATGGCAGCGAACGGCAAAGCATTTGGAGAATGAAATACAACTAGTTTCAGCTGTTTTTCAAGTCCTACATGGCTACAAATCAAATAAACCTCAAGATATTCTACACAGAACCCAAAACCGACTGATCTCCAACATCATCACTCAGCAGGCATAAATCAAATAATAAAAAAAAATTATCAGAGCAACCAGCTTGACAAAACCCAAAATAACAAGAAAGCCCACTCCAGCAAAATTCAAGCAACAGTGTAAACTAACACCTAAGAAATTTTTCATCCCGAAAACAAAAATCTCGCATTTATAGAGAAATAAAGAGAAAAACAGAAATACCCAGAGCCTCGGGATGCAGAGTCACAGGCCTTAATGATATCAGAGCAAAGAGCAAGATCATTCTTGTCTCCTGTAACTTGATAAGCTTTAAACAACAAGAAAGCAGTCCCTAGAGCCCCAGTGTACAAAGTATAATCACCCACGCGTTTTCCTTTAGCAACCCATGTCTCATTCACCACCTGAAACAAGCGAACCCTTAAGTCGACAGAGTTTCATGTAGATCCCAAAAAAGCAGTAGCATTATACATAGATGTCCTTTTTCTCCTTAGATTTAATTTTTCTTAAGAAAATAGTGTGAATTGGAAAATTGAGTTACTGTATCTTTGAGGTCCAACGCTGCTTTCTTGAGCCCTTCGGACAGGGTTTTAAAGGGGAGGTGGAGAAGCTTGGAGAGCGAATCAGAGGCAGCAACTGCGGCTGATTCTACTGTTGGAGATTCCGTATGTAATCAGGCATTTCGTTGGGAAGAAACGATCAGCCATTTTCTTCGAGAGATTTTGGGCTGTCAATATTGGGAATTTTCTGAAACAGGGTTCTTCGAGGCTGAAGCTTGTGGAACATTGTAGGTGGCTAACCAAACTTGGAGTTAAATTGCAATTTTAGTCCCTAATAAATTAATAATTGTCCTCCAGAAATTACTATTTGCCAAATAAAAAAAAAAGGAAAATCAAGTAACTTTCGAAAAGAAACTTCCGATTTAAGTCTTTTGATTGCTGGAAGTTGGAAATTTTGCAAAGAAGAAAAAATATTATGTGTCCACGTTTTCAACCAAATTTGATAGTGTTAAAACTAATTTCGATTATGTGGATATGAAGGGTTGCAGACAACCTTTGAATCGGCCCGAGGAGTTTTTAGAGTTTGAGTTTGATTCGTTTATTATCGAAATCGAACTCAAGCCTAAATTTATCGAATATATTGACGGCTAACAAATTTTTTGAGTTTAAGGAAACTTAAATGAGCTTCTTAAATATTAGTTATAAATTAAAGTATTCTTCAATTTATTACAAAAATAAAACTATATATATCTAAAAAACGAATAATATATCTAATAAAACCTATGATTTTATTTAAATAAATGAGTTTATTTAAATATTTTTATATTTAACATAGGTAAACGTATAAAAATTAAAATTAAATTCAAACTATTAGTTTAATTTATACGAGCTTACTAACGAACTTGAAAGAATTAGAGGGGTCTAATTCTTAGAATAGTCTTGATTATGTGAATTGTGTTGCCAACACTTTAGATAACACAAATGGAAGTCTTGTAACCGGAAACACAAATCACAACAAAAATGGAATAACGAATATTAAAACGAACACAAAAAGTTTCAAAATTTTGTACAAGTATTAAAATACTTGTACGATGTCCTAGACAATAACTCTTAAATGAAATATTGTTATAAAATACAAAAATACAAAAACAACAAGTAAAAGACATACTCCCTTTTAAGTCTCCTTTTGTTGGAGTGGTAATTTTCTCTCTAAAAGAGAGGAACCCTAGTTTTGTGTTTTGTTTCTTCTCCTTTGGTTTGGTCTTCTTGCAGTCGTTTCTTCACTGTTTGATCTAATATTTAGTTAAGAATGCTCCAAGAATACTTTGTCATATGTACATGGTGTGCATGTAGTTATTAGTTTTAGTGCCATGAAGTTCTGTTACATAGACTCTGTTCGTAAGGTTTGAATGTTTTCTTTGATATTTAATATGTTGACCTGCATTTATTCTGTTTTCCTTTCTAACAACCTCCATTAACTCTTGTTTTCTCTGTTTTTGTCCCCCAAGTGGCTTGTGGTCAATATTCATGGTCCCCACTTGTCTATAGCTTCTCTTTTTTTGTTTTTTTAGGTTTGACTACACACTTTTTCTTTGCTTTTTCATTATCTGGTTGTGGTCTTTCCTAGATCTCTGTTCCTTTTTGCTTTCTTGTGCGTTGTCTCTCTGGTGGATGGATCTCGAGTCGGCCGGTGCGGATCTGAAGGTCATGATATCCCCCCTGTCAAAATGGACAAAGACATTGTTAATAGACTTAAGGCCTTTAAGCTCTCTACAGAGGAAACAGAGGAAATAGCCCTTGAAGGCGAGGATGTGGCTCTTAAGACGGATGAATGTGAACGTAGCCTTAATTGGAAAAAATTTCGGATCAAAAAAATTAACTTTTTCGTCTTAAGAATACCGTCAACAATATCCGCGGACTAAGGATACCTTTTCGATTAGAGAAATAGGAGAGAACCTTTTTCCATTCATCTTTCATCCGAAGAGACAAGGTGCGTGTTCTCGAGTGGAAAAACATGGAGCTTCGATGGTCGATGCTTAATCCTCCGAGAATGGACAAGAACTTATTCATAATGTGAGTCCATGCATACAAATGGAAATATGGATCCGATTATGGAATATCCCGTTCCATTGGATTAGCCTGGAAACCTAAAGAAAAATAGGAAAAAGTTCGAGAAAGTGTCGGATATAAACATACCGAAAACGGGTAGCTCTGAGGGGAGACACATTAAGATTTTAGCCGAGATTGATCTTGAAAAACCACTCTTGAGAGGGACCAACATCAACCTGGGAGATGAAGGGTCTTTGGGTGGAGTTTAGTACGAAAATTTGCAAAGTTTCTGCTTTCTACCGTGGTCGAATTGGACATACGGAGAGAATATGCTCGAGGAAGAGGGAGGACTTGGCTAATAATTTTACTAATGAAGGCGTATGGGGATTGGCTAAGGGCTACTGAGTTCAATGCTATCGAGTGTGTGAGTAAACGGAGGGATAACTCTAACTCTAGGAGAATTGGTTCTCAAACAAAGAACCTACTCAAGAGAAGGAGAAATCAGATTGGGTGAGAGTGCTAATGGCAAACCGATTGAGCCTACGATTTTGAAAGATGAAAGTATCATGAGCGAAACCGCACCTAAGGATAATAATCGAATAAAGTTCATATTCAAAAAAAGATATCCTGGGCAAGGAAAATGATATGATTGTTGAATATCGGAGAATGTCTTTGGTGAATGAACCAAGTGTGGAAGCTAGAACTCCATTAAAAGAAATCAAAGCAATCGGCAGGATCTTGAGAGTAGTCCTGGATGAGTTAAGGAAAATTTGTAAGAGATATACCAAAAGAGTGGACAACCAAGTGACCGGAAAACCTATGGAAATCATTGAGGATAACAATACAATCAGTAGCGGGCATAAAAGAGGATATCATCCGGTGAATGAGGAATTGAGGAGGGTGCGATTCCATAAAAAGCCAAAGGATCTCGAGGGGTTGAAAAATGAAGCTAATTGGTGGCTCAAAAGCTACTCTAGAAAACCATAGGCAAGTGCACCTATCGTTTTGTAGTATAGGTTATTGAATACCGAGTGTCATTCCCACGAGGATTATAAGTACTAATAATTACCGTCTTTTTGTTATCTAATCTAGTAATTTTCGAGTTTTGTTTGTTAAAATGGAAAATGAAAAATAGAGAATTTAAGATAATTGCAACTTACAAAAAGAAATCAAATAAAAATAGATTGTAGAATGAGAAATCAAGAGATAAAAATGTGTTGAATGTAAATCCCTCTAGAATGTTTTTGTGATTCAATTAAGATAAAAATACAACCATAAGCCCTTAAGCAAAAAACCAACCTCTTTTAATAAAATCTCATGTTATGTGGACCGTAGAAATTCCCGATTTAAGTTAAACCCTTTCTCAAGGCGAAAAACTCCTAATCTCAAGTTGATTAACTCGAAATTTCTTTCTAGTTAAAACCCCCAAAATTGCATTATAACGATTTATGAATTCCCATATTAGGTTTGACCCTAATTCAGAAGATTTATGTCGTCCTATATCTAGGATTGCATGCAACTCTTTTCACTTATATAGGTTCTTTCTCACCATAAATCTCTCGATTACCCGATGAGGAATAAATATCAAATTAATATACCGGAAATATCAACTTGAATGAAATAAACATGATATAAGTGAATCACACAAGACATGAGAATTTTATTAAAAACATACAAACCTTAATCACAAATCTATTCTAGAGTTCATTACATTCAAACACTAGTAGTTTAGCTACTCATGATTTTGACAAAAGAATAAATTACACAAGAAGATTTAAGTGTTGTAAACATGGTGTACTTATCTTTCTCAAAATCTCAATGACTTGTTCCTTTGATAGATGATGTTGATCCAAGCCTTCTTCTCCAATGTTGCTACAAGCTTACTCCTCCAAGACCTCTTGATCTCAATTCCACTCAAAATGTTAAACACTATGAATCTCTCTATGAATGAATATTACATGAATGATTTTCCAACTCAAACTCTTGGCTTTTATAAGCACCATCTTGTGAAATACCATATTAACAAATGCCCCATTTCCATGCTTGTTAGTTGAATCATTGTGTGCACATTCATGGTTGAGTTGGTTGAATCATTGTATACACATGATCATACTTCACTTCCATTGGTTGAGTTGGTTGAATCATTGTGTCCACATGCCAATTGAGGAGGAAATTGAGTTTTGGTGCAGCAAGATGAGGTGTGAAAGCTGCTCAAAGGTTGTCAAAAGCAAAAGTCTCCATTATTTCCGCCAAAAGAAGAAAATTTGTTGGTGGAGGAAAACACGGCCGTGCTTTAAAAGCACGGCCAGGCCGTGTTCGTCAAATTTGGCGAACACGGCCGTGTTTATAAACACGGCCAGGCCGTGTTTTCTTCGCAAAAATTGGATTTTCTGACAGGGTGTGCTTTTAAACACGGTTTGGGCGTGTTTTGCTGATTTGCGTGTGAAAACACGGCCGTGCTTTTGTAAGCACGGCCCGGCGTGTTTTTCTGCTTTTCCTTGTTTTTCTTCCTTTTGAAGCATGACCATGTTTTCCAACACACTAGGGGTGTGTTCGCACGAGATCGAGTCTTCGCCTTCTTTTAGACTTTGTTTTGTTCGTATTTTCATACGAAATCATACGAATTTGCTTCAAGTCTTAACCTTCATCATTCAAAACAAGCCAATGTGATTTTTCTTGATTTTATTGATTAATGAACTAAAAAGTTAGAAAAATTATCTAAAAAGGTTTAAGAAAATGTGAACAAAAATGCACTTATCAAACCGCCTCCAACTTGGAAATTTTGCTTGTCCTCAAGCAATTTTTAAAACAAAGAGTGGAGTTGAAAACAAAAATGAGGTATCTATTTTCACAATTTTGACATGTTTGAAGTAAATCGCTAACCTTTTTATTCCCGATCGAGCCAATCGATTCGTTCTTCCAAGTCAACCAATTTGTTAAAAAAAGGGTGAATTCAAAATGGAATCGTTTAGTCATCACGATGTCATATCACGAGAATTGTTAATCATTCGCTTAGACCAAATACAAGAATGTAATGATAAAAGGAGATGTTCAAAAACTCGGGTTTTTTTTTAAGTGCATATAATTATAAATTAGGACATTTTTTTTGAGGTAAACTTCCACTAGGTTTAAATTTTGAATGCTTTCCAAAAACTCCTAGGGTGGTTTCCCATACTCATATTTGTGCTGCCGTTTTACGTAAAAAAGACAAACATGGGGCTCATGAATGCTCCTAGTTACTAAGCGAAAACAACAAGGAGTATAACCTCGATTTGTCCTTTTTTATAAAAATATATATATTATTATTATTTTTTTTTCGATTTTTTTTTTACCCGAATAATGATTTCTCCAACGATCATGACATAAAGTATTTAAATTTAAGCAAAATCCAAACTATTTTCATGACATTAAACTCTTTTGGCCGAATTCATCCTTTTACTAGAGTCACACGGTTTTTAAAACATTTTGGCGATTTGAGTTCAAAAAGATGACTTTTTCGGAGAAAAATTGGTTAAAACAAATTCACAAACAACTTATCGAATTGTAAAAATATCTCATGTTTATTTGCAAAAGATTTAAAAGTGCATAAAAAAATAAAACATCCACACAAATTAATTAAAAAAACGCAATCCCACACAAACTAAAAGAAAACAAGAAAAATTATCCAAATATCTTTGATAAATCTCACCACCTCCAACTTCAAGGGTCACATTGTCCCCAATGTGAAGAAGGAGATGTGATCTGATCTAGATTAAAAGCGAGAAAAAAAAATGAAACAAGAAAAATACGACCTTCATTGTGGTGGTGGGAAATGTCTCTTAAATATGCCATTGTTGGATACGATCCATCATGGCAAAATAGATCCGCTATTTGTTGGTCATATTGTTGTTGTTCTTTGTTGTTGAAGATTCATGAAGAATTGTTGTTGTCGTTCTTCAATTCGGCGTAATGTTGCGTCATCATTTCCCCTTGGCGATCCAATAAAGCTCGTTGCTCCATTTGCTCCAAGCGAATAGCGTGGAGAAGAGATCTAGTATCATCCATAGGGGTTGATGGTTGCCTTGGTGGTTGTGGCCGAGGAGCATCAATATCTGTTCCTCGCTTTGATAGGCATCTATGTCGGAGGCGGTGCGGGTAGTCGGAATGCATCCGGGTTATCACCTTGTGGGTACATCATCTTCCAATTGTCCGGTCCCGAACCGAGTGTGAGAAGGATCCGGAATGGATGTGTGTAATCTGTATTTTTGAATCTTAAAACATAACCCATCCCGCTCCGTTGAATCATTCCCATAGCAATACAAGATTCAAAGTCGATCCGGGTTGGTCCCCTGCTTGCTCAAGTCCTCGCTAGGTTATAACCATAATGGATGGCAATAGGAGTAATAAGGCCACCAATAACGATTTTACCTCGGTTTTCTTGCTCACTTTGAGAAAATGCTTGGCGAGATAAGAACCCGTGTCGGCCAAAGAAGAATTCACCATTGACCATAGAAAATACAACTCATCAAGTCGGACAACTCCTTGACTTTCGCCCGGCCAAATAGTGTACTCGAGAGCACCCGATGGATATAACGAAAGCAAGGATTGACAATGCATGAGGATTTTGATGAAGAAGGATTATATTCCAGCTCATGCGTAATTGCTTGCCAAAATTGTCGATCACGGAACCCCAATGGCTTTATCGCAACCCGTTTGTGGGTAAATCATAGATAAATTAAATTACGCGATGTGAGTTGGTGATCATTGTTGAAGAGCCGAAATGTGATTCGTCCTTCTTCAGCGTGTCGGCCCGAAGTAATCTCCGCGTCATAGGAACTCAGAAATTCTAACGTGAGACGGATGTAGGTGGGGGTGGCTAGATTCATGAAATAGCCCCACCCAAGTTGATTGAACATCCAATCCACATCTGTACGCAGCCCGAGCCCATCCAAGGTAGGATTATCCGAGAATCGTGTGTTAATGATGTGACGTTGGGCCAGACGATGGTATTGTGCTTCATGATCATCATCTCGGAAAGCTATACCAAATGGATTGGTAGGTACCGGTGGGTCAGTACGAGTGGCTCGGCGACCGCCGTGTGTGGGGGCCGCGGAGGATGAAGCATCACCGGTACGTCCGCGTTTAGTCCTGGGATTCCTATGTCAATATAAACTTACAACAACGTGAAAAACCATTTTAAGAGACATAGATAGTATCCCAAACATGAAAAGGCATCAATTTACTCAAATTTCCACCATATCAACATCTTTATTCAACAAGAATCCATCTTCACAAGCTATACACCCCATTTGCAACAATGATTTAACAACATCCATTTTTCAACAACATTTCAATAATAGCAATTCAATCAAAAACAAAGATATCTCAACAACAATTTAGGAACATTAATCATATGACTCCAAGTCTAACTCTTCAAATCAAGAACAAATGACCAATTCCTCAATTTAGCAAGATAAAAACATCACAAGAATAATTTCTCATAATTACCACAAGAACTAAAAATTACCACAAATAAACTCAATTAAATTCACAAAAATTCACAAGAAATATGTCATAAAAATAAATTCATGATTTTACCATTAATATCAACTATCCAAATTTTAATAACCCTACCATTCAAATTTTTTTTTTTTTTTTTTTTTTTTTTTTTAGGGCATGAAAAATTGGCAATACATATTCATGAATTTGCTAACTACAACATAGGATAATCTTCACAACAACACACAAATATACTAATTCAAACAAATCAAAATTCGAAATTGAAAGGAAAAGAAGAGAAGAAGAAAAACAACACATACCTTGAAGACATTGTGAGGAGGAAGAGATGAGAGCCTTGTGATGTGAAAGTGTGTGGTGTGAGTGAAGATTTTGGAAGAAAAGAGAAAGAAATTGGTGATTTTGGGGTAGGGTTTGAGAAAAGGGGAAGAAAGGAAGAAGAAGGGGTTTGGGGAAGAAAATAGGGATGAAATCGGACACCCCTGTTTTGTATGTACCGAACACGGCCGTCTTTCAAAAGCACGGCCAGGCGTGTGTTCGATGCAGTTCGGCCCCCTTTTTTATTTTTATTTTTATTTTTTTATTTCGATTTAAAACACGGGCGTGTTATTTAACACGCCCGGCCGTGTTTTGTACAATTTTGGCCCAAAAATTTTTTTTTTTTAAACACGGCGTGTTTAAAAACACGCCAGGCCGTGTTTTACTGCGTGGGCACCAACATGCCCTGGGTTGAAGAACACGGCCAAGGTGTGTTCGTCAATAAATTGACGAACACGGCCGTGGTGGATAAACACGACCAGGCCGTGTTTTTATTAATTTTTTTTTTTAAAAAAATTCACACAAAATACCGTTCCTGCCTCCTGATAGCGCTTCATTAACGTCGTATAGTGGACATGTTTTACCTCTACTCGTGTGGTGTATTTTGAGGGTCGTCAAGACGGATGGAATCTCGATAACTATCATCGATGGTGCCCCAAAATAAAGCTTTAGACGATGTCCGTTCACCTTGAATGTTCCCATTTCCTTGTGTGTGATTTCAATAGTCCCGTAAGGGAACACTTGAAATGTGATGAATGGGGACCACCGGATTTTAATTTACCTGGGAATAGTCGAGTCGGGAATTGAAGAGTAACACTTGATCACCAGGTTGAAATTCTCTTGTTTGCTTAATCGTTTGTCATGCCATTGCTTTGTTCGTTCTTTGTAAATTCTCGAGTTCTCGTATGCCGAATTTCGCCATTCTTCGAGTTCGTTAATCTGCAATAAACGGTTATCTCCTCGCACTTGACAAATCATAATTAAGCATTTTAATAGCCCAAAAGGCCTTGTGTTCAAGCTCAACCGTAAATGACACCCCTTACCATAAACGAGTCGGTATGGAGTAGTCCCTATTGGCGTTTTGAAAGCCGTTCTATAAGCCCAAAGGGCATCGTCGAGTTTGAGGACCAATCCTTGCGAGAGTGTCCAACCGTTTTTTTCCAAAATTCTTTTTAATTCGCGGTTGGACACTTCAACTTGACCACTAGTTTGAGGGTGATAGGCGGTGGCGACTCGGTGTGTGACACCATATCGTTTTAACACTTTGTCAAATTGACTATTACAAAAGTGAGTGCCTCTATCACTAATGATGGCTCGTGGAGTACCAAATCGGGTGAAAAGTTTTTGAGAAAATGTACCACCACTCGAGCATCATTTTTAGGCAAGGCTTGAGCCTCTACCCATTTAGACACGTAGTCAACGGCTACCAAAATGTATTTATTGCCAAAAGACGCAGAAATGGTCCCATAAAATCAATACCCCAAACATCAAAAATTTCGCAAACAAGAATACCATTTTGGGGCATTTCATTTTTTCGAGAAATATTTCCTACTCGTTGACAATTATCACAAGTTTCAACATACCGTTTTGCGTCTTGAAAAAGTGTAGGCCAATAAAAGCCCGACTCAAGGACCTTTCGTGCGTGGTATTCGCTGATAGTGCCCACCGGTGGGTCCTTTGTGACAATGATTCAAAATGGAGATCGTTTCGGGGAAGTGCGACACATCTTCGTATGATTTGATCCGCACAAATTCGGAAGAGGTGGGGATCGTCCCAAATATAGTGTTTGAGGTCCGAAAAGAATTTCTTCTTTTGTTGATGGGTCGACCCTTTTCGGTAGAACTTTTCCTGCAAGATAATTAGCAAAATCAAACCAAGGATTATCAATTGAAATTGAGTTCAAGGAAAAGAGTTGCTCATCCGGAAAGAATCTTTGATATGCCCTTCGTGTTGCTTGTCGGTGTTGGAGTGCTCAAGCCTTGACAGTGATCGGCGGCAAGATTTTCGGCGCCGCTTATCTTTGATTTCCACATCAAATTCTTGGAGTAAGAGTACCCATCGAATTAGTCGTGGTTTTGCATCATTTTTGTCAAGCAAATAACGTAAAGCGAGTGGTCCGTATAGACAATGACTTTGGATAGGATCAAATATGAGCGAAATTTGTCAAATCGAAAACCACTTGCAAGTAACTCTTTTTCTCGTAGTCGTATAATTGGGTCGAGGATTCGAGTTTTGCTTGCGTAGTAAATTGGTCGGAAATGCTTATCTTTTCGTTGCCCAAGCACCGCACCTACCGCATAATTGCTTTGGCATCACACATGAGTTCGAATGGTTGAGACCAATCCGGAGCTACCATGATGGGAGAAGTGGTGAGCTTTTCTTTCAAAGTATTGAATGCTTGAAGGCATTCATCATTGATATGAAAGACCGCATCCTTCTCCAAGAGGCGAGTGAGTGGTCCGGGCAATTTTTGAAAAATCTTTGATGAATCGCCTATAAAACCCTAAGCATGCCCTAAAAGCTTCGGATTGCCTTCACCGTGGGTGGAGGCAATTTGGAAATTGTCTCAACCTTCGCCTTATCAACTTCAATGCCCCCGCAAGAAATTTTATGTCCCAAAACAATACCTTATTGTACCATGAAATGACATTTTTCCCGATTAAGAACCAGGTTAGTTTCTTCACAACGAATGAGGACTTTTTTAAGATTTGCAAGACAAAGATCAAATGAGTCCCCAAAAACCGAGAAGTCATCCATGAAGACTTCCATGATATCTTCTACAAGTTCGTCGAAGATAGCAAGCATGCACCTTTGAAAAGTTGCTTAGGTGCATTGCACAATCCGAAAGGCATGCGGCGATAGGCAAAAGTACGACTGTAGGGGCAAGTGAAAGTGGTCTTTTCTTGGTCCTCCTGGTGCTATCGGATCTGAAAATAACCTGACATGCCATCAAGGAAGCAATAATACAAGTGACCGGATAATCTTTCAAGCATTTGATCAATAAAAGGTAAAGGAAAATGGTCCTTGCGAGTAGCATCATTGAGTCGTCGTGTCGATGCAAACTCGCCAACCTTTATTCGTCCGCATTGGAATAAGTTCATTCTTTTCATTTGGTACCACCGTCATCCCACCTTTCTTTGGAACCACTTGAATCGGACTCACCCACCATCGAAATTGGATAGATGAGCCAAAGATCAAGTAATTTGATTACCTCCGCCTTGACTACCTCTTTCATGTTTGGATTTAAACGACGCCGTGGTAGAACAACCGGCTTGAAATTTTCCTCCATCGAATTTTGTGAGTGCAAAAGGAAGGATTTATCCCTTGAACATCGGAGATTTTCCAAGCGATGGCCTTTTTATGTTCCGTAATATTTCCAACAATCTATCCTTTTGATGAGAAGATAAATTGGAGGAAATAATTACGGGAAGTTTAGCGTTCTCGGCTAGAAATGCATATTCCAAGTGTTCGGGTAACTCCTTCGGCTCAACGGTGGTGGATCCTCAATGGATGGTTTGATATGCCCCACCCGTGAGTTTTCAATTTTTTCGAACTCTTTTCTCGTCGCTCTGTTGGTTCGTTTTCCTCCAATGCGAAAGTACAGATTCCCTAAGAAAGGGTCTTCATCCGATATACCCCGCACTTTGAACAATACAAGTCTCCAAGAATTCGTTAGAAATCATGCTTGGTAGAGAATTTGTTATCTCCATATCGATAAGATCAATAGCAAAACAGAGTCATCTTTATCTATCGTATTTTTCATTGATGTAGCGATTTTAAAAATGACTTGTTCATCTTCGACTCTTAAAATTAGTTTGCCATCATGCACGTCAATGATTGCCTTAGCGATAGCTAAAAATGGACGCCCTAAGATCAAGGAACTTCGACATCTCAGTATGCATATCAAGAATTACAAAATCGACAGAAATATAAACTTATCGACTTTGACCAAAACATCTTCAACAATGCCTCTAGGATACTTAATAGATCCGTCGCTAATTGCGGGCTCATCTAGTTGGTTTTGGCTCCCTGACCCATTTGTTTGAATAAATCATAAGGCATCAAATTAATGCTAGCCCCTAGATCGGCCATTGCCCGATCAACGATCAAATTACCGACATGACAAGGAATAGTGAAACTCCCCGGATCTTTGATTTTCTCGAGGTAACTTGTTTTGCAAAATTGCCGAGCATTCCTCATTTAATTGCACCATAGATATTTCTTCAAGCTTCTTCTTATTTGAAAGAAGATCTTTTAGGAACTTGGCATATTTTGGCATCCTGTGAAAGGGCTTCAACAAAAGGAATATTGATGTGCAATTGTTTAAATAAATCCAAGAACTTACCAAATTGGTCATCATGTTTGTCCTTACGCAATCGACTTGGATATGGAATAGGTGGTTGGAATTCCTTACCATTTTCTTTGTTTCCTTGGATACCGTCGTCTTTTTGTTGTATGGGTGTGGGTTCGTCCTCCGCATCCGTATTTCGTCTAGCTTTGTTCCACTCCTTAGAGTAATTGCTTTTACCTTCTCTTGGATTTGGCTCGGTGTTGCTAGGGTAAGCTCCCTTGTGGCCTTTCGGAGATCATTTTGGCAATTTGACCAATTTGATTTTCCAAGTTGCGAATAGATGCTTCTTGGTTCCTTAAGGATGTTTCGGTGGCCGTGAAATGGGTTTCCGTTGTTTGGGCGAATTTTGATAGTAAGTCCTCCAAACTTGGTTTTCGCAGATTGGAAACCGGGAGGTGCGACGATTGGGGAGTGCGTTTGGATTAGGTTTACGACCTTGATTTCCCCAACTAAAGTTCGGGTGTTGGCGCCAACCTGGATTATAAGTTGTTCTTGAAAGGATTATTTTGAAAGGGTCGAGATTGATTACCTAGATAATCCACTTGTTCATGCGGTATCGCGTGAGGGCAATCTTGGTGGTTGTGTGATCCTCCACAAGCCTCGCATGAGAAGGCTTGTTGTGGTGGTGGTTTTGGTAGCCGCCAACCCGTCGATTTTTTCGAGTCGAGCTTTGACTGTGCGGCTAGTGTAACCACCGCGTCCGCATTATATACTCCCACCGACCTATTGGTTTTCCTCGTGCGTATTGCCATTGATAGCCATTCATGGCCATTCCTTCTATGAGATCTTGGGCGGCTTCGGGTGTTTTATTGTTCAATGTCCCCCCGCAAAGATCGATCATCCTGCTTGTTGATGAGAGCAACCCATTGTAAAATGTTTGGACTTGCATCCAAATGGGAAGACCATGATGTGGGCATTTTCGCGAGAATTCTTTGAATCTCTCCCAAGTGTCGTACAAGGTTTCATCGTCTTCTTGAGTGAATGAAGAGATCTCATTCCTCAATCGTGCGGTTTTTAGCGGGTGGGAAATACTTTAGTTTTGTGTTTTGTTTCTTCTCCTTTGGTTTGGTCTTCTTGCATCGTTTCTTCACTGTTTGATCTAATATTTAGTTAAGAATGCTCCAAGAATCTTCGTGTCATATGTACATGGTGTGCATGTAGTTATTAGTTTTAGTGCCATGAAGTTACATTACATAGACTCGTTCGTAAGGTTTGAATGTTTTCTTTGATATTTAATATGTTGACTCGCATTTATTCTCGCTTTCCTTTCTAACAACCTCCATTAACTCTTGTTTTCTCTTTTTGTCCCCCAAGTGGCTTGTGGTCAATATTCATGGTCCCCACTTGTCTATAGCTTCTTTTTTGTTTCTTTTAGGTTTGACTACACACTTTTTCTTTGCTTTTTCATTATCTGGTTGTGGTCTTTCCTAGATCTCTGCTTCCTTTTTGCTTTCTTGTGCGTTGTCTCTACAATGGATGGATCCGAGTCGCCGGTGCGAGATCCAAGGCCGTGATATCCCCTGTCAAAATGGACAAAGACATTGTTAATAGACTTAAGGCCTTTAAGCTCTCTACGAGAGAAACAGAGGAAATAGCCCTTGAAGGCGAGGATGTGGCTCTTGAGACGGATGAATGTGAACGTAGCCTAATTGGAAAAAATTTCGGATCAAAAAAATTAACTTTTCGGTCTTAAGAATACCATCAACAATATCCGGCGACTAAGGATACCTTTTTCGATTAGAGAAATAGGAGAGAACCTTTTTCCGTTCATCTTTCATCGCAAGAGGACAAAGTGCGTGTTAAAGTGGAAAAACATGGAGCTTCGATGGTCGATCTTAATCCTCCGAGAATGGACGAAAGAACTTATTCTTAATGTGGAGTCCATGCATACGGTGGAAATATGGATCCATTTATGGAATATCCCGTTCCATTGGATTAGCACGAAACCTAAAGAAAAATAGGAAAAAAGTTCGAGAAAGTGTCGGATATAAACATACCGAAACGGGTAGCTCTGAGGGAGACACATTAAGATTTTAGCCGAGATTGATCTTGAAAAACCACTCTTGAGAGGGACCAACATCAACCTGGGGAGGTGAAGGGTCTTTGGGTGGAGTTTAGGTACGAAAATTTGCAAAGTTTCTGTTTCTACTTGTGGTCGAATTGGACATACGGAGAGAATATGCTCGAGGAAGAGGAGGACTTGGCTAATAATTTTACTAATGAAGGGCAGTATGGGGATTGGCTAAGGGCTACCGAGTTCAATGCTATCGTAGCTGTGAGTAAACGGAGGATAACTCTAACTCTAGGGAGAATTGGTTCTCAAACAAAGAACCTACTCAAGAGAAGGAGAAATCAGTATTGGGTGAGAGTGCTAATGGCAAACCGATTGAGCCTCTGATTTTGAAAGATGAAAGTATCATGAGCCAGCAAACTGCACCTAAGGATAATAATCAGAATAAAGTTCATATTCACTCAAAGAGATATCCGGGCAAGAAAAATGATATGATTGTTGAATATCGGAGAATGTCTTTGGTGAATGAACCAAGTGTGGAAGCTAGAACTCCATTAAAAGAAATCCAAAGCAATCGCAGGATCTTGAGAGTAGTCCTGATGAGTTAAGGAAAATTTGTAAGAGATATACCAAAAGAGTGGACAACCAAGTGACCGGAAAAAACCTATGGAAATCATTGAGGATAACAATACATCTGAAGCGGGCATAAAAGAGGATATCATCCGGTGAATGAGGAATTCAGGAGGTACTGATTCCATAAAAAAGCCAAAGGATCCGAGGGTTGAAAAATGAAGCTAATTGGTGGCTCAAAAGCTACTCTAGAAAACCATAGGCAAGTGCACCTATCGTTTTGTAGTATAGGTTATTGAATACCGAGTGTCATTCCCACGAGGATTATAAGTACTAATAATTACCGTCTTTTTTGTTATCTAATCTAGTAATTTTCAGAGTTTTGTTTGTTAAAATGGAAAATGAAAAATAGAGAATTTAAGATAATTGCAACTTACAAAAAGAAATCAAATAAAAATAGATTGTAGAATGAGAAATCAAGAGATAAAAATGTGTTGAATGTAAATCCTCTAGAATGTTTTTGTGATTCAATTAAGATAAAAATACAACCATAAGCCCTTACAAAAACCAACCTCTTTTAATAAAATCTCATGTTATGTGGACCGTAGAAATTCCCGATTTAAGTTAAACCCTTTCTCAAGCGAAAAACTCCTAATCTCAAGTTGATTAACTGAAATTTCTTTCTAGTTAAAACCCCCAAAATTGCATTATAACGATTTATGAATTCCCATATTAGGTTTGACCCTAATTCGGAAAGATTTATGTCGTCTATATCTAGGATTGCATGCAACTCTTTTCACTTATATAGGTTCTTTCTCACCATAAATCTCTCGATTACCGATGAGGAATAAATATCAAATTAATATACCGGAAATATCAACTTGAATGAAATAAACATGATATAAGTGAATCACACAAGACATGAGAATTTTATTAAAAACATACAAACCTTAATCACAAATCCATTCTAGAGTTCATTACATTCAAACACTAGTAGTTTAGCTACTCATGATTTTGACAAAAGAATAAATTACACAAGAAGATTTAAGTGTTGTAAACATGGTGTACTTATCTTTCTCAAAATCTCAATGACTTGTTCCTTTGATAGATGATGTTGATCCAAGCCTTCTTCTCCAATGTTGCTACAAGCTTACTCCTCCAAGACCTCTTGATCTCAATTCCACTCAAAATGTTAAACACTATGAATCTCTCTATGAATGAATATTACATGAATGATTTTCCAACTCAAACTCTTGGCTTTTATAAGCACCATCTTGTGAAATACCATATTAACAAATGCCCCATTTCCATGCTTGTTAGTTGAATCATTGTGTGCACATTCATGGTTGAGTTGGTTGAATCATTGTATACACATGATCATACTTCACTTCCATTGGTTGAGTTGGTTGAATCATTGTGTCCACATGCCAATTGAGGAGGAAATTGAGTTTTGGTGCGGCAAGATGAGGTGTGAAAGCCGCCAAAGGTTGTCAAAAAGCAAAAGTCTCCATTATTTCCGAAAAGAAGAAAATTTGTTGAAATGGAGGAAAACACTACGGCGTGCTTTAAAAGCGCGGCCAGGCCGTGTTCGTCAAATTTGGCGAACACGGCCGTGTTTATAAACACGGCCAGGCCGTGTTTTCTTCGCAAAATTGGATTTTCTACGACGGTGTGCTTTTAAACACGGTTTGGCGTGTTTTGCCGATTTGCGTGTGAAACACGGCCGTGCTTTGTAAGCACGGCCCGGCGTGTTTTTACTTTTCCTTGTTTTTCTTCCTTTTGAAGCATGACCATGTTTTCCAACACACTAGGGGTGTGTTCTCGCACGAGATCGAGTCTTCTTGCGCTTCTTTTAGACTTTGTTTTCATTCGTATTTTCATACGAAATCATACGAATTTGCTTCAAGTCTTAACCTTCATCATTCAAAACAAGCCAATGTGATTTTTCTTGATTTTATTGATTAATGAACTAAAAAGTTAGAAAAATTATCTAAAAAGGTTTAAGAAAATGTGAACAAAAATGCACTTATCAAACCGCCTCCAACTTGGAAATTTTGCTTGTCCTCAAGCAATTTTTAAAACAAAGAGTGGAGTTGAAAACAAAAATGAGGTATCTATTTTCACAATTTTGACATGTTTGAAGTAAATCGCTAACCTTTTTATTCCCGATCGAGCCAATCGATTCGTTCTTCCAAGTCAACCAATTTGTTAAAAAAGGGTGAATTCAGTAAATGGAATCGTTTAGTCATCACAGTTGTCATATCACAGGAATTGTTAATCATTCGCTTAGACCAAATACAAGAATGTAATGATAAAAGGAGATGTTCAAAAACTCGGGTTTTTTTTTTAAGTGCATATAATTATAAATTAGGACATTTTTTTGAGGTAAACTTCCACTAGGTTTAAATTTTGAATGCTTTCCAAAAACTCCTAGGTGGTTTCCCATACTCATATTTGTCTTTGCCGTTTTACGTAAAAGACAAACATGGGGCTCATGAATGCTCCTAGTTACTAAGCGAAACAAACAGAGAGTATAACCTCGATTTGTCCTTTTTATAAAAATATATATATTATTATTTTTTTTTTTCGATTTTTCGATTTTCCGATTTTTTTTTTCTTTTTTTTACCCGAATAATGATTTCTCCAACGATCATGACATAAAGTATTTAAATTTAAGCAAAATCCAAACTATTTTCATGACATTAAACTCTTTTGGCCGAATTCATCCTTTTACTAGAGTCACACGGTTTTTAAAACATTTTGGCGATTTGAGTTCAAAAAGATGACTTTTTCGGAGAAAAATTGGTTAAAACAAATTCACAAACAACTTATCGAATTGTAAAAAAATATCTCATGTTTATTTGCAAGAGATTTAAAAGTGCATAAAAAAAAAAAATAAAACATCCACACAAATTAATTAAAAAAACGCAATCCCACACAAACTAAAAGAAAACAAGAAAATTATCCAAATATCTTTGATAAATGATGTAGTGTCAATCACATCCCAAATGAATCAGATCCTCACATGTAGTGTCAATGATGTAGAAATCAAAAAGCCCTTTTCGAGCTCGGTCCTCTAAAGCTCCGGAATGGATGGTATGAACCCTCTTTTCTTTCAAAAATTTTGGCATATTACTTGATAAAATCAGGTCTTTGTCAAAAAAATTTCATTGCTCTAAGATGCTAAGGAGTATTAATCATACTCTCATCACCTTAATCCCTAAAGTGCAAAACCCCACTTCTATGGCTCAATTTAGACCAATCGGTTTATGTGGCACGTGTATAAAATCATTTCAAAAGTGATTGTGAATAGGATGAAACCTATTCTTCACAATTGTATTAGTGCTAATTAGTCCGCTTTTGTCCCGGGGTGACAAATTCTTGATAATGTTTCCCTCACTCATGAATGCATTCATTTTCTTAATGGACATAGGAAAGGTAACAGAGCATACATGGCACTTAAACTTGAGTTGAATGGGGTTTTCTTGCTTCAGTATTGGTGAAAATGGGTTTTGAGTGGAAATTTGTGAAATGGATTTGTATGTGTGTGAGTTCAACTTCCTTTTCTTTCAATTTAAATGGTCAAGTGTCTGGTTTTTGTGATACCCTCTCGAGGAATTAGACAAGGGGATCCATTATCCCCTATCTTTTCATTATTCTCTCGGAAGTGTTATCTAATCTCATTTTTCAAGCTCGAGAGGTTAACTTTGTTCCAAGGATTAAAAATCAGGGAAGCAGTCAATTATCACCCATTTGTTTTTTGATAACTCAATTGTGTTTTGTGAGGCTTCATTATTTCAGTGCTCTCAAAGATTAAAACCATTTTGGATAGATATTGTGCTCCTTCGGTCAACAGTGAACATGGAGAAATCAATTTTTTTTAGTAAAAATGCAACACAAATTCAAGACTAATATTTGTACTATGTTGGATGGCATTGTGGAGCAAAATCATGCAAGATACTTGGGGCTTCCTATGGTGATTGGGAGATCAAAAAGGAGATATTTAAATTTGTTGTGAATAATGTTCGAAAAAGAATTAATAGCTGGAGCAACAAGTTTCTTTCAAAGAAATAGTAAAGAGGTTCTTATCAAAGCAGTCCTTAATGCCCTACCCACCTATGTGATGGCCTGTTTCAAGCTGCCAGTTCAGGTTTGCAAGGAGATATGTCAGAATATTTCTAAATTTTGGTGGGGAGACAATGCTGTGGGAGGGAGAAAAATATCATGGATTGCATGGGATAAGGTTACTAAGCTGGGAGGAAGGTAGATTGGGGTTCCAAGATATCATTCCATTCAATGATGCTCTCCTTGCAAAGCAATCGGGAGATTGATTACACATCCAAATCTACTGCTGAGCAAGGTGCTGAGAGCAAAGTACTACCCCCATGGTGGATTGTTAGCTTGTGAGCCTAAAGGAGGGGACTCATGGATGTGGAAGTGTTGGATGAAAGTGAAATCAACACTGCAGCTGGGACTGAGATATAAGGTTGGAGATGGTCGGTCTGTTAGAGTTTGGGACACTCATTGGATACCCAAACCTCCAACCTTCAAGCCTTCGGTATTAGAGTCAGGCTGCGTGTGAGAAAGTGTGGGCCTGGGAGTTTTTTTCAGAGAATCGAATGGAGTGGAATCATGAAGCCTTAAGGTTGCATTTTTGCCCTGAAGATGTGCAATCAATTCTATTAATCCCAATTGATCAAGATGGAGGGCCTGACAGACTTGTTTGGCATTGGGATGGTAAAGGTGAATATTCAGTTAAAACTGCATACCAACAAGGAATTCGTGCAAAGATGATTGGTGAAGATAAACCGGAATCTAGCAAGGGCAACAAAGAGGACAGCTCAACATGGAGAAAGTGCTGGAAGTTGGATGTAAAAAATAAGCTGAAACATTTTGTGTGGAGGGTGATTACAAATAGCTTGCCAACTGCTGCAAAGCTAAAAAGAAGAGGAGTTGATTTGGATGATCGTTGTCAGCTGTGTGGGGAAGAGGTTGAAACAGAGGAACACATTTTTTTTCAATGTGAGCGTGCTAAAAGAGCGTGGAAAATTGCACCTGTCAATTGGTTTGATACCCAGCAAGATTCTTTTCAAATGAAACAATGGTGGCATCGGGTTTGTGACATTAAGGAAAAGGCATTTGCAAAAGATCGCATCCAACTTTCGCTACTTACTTTGGTGGTTGTGGAAAACAAGGAACATATGGACTTTTCAAAAGGAAAAGTGGCCGGAGGTGGATATTGTGCGAAGGGCTTTGCAAGAATGGCAAGAATTTTGTAACATTAGCGCAACAAAGAAAGATGGAGCACTCATTTGAATCATGAAAGAAATGAAATGGACAATCGGACCATTAATGCTTCCTCGGTAGGATTAACTTCTATGTTAATCGTGATGTGAGTATTGAGGGGACTAAAACAAGAATTGGTGGGATAATTAGAGATGATCGGGAGGACTTATCGGAGCATAGGCATCTTCTAGGGATATTAATGATCCAAAGGAAGTCGTTTCTTATTGGCATTCGATATGGACTCGTTTTGGCTTCAAGTTGAAAATTCGGAGAATTAACATTCAACTAGATGATGAGGGTATTTTAAGCAATCTCAACAAAGAAAAATCCCATGGAGGGTGAGAGAGCCAAAGTAGCCGAAGACATCTCTTTGATTAGTTATTTGTTCGAAAATGTTTTGTTTTGTGAACAAAATGGCGAAAGCAAAGTCTGTTGTAATAGACTAGCGCAATTAGCTTTGGATAGTGACGTTGATTTGAATTGGATTGACCAATTCCCTATTTGCTCGTTTGTTAGTCAAATAGTTGTTAGCCGATTAGCTACATTGTAAGTTGTCGATTGTACTTTTGAGTTAGTTATATATAAAACTATCGTTTGAAAAAAAAAAAGACATACTCCTTTTAAGTCTTGTAAAGTAAGCAATACTTCATCACAAACTCGTGAATCCTCCAATTCACGCCCTATACACTCATCTATAACATTGATTCTCTCTCAAAATGAACAAACTAACAAATCTAGGGAAGATGGTGCCAAAGATGTCAACAACATTCTTTGGCCACATTATCTTCCCCGCAAACTTCTTGTGAGTAAAAAGAGTGTTTCTTTGATTTCTTCAATTTGATCTCACACTCTAAATCCGTACATTTTCTCGCAGAGTGGTTTGCTTTAAATAGAGATGTTTGTAACTTCTCCAAAGAATAACTTCCTCAAGCATAACCACCGCACAAAATAAGAAAGTGGAAAAAACTGCCATCCACTACTTAATAACTTCCTACAAGTTAGAAATAAAAATTAAAAATAACTCCTGTAGAAAAAAACCTTAAAATTTAACCTGTCTAATATTATCCGAAAATCTAAAAATAAGAAATCTTATAATGTTTGACTTTTTAGAAAAATCAAACATTAACAGAACTTGTTCACGAGCTTACTAAGCGAGACTATTCGCAATATAACAGATCGAATATCTCTAAGTTTGAGTTTGGTTCATTTATTTTAACGAGCCTCATTAAACGAACTCAAACGAGCTTTTATCGAGTCGAGTTCCTAATAACTCACGAGCGACTTGGTTCATTTACGGCCCTATGGACATCCTTTTAAGTGATTTGTCATGTTGATTGAGATATAATCTTAGGAAAGAAAAAAAAAGAGGATTTCTCATATGAAAAAAGTGTCACGTTAATGAGTTTGGTGAATCTGCGAACATGTCGAATTTCTTTTTTTTTTCGGCATAAATTTAAACATTGACGACCAAATAACTAAAAAAGAGAATTTTTTTATTTTTGCAAATAGTGATATTTGTATAACTATTATTGTCAACTCAGATAAATGATTATCCACTAACCTGCAAGTTTGTTACAATATGTATGTGGTTATACTTATTCAATTTTCATTATAACCAAACAAATGGATAAACTTTTTTCCAAAAAGAAAATAATTATTATATATTGATAAAATGCAATACTTTAATAAAAATTGAACATTAAAATAATTAAGCTCTTATTCTTAAGAATGTCTCACGGCCCACTTTACACTTTACGTTTCACAGCCTCACAGGTCCAATGTCTCTAAGTCTCTAAGTTACAAGTGTATAAGTTTGCTCTAACAAGGATATAGAGCATTTTAATCCATTCAATTTTATAAAATTAAAAGATAGATGTATGGAGCTATCAGAATCTACGCAAACTAATCTGTTCATTTCGGTTCGGCCAAAGTGAAGTTACAAAATCACCATTGTTTATCTTGAATAGGCTATAGGGTTTAGTCTTGTCTCTCCTTAACCTTCTTTTTTGCAAAGTTTGTATACCAAAAAAAAAGGATGAACCACATCCCGAGGCGGGTCGTTCCTATATTTTAAAGGGTCCGGTAGTGCAGAAAAAAAATGAGACCCTTATTTTTAATCATATAAATAAAAATTAAAATTATCTAATTGACCATTGTTACGAAAAATAATTTCATTAATCGAAACATAAAATAATTTCCTCTTTAAAACTCGAGGAACACTAGAATCGAAAAGTTGACCTCTAAAGAGGTAGGATAGCGCAAACCGCTAGGCTATCCAATTATTTTGTACCATCATTACGTCTTTAAAACCAATATAAACGTTCTAAAATATTAATTTTTTAAAAAAAAATAAATCCCGGGCGGGGCCCTTGCGGAGGGTCTGTGCGCGGCACCGCCGACCGCTCCACGACGGCTCTGCTGCGAGGGCTTACCACCGCCCGCTCGAGTTATGTCTCAACTAGTCGGGGTCAACTTGGGGCCAAGAATGGGTCACCACACAAAAAGTTCTCCTCACATATTTGGAGAGAGATTGTTCCATTAACGGATTTTTTTTTTTTTTTGTTTTGAGTTTATAAAACCGAATTATTTTCTATAATCGGGAAGTACAGAGTTAACATCACTTCTTTCAATTTTATTTAAGTAGTTATATCGCTTGGCGGCTTGTTTAAAATAAGAGTATATATATGAATCGAGTTGAATGTCGAGATGATATATTCTATATTTAAAACAGAGTTGTTGCTGAAAATGGGTTTTCTTCATTCTTCTTAATTTCGAATTCACACAAAATCAACTCCCATTTATACTAACAATTCTCTAGCCAATGATTAAGATATATTTGATCGGTGGCTACAATCTATGGAACAAAATAGTCTAAAAAAATATATACTATAATTGTCAACTACTTTTATCTCTAAAGTATCTAGATATTTTCTAAAAATATTTCTAGGAACTTCCAGAAAACATGCTTCTTTAGTTCTAATATTAACAGATTCTTCTTTACTCAAAAACATTCTTTAAACCAATATTATTTGGATCAAATCAAATTTATTTTTAATATGTTGATTATATATTAATGATTTACATAAATAAATTATACTTATATTTATCCATGAGTGATTGTATAAATATAAATATATATAATATTATTCAAATATTCTTTCGAATATTTTTCGAATATAATTATATTTATTTTTGTATTCTATTTTTTATTTGGATTCGTATTCTATTTTTTTTTAATTTGGATATTAATATATGAACGAATACCAAATTGAATCAAAAAGATCGGTTCTTTTATGCCCACCTATTTCCAGTGCTAAGGTGAGTCGAAGTGTGTTGAAACCTATGACTAGATGTGTCAAATGGGTCGGATCGGTGTCGCCAAAGCAAAAATTGGGCCGCTATTTTAGGAGCCCAATCCTACCCAACCCATGAAAATACAAAGGAAAAATCGGGTCGATATCGCCCTAATTTATAGATGAATTTTTATTCCAAAATAGTTACAGAGAGTCAAAGATGAACAAACTCATTGAAAATATTTAAACCCGTTTTAGCAACGTAACAAAGAACATGAGTATGAGGTGGGTCCGTGGGTGAATGGGTATGATTATTAGGGATGCAATTCGACCGATCTGCGGGTACCCATTCTGACCCGCCCCATTTGGATCGTCTCGCCTCGTAATTAGGACGGGTCTAGGTCTCGCTTCCGCCCCGTGGGTACTCCCGCCCCGCCCCACCTATAATTTTTAGTTTAAAAATACATTTTATTATATATTTTGCATATACAATATATATTATGTATTCTTATATTATATTTAATATTTATAATTTGATAATAATAAATTTTGTAAATATTATTTTATAAATGTATATTTTTTCAATTTATTTTCATTTTTTAAATTTAATTTAATTTAAAACGGGTAGAACGAATCGACGCTCCGTCCCGCTCTGTTCTAGGCACGGTGGCAGTCCGGGATCCTAGTCGACCCAACCCGACCCGACACATTGCCATCCCTAATGACTATTGCGTTGACCTAACTGCCATTTTGAAACTCCATTTGCTTGGGGATTGCATACAATTGACCAAATTTTCTTACTACCACTGTTGTTTGACGGTCTTGTAGATGAATATATATATATATATCGTAAATTTGCATACACTATACGTCGAGCTATGTGATTGTGTGTGAATTTTTACACGTATGTAATAAATCTACGGTCATTATGCTCTTGGAGTACTCATCCGGTATAGCATGAAATAACTCACCGCAAAAACTTGCATGAGACGATCTTATAGGCACCATTCATGAGACGGAAATAGAATTCCAACCAAAACTCGAACCTGTAAAAAAATCATATCATATTTTATTTTTATTTTGTAGGATCCGTCTAATAAATCTAAGTCCATGAGACGGTCTTATATAATACATGTTCATAAACATAGAATTTAAACTCGGAAATATTCTATTGAAATGATTATTATTTTATCAATTCAATTTTCTTAAATTAGAATTGGATTTAAAAATACTTTTATTCATTCAAATTTTATGTGCTCAATTTTATGGACCCAAACTTACGTGTATTAGAATTTCTTTCCAAGTTGAACAAAAGAAAGTTACATATAGCTATTAGAATTTTGGTTGGACTAGCTTCCATTGGGCCTTTTAGCAATAAATTTAAAACCCAACAAAGGCAACCAGGCTTAATATTTTGAGCCCAACACATCAATAGCCCTTCACTATGTATCTCATGAAGTCGTTAATCTGATATAGGGTTTTAGGGCTTCAGGGTTTAGCCTCATCTCCACTCCGCTAACCTTCTTTGTTCTTCCACTTTCAAAGGTAATTTACAAATTGAACTTCTGTATAGATACAATCGTATGTTGTGACCTAGATATTTGTTACAATTGTGTTCTTTTTGCTTCTTGTTAGAGATTCTTGTATTCAAATGGGGAAGAAGCGAAAACACACTGAAACTGAAGCTGCGGCCAATGTGAAAAAGGACGAAACTGCGCCGGAAAGGCCAAAAAGAACCCTTCTTGGCTTTAAAAACAATGATGAAGATAAAAAGGAAAACGATAATCCTCATGTGGTATTCCGAAATAAAGAGAAAGTATTGGTCACTTGTTCGCGCCGCATCAGTTTCAGGTTCAATATTTTTCCTCGAGTTTTAGATGCACAGGGTTTGTTAATCTGATGTTATTTTAGGGTTATTGGAAATTGTGTTGGTCAGTTTATTTGACGGGGCTTGTTAAGACATCTTTATGTTCATATTTATTGATTTCTTTGTTGAATGGGATGTTTAGGTATCGGCATTTGATGTTGAACTTGGTTGATCTTTTGCCTCATTGTAAGAAAGACAACAAGATTGAGTCCAAGGAGAGTAAAGGTACCGCGTTGAATGAGCTCGTTGAGCTCAAGAGCTGCTCTTCTTGTTTGTTTTTTGAGGTATGAAGTGTGTGGAAGTTCGTAAATTTTGTGTCGAATCCTGATAATAGAATTATAATTGAGTTACGATTCATGTCCTGCTTTCTCTCAGTGCAGGAAAGGCAAAGACCTTTACTTATGGATGGCCAAGTGCCCCAATGGTCCATCTGTTAAGTTTTTGGTTAATGCGGGTAAGAGATTTTTTACTTGAACCATGTATTGGTAGTTCTTATTGTTAAAACAAATCCATAAATGGAGGTGTACTGATTATGTAATATGTGCATTTTGCTTATGTGTTTGAAGTGCACACGATGGAAGAATTGAAACTTACTGGTAATCATCTAAAGGGTTCGCGTCCTATCCTGACCTTTTCGTCCAACTTCGATAAAAGCCCTCACTGGCAACTTTTAAAGGAGTTGATTTCTCAGGTCTGACCTGGTTTTTGAAGTGCATTCCTTTCCTTTTGTTTTCATGTACAAGCTCTGAACAGTGATTTTTTTCCCCCTTGTTTGGCTTGTTTACCTTACCATTTTAGATTATAAACCTAAGCTAGACCTGGAATCAGAAAACTAGCGTAAAACCTTGTCTTGATATATGCCAAAGCTACCTTCGTTGGAATATTTCAGATTGTAGTTGAATAGTCAGCATGCTGCTTATAGTTTACTTTACATGTGGAGTAGAAAAACCCATTACCATGCAGCTGACGTTATATAAATATGTGCAAACATTACTGCACATGTTATTCCTTTATTGAGAAGTAACGAATGTGCTATTACTATTATGCTAAAATGTTTAAGTGATCAAACTGGCTAGTTAAATGGTTAGAGTTAATGCACTGGACACGAGAGTTTTGGCCACTACAAATCCATGCCCAATATATATTACAGGGTAGCTTGTTTCAGTTGTGTTTGATTAACAAATCACTGTCACTTGTTAAGTTCTGAACTATTTTTGTCTTACTACATCTGTTGCTTCTTTGGTGTAGTTGCTTTTAGGATTCAAGTTTCTGCTTTTCTCCTTTATGCAGATATTTGGAATTCCAAAGGATCACAGGAAATCTAAACCTTACCATGATCATGTATTTGTCTTCTCAATTGCTGATGACCACATATGGTTCCGGAATTACCAGGTTTGATGACGATGAAAGCAAAAATGATTGGATTTTTATCATATCAAAATGTTAAGCATGGAGGCAGTGAACTATCAACAGTCCCATAGTTAATGGATATTGTAACATGAAGTTCAATGTGTGTCTTGGTAATTGTGTGATGTTTATTCTGCAGAATTAGCCCATTTACGTGTGGAGTGACTTGCAGACATTTTGATTTCGGATTACTTTCTGTACTAGTAGCATTTAAGCATTAGCTGAAGCCCAAGTCAATAAAAACTGATCATCTAAGTTGCTAAGTTTGTTAATCCTTCACAAAGAAAACGAATAATTAATGCTACCATCTCGCCCCTAGTAATCTGAGTAAATTTTTTGAAGCCATGTTAATGCACACACTCTGCGCGCAGAGTGGTGTTTAGAATATAAGCTGGGTCAGTTCTCTTCAAACTTATATTCTAAACACCACTCATCGATCTAAAATATGAAAAATAGTTGGCATTGGACCAGACACACTTGACTTGGCGGAGATAAATAAAAAATAATATATATATATATATATATATATAGAGAGAGAGAGAGATTATATATATATATATATGCGTGCGTGTGTGTGTGTCAAATAATATTTGGATCCATTTTTTTTTTTGTCATTTTTGGCTGGATGTGAAGTATTAACAAACCTCCTAAGTTATCACTATTCTATAAAAAAAATTATTTTGACGCCTTCATTTAATCAGATATCAAGTCCCCATACCGGAGCACAAAAATTAGACCGTGGAGACTTGGAAAAGATGACATTGATTGAGGTTTGTCAAGGAACACTACTTTTATGTACACATGGGATCAGTATGAATTGTTTTGATTGATGCGATTCTCATGGATAGGTTGGTCCAAGATTCTGTTTGAACCCAATTAAGATATTCGGTGGCAGCTTTGGCGGTCCAACACTCTACGAGAATCCATTTTATGTTTCACCAAACCAGGTTAGCTCTTCTGCTAGTTTTTGCCTCAATTTCATACGTGTTTTTTGGGCCATTGAAATTGAACATATTGCTTTGTTGAATTGTTGCTTTTGCATATTGTTTCTTGTGGGATGGTAAAATTCTTGATCCATCATATATGATGATATATCTCCCTGTGACATGATTTTTTGTCATTTTTTTTTCTTCGGCACAAATCATTAGTTGATATCAACATCATTATCTGTCAATGACTGAATAATGTTAGGCATTCATCAGGCTAGGTAGATGTTTCCATAGTAAGCATATATATATTAGGGATAATTGCAAAAAAACCCGAGGTTTGGGGTATTTATAGAAAACCCATAGAAGTTTCAAAACTAATGAAACCCCTTGAGGTTAAAATTGTCTTACATTTTACCTCTTCATAAGCAAAAACAATTTAAACAACCCATTACATTTATAGAAAATATTACAATTACCCCTTTACATTTAAGACGGAAATACGGAATCAAACCTCAAAATACATCTCTTGTTCTTTTTTATAATACCCCAACCTTTGATTTTTTTTTGTTATCCATATATATTATCATCTACAATATAAGAATTTTTCCGGGCTGATACAAGCTACCAACTGTTCGATGTTTGTTGCTAATGCCATCATCAGATTCGCTCACTGGAGAAGAGGAAGAAGGCTGGAAAATATGCAAAGAAAGTTAAAGCCAAGACTAGGAGGAAGATGCACGAGCTGGAAAATCCTCTCGAAGTCGACGAATTTGCTGATATGTGGAAGGAGTGATGAGCCGATCAAACAAAACATAGTTTTAAATGTGCTTTTACTGTAGTGCAAATATCGTTGCATCCCGACATCACCCGATTGGACGAAACGCTATTGCTGTTTATTTTGTAGTATCCTGCAATTTTGATGAACTTTTCTAAATTGTTATGATGTTTTAAGGTGGTACTGATTTTCGAGTTATGTGGTTATTTCAAACTGTAAGATTTTCGTGTGGTTGGTAAAAAGCTTGTCACAAAATTGTAATGTTAAATCAGATATTTGCAATTTTCTAAAAATTCTATTGGAACCCAGTTGGATGTTCCAAGCAAAAGAACTACGACAACAAAAATTTGATGATGTTTAACTAAGTCAAATAATTCTTAAATTTCTGGAGTTATTATTACCTGTTAGAAATCGAGCAATTGACTTATCGATCGCAGCCTTTTCATTGAGTTCTAGCAGTATAGAAAAGGCCATAATGTACACGATTTCTGGGCTGAAATTTTCTAATTGGGCCACCGATTGACAAAGTCCAGAAAAGGGTCACCTTGTTGTTGTGGCTAAAACTCATTCGAATAAAATATGGATTATAGCCCATAGGTCCGAAACTAACAAATTAAAAGTACATAAAGATTTCTTGATTTTTTAAATATAAAGATTTAAAATTAAAATATCCTCTTGAAAACATAGTCATCTGGAAATTGCAGAAACGCAGTTGGTACAACTGTACAAGTACCAACATAGGATAAGAGCAATCTACTTAAGGATGACGAATTAAATGTTTGGTTTTTATCCATAATATCCATATTTAGTTTATGGCTAAAGAAATAAATGTTTTCGTCTATATCTATATAATATATAAAAGCAGAATAGTGGTATTTATAGTAGGTTCCCGCCAAAAATCTGTATCTAATTTTGGAAACCTTTGAGAATTAATAAAAATTAAGATTGTTCTTATCTGTTTTCCATTTTTACTACTTTCTTTATTGAGAAGCGAAATTAGATAGACAACACATTGAATATCGCTGCATTTTGTCTAGAAAATATCAACATCTGCCTTGGAATTGTTTTTTTGTATATATGTTTCGTAAATCATGTAGTACGAAGATTTCGAAAATATTTACAGTACAAATTAAACATACATCGGGCAACTAACAAGCATTAAAAATAACTTTTCTTTTTATTTTGAAAGCATGAAAATAGATGCAGTCTATATTGAAAAACACAAGCCACAATTATTGAATATAAAGCATTGGGCATTGAAACGATTCTGAAATATCTTCATTCTCTTTTTGATAGGGCTCACAACATCTGTTATAAATAGGTTCATCAGCACTGCAAAACACACAAAATTTGCTATTAGGAATAAATCAAAGAAATCAGCATGATGACTTCATTATTTACATTGGTAAAGGATCTCACTCCCACAAAACTGTACTAGGCAGCAAGGTTGCGATGTGTGCGTATCTATGGTTGAGCCTGCATGTGATGGATTCGAATGCATCTTACATGCCATAGAAGTATGTTTAATTGTTTTAAATTTTATAATTCATTGTCTTTTACAGTTAACATAGAGTTTGTTATATTTCTTTTCATTGATTTCTTTTAAGAGTACAAGTATTCATGTAACAATTAGAAGACAAGTCAAAAATTTCCAACATATAATACATTTATATGTGAACATTGTTTCAGGTGCAGATTGGAGGCATATAACCTGTAAGGATTGTCCGAAAAAGATGACACTGGCTGGAGGGAATTTTAGTGAGAAATATATGTGACATTTTTGACAAAACTGGGAACATGAGGTATAACTACTTATTCAAAATAAACACAGATTCTGAATTCATAAATTAATATATACATTGGTGCAGAAAACTTTTGCAAACAATTTTGCAGGTACAAAATCCAGGATCGGGTCGTTAAGACTGAAGTGGGACAAAGAATGTATTGATCCACATGTGAAGACGACTTTAGTTTTGAGGAATAGTGATGAAAAGGTATTAAAATAAAACAATTTATTAAACTACAATTAATTTTTTTTTGAAAGAAATACTAATTGATTTAAGAAGATTAATATTTTTGTTTTCCAGGATGATCCGGAAGTAATAGAAAAGCTGGTGGACATGAAAGTTTTATTCAAGGTTCAATTGTTAACTGGACTGGCAATTGGCCTATATGAACCAGAAGCATCCATCTAAATATTAATTTTAAACACATTAAACAAATACATTAGAAATATTCCTATATATATTTTGGTTCAAAGTATGCCAAATAAAAAATGAAGAAATTAATATCGTCCTACCAGAATCAGGTGGCACATACATAAAGGTCACAAAATCTACCGTCATTTGTAATTAATGTAAGATGAACAATGATGCATCAAATGGTCTGCATTTTTAAACCAAGTCTTAAATTACTGGGCTTAAGACATAGTAGGACTTACTTCATTAGCAGTGTATACTTCAGTATCAGTGTATGTTTAGTCATATTAGCTCGTGTTCTCTTATATTCAATTGACAATAAAAAAATACAAACAATTATGAAAACACAATAAAAAAATAATTGGGTAAATGTAGTTTATAATTTCTGCAAGATAATATAAGAAAATGTTAGAAAATATGTACCTTCTTATCTCCAAGGCCCAACAATTAGTGTGAAAATACCATATCTCTTCTCATATCTAATCTGGAAACAGATAAATGAAATTGATTAAATAAATAATATGAAATAAATTTTCCGATTGATTCAGCAAAATATAAAATATCCACTGTATTAGATTGAAACTTACCTTACCATAAATCATGTCATCGTATACTATTGCATCTGTTTTAATTTTTTTATTTCTATATATATGATGCAACTATCAAAAAAAAAAGCACATGACCATAAATTGTAGAATGAATGAGATATGGCTGAAAAAAAACACCGATCGAATGTTATTCGGCTTTTTAACTAAATAATTTAAGATTTGTTTCTGATCGACGCAAACAAATAGATCTTAATTTTTTGACTTTAAAAAATCCCATAAAGTAGAAATAGAAGCAGATCTATTAGAAAATAACATAGCTCCCAAATATATAGTTTCATTAAAAAGACTATAATCAAGAGAATATATTTCTGTGCGAAAAATATCCAAATGGCCATTTTTTTGCTTAAAAAAATCCTAAAAATAAATATAAAATCAGATCTATATCTCTGAACGTTTGATCGAATGCTAAACATATTTTTTAAGCAAAGTAGTAAAGATGTTTTAGGGCTTCGACGGGAAAAACCCTAAAAATCGAAATAGAAATAGTTATGTTAGAAAACAAATTGTAGATCTGACTTTTTTTGCCTTAAAAACTCCGCAATGTCGACATAGGTTCAGATCTATTAACAAAATAACGTTATATATACATATATCAAGTTTTTAGTTACATAAAAAAATTATAACTCGATATAGAGCAAGATCGAAAAATCGAAGACTATCCATGTTTTAACTGAAAACATTGTTTGAGCTTCTCATATATACCCAAAATATGCATATGTATATGTGTGTATATATGTGTTTTATGTGCGATTTTTTTTTCAAAAAGCTGAAATGAACATAAAACCCAAATTACCATACCTCTGGCTCTATTTTGATCGAACGCTATTCATCTTTTTTTTATTGATTTAGCTATCCATCTTTTTTTGAACTGAAAAAATATTTTTCTGGGCTTCAATCGGGAAAAAGAAAAACATATCAGATTGGGAAAAATAAATGAACAAATATTTTTGCGTGAAATATAAATTGGTAATGTGTGTATGCTAGCATTTTTGGTGAATTTTAGAGACATAAAATGTCGGCCGAGCTTAACAGGATTTTGGGAGTGACAAAATGTTTGGCCGAACAAACAAACAATTGTTTCAACATTTTTTGACTGTGCTGTTAGGGTTAGTGATTTAATATTGTTATTATTTTGTTGGGCCATGTACTGTGTTTGTGCTGTGCAATGTTTTATAGGGTTTGGGCCATCTTTTTCTCTTTGTTGTTGTTTAATATGGTCCGTGTTGTATTATTAGTTTGTTTTAAATTGGTTGGCCATGTATATGTATGTGTTGTTTTTTTAGCCCATATTCTTTTTGTTTCATAATGGTGTTTGGGTCTTCATTATTCATGAGGAATTAATATATATACTATATATATATATATATATATTTCAATAGAAGTCTCTTTTTATTTTTTAACGAAGAATCTCAATTTATTAGATTTATTAAATTGGTTAGGATGATTAATTTAACTTACATAGGCCAATTTATATGATTTTATCCGGTTTTTATGTTTTAGCATAATTTTTAATTTGAAATGATATGTATAAATTAGCTGCAGAAAATGTTGATTTTCAAAGAATTAGTGGTGACTGATTTAGCTTATTATGTCCGATATCAATTTTCCTATTATCCGATATCACAAACGGTATGATATCATTTATCCATTTCAATTCTAATTTTCTATTTTCTTTAAATATATATATATATATATATATATATATATATATTGTTTGTAATTTTCCATTACTACTTAATCATTTATTTTTTAATCCATGATTATTTGACTTTACATTTAAATTATATATTGAACTTAATTTATTAAAATAACTAAAATATTAAAATTATATTTTTTTGAGAAGAATATTAAAATTATATTTATTTAATATATAATCAAAGATCGCATCGCACTTGATGGGATTAGTGTTATAAAATATAGGATACTCAAAAGATGATCAATTTATTATTTATATCAAATGTTTGTAACATAGACAAAATTGCAATTTTGGCTCGTAAAAATCCCATATTACCAAAAACCCTGCATAACTCGCGAGTTGTGTCCTTTTTTCACCAAGATGGAAATATTCTGCTGGAAAATACCACCTCACATGAACCTCGAATTTTTTAGACAACTTTGCAATTTTCAGAAAAAAGAAGAAGAAAAACCTCTATATTTGCAAGTTCGTTTTAATTGTTGGACATAATTGCAAAATATGATTTTTTTCATGACCATTTTTTTCACCCTGTAACTAAGACCAAAAATTACAATTTTGACACATACCATATAAGATAATCCAAATGGAAATGGGAAGGAGAAAGGAAGAGATAAAGAAGAGCACGTCTCATTATTTTGGCCGTACTACAGCAGCTTTACTTATCTGTCAGATGTGAAAGGTACGGATGAGCTGTACGCCAAATACATAATATATCGGCCGTAAAATATAAATTGCCTTATGGACCCCATATCATGTGCGCGGTCTACGTATAATTCTGCAACTGGGAATGACGATTGGGGTATGTTGAAACTACTTATTTCAAGTTTGATTCTGTTTAAACTATAAATGCATCCTTATTAAAATGATTCAAATATGACCAAGTTCCCATTATACCCTTTATAAAATAAGGAAATATGATTAATTAAACTGCAGATTTCTCACGAATCACGAACACTTTTCGGTTTATTTCTGTTTCATTCGTGGCATTGTTACACCTACTTAGATCCGGTCTCCATACGGAGGTTTTAAAAGATCATGTCGTTTCAAATAGATAAACTTAACAGTCGTCATAGAATTTTAAAAGATGTTCGATTCTATGTTATCGATTCCAAACCAAGGTTTACAGGTGAAAATGGAAATAGTCCATTACGACCATATCGCCCAACATGCTTCCGTAAAATTAATAAATCCCTTAAAATTCATACCTCTTTTGACCGAAAGCGACCGTTAAGTGGTTCGCAACGCCACCATCGGAAAATTACGCCCCGGTCGTTTGACAAACGACTCTCCTCACTTCAACCTCACCTCGGGGAAGATGATCCGCAAGTTATCCGACTCCTTCGAAACCGCTCAAAGACAACCTTGGTTCGCTTTCTACCCAAGGCGTAAAAGTAATTCTTCAAAGGGATGAATCAATAAGTACATTATGAACACATGTTGAACAACCACCTTTATTTTATTAAGAACTTAAAGAAAAATTTATTACATCGATAATCTCCTTTTGGGAGGAGAAAACTTGTTTAGCCTCTCATAAAGGCTATCACACTCTTGTACATAAAATTAAAAACTAAACTCTAAAACCGAAAACACTCAAATTCTAAGCACTCAATATTACGAAATTTTTATCAGTAGAAGACTTAGGAGAATTTTCGATGTCCTCGGCCTCCTTCAAACTCCTGGTTTAAATAGATGTAAGTCCTGGATTTCAATTTCGGACTTCAACTCTTGTTGGAATGTAAGACGCGTCACTGCTTACATCAAATTCTTGAATTATTGCTTGCTTCCACTTGCAGCAATTAGTTGCCTTTCCCTTTCTTCACGGGATCACCCCATCTTGCCTGTATCCGGTTCTTTATGCAAACTTCCAAATCCTGGCGCCGACTCGCCCTTTGTCTAGTAATACGTTGGGCGGCATCTTTCATGGACCCACTTTTCGTCTTTTTCTAAGTGGGTTGTTACCTGTCTGAGTCACATGTCTCCACTAGCTTTGTTGGGAATCTACTTTTTAGTGGTCCCCAAACTTTGATACTTCGTGACTTTTCTTCTCCGTCACGTCTTCTCCGATCGACTTTTGGCCTAATTTGCCAAATTCCGGTTCCTTCTGGTTTTGACATTCGGGACACCGAAGTTCCCAATGACCGATATGGGCCATATTGCAATATTTCCGACGAGTTTCTTTACTCCCCGTGCTTATTTTCCCATAGCGATTTCTTTTCTTTTCGAATGCATCTTCTCGCGAACCTTGTAGTTTTTCTGTCATGGTATTTAACAGGAATGACCCGTTCACCGACCTCGGTAGAACTTGAACGGAAACTTGACTTTGTCCATCTCCGTGAGACGGACCCACAATCCCCATGCCCTTCAGGTGATCCGATCTTGATGAAGGTCATGGCCAATTGTATTTCTTCCGAACTTGCCTCCTTGATATTTCCGGGCCCTTTCATCCGGTCTTGGCTTTAATGTAATGGAAGGCTTCATGTCCACCTTTTTCCGACGGGCTCGGTTTGCACTTATGAAATACGACTCCAATGTATCCCCTCGTCTTAGGTTGTCATTGTTGGACCAAAGACTGAACGGCTTCCTGGATCCACTTCGGTAATTTTGTGATCTCCGGGAATCCTGGTGAAGTAGTATAGACCGAGGCCAAAGCCCCAAACTCGTACCACCTCTTGACTTCTTGAGGGTCGAATTCGGTAGCATCCAAACCCTCGATATTTTCGAAACATCAATCTTTGTTTTTTCCGAGATATTCCATGCCTGGTAATTAGTTTCTCCCAATTTGCACTGGTATTCCCGAAGAAGAAACTTTAATCTCGTTAATATCAACCTTAGAAGTGCCCATCATAGCCTAAGATTGATCTCTTCGCCCTTTACCCCTGACGTCTTTGGGTTGATGTGATAACTCGGGATTTGACTCGAGTATCGCTTTTCCTTGGCCAACATTTCGCCACTTAGGACTTGTGCTAGAGGTACTTGAATCCTCTGCTGCGCAGGTTGAGGAGCCTGCGCTCTAAACGCTCCGTTTGCTTATTAGCGGCCCGGAGGAGTGGCCCTTGAAATGCCGTTCTCAATCGAGAGTGAGACCGAACACATGCTCGTATACGATCGGTTACTTTGTCCCGATCATTCCTTTGTAATTTCGGCCAAATCAATTGATGACCAGGGTATCAAATTCTCGGAGTAGCATTTCCGGTGGTCTCCAAGATGTCTTGATGCAAAGTGAGGATGGAATCGGCTTCAATTCCCTCCATCTCTCGTTAGAAAATCATGCAGAATATTTTCATGAGATTTTATAATGACAATATTATAATCATAATATTGGCATTCAAATTTCCCATCTAAGTATTCTAGCTTTTTCCGGTTTTGATTCAATTTTGTTTTTCGAAAAAGCTTTAACACTTGAATTATCAATTTTTAAGATAAACTTTTTAGCCTTTAGAAATAAAGGCCATTTTTTGAAAGCCTTTACATCGCAAAGAATTCTTTCTCGTTGATATGCCACCGAGTCGATTCACTGGTGTGAATAAACCATCACAGATATCTGCATGGCACTTCTCCATTTGGTGTAGCTTTTGTAAGTACTCACGCCCACCAATAATCACTGCATCCGTATAAAGAACCAGTTCATCTTCATCTTGTGGAATTGCAAGTTTCGGAAGATTTTTGCAAACTTCCTTAAGTTGCTTGATTCCTTTGATGTTCATTCTCCCATTTGAATAGTGCATCCTTTTTAAGCAATGGGCTAAACACCTTCCCGTAATGTGCTAGATTGTTTATAAACATTCCAAAGAAAATTGACAACTCCAAGAAAACTCAAGTTGCTTCTTGTCTTTCAATGTATCCGAAATCCCCGTATCTTTTCTACAATATGACTTTGTAGGATTATTCCGTTCGTCGATCTCAATTCCTAGGAATTCAATGCCTTGTTGCAATCACGCCTTCTTTTCAAAGCACTAATCCTTCCTCCTGTGACAAACATCCGAGAATATTTCCAAATGTTTGAGATGTTCCTTCATGTTCTTTGATGCGATAAGAATGTCATCGATGTACACGAACATGAAACTCGAAATAATCTTTGAAGAGATTATCCATCTTCCTTTGATATATCCGGGGTGCGTTAGCCAATCCCATAGGCATCACGCTCCAAATATAGTGTCCTTGTGGTGTAAAGAAAGTCGTGAACTTCTTGCTTTCTTCATCCATCTTAATCAGTAGAATCCGGTTTGCAATCGAACTTTGAGAATATCTTGGCGCCTTTGATACGCTTAACCGGATGTTCTCTCGCTTGGGATATAGTATCCGTCGAACTCCAAAATGTTATTAATTCCCTTGTAATTAATAACAAGTCTTTCGCTTTCCTCTTTTGATTTCTCCATGGTTTCGACTAAGAACCCTGGATCGCTATATGGAGAGACTCCTGGTGAAATTAACTTAAGGTCAAGATGTTCCTTAAGTATTTTACGCATATCCTTACGATCCTCCTGGTTCATAAGGATTGGTTTGAATCTTACGAACTCGTACTCCTTTCCTGGCTTAACCTTTAAGGATGCTTTGAGCTCGTTCTTGTCCCACCATGCCAAAGGATCTTCATTATAATTCCTTTGGATCTTCTTCTTGATATCCTCGAGTGTTATTTGTTCCTCAATGGTCACATCACTCTGTGGATTCTCCATAAGACTCATCCATAATTCCGCAATGACTTGAGTAACTCGTTCTTCACCTTGTACTCGAATGAATACAAGTTGTTATCCCATATTTTTGATCCTTTTGAATCGAACCAAACTGTTTATAGGATAATAATGCTTCACCAAATTTTCTTCGATCGGCCATTTTGGATTGCGAAGTTTGGCGTCATCACCACGCTTGCTGCGAAAATTAATAGGCATTTTTCTCGTAAAATGCTTCCCATGATCTCGGACAATAATCTTATGATCACATAAGGTTGTGAAAATAAGTCTTCTCGTCTCGTTTTCTTGTGTGAATCTCTTGAATGTTTGTAGGAAATTGTTTCCTAGCAAAATATCTCGCACTGAATCATGGAAATAGATTGGTGGCGTCTTCACTTTGTACCATGGGGTACCGCCCGCGCCTCCCGATCATGATTTACGCTTGTTTAATTCCTCGATTAAGGATAAGAATCCTTTTAGAGAAATCTCTTCCTGTAATAGCCGTAAATCTTCTCCAATATCTTTAGGAAAAACTTCCTAACTTTGCAAGACATATTCCTAAGACTGAATCAATATAGGCGTGCGAAATACTCAAATTTATGTATTCAAGATATAACATTCCAATAGAAATATATATGGAGAATGGACTAGTGGTCATCTCGATTCTATATCTTTTATTAGCCACTGTGAATTCCATTCCGTCTTTTAATCTTTCCCAAGTTTATGATCCTCGAGAAATTCAATTCCCAAAGTGTTAATTGCTCAGGATTTTTCCCCAACTCCTGTGATAGTAAGCTCAATTTCTCCTATCTTCGAGCTTCCTTGATACCTTCCAACTATTGGTTGTTGTAGATAATATAGAACATCACAAGGAAAAATATTATCCTTTTGAGTGATGTCGAATATTACTTCAACTTCTCGCCATCTTACGACATTTCACTCTCCCGCCGTTTTGAAAACATCCGGGATACGCCGAATCAGATTTCTGATCTCTTTTCTTCCCAACGGCCGCTACTCGTCATTCTCGTCTGTTGGAAAGACATCCTTCGCTCAACTCTCGGACTTCGACTTTTGTTGAAGACTCGGTTGATCTTGAATTATCATATCAATCTCCTTAATAGTTGGAGATTCAATGATTTCTCGTAACACCACCCTGGCAAAGTCCTCGAAAATCCTTGGGACTTCGATAAAGTCCTTTCTCAAGAATACTTCAATGATGTGTATTCGAGAGAGCATAAGATATCTTGTATGTGATCGAGTAGGTCTTTTCCTTCTTTCATCAAATCGACTCTTTTAAAATCTTGATGAAGGGTTAGGACTCTCATCAAGTCTCGATCTCCCAAATTGTATGCAATTCTAGGGTAGACATTAAATGCCAATTTCCCAAAGATACAAATTTCTGTCAGAATCGCTCCAAGGCATGAATCCTTGAGGTTTGAGATTCGCTTGTCAAAAATAGCCGATTGAGTGGCGAATCTATTCCTTCTTTGATGTTGCTTTAATAATGACTCTTATGGCCCCAATATGAATCCATGAGAGTGTATTTGCAACTTCTCTTTAACTCGCTTTTGATCTCCTGGATTTCTCTAATAGGGATCAACCGCATCTCGATCGTTTCCCCTCAGAAACTCCATTGGAATGGCCAATTCTCCTATTGTTACCCCGTGGATAATTTGGTGTTTTCTCATTATGAAACCCAATTTTATCCAATGCTTTTTCCATAGCTCCGATCGTAAACCCATCGTATACTTGAAGCTTTGATCTTCCTTCATGATTCTCATAAGAGTCTTATGAGAAACTTGTTTGATACATGTTTTTTATCTTAATTTTGATGATTTTATTTTATCACCAAAACAATGTTTTTTTTTAAAGGTTGTCCAAATACTCCTAAATGGTTTAAAATGGTTTTAATATTTTCCAAGTATTTTCTCAAGTTTATTTTCGTCTAAATTAGACAACGCTTTTAATGATTTTACGTTATTGGGTTTTCACTCTCAAACGATGTTTCTAAATGTTGTCCTAATACTTCCGATCGGTTTAAAATGTTTTTACTAAAATTTCGGAGTATTTCTTGAGTTTTATTTTCGACAAAAATTGGACAATATTTCTCCTCGTGGTCGACGGCCGCCTCTATAGGGCAACCCGTACTCAAGATGTTTTTAGAAACAGAAAGAGACGGAAGAAAAACAAGCGAGGTCGACCGTCGCTTCGGTGTCGACCGTCCGGTCGACCGGTACTGCAAGTTTCATGTTGAAACAACTTAACCCCTTCGTTTTGTGCCTAGGGGGACCGGTTGAGACAGGGTCGACCGGCCGGCCTCACGCGACCGGTCACCCCGTTGTAATTTTCCAAGTGTTCTCTTTTTCTCTTATCTCTGTGCGACCGTCGCCTGTAGTATTGACAAAGAAAAAATATGACCGTTTGACAAATGACACATTTCCTTAAATTGTGAGATTGATTTCTAACATCTATATTCTTGATTTTAATTGTATTTTTCTCAGAGATTTTCAATCCCCAAGAGGAGCCTATGCTTGATCAATCATCTCCTATAAATAGAGGAAGTTTTGGAGCAACCATTACAACAATTGAGATACAACACAACAAGATACACTTCAAGCAAACACTTGGTCTTTCATTGTTATTATTCTTGTTGTAAAATTGCCTAGCTTATCACTTTCACATCTTTGAGGTCTAGGCTATTCTTGATTACACTTTGCACTCAAATTGTATTATTCATTATTGAGTTGTAATCTTGATTTTTGGTTATCATTCAAACACAAGATATCCTTGTGAGTGTTCTTGTGGTAAGAGCACACTTGGATGATCTAGGTGATAGGTGAAGAAGATTGTGGTAATCTTCTTATTGAGGTGTTGAAGAATTTGGTATTCTTCAAGGTTGAAGATTGTGGTAATCTTCACAAGGTGCCGTTGAAGGAAGATTGTGGTGATCTTCAAAAGAAGATTGTGGTAATCTCCAAAGGTGTTGTTGAAGAAGAGTGTGGTGCTCTTCAAGGTGTTGTAAGTTGAATTTGTATTAATTTTGGTAATTAATAAAATTCTTTTTCTTTTGAAATCCATCCCTGATATACTGGGGTGGTAGAGGATTAGGCCCTGTGGGTTGAACCTCTTTAAATCGACGTGTGTTGTTTATATTCCGCACCTTTATTATTGTATTTGAGCATTCGGTTTAAAAAGAGGGCGAAATTGAAAAGATGGAGATAATCTATTCACCCCCTCTAGATTATCGTAGCCGCTTGGACTTACAAGTGGTATCAGAGCCAAACTCTTTGGCAAGCTCGTTTCACATCGCGAGTGAAGAGAAACGATCGACGGCTACGAACGAAGCTCATCTATCCGACACCTCCACCACCAAGCCACCTCGGTTTGATTCCAAAAATTTTATATTTTGGAAAGAAAGAATGGAATGCTACTTACAAGGTTGCGGGTTCGACATTTGGAACACCGTCATTAATGGAGAATCCATTCCGATGAAAGATACACCATACACCTCAAAAGGCTTCAAAAAGCTCAATGATGAAGAAAAAAATCATCTCCTTAAACGGTAAGCTTTAAATATTTTGTATTGTTCATTTACTAATTTAGAATATGAACATATTGTAGGAATAAAGTCCGCATATGAAGTATGGCAAAAATTAGAAGCCATCTATGGAGTATTTGCAAATGAAAGGAGTCAAACAAAAGCATCTACTTCTCAAGATCATACAAGCTCAAATCTAAGGAATAAGCCTCCTACAACTTCCAATTATGAAGAAGTTGAATATTGTTTTATGGGCATCAATGAAGAAAATGAGGTATGTCTTAAACCCTCTACTTCCTATGATATTGTCATTCAAAATGATTATAGTGATTTACAAAATGATTATGATGAACTTCAAAATGAATTCCAAAGCTTACTTGTTAGATACAAAAATTTGAAAAAGGAATTCAATATTTTGAAAAATGATAAGGATAGTTTATTTACTTCTTAAATCACTATCATGTGCTCACACCACCACACTTGACAAGGTTAGAAACCTTGAAAAAGAAAATAGTACTCTTGTTGAGAATATTGATTGCATGAAAAAGGATTTATTAAAATCCAACTTGAGTACCAATAAAATGTCCAATATTGTTGATATTCATAATTGTGATAAGGAACTTGATCATAAGCCTAATCATATGAAAAAGGATCAAGTCACTATGCATATTGGTCATTATGCTCCTAGAATTATTACTTGTTTTTATTGTGGCAAAAAGGGTCATACGGCTAATTCTTGTCGGGCTAGAAATAGCTCTAAATATTGTTGGAGACCTAAAAGTCTCAAAGCTAATCTTAAAGGACCCAAACACATGAGGGTACCACAAAACAATGTGCTATTAGGTACCCGACAAAGCAAAAATCGGAGAAAATTCATGCCACCAAGAAAACATCAAATGAACGTTTCATTTGATCAAAAAGGGAGAAACTACTCTCAACAAAGCCAATTTCCAAGAAGAGCGTATAATCAAAAATGGGAAGAACACAATCCTTGGAAATGGCAAAGACATCATCAAGATGATTTTCAAAGAAGAAGAAACCATCAACCATGGGAAGGTAACCAAACTTGGAAATGGAGAAGTCATCATCAACAAAGTGACTTCTCAATGGGAAGATATCATCAACAATGGGAAAGACACAACCCATGGAAACGGCGTAATTGGTAAACCGTATCTCCCCATTTGTATATGCATTTTTTTTTATCTATGCATACTTTTAATTGTGTCTTAATTGCAAAATGAATTTTCAAGTATTTATTTTTAAAATAGGTCTCTTATATATTTATGAGTTTCAATATTTTTAAAAGAGACCTTGCATGTTTTTCTAAAAACTCTTGAGCTTTTTATTAGACTTATGTGGCTTATTATCTCTTATGAAATCTTATAGATAAGCTCTTTTTGTTATCTCATATTATTTGTCTACACTTGAATTTTCTATGAAAATGTTGTCTAAGAATTGTGTAGGATACATATTTCATACTCATTGGCTATTACGTCATCAAGTTTCTTAAACCATCGAGGTATGTCTACTCGTATTTTTCTTTAAACTTGATATTATGCACATATCTTTCAAGATATTTCATTTTGACCCCTTAAGTGCCCCAAATTGATCTTGCAAATATTTTCTTTTAAAAAGGCACTACATGTTTAGTCTCGATTTTATCGTTTATATGTTTTCCCATAACCCATATTTGTTGGATATAGTCCAAACTTATATTTTTGCAAAGTTTTAAAACTTTTGGGGTGAAAAATCGGATTTTGGAAAACTCGGGAGAAAGAAAAATCACCTGGGCGCCACGGCGGGGACGGCCGTCGCCGCACCTCGACCGGTCGCCCACCACCTCGACCGGTCGCCCGGGGTTATTTTTCAAGCATAAAACGGTCTGTTCTTCACTTTCGAGAAAGAACAAAATCCCCCAAACCCTTATCGCGTATATCATCCCCTTTTCTTTAAAATCTTCAATTCTTCATCAATCTTTGAAATTTTTCTTGCTAATTCACTTCTTTTTGCAAGAACTTCACATATATGGCACCTCCAAGGAATTCCACTGTCGAAATCCCATCTCCAAGCGTAGAAGGGGCGGAGAGGGTTCGTCAAGAAATCGGCAAGAGGAAGCCGAACAAAGGGATATTCGAGCCGCTCAAAGAAACGTGGCTCAAGAAGGTGATGATGTTCAAAATCCCATTCTCTCTCGGGCCCAAATTACCGAGCTACGCGAACGATTTCGCTCCAAAATTGCCGTTGGGCGAAAGGTAAAAATCCTTTGTTACTCAAGCCCCTAATTCCCACAATGTTCTTAATTTCATTCATAAATATGCGGAATGGTATTATGAGGACTCGGAATGGGAGGAAAGTCGATTGCTCGGACTAAAATGTGTCGTTTTAGTTCATTTACAAATGAGTATCCTACGATTAGAGGATTTTTCGAGAGCAAGGTTGGATGTATTTATGGGAACATGCTTATGTGTTGTATGATGATGATATTATCCAACTCTTTTATGCCAATATGTGGGTCGAATATGATAATGATAGAAAACCGATTGTCGTTAATTCGCTTATAAAGGGTCGTCATTTTAGATGGACTCCCAATGATATTTGCCGCTTTTACATGTTAGAGAAGGTGGTTGGGATTATTTCTCTTGGGACTTGGAATGATGAAATGTTGGGGTATCGATGAAAGAAGTTAAGACGTATTTGGGAGTATGGCCAAAGTATTCTTTGTTGGCAATGACACTTGAGCATTGCATTTTATCGGTCATTGTCGCATATTGCATTTGTGGTAAGTCGGGAAAGATGCCTAGCAATATGGATTATTTTTGACTTATAAGATTGCTAGGAGGAACCACTTAACTTTGGTGCCATACTTATTCAATGTCTTATCGAGTCCATTACTCAAGGTAATAAGAAGTTGGTTATGGAAATTGGATTTGTAAACTTCTTATTCAATCGGGACTACCTTCGTCAAGTGTAACTCGGAGGTATTTCAAAACGACTTCGACATTGATAACATCACCCAAATAGTCACTATGCGCAAGAACATGGAAATCCGACCAACCAAAATGGCGAGAGGAAGAGGTCAAGAGTCTCCCGATCCTAATGACGTCTTTGATGACGCCGGGCCGCAAGATTGGTGGAAGAGGGCGAACCGAGCAATCCGAGGGTAATACCAGTGCTCAAACGCCTGGGAGGTATACTCAAGCCGAATTTGATGAGATGAGGGCTTTTCATGAGACGAGGTATGAGGCTTTGGAGCAAAAGACCTCCAAAATGCAAAAGTCTATCGGCAAGTTAAAGAAATTCATCAAGGACTTAATTCCGGATCTTGCTTCTCCTGGATGAGGAATGATGTTACCCCACCCCTTTACTTTCTAGCATTTTCATTTAAGTTGCTTTGTACTTTTATGAACTTTTGTAAAACTCATTTGTACTAATGATATTTGCTTGTTTTTCTTAAAAGGGTTAATATTGCAAGTTGATAATGACTTGTAGATGATCATGATTTTGATGGAGTATTTGATGGTAAAAATACTCTAATTCAAGCATTGGTTGATAATTGGTGTGAAGTACTTGATGGTAAAAGTGCTTCTCTTATTGCTTTGTTCATTTTGCTTAGTTGGATATGTTGGGACATTTGATACATGTGTTGTTGAAAGCATGACTTATTACTTGATGGATGTTCTAATTGTTGGCATTTGTAATGCCTTGATCATTCTTAGCTTATCTCAATTGGGTTGAACCCTTGAGAATCTACTTTGAGCTCCTTACTTGATGGACTATTGTTGCATTTGTTGCATATGATATTTTGAATGAGGTTGATTAATGATATGAAAATTTTTTTGGCTTGAACCATTTACAAAGGTTATATACAACCTCTTCTATTTTTTTCACGCACACAGTGTTTGTTAAAATGTCGCAATGAAACCTTCAACTTCTACATGATTCTCTTGCTTCAAAATGTCTTAAAATCTTTTTGAAATCATGTTTTTAGCATACTAATGAGCTTATGGATCTTTTATGTTTCAATTCTCTCACTTTACTTGGTTTATGATGCTTTAATTGCTCAACGGTTTTTAAACCGCTTCCTTTGCGCGCTTTGATATTATTGTATGGTGTTTTCACCATCCTAACATTCTTTTGATGATTCCAAAGGGGAGAAAACAGATATTGGCTCATTAGCTCAAAGAAGCTAATAAAAGGCTTGTCATAAAAGCTATAAGCTATGGCTCATAAAAGCCATAAGTTGTGATTTGTTCTTAGTCCAATTGTTGCTTGATGGACTTATATTATTGTTTAATGTTGTTTTGTGACAGGGGGAGCTTATAAGCTCTTGAGCAAATTGTAAAAGCTAAAGCTTTTAGCTTATGGATAATTGCTTTTACATTATTCTTGATATGCTTGTTGATAGGGGGAGCTTGTGCTTATTATTGAAATTATTTACTCCCTACTTGGTTGCTTTAATTTTTTGGAAATTTTGGTTGCTTCCAAACGGTCAAATGTTTTTACCGGAAAATCATTTCTAAAATTACTCTCTTTAGTTTGTGTAAAAACTGCTTTTGGTTTGTAATCATAAAAAGGGAGATTGTTTGATACATGTTTTTTATCTTAATTTTGATGATTTTATTTTATCACCAAAACAATGTTTTTTTAAAGGTTGTCCAAATACTCCTAAATGGTTTAAAATGATTTTAATATTTTCCGGAGTATTTTCTCAAGTTTATTTTCGTCTAAATTGGACAACGCTTTTAATGATTTTACGTTATTGGGTTTTCACTCTCAAACGATGTTTCTAAATGTTGTCCTAATACTTCCGATCGGTTTAAAATGTTTTTACTAAAATTTGAGTATTTCTTGAGTTTTATTTTCGACAAAAATTGGACAATATTTCTCTCGTGGTCGACCGGCCGCCCTATAGGCAACCCGTACATCAAGATGTTTTTAGAAACAAAATGAGACGGAAGGAAAAACAAGCGGTCGGCCAAGTGCCGCTTCGGCCGATCGGTCGGCCGATCGCCAATCGGCCGACCGCACTGCAAGTTTCATGTTGAAACGAACTTAACCCCTTCGTTTTTGTGCCTAGGGGACCGGTTGAGACAGGGGTCGACCTGGTCAAGCCTACGTCGGCCGTGCCGCCCTCTGTAATTTTCAAGTGTTCTCTTTTTTTCTCTTATCTCTCGTGCGACCGGCCGCCTGTATTGACAAAGAAAAAATATGACTTGTTTGACAAACAGACACATTTCCTTAAATTGTGGGATTGATTTCTAACACTATATTCTTGATTTTAATTGTATTTTTCTCAGAGATTTTCAATCCCCAAGAGAGCCTATGCTTGATCAATCATCTCCTATAAATAGAAGAAGAGTTTTGGAGCAACCATTACAACAATTGAGATACAACACAACAAGATACACTTCAAGCAAACACTTGGTCTTTCATTGTTATTATTCTTGTTGTAAAATTGCCTAGCTTATCACTTTCACATCTTTGAGGTCTAGGCTATTCTTGATTACACTTTGCACTCAAATTGTATTATTCATTATTGAGTTGTAATCTTGATTTTTGGTTATCATTCAAACACAAGATATCCTTGTGAGTGTTCTTGTGGTAAGAGCACACTTGGATGATCTAGGTGATAGGTGAAGAAGATTGTGGTAATCTTCTTATTGAGGTGTTGAAGAATTTGGTATTCTTCAAGTTGAAGATTGTGGTAATCTTCACAAGGTGCCGTTGAAGGAAGATTGTGGTGATCTTCAAAAGGAGATTATGGTAATCTCCAAAGGTGTTGTTGAAGAAGAGTGTGGTGCTCTTCAAGGTGTTGTAAGTTGAATTTGTATTAATTTTGGTAATTAATAAAATTCTTTTTCTCTTTTTGAAATCCATCCCTGATATACTTGGGGTGGTAGAGGATTAGGCCCTAGGTGGGTTGAACCTCTTTAAATCGACGTGTGTTGTTTATATTCCACACCTTTATTATTGTATTTGAGCATTCGGTTTAAAAAGAGGCGAAATCGAAAAGATGGAGATAATCTATTCACCCCCCTCTAGATTATCGTAGCCGCTTGACTTACAAAATCGTGTGAGAAAGGAATCCCGACATATCCTCTCTCGATCGCTATTGAAGAATTTCTTCTTCACTCCGATTCTCGAGCCGGAGTCACTTCCATCAAATCCGTCAATAGATTTCTTCTTCATAGATGCTTTCATCCGAGGAATATCCTCAAATTGATACACCAGTATAAGATCTTGATAGTAGACAACTTCCTCAATTTACGGTGTAGCCTCGAACCGTCGACTCCTCGTTTCGGTTTTCTCGGACAATCGGTTGAGATATGTCCTCTTGCTCCACATGTCCGGAATTACAGTCTTTGAAACTTTCATTTGCTCGTGTGAGCACGCCCGAAAGTTCTTCTTCCTGGATTTCTCACTGTACTTGCTTGATTAGAACCCGATGATGAGACTCTACTCATGCTTGGTCTTTTAGTCTTTGTCCCGTTTTGTAGCTTCGGGCTTTTTGTTTTGACCAAAACCTTCTAGGTCTCCATGAAGACCTACTTCTTTTGTTGCTTTGCTTCCTCGCGGTATGGATGGCTTCTCTCCTTCTTTTTTTGTGCCGCCTTGGTTGACCTCCCACAACCAACCTTGGGATATCATTATCCACGCAACATAGAGGAATCGCTCTGTTAATTCCTCTTAATCTCTTGTAATTCCTGTGCAGAGCTGCTTGATAGCACCATTCGATAACTTGCCTTTAGGAAAGACATTTTTCTACGCCACGCTTTCTACTTGACTCCACCCTTGTATTCCCGATAAGCATTCCTCTCCGGGGGACTCGGAATTTTGGCAAAGAATAGTCATGCAGCTTCTTTTTCCTCAATCTTGATTTCCACCTATATTCGGTGAACAACTTGATATATTCGTCAATATGACAAATATCCAATAACTCGAAGGCTATAGAGGGCTTGTTTATATTTCTTTCTTTTTTTCATCCTCTAATCCCTCGAAATAACCTCGTTGATGAACCGGATTTTGAATAGTTTTGCCATACCATCGACAATTCCTTTAAGTGATTCCCCGATGTGACCGAACTTTTCGTGCGGCATCGGTCATATCCTGCAATCTTCACCGATCCTTCAAGACTCATTTCAAGGAGTAAAATGAACGAATCTTTTGTAAGATCGAGGGTTCCTCGCTGAAATTCTCATAGTTGAAGCCCATTCATCAATGAGAACTTCTGCTTTTTAAAATCTGAATGTCCAGTTTAACATCAACCCATACGGATGTATTGGGTCGAGGTGCGATCTTCCATAAGGCGTCCGATAAACATTCGGCCTTCCGGTAGGTTATGCAGTTCCCGCAAAGAGGTTTCGACCTCCGCCTTCAAAGTGTCACCTCCCCGTCGTGAAATCCCCAGCGTGGGCATCCTCTCGCCCCGAGTTCCATGATGCGAACCCGTATTTCTTCGACGTTAGGATTAATCGGTGGCGGTGGTGGAGAATTGGTCTACCTTGTGGATCATAGGTAACCAAAGCCGATTCTCACCGCATTCATCTTTAAATCTACAATACCTAATCCTGCGAAGGATTCTCGCAGTCATGTAGATCTTTAAGATTCATCTTTTCAATATCCATCCTTTTTAATTTTTGATGGATTTTCCTTTGATTAGAGAATGAGCTTTTCCTCATCTGTCTTTCGTATAACTTCTGGTTGGTTTCCCTTTTGGTGTAAATAGGGTACCGCCCCAAAATCAATACGTTTCCTTCCTCCCGGATGAACTTGGCCTGTCCTCCGGTTCTTGACTCGTTTCAATATCATGAAGGAGTTCAAGAGTTTCTTCTTCGATATTTCACTATCGCTCCATCCGTTCGATCTGATGAACTTGTCAGACGTAGATGAATATGGCGGTTGCCATAATTTCGCACCGCTCTTCGATTTCTCTAAGATCTTCTGGAGATCTTAGATTTATCTGGAAGTATCTCGTTCCACTTAGGTACACCATCGTGAATCATTGTTCGATGGGAATTTTCATGAACCGCTTGGAGGTTCATCAAGTGAACATATAAGTCAGTTAAGCATCGAATCGCTTATAATATTCTCGCTCGCATTTTGCATTGCCTTAAGGTTTCCCGTCGGCTCCTGCCCCCGCTCTTTTTCTTCATGTTGGTATTCCCAATATGAAACCTGGTTAAGGTGTTCTTGTGCATACATCGTCAAAATTTGACGATATCTCCCCGTGGGTACATCTCGGACATTGTCCGGATCCATAATCTCGGAGTAATTTCTCCTCACCAATTGTTAATTACATAAATATAATAAATTTAACTAAAAGTTCTTAATAAACCTAGGCTCGATACCATTTTTTACGGCCCTAAAACCTTTAAAAACCATTAGTTTACCTTTAATTCAATATAAGGGGTATTTTGGGGTTTTATCAAATAAGAAGGCCATTTTTGAAACTTTTGAATAAGTAAGGCCATTTGTGTATATGTGGTTTAAAATTAGGCTATTTCCAATCATTTCCCAATCGATTCCCTAGGTTTTTGTCGCAATTTCTATGCCTAAATAAGTCATGACTGGCAATTTTTTTATGTTTCTCTCCTCTCCATTCAAGTTTTCTTTTTCTATACAAACTACAAAAGATAAACCCCATTCTGAGTGCTATCATAGTCCCACCCCTAGAATTTTATGGAGGAAGTGAATCGCGTGTATGCTTCGACGAGTCAGAGTCTTAAGTTGTTTTAAATTGAGTCATTATACAAGAAATTTTCATCCAACTTGTTAAAAAGAGATTCGAACTTCCACGCTACGGATGCCAACGAAACGAACATTACATCACTCAAATTCTTTACAAATTGAGTTATGTCCGGGGCGCATTTATGTTTTTCTTTTACATTAATTACGTGAAAGATGAAGAAGAGGGAAGAGCTATAATTGGTATGATTTTCACTGAGATATTTTATTTTTTTTGCTTTTTTAAAAAACTTAGATATGAATTTTATTCTACATATTTTCATCTGATATCAATTTTTTAGATTCTTTACCTAAAAGTTAAAATAAGAAAAATGCATATTAAAATGTATTTATTTCACGTAACATGTAGTAGTATAATATTTCAAATATTATATTTATTTCAATACAGAATTTTACAAAATATATTTTCAATATAATGAGACGGGTTTAAACCCAAACTCGTAATAAAAGCGTTTTCTTTGAAGTTTGAACCCGTAAAATCCCCCTCGTAAACTATTTTTCGCCTTTTCCCACTCAATATATGTTGTAGTAAAAATAACCAAATTGAAGATGTATTGCTTCTGGGTTTTGGAATTTCCTTTTTTTCCCCTTTACTTACGAGGTCACTGGAAAAAGATTTTTGTTAGTTAACTTAATATAACTATTGACTCATGATTATAATTTTGAAGCTAATTGATAAAACAAGAAATGAATTTTTCTAGAACAAATTTCATTAGTGATTTTGAGTTAAAAATTTGTTTTAAGGGTGATTCAGCATCGAATAGGCCGAACTTATTCTAATAGAAGTCCCCGAAGTCATGAGTTTGGTAAGAGCATCTACAGCTTAGCCTCTAGAAGGCCCCTAATTAAGCTCAGCTTTCTAGAAGGACGAATAAGAGCTCAGTTCTGTCATAAATTCATATAAGATATTTTAATTAGATAAGATTTGGTAAAAAACTCTGGCACATCCGCGTAACGGGCAGATTTCCATAATTGTTCCCATATTTTCCGAAAACCCTAATTAAGATGCTCTATAAATACATCCTTATCAGGCAATGACGTAGCCAGGAATTATTACGGGATGAGCCGATACACAAAATTGTGATAGACTAGATAAAAAAAAACTAAAAAAATACACATAAATATTAACTAAATTTCTTTTTTTTAAAAAATTTACCTAGTAAAAAATTAAAAATGGGGGGGTTGCCCCCATCTCCGCCAATGTTATCGTATGAATTACATTAGATACTTTATACACTTTTACTTGATAAATTGCTCTATTTACTCTCTTCCTTTAAATATATCCCGATTTGAGCGTCGGAAAAGGTCAATCAAGCAACTCTTCGGCCCCCATTTTGCAAGTCATTCTCTGGAGTTTGGTGGAGATCAGCGGAGGTGGTGGTGGAAATTTTTGGTCGAACCAAAGGGTTTTTCAATATAGGCAACCGGACAGTAGCTTTATTGTGAATATGGGATAGACTTGGGCAAATGGACTATGTTCAAAGACATTTTACATGCTAATTTAATTATTAATGGTATGCAGAAAATTTAACCTATAAATAAATAAATTAAGTAAAAACATCAAATAAGAGATTTCAATTTGTTTATTGTTTTATCTTTTTCCATGCTCAGTCCACCGCTGTCTTACTGTTTTCACTGAACCTGGACCCCTCTGTCTTTTGAGTAGTCAAATTGCCAACTTAATTAGAAGGGCCCACTTAATCTTATTGTTGGTTCACGGCACATGGGAAACCCTGGGAAAAAATAGGAAAATTACAATTTTGGTCCCATAACTTTGGGGGTGTAAAACTAAATTCCCCATTCGATTTTTACTTTTTCAAAACACCGTAATTTACAAATTATATCAAAACTAGACCCACTCGATTTTACTTTTTCAAAAACACCCTGTAATTTACAAATTGTATCAATTTGAGGACAAATCCCACCGATTGGAATTTTACTTAAATTCGTCAAATAAGCATGTGACTGAAATTTTGGGAATTTCTCACCTTCTTTGACACGGTGGAAATAAAATGCTAACATGGAAAGAGATTTGGAGGGAAAAAAACTGTCACCACCATTTCTCCCAAAAATATATGCCCAATACGGGTGTTGACGAGTTTTTTTCCCCTCCAAATCTCTTGGCTAATTTTTTTCTCTCCAAATCTCTTTCCATGTTAGCATTTTATTTCCACCGTGTCAAAGAGGGTGAGAAATCCCCAAATTTCGTGTCACGTGCTTATCACGTGACGAATTCCGGTGAAAATTCCAATCGGCGGTGGGATTTGTCCTCAAATTGATACAATTTGTAAATTACAGGGTGTTTTTGAAAAAATAAAATCGAGTGGGACTAGTTTTGATACAATTTGTAAATTACAGGGTGTTTTTGAAAAAGTAAAATCGAAATGGGACTAGTTTTGACACCCCCCCAAAGTTATGGGACCAAAATTGCAATTTTCCCGAAAAAATATTATGGCTTATGCCTTTCTATTATTCCAATTATCAAGACCTAATTAATATTATGAAAATTTAAAGTTTATTATTTTTGTGGAAATTAAGTTCAGCCTACATATGAATCTCACCAATTAGGCAATTAATGATCATAGAATGTCTTGATCATGAAAATTACGACTCCTAAAAATATTTTAGCTCTTAACCACTGGAATTAGCCCAGTGACCACGGGTATTACTCGCAATGACGAGGCTCGGATTCAAGTACCTGTAATAATGGGACCGAACATTTTATAATGAAAAAATTGAATATTTTAGCCTCTTGATAGCATAGAGTACTTCATCCATGTATAACTGATCCAGTCCTATATGTGCATTGGGTTTTTTCATAATGATTATTTTATTCAAAAAAAAAAAAAGGAATAAGAAAACTTAACTTTAATATCAAATATATTAATATTAGTTAGTCCCCTTGCTATATATTGAGGGGGGAGTTAATTTTAATTTTTTTATATGCATAGGTTGGTGCGCTTATATACGAGTATTCACCCTTCCCTATCACAATGCATTTTAAAGTCATGAGCTGCAAATACATCATTTTATAAAACAAAGAGAGTGTATTATTTTTTTAAATGTACACTTGTATAATTATACATGTGAGATCAACATTATATTTTAATGGTAGAAACTTGTGCGTTCTACAATTGACCAATTCCATTGACCTAGAACCAAATCTCACATGCGGGGCTGACTTTGGGGGTGGGGGGTGACTGCCAAGGACCCCAAAATAAATATGAGTATATATACATATATATAAGTACATATATAATTTATTATATTTGTAAATTTTGTAAAAGAAAATATTGGTTTGGTAATAAAAATTGCTTAATCGATTGAGGCCCATATAATATTTAATTGAAAAAATAATTTCCAAAAAATAAAAAAAAGTAGGAAGATCATCCAATATTTTCTCCAATTTCTAGAATTATCTTCTCGCATTTTTTTTCTCTCATACAACTAGATCGAACAACAGATCTCTCGGAAAAAAAGTTTTCTAAAATTTGATTTCAAAGATCTTTTGTTGATTTTGCTTCGCAAAATGCTAGAATATCAAAATTTATAAATAATTATTTGATTGTTTTTTGGTAAGTTTGCCAGTGGTGTACTATTTCAAGTTTCAATTTTGGATGGTGAAAAATGAAAAATTGCATGTGTAATATTCTTATTTTTCTATCTCTATAAAAGTCTTTTTTTTTTTTCGCCATGGGCCCCCGAAAGGTCGGTGGCCCCTGCCACATGTAACACCCTCTCAAGACCTTGTACTAAAAAAATTAGCTCAATTCAATCTCATGTGTATGTGTATTTTATTCTCTCGTGTACCCATTCAAAAAAAAAAAAAAATGTGTATGTGACATAATCAAATGTAATATTAAGTACATGGAACTAGAGATGTTAAACGAATCGCCCTAGTCTATAGGGCGATCCCAATGAGTTTCGATTAAGCGGGCCACTTTAATACGGGGACTGAAAAATGTGAACCTAACCCTAATCCTAGCGGGCTTGGGCTAAACGGGTCACTACCTTAGGCTACAACCCAAAAAAAAAAATTTATATATAAACCTAAAATTTTAAATTAAGCATGTATAACATTAACATTCAAATTTAATATGCAAAACTAAATGATCCACAATAATAAAGTGACACAAAGTTTATAGTTGCATATATGGATAAAGTCTTAAAAGTTCAAATTACAAAAATTCAAATACAATTCAAACATCATCATCAATAACATTCGATCCTTCCTAGGACAAAGTATCATCTTCTAATTCTTCTTCATCTAAAATATATAAAACAACAAAAAAATAAATTGTTAGTAAGAAGTTTATCTATATGTCTATATAATTGAAATCAAATAGTAAAATAAAACTTTAATAATCTTACCATCAACAAACCCTTGTAACCAACTACGGTACAAAGAATAGCACACATTATTACCAAGAAGTCGACTTCTATATTTAGTGATAGGAATACTTAATATATCACATGCCATAATTGATCTTTGTTGGACATCGTTTATAATTTTTCCAAAATTCTAAAACATATAAATTTGGAAAATACTCGAAATTCAAGTGGGGCTCATCCAAATATTGATCCAATGCAAACTTTTCATTTTGGCAATTTGATATTTTACTCTGCCAATCTTGCATAACGTAAACAAAATGAAATAAACAAATAAGAAAAAAGAAACAATTAATGAAACAAACAAATAATGAATATGTCATATAAATATAAGTCAAAATAAATACTCACATCATACAAACTATCATCAACTTGTTCCTTTCCGTTCCCACCAGCTGAACCCGAAGCAAAAGATGATAAAATTGGAATACTTTGGAAGCTACTTTCACTTGGTTGAGTAGAGGACATCCACTTCGTATACTCACCAAAAAGCATTTGCAAGTTGCTTCTAATATTATCAATCTTCTCTTGGCAAGAATGTTGATCAAGTTGGGAGTAACAATATTTTATCATTCCCAATTTTGCCCGAGGATCAAGCACCGCCCCAAATGCAAGCACCACGATATAATCACTCCAATACTTATCAAAATTTTCTTTCATTTTCAAAGATGAGTTTCTAATGTCTTCATCTTCGCTCTCCACATTTGCTTTCAAAAAACACTCTATTTTCCATATTTGCATGAAATACAAGTTGGAGGTCGGGTAAGAAGTTCCAGAAATTAAGTTTGTAATCACATAAAATGAGCGCAAGAACTCACACATTTTTTCCCCTATTGTCCACTCCTCATTTGTCGGGGCAAACTTATAATTTCTATCACCAATTGAAGACTACTAAAGGCACGCTTTGTATTTAATTCCACTTTCATAGTAGCGGAATAGGCGAAAGCAAAGCAATGATCGAATTCTACCTGGCGACGACCGGTAGTGGTGGTGAGCCAGGCTTGAGCGCGCGACTCGATGCGATGTCTACGGCGGGCGGCGAACTGAGAGTTGAAAAGGGTTTCAAACTTTCAATTTCAATTTCATTAGGTTTTACGTTTTACGGTTTCAGTTTTGTCACTTTTGTGTTATCTTTTAGTTTACACTCTTTTATCTTTAAAACAAAAATATAAAAATAATAATAATAATAAATAAAACAAATTGCCCGTGGCCCGCCTGCTTCAGGCCACGGTTAATAGATGCAGGCCAAAAAGCCCGGATTTTAAACGGGCCAAAGATACAAAGGCCCCAATCCTCGTATTTTTGCGGTTTAAACGGGGGTCCGCCGACCAGGCCGCTTAACATCTCTACATGAAACCACAACAAACACTTATGAGGAGGGTCTTCTATTAGATGGTTTAACGGATCTACGGATCTAATTCTAATCCGATCCAACGACCCACTCCCATATCCGGTGCAATTAATAAAGAAAATAGGCAAATCTCTCTCCATGTGTCTCTTATCAGATTTGTCGCATGCTCAATTGTCCCGCCACCGATATTTTTTGTTGAAATTGGTTTTTATAAATTGGGTTTTGACCCGATTTTGACCAATTAATTAAGTGGGTTCATTTATTTGTTGTATGAAATAAATGAGATAAATGTAATCTACACCGCGAGTACATGAATTTAGCATTTTAAATTTCTCAAAATCAATATCGGGTAAATGAAAACTAAATGCACAAAGTAAGTCACTTAAAAGACATTTTATTTGGAAATGTGATATGGTGGGAATGTGAAGAGATACACCCCACATAGGAAATAATGAGCAAATTTAGCTACCTCATATAGAACTTCACCAATAGTACAGAATAATCAAGTGGAGCTCCTCATAAGCCGGAGTTCTAAAAAAAAACATCTCTCTAACCCTTTTTCTCTTCCTTCTCTCTATAAAAAAGTCCTAACCCAAAATCTTTTTCCCCCTCCCTCTCTCCATCTCAACCGCCACCCTCTCGCTCCCCACTCCTCCATGCTTCCTGGCCGGAGGTCAACGATGGTGGTCCTCGCGACATCCGGAGGTGGCCGAAATTTTTGTTCCATGGTGAAAGCGGGTTGGAGCTTCACGGAGGTGTCTCGGAGCTGAGTAGACGATGGGCTGCAGCTGTAGATTTTGGTGTGGGAGAGACATTTTTCTTTTCTTTCTTTTTGTTTTTTTTTTCTCGTTTATTAGCTTTATATTGTTGTAGTTTTCTTATTTTGTTTGTCTTTTTTTTTCCCGGTTGATTTGCGAAAATCGTAGGCGGATCAATTTTATCTGTTCTGTAGTATGTAGTGGTTGTTCGTGCCGGTTTTGGGTTTTTTAAGTGTGTTCTGATCTCATTAAGAATCTTTGAAGTCTCCCAACGTGGGAGTGGTCTAGTTTTGGGTGTATAGTTTTTAGTTTGTGGAGTGGACCTGAATTGGTCTTGTCAATTCCCCGCTTGGTTTTTATTTAGTCAATTCGACTTATAGTCAGTTGGCTACGTTTGTAATTATAATTCCAGTTTTGTTTGAGTTGTTCTAATAAAATACTATTGTTTCGGAAAAAAAAAAATCAGTAGAGTTTAACATGCATTCTTTAGTGGGCCAAACCAATTTTGACTAGACTTTGACTTTCTCAAAGAATACCGAAAATGGTGCGGAACACTGTCCAAGCTAGAGTCGGCCTTATTAGAGGCGCAATTTGCACTTTTGTAAATACGTGCGAAAAATCAGACTGATTATATAATTGGGACGAGAGTAAGGCAATGATTAAAGTGTGTTTTATTTATCCATAACAATCGAAAAGTTGAAAGTCAGCAAATATGGCCCAGTGCTATATGTCCTTTTTGTTCAAAATATCAACTCAAGCTTAATGGCCATTAATCAATTCAACAGCTGATTATTACTTTTCGAAAAGTGTTCACATTATGAACAAGTGGAGCCTGGAGGCCATCTATGGATGTTTTAGGTCTGTGTCGAAATCAAAGTTGAATACATGCACTTCATATTATATTTGACATAAAATTTAATTAGATCCTTAGTAAAACATTAATCCCTACTAAAAAACATGGAGAGAACTTATCAGGCCATCTCCAATTGGCACTTCAAATTGCACGCCAACTCCAAATTGGAGTAAAGTAGGGATGGCAACGGCGGGTTTGGGCGGGTTTGGCCAAACCCGGACCCGCCCGCCAAGGAGAAGTAAGACCCGGGCCCGCCCGCCCGCCCGCCCGCCCCGCCCGCCTCAAAACCCGGGAAAGGGCTCTAGACTGCGCCAAATATATTTTTTAATTTATAATAATTTATATTTTTCTATTTATGGCTAATTTTTCAAAAGTAATCAAATGCCAATAGATTAAAAAATAAATAAATATAATTATGCAACTTATTATAACTATTTTTTAGAATTGGCTACTATTAAGATTTATTTTAAAAAACAAATACTATTATACTAAATAGTACTCAACTAATACTTAAAATAAATATTCAAAGTAGAATATTACAAGATATTATATTAGTAAATTAAACTTTAAAAGTAAATAATATTATATTAGTACTCAACTAATATTTTTAAACATATAATACTCAAATTTTATAGTAAATAATGCAAAAATATTTTAATATATATTTAAAATTTTAATAAAAATTAACATGCGGGGCGGGTCGGCGGGTCCTATAGGACCGGGACCCGCCCGGACCCGGCGGGTTTTGTAACCTTGGACCCGAGACCCGCCGGGACCCATTTGTTCGGTCTGGACCCGCCCCATCGGGCGGGTTTAATGCGAGGCGGGTTTTGACACCCGCCCCATTGCCATCCCTAGAGTAAAGTGCCCCTCCAATCATACTCAAACTCTTGCGCTATTTTAGAATAATGAATAGTGCTGCGCAAGTATGGCGCATCACTGTAGACAATCTTTTTATATTTTTTGTTGTTTTTTCAACTAATAATTGTATTTGGTGTTAAATAATAAAATAAAATTTGATTTATTAGTTGTATTTGGTGTTAAATAATGAAATAAAATTTGATTTATTAGTTTTATATTTGTTGCTTTCAAATAAACTAATAATTGTATTTGTGTTAAATAATGAAATAAAATTTGATTTATTAGTATGATACATAGTTATTTTTTGTAAGGAAGCCCATATTACACTTCGAATGCATTAATTGATTATTTATGGGAGGAATATACCAATTCGAGAACTAAATAACCATCACATTGTAATTTAGTTGTCTATTATGATTGTATTAGTAATTAGACTTTTTTAATTTAACCTACCCGAATGCCATATTTTATTCCTTCACTTAAATCTTGCTATTAATTAATTAATTTTTAGTGCATAATATTTAATAAAGTATATATTAAATATATAATAAAGTTCATTTTTCTCTCTCAAGAAATATATTTTATAATACTATGTTAATACATAATTGATTTTTAATAAAATATTTTTTTGTATTGAAATAATAAGGAATATTCAATGAATATTCTTTTTAGTGCAAAATTTGAAGTAAAATGGTTGGAGATAAGTTTTAAGTTTGGTGCGAAAATGCACTATTTTAGTACAAAGCTGCACTAAAATAGAATTGTGGTTGGAGATGGCCACATAATCCTTATTTTAGAGAGAGAGAGAGAGAGAGAGAGAGAGAGAGAGAGAGAGAGAGAGAGAGAGGGAACTAAGGGCACGATTGTATATACTTTCATTTTGAAATTTTTTATATATTGATAGAGAATAGTGGTGAAAAAAACTTTGGAAGAAAAAGAAAAAAGATGAATTTTGAGTGTGTGATTGGATATAAGATGAAAAAGTAATGATGAAAGTTGATTTGATTTAAAAATAATAAAATAATGATTGGATATGATTGGTAGTTAGAAATTTGTGAGTGAGTGAATAGTGAAATTTGTGGGAGAATGTGTAATAATGATTAGTTTTTTTGTGAAAAAATGTGTAGATGTGATTGGTAAGATAAAATATGAGAAAAAGTAAAAGTAAGAGGATAATATATTTTCAAAATTTTCATAAACAATCGCATGTTTGGTCAAAAAAAATTCCAAGAATTAAAAATAAAATCTCTTCCACATCCAATCGCAGCACTAAGACATCTTTGAGTTAAATCACCAATGATTATGGAATCTTGAAAGAGTGCTAAAATCATTTTTTACTAATTAGGGTACACAATTGGAAGGATTGACTCTTTACAAAAATCAATCAAGATTTGGGGAGTTTGATTAATATTTGTGGGCATATTTGTGTCCAATGATTATGATTTCCTTTCATAGAATCCTTTGTATTTTCCCTATAAATTGAGGGGCCTATAACAAAGGGAAGACACATAAAAATACAAAAATCGTGCATACAACAAGTATACACGCATACTCAAATTCCAAAGTCGACACACTCATTTTTGCATCCGCACGTTGGTATTTCCTTAGGTGTTACGTTACTCGGGTCTTAGTAATCTCGGTTCGCACGAGTAATTAGATTTGTGGTGCTCCTATTCGAGTGACCTCACTAATCTTAGTTCGGGTAATTGGATTTGTGGTACTCATATCTTTTACCAAAGTCGTTGTATCTTGGTAGACTCATTGTTTAAAATCGTGAGCATCGTGTGAGTGATCTCACTAATCTCAATATGTTGGGAATCGGATTTGTGGTGCTCCTATCATTTATTAAAGTCATTGTATATCCGAATTCGTTGGGTAATTGGATTTGTGGTGCTTCTATCATTTACCAAAGTCTTAAAGAAAGGTTTCGTCACCTCAACTTGTTTTGCTGCCAGAGACGGATCCAAAAATTTTCTTACGAAGGGGGCACAAAACAAGGCAAAAACTCGTGTAAGACGGTCATACTATGCGACGGAGAAAAAAGTAATAATTTTATGTATGAAAAATAATATTTCTAGGTAAAAAGTAAATACTATGTCTGAATATACTTTTTTAGTTATACAGATAATCTATTAGTTTTTGCACTAAAAGTATTATTGCTTACATTAAAAATATTACTTTTTGTTTCTATTGTACGGTGCAACCGTCTCACAAGAAATATAATCACAAAACAAATAAAATTATAAACTATATACAAAAATAAGATAGGCGTAGTTATAAACTACATAAAAATAATAATAGGTGCAAGTTTTGTTTTTTCATCCTAAATTCCTAATTGATAGGTTTTAAAATAAACAATAAACAATTAAAAAATTAGTGGGGCAAGTGCATCCGTATGTGTTTCTTCTTTTTTTGGTAAATTTGTAATAGACAATGTTAGTTCGAATTTTCGCCATTGTATCCCTTTGATTTTTGTTGTATCTCAACACATGGTCCAATCCCAGACCGATTCGTCGTAGTCACATTCTATTTAGCCACCCCAAATTAGTAGGTTAATATTTACACCACGAGCTTTGTAGCAATTGATATTGATCATTCTTTGTAAATGTGTTGGTCAAAGTTTAAGCCTGAGAGTGAGTTCTTTAATTTATTTGAAATTTAGTTCATCCCTTCACTCGTCACTACGTTATAAAACAAAAAAGTTTAATCTTTGGCCTTTCAATAAGAGGTCAAGGGTTCGAGCCCAAGCACAATGGTGGAACAATTAATATTGAGGGCTTCAAGCGAATGTGGGAGCGAAACTCGATGGAACCTCGCTACCGGATAGCGGGAGTCTAAGTATGAAACAATCACTGGAGACGACTCGCTTGCAAGCGCGGTAGTTGAGGATATTAGGGACCTGAGAGCCATTGTGCATTCTCGCAGTTTACATGGGGTAATTTCTGAGAGGCCAAGTTGTTTCCTCGAGTACAAGTTATTTGGGAACATGAAATCTCGATTATAAAAAAAAAAGGTTTACTATAATTATCTAATTTTCAGATAAAAACAAAATGAGAGAAGAAAGGACAACAAATCAGAAGTGGGTTCCACCAGTCTCGTGGCCTTTACAGGCTGGAGCCCACTCCCTTTCGTACTTTTGAAAACCGTACCCCTCATAAAGCATATTCTACATCATACCCCGCACCCCACCTTATAAATACACCTACATATCTGAAATTTACTTCACATTCATTCCATTTCCCCTTTTCTAAAGAATATTCGTAGATATCTCCGCCGGCGATTTCTCAGAACACCCCCAATTTTTCCTCTGTTTTTGCATGGCAGTTCGCTTGGTGGCTTATGAGGTGGCTGATCTCTGCCTAGGCAAGCCGCCGCTTCGCTCTCTCTCCTCCTCCGCCACCGTCGCCGACGCCCTCGCCGCCATCAAGTCCTCAGACGACAATTTCATCAGCGTTTGGAGCTGTGACCACTCGAAAACGAGAAATCTGGAGTGCGTTTGCGTGGGGAAAGTGTGTATGGTGGACATAACTTGCTATCTTTGCAGAGAAGAGAATTTATCCTCTCCAGCTGTGGCTTTGAAGGCTCCAGTCTCTGTTTTGCTGTCGAAAGTTAATGGTGGTCTGGTCAGACACGTGGAACCCTCTTCCAGGTATTTATTCATTCATTTTTTGGTTTTTCAGAGCTTTATAAATGATAAATGGAAGCTTAATTGGGAAAAAAAAGAAAAAAAAGTTAATTTTGAAAATTGATTGATATATAAAAAGAACTGGAACTAGGTAATCTTGAAAAATCATTAACGGATCTGAACTAAGAAAACACAAATTTGATAATCTTTGGGTTGCTCCGTTATTGCAACGTTTCCTTCAATGAAAATGCTTATATTTGCTCTTTTCTAAAACAAGAAAAAATTTGAAATTGATTATATCTGCGTGTCGGGTAAGAATTGAACCAAGTTACTCGATTATCGACTTGAGATCGATCATTAAAAACTAGTTTCAGCTGAGTTTGTTAACATAACTATACTTGAACACAATTTTTTGTTCAATTTAATATAAAACTCGGCTCGAGACGACTTGATTAGTAAAAAACCAACTTAATATGTAAAAATATCAGGCTATTCAAACTCGATTTGTGTTTGGTTCGACTAAAGTTCGTTAGACCTCGATTCGATTAAAAAAATCAAATCAAGCTCAAATACAATTTTAGAAGCTCATAAAAATTCAAACAAACTTGAACAATATTGTGTTTGGCTCTACTCAATTCGTTTACGCTCCTTTGGTGTGTGATGTTTGCTAATTAGCTTGTATTGGGATAATTTTCATATGTTTCTTATAAATTGTTAAAAGATTAACACTAACTTCGATGTTAGTAGTTTTGTTTTTCCAAGTTACCGTTTGTGTGGTTTAATATGAAGCTCAATCTCGTGCTTTTCATATTATGCAGCTTACTAGAAGCCATTGATCTTATCCTCCAAGGTGCCCAAAATCTCGTGGTCCCTATAAAAACCAGCAATACGAAGAGAAAACAACTCCAAAAACCATCAATCTGCCCAACCATTCACAATGGCCAACAATTTTGTTGGCTAACACAAGAAGACGTGATCAGATTCCTTCTAAGCTCAATTGGCCTATTCTCTTCCATTGCCGCCCTCTCCATCGACACACTCGGCATCATAAGCACTGAATTCTTAGCCGTAGAATACCATTCCCCCGCCCTATCGGCTATTGAGGCAATTTCACGTTCCCTCACCGATCAAACTTCGTTGGCAATGTCGAGGATGATGGGACGTTGATCGGAGAGATTTCCCCATCACTCTATCCTGCTGCGACGAGTCAACGGCTGCAGCCATCATGACACTCTCGGCCGGGGACCTCATGGCCTACATTGACTGTGGGGGCCCACCAGAGGAGCTTGTGAGGGTTGTGGAGTCGAGGTTGAAGGAGAGGAATCTCGAGGGGATGCTCGAGGAATTTATGATGATCGTCAATTCATCCAACGTTGACTTGTCCAATTCGTCTTCATCGGACGATGAATTGCTATCCCCCACCACGACATTGTCGTGGTCGAGGAGTTATAATCGGTCGAGCAGTAGGATGGGGAGGACTGCGGAGGCGATTGTGTGCCACCGGGGAAGTTCATTGGTGGCGGTGATAATTCAGGCTATTGCGCACCGTGTGAATTATGTGTGGGTGATTGAGGATGATTGTAGTGTGGTTGGGATTGTAACTTTTGCTAACATGTTGGAAGTTTTTCGTGATAATTTGGAGTCTATGATCTGATTTTGTTTGTTTTTTTTGAAGAGAGATGAGTATTGGCAGTGTAAGAGTGCTGATTCTTGTCCAGTGATCAAAAGTAGGAAAATGGGAGAGAACTTATTGTGCATATGAGCCTGTACTCTTTTTGAGTTTTCTTATGTATTTGATGGTATGGACTTTTTTGTATGGAAAAAGTAGTCACTTTTTCTCCTTTTACACTTTTATTAAAAAGGTTTTTTTGCTTTTTGTTCAGTGATTATTCTCTTAATTTGTTTAAGGAATATAGACAGATACAATTCATTGACCCCTCAGACTAATTTCGTTTAGACTAGCTAACCACAGACTAGGCGTCCAACCGACTGGGATTTTGATCAACAAGACTTGAGTTTCCTTCACTACTTTAACCCTAATACATAATAGGGTTAAAGTAGTAAGTTAAATTACTCGATGGTCAAATTAACATTGATTTTTTTTAGATAACGATTGATTGTTAGGAGCTTGTTTGAGCTCGCGCTTTATTGAACATAAAGAACCAATCCTATGTATATATTTCCTTTCCAATAAGCTCTGAAATTCAATTGTATCTCAAATCAATTAGTAAAAAATAAATATAGAAAATCGATGAGTGTTCACAATTTGGCAAATTGATTGAACTATATTGATGCCGAGATTTTTTTACTAAATATCAAATCGCAAAAACTGATCCCCGGTGCAACCCAATTTTTTTTTTTTTTGGTTTTTCTAAGAGGTAAAAATAGACTAAATAGTTGGGTTAGGATAAAACAATAGTTTGTATAGGAATAGTCTACGCCCCTTGATGGTATTCGTATTCGATACGGTAATGGTAATTTGATTCTTGCATGCCTTACTATACCAATTATATCAAAGATTCAGATTAAATAATAATAATAATAATAATAATAATAATAATAATAATAATAATAATAATAATAATGCAAGTCGAAACGTCGGTCTGGATAACTCGGTATATCTTGAATCTGCACCGAACCGATTCGAAATTAATTTTTGTAAAATTTTGGTATTCGGTAAGGTACCGATAGTTTAGTTCATATTGTTAATGTTTGAATTTCCTCAAACATTATATTTTCTTTCTTTCGAATTTTTCTTTCAGTTTACGGTTTCTTCTTGACAGTTAATAGCTTCAGTTTTTCCAGGAGTTATGTTAGAAGTTTTTAATTCAGTTTTCTAACTCTACTAACTCCTTAGAAGTTTATTGTAGTGGGCGGTTTTCCTTAAATTTTGCGGGAAGTTTTTCTCCTATTTTCTTGCGAAAGTTATTCAAGAGATAGCTATTTAAGGATCGAAACCAAAGACATTACGTTCTGATTTTAGAAGATTTGAGAGTTCATCTTCCAGCCTTTTTCATACGGTCTGCGAGCTCGGTGATACCAGGAATGTTGGCAACATTGTTGGCATCATTTTCAGAACTCGAGTGTTGAGTGTTTGTCTGAGATAGATTCAGTGTAGAACTTAAATATTGAGTGCACTAAATGTATTATCATGTTTTGTAAAGGAGTGTTGTTGCTTTTGGAGACACAAGGGAGTTGTTCTTCTAGTTTCCTTGTTTACTTTGTATTTTTGTATTTTGTAAACAACATCATCCTTTAATGGAAATTGAGAATAGTTCCATTTTTGACCTCCTTTTTTGGATGGAACGAACTATTCTTATTGGAAGGTGAAAATGAGGGCTTATATCAAGTCCATTGATGAAAGAGCATGGAGATCTGTTCTTATGGGATGGACACCACTAAGAATTGTGACAGGGAGTTACAACAGACAAACCAGAGATTGAATGGCAAAATGATGAAATCCAAATTGCAAACTTTAATTCTAAAGCTTTATATGCCATATTTATTCTTTGTTGATATGTTTTTAAAATAATTTCTAATTGTGTTTAAAGAAAAGATGCTTGGAATGCATTGCAATTACATTGTGAGGAACACAAAGTGTTAGAAGAACAACGCTAAGACTCTAGCAAGGAGATTCGAGAATCGAGAATGGAAGAAGAAGAGACCATTGCTTCATATAATGCAAAAATCTGCGATATTGCTAATGAGGCACAATCACTTGGAGAACCTATTAGCAATGCAGGATTGATAAGCAAGATAATGAGATCTCTTCCTGAAAGATACAATATTAAGATTTATACCATTGAAGAAACCAAAGATCTTGATACTCTTGGAAACTTGATGAACTTTTTGGTATTTTACAAACTTTTGAATTAAACTTGGGACAACAAAAAGAACATCATGTTAAAGACACAAGTATTCTTTTAAAACCCAAACTGGTTTTGATTTTTGTGATGTTCAAAGTAATTCAATGGAACATTTTATGAAAAACATTCACGAATGTAATTTAAATGAAGAATCTATTGCATTATTGACCTTACGGTTTAATAGTTTACTCAAAAAATCTTCTTTGAATGACAAAGATTTCAAGTCTAAGAAACAGTTTTAAATTCTTCATATTTCCTAAAAGTTTGAACCAAATCAAGAGAACAATTTTTAAAATCAAAAACCTTGATTTGATTCAATGTCGTGCTTTCAAAGGATTTGGTCATTATGCAAAACAATGTGCAAACACTCTTGGGAAAGAGGTATGGATTTTACTTGTATCTTTTAGTGATGAAGAATCAAGATGGTGAAGAAAATTGCAAGGGACTTGTAACGCGATTCTTGAGGAAGAGAAGCTCAAATCGATGGATTGAAATGATGCAACAAATGATGCCAACACCGAGGCATCCCAAGACAGTTTGCTTGATTCTCAATATGATTTTGTTAATCACTTTGCATCATTTCTATGTCCAATTTAGGGTCAAAGTCCGTTGATCTAGAAAATAAATGTCATGATGATTTGCAACTTAAATGTGAAGATCTTGTCAAAGAGAATGACATTTTAAGAGAATCTGTTAGGAGATTGGAAGTTCTTTTAACAAAGAAAGACAAAGATCTTGATCTTGTAAAATCTGAACTTACTAGTCTTGAAAAGACTATAAGTAAGTTTGATTCTAGCTCTCTTTGTTATTGATGATATATTTTTGAAAGCTAGATTTGATAGAATTGGATTAGGATATGTTCAAACAAACAAAACAAATTCTTATAAGAAGACATGTCATTCTATGAAACAAGGGAGTGTTGGAAAAAGTGGCAAATCATTTTTCAAAGACAAGTTCAAAAAGTCTGAAAGTGTTTTAAAACGTAAGTTTGTGTGTCATTACTGTTTTAAACCTGAACATATTAAACCTTTTTGCTACAAACCGAATAAAGATAAGGTTTTGGGTAAAAAGATGCCGAAAATGATACATGACATTTGTGAGGACACTTTCAATATTGCTTTGAGATTTCTTCAAAACCGATCCTAAATTGATTTGGGTTGATGATAATGATCGTTGTTGTACTCAACACATTTCCACGAACATCCGTTAGCGGATGTTTTCTCTCAATCTTTGGATTTTGAGAGGTTTTCTTGTCTAAGGAAATCTCTTGGTTTGTGTGTTCTTTAAATGTGTGATGTTTCATGTGTTGCATCACAACGTGACACATCATGTTTTATATATATATTTTCTTTGTTTTGTTGTTATCTTGTATTCTTGAGTTTTTCTCAGACTCGATGCATCATCTTTTGTAGGCATTTACTGTGCAACTCAAATTCTTAAAAGAAGCCGACAAAGAAATTTTTTTAAACTTGCTTTTTGGGCATAATTTGTATATTTTGGCTCATTGATCGTGTAAATGGTTTGAGCTATATTTACGTGACTTTCTTAAGTCTTTTTGTACTATTCTTATGCATGTAGATCATTTATGCAAGTAAAAAAATCTTTGTTCCTGTCATTTAAATTGAGTTTCTTTCGTTACAAAATGATCTTGCAAATGATGGCATCATTATGTACGAATCACCTCATGATCTTGATGTGTGTTTGTTTTATATATATTTTTCGTTCTTTTTTATTACTATTTCTTATATATTTTTAAAAAAAAAAAAAAAAAAATGTAAAAAAATCATGCAAAAACCCGATGTTTAGTAGTAATTAGTTATTACTTTTTATCTCCTTTCTCCTATGTTGAATAACTGGTCCTAACTTCTTCTAAATGGAGATAATAGGGTGTCAAAATGCTCTCGGTGAGCTTGTATGTTGTTATTTTCTCTCTTTAAATTATGGAGGCTGATTTCAATCCAAAAAGGGGAGAAAGTGCCAAAAAACAAGTTGGAAGCAAAGGTAGTGGAGATGGTGATTCTCGAGAATGATGCCAACATCGGCGTAATTTTTGGACAAAATGAACTTGCTTGTTTGAAGAGTTTTGATGTTTTTGGTAATTTTTGTTTCTAGCTTATATTCGGGAGATTTGACTTCATGTATTAAGGGAAGATTTAAGCGTGTTTTTGTGCAAAATGTTACATCGAAATGTAAAGAAAGGGGAGATTGTTAATGTTTGAATTTCCTCAAACATTATCTTTTCTTTCTTTCGAATTTTTCTTTCAGATTTCTGGTTTCTACTTGACAGTTAATAACTTCAGTTTTTCCAGGAGTTATGTTAAAAGTTTTTAATTCAGTTTTCTAACTCTACTAACTCCTTAGAAGTTTATGTAGTGGGTCGTTTTCTCCTTAAATTTTGTAGGAAATTTTTCTCATATTTTCTTGCAGGAAGTTATTCAAGAGATAGTTATTTAAGGATCAGAAACCAGCACATTACGTTTACAGATTTTAGAAGATTTGAGAGTTCATCTTCCAGCTTTTTCATACCAGAAAATTCTGCAGAAGCTCAGTGATACCAGGAATGTTGGCAACATTGTTGGCATCATTTTCTGAACTCGAGTGTTGAGTGTTTGTGTGAGATAGATTTAGTGTAGAACTTGAATATTAAGTGCACTAAATGTATTCTCATGCTTTGTAAAGGAGTGTTGTTGCTTTTGGAGACATAAGGGGAGTTGTTCTTCTAGTTTCCTTGTTTACTTTGTATTTTTATATTTTGTAAACAACATAATCCTTTAAAGAATTTTTGTTCTAATGAACACCGTACAAGTATTTTATACTTGTACAAAAATTTTAATCTCTTGTGTCTTATCTTTAAATGTCTTTATTTCACATATTGTGAAATTGTGTTTTGATTAAGTCTTTCTCTGTTTTTTTGATAAGTGTCATTTTGTACATATTTTGTGCTATTAATTCAATAGTTTTGAATTGTTTTGTTAGAAAAATCATAGTTTCTCAAGTATTTCAGTAGCATTTCATCGCGTGATGTGTTTAACATTATAGGTGGAGCAATTTGAAGCAATTTGAAGCCAACATTAAGTGTAAAAAGGCAAGAAAATCACTCAACATGACTTGGGGTGTCAAGTAACATGGCCATGTTCAAAAAGAAGGAAATAAATTGAATAAAAATTGGAAAAAGGGTCCAAAACGGCCAAACCGTGTGTCACCAAACACGGCCATGTTGAAGGGGATCAAAAGAGGAGAAAACCGCACAAAACAAAGCCGAACACGGCCAGGTCGTGTTGGACAACACGGCCGTGTCGAGGCATTTTTGCGGCATTTTTAGTGCGGCCACGGCATGGGCATCTTTGCCAACATGGCCGTGTCGGGGCCACTTTCGGAGACACTTTTTCTTTGCGGAATTTGGGGAAAACTCACCAACCAATCCATTTTGGCCACTTTTGTACACTTTTAACACCCTATTTTGTCAAACATGTCTCCATGTTCCTCCTCATCACTTGAATACAAGAATTCACCAACCAACAATGAAAATGGGGTGATTGTTTAATAAAATAGAGTACTATCAATGTATTGGTTGCCTATAAAAGCCAAGAGGTTGAAGTTGGGAGAGGCATTCATTAGATACTCAGGAAATATTCATTGTATTCATTTCATTAAGTAGAATTGGGATCAAGGGTCTTGGAGAAGAAAGCTTGGGGCAATATTGGAGAAGAACGCTTGGGGCAACATCATCAATCAAGGAAGAAGTCCATTGAAGTTTTGAGAAAGATAAGTACACCATGTCTACAATACTTAAATCTTTTTGTGTAATTTACTCTTTTGTCAAAATCATGAGTAGCTAAAATCTTAGTGTTTGAGTGTAATGAACTCTAGAATGGATTTGTGATTAAGGTTTGTATGTTTTTAATAAAATTCTCATGTCTTGTGTGATTCACTTATATCATGCTTATCTCTTTCAAGTTAATATTTCCGGTATATTAATTTGATATCTTTTCTTCATCGGGTAATCGAAAGATTTATGGTGAAAAAGAAATTGTATAAGTGAAAAGAGTTGCATGCAATCCTAGATATATGATGACATAAATCTTCCGGATTAGGGTCAAACCTAATATGGGAATTCATAAATCGTTATAATGCAATCTCGGGGTTTTAACTAGAAGAGATTTCATTAATCAACTTGAGATTAGGAGTTTTTCGCCTTGAGAAAGTGATTAACTTAAATCGGGAATTTCTACGGTCCACATAACATGAGATTTTATTAAAAGAGGTTGGTTTTTGCTTAAGGGCTTATGGTTGAATTTTTTTATCTTGTTGAATCACAAAAACATTCTAGAGGATTTACATTCAAACATATTTCTATCTCTTGATTTCTCATTCTACAATCTACTTTTATTTGATTTATTGTAAGTTGCGATTATTTTAAATTCTCTATTTTTCATTTTCCATTTTAGCAAACAAAACTCGAAAATTGCTAGATTAGATAACAAAAAGACGGTAATTATTAGTACTTACAATCCTCGTGGGAATGACACTCGGTACTCAATAATCTATACTACAAAACGATAGGTGCACTTGCCTACGGTTTTCTAGAGTAGCTTTTGAGCCATCAAGTTTTTGGCGCCGTTGCCGGGGAGTGTAATATTAAGAACACCTTATTTTTGTTAATTTAATCATTTTTTTTTATTTTTTTATTTCATCATTTGTCTTTCTTTTTATCTATCTTTGTAAGTCTTGGATTACACTTATCCTCTTTATTTACCGTAGTGCATGCCTACTCGTCGCCGAATTTGGAAGCGTGACACCGCCGGTAGCAACACAGAGGAAAGTATTAGTACAAACCACGAGGAGGATATTAATGAAAGCAAGGATCCCAATATGGCGGATGAACAACAAAGAACCATGTATGACTACGCCAAGCCGTCTATGGACGGTACATCGTCTAGTATCGTAAGGCCCGCTGTTGCTGCCAATAATTTGAAATCAAACCGAATGTCATTCAAATGGTGCAACAATTTGTTCAATTCGACGCCTACCGCAGGCGAAGATCCAATATTCATATCGCGAATTTCCTCGAAATTTGCGATACCTTCAAAATAAATGGAGTCTCCGACGATTCCATCCGTTTACGTTTGTTCCCATTTACTCTTCGGGGATGGGCTAAACAATGGTTAAACACTTTACCGAAGGGAACGATCACAACATGGAGTATTATGGCGGAAAAGTTCCTTTTGAAGTATTTTCCACCGCCAAAACCGCATGTTTGAGGAATGAGATCTCTTCATTCACTCAAGAGGGCGATGAGACCTTGCGATACTTGGGAGAGATTCAAAGAATTCTGCGAAAATGCCCACATCATGGCCTGCCCATTTGGATGCAAGTCCAAACATTTTACAACGGGCTACTCTCATCGACGAAGGCAAATGATCGATCGCGGCGGAGGAACGTTGAACAATAAAACACCCGAAGCCGCTCAAGATCTCATAGAAGGAATGGCTATGAATGGTTATCAATGACAATCCGTATGAGGAAAAACCAACAAGACAGTGGGTGTATACAATGCGGACGCGGTAGTTACGCTAGCCGCACAGGTCGAAGCTCGACTCGAGAAAATTGATGGGTTGGCGGCCCAAAACCACCACAACAAGCCTTCTCATGCGAAACATGTGGAGGATCGCACAACCACCAAGATTTCCCTCATGCGATACCACCGCATGAACAAGTGGATTATCTAGGTAATCAATGTCGACCACTTTCAAAATAATCCTTTCAAGAACACCTATAATCCAGGTTGGCGTCGGACCAACTTTAGTTGGGGCAATCAAGGCCAACAGAAGCCTAATCCGACGTGCTCCCCAATTCGTCTGCACCTCCGGTTTCCAGCCACGAAAACCAAAGTTTAGAGGACTTATTGTCTAAATTCGTCCAAACTACGGAAACCCGTTTCACGACTCCGAAACATCCTTAAGGAACCAAGATGCATCCATTCGCAACTTGGAAAATCAAATTGGCCAAATTGCCAAAATGGTCTCGAAAGGCCGCAAGGAGCTTACTAGCAATACCGAACCGAATCCAAGAGAATGGGTAAAAGCAATCACTCTAGGAGTGGAACAAAACTAGATGAGGACGGATGCCGGAGGATGAGCTAACCCCCATACATCGAGAAAGATGAAGTGCTCAAGGAAAGCGAAGAAAATGGTACGAGAATTCCAACCACCTATCCCGTATCCAAGCCGATGCGTAAGGACAAACATGACGACCAATTTGGTAAGTTTTGGATCTGTTTAAACAATTACACATCAATATTCCTTTTGTTGAAGCCCTTTCACAGATGCCAAAATATGCCAAGTTCCTCAAAGATCTCCTTTCAAATAAGAAGAAGCTTGAAGAAATATCTATGGTGCAATTGAATGAAGAATGCTCGGCAATTTTGCAAAACAAGTTACCTCAAAAAATCAAAGACCCAGGGAGTTTCACTATTCCTTGTCATGTCGGTAATTTGACTGTTGATCGGGCATTGGCCGATCTAGGGGCTAGCATTAATTTGATGCCTTATGATTTATTCAAGCAAATGGGTCTAAGGAGCCAAACCAACTAGGATGAGCTTGCAATTAGTTTGAGTCCATTAAATATCCTAGAGGCATTGTTGAAGATGTTTTGGTCAAAGTCGATAAGTTTATATTCCCTGTCGATTTTGTAATTCTTGATATGCATACAGATGTCGAAGTCCCTTGATCCTAGGGCGTCCATTTTTAGCTCTTTTAAAGGCAATCATTGACGCGTACATGATGGAAAACTAATTTTACGAGTCGAAGATGAACAAGTCATTTTTAAAATCTCTACATCAATGAAAAATACGATAGATAAAGATGACTCTTGTTTTGCCATTGATCTTATCGATATGGAGATAACAAATTCCTTACCAAGCATGATTTCTAACGAATTCTTGGAGACTTGTATTGTTCAAAGTGCAGGTATAGCGGAGGAAAATCCATTCCTTAGGGACTCCGTACTCGCGTTGGAGGAAAATGCACCAACAGAACGACAGAAAGAGTTCGAAAAAATTGAAAATTCTCAGGTGGGGCATAACAAACCATCCATTGAGGATCCACCACTGTTGGAGCTGAAAGAGCTACCCGAACACTTGGAGTATGCATTTCTGGCCGATAATTCCAAACTTCCCGTGATTATTTCCTCCAATTTATCCTCACATCAAAAGGATAGATTGTTGGAAATATTACGAACACAAAAAGCCATCGCTTGGAAAATCTACGACATTCGAGGGATCAATCCTTCCTTTTGCACTCACAAGATTCTGATGGAGGAAAATTTCAAGCCGGTTGTTCTACCTCAGCGTCGCTTAAATCCAAACATGAAAGAGGTAGTTAAGGCAGAGGTAATCAAACTACTAGATGTTGGGCTCATCTATCCAATCTCTGACAGTAATTGGGTAAGTCCAGTTCAAGTGGTCCCAAAGAAAGGTGGGATGACAGTGGTACCAAATGAAAAGAATGAACTTATTCCGATGCGAACGGTAACAGGTTGGCGGGTTTGCATCGATTACCGACGGCTTAACGATGCTACTCGCAAGGACCATTTTCCCTTACCTTTTATTGATCAAATGCTTGAACGTTTATCCGTCACCTTTATTATTGCTTCGCCATGGCATGTCGAGGTTATTTTCAGATCCCGATAGCACCGGAGGACCAAGAGAAAACCACTTTCACTTGTCCCTACTACATTTTCACCTATCGACGCATGCCTTTTGGGTTATGTAACGCACCTGGTGACTTTTCAACGTTGTATGCTTGCCATCTTGACGAGCTTGTAGAAGAAATCATGGAAGTCTTCATGGATGACTTCTCGGTTTTTGGGGATTCCTTTGATCTTTGTCTTGCAAATCTTAAAAAGTCCTTGTTCGTTGCGAAGAGACTAACCTGGTACTTAATCGGGAAAAATGCCACTTTATGGTACAAGAAGAAATTGTTTTGGGGCATAAAATTTCTTGCGGGGAATTGAAGTTGACAAGGCGAAGGTTGAGACAATTTCCAAATTGCCTCCACCCACCACAGTGAAGGCAATCCGAAGCTTTTGGGGCACGCCGGGTTCTAGGCGATTCATCAAAGATTTTTCAAAAATTGCCCTACCACTCACTCGACTCTTGGAGAAGGATGCGGTTTTTGATATCAATGATGAATGCCCTCAAGCATTCAATACTTTGAAAGAAAAACTCACTACATCTCCCATCATGGTAGCTCCAGTTGGTCTCAACCATTCGAACTCATGTGTGATGCCGGTGATTATGCGGTAGGTGCGGTGCTTGGGCAACGAAAAGATAAACATTTCCGGCCAATTTACTATGCAAGTAAGACTCAATCTGCTCAATCCAACTATACAACTACCGAAAAGGAACTACTTTGCGTGGTTTTTACTTTTTGACAAATTTCGCTCATACTTGATTCTATCCAAAGCCATTGTCTATATGGATCACTCTGCTTTTACGCTATTTGCTCGACAAAAATGACGCAAAACCACGACTAATTCGATGGGTTCTCTTACTCCAAGAATTCGATGTGGAGATCAAAGATAAACGGGTGCTTAAAATCTTGCCGCCGACCACCTATCTCGGCTTGAGCACTCGGACCGATGAGCAACACAATGGACATATCAACGATTCTTTCCCAGGATGAGCAACTCTTTTGCCCTTAACTCAATTTCAATTGATATTCCTTGGTTTGCGATTTTGCTAATTATCTTGCGGAAAAGTTCTCCCAAAAGGGATGACCCATCAACAAAAGAAGAAATTCTTTTCGAACCTCAAGTATTATATTTGGGACGATCCCCACCTCTTCCGGAGTTTGTGCGGATCAAATCATACGAAGGTGTGTTGCACTTCTTCCGAAACAATCTCCATTTTGAATCATTGTCACAAAGGACCCACTTTGGTGGACATTATCTATCAAATACTACGGCACGCAAGGTCCTTGAGTCGGGTTTTTATTGGCCTACACTTTTCAAAGACGCAAAACGGTATGTTGAAACTTGTGATAGTTGTCAACGAGCAGGGAATATTTCTCGAAAAAATGAAATGCCCCAAAACGGTATACTTGTTTGTGAAATTTTTGATGTTTGGGGTATTGATTTTATGGGACATTTTTCTCGTCGTTTGGTAACAAATATATTTTGGTAGCCGTTGACTATGTGTCCAAGTGGGTAGAAGCTCAAGCTTTGCCTAAAAATGATGCTCGAGTGGTGGTGCATTTTCTCAAAAACTTTTTACCGGTTTGGTACACCACGAGCCATCATTAGTGATAGAGGCACTCACTTTTGTAATAATCAATTTGACAAAGTTTTAAAGCGTTATGGTGTCACACACCGAGTCACCACCGCCTATCATCCCCAAACTAGTGGTCAAGTCGAAGTGTCCAACCGCGAATTAAAACGAATTTTGGAAAAACGGTTGGGCACTCTCGCAAGGATTGGTCCTCAAACTCGATGATGCCCTTTGGGCTTATAGAACGGCTTTCAAAATGCCAATAGGGACTACCCCATACCGACTCGTCTATGGTAAGGCATGTCATTTGCTTGGTTGAGCTTGAACATAAAGCCTTTTGGGCTATTAAAATGCTTAATTATGATTTTTCAAGTGCGAGGAAATAACCGTTTATTGCGGATAACGAACTCGAAGAATGGCGAAACTCGGATACGAGAATTCGAAAATTTACAAAGAATCGAACGAAACAATGGCATGACAAGCACATTAAGCGCACGAGGAATTCAACTGGGTGATCAAGTGTTACTATTCAATTCCCGACTTCGCTATTCCCCGGTAAGTTAAAATCCGTGGTTCGCCCATTCATCACATTACTCAGTGTTTCCTTACGGGACTATCAAATTACGCACAAGGAAATGGGCACCTTTAAGGTAAACGGACACCGTCTCAAGCTTTATTTTGGGGCACCATCGATGATAATTATAGAGATTCCCTCAAGCTTGAGGATCCCCCAAATACATCACACATTTATAGGTGAAACAGTCCAGCTATACAACACTAAAAAGCGCTACCCGGGAGGCAACCCGATGATTTTTGTGTCAATTTGTTTCCAATTTTTACTTAGGATTCATTTTTTTTTACTCGGGATGATATAAAAAAAAAATTATAGCCCGGAACATGGCCTGGCCGTGTCTCCCGACATGGCCGTGTCAAAATTCCCCATTTTTCCCTTTTATATATAAAAAAATGAAAATTGCCCGAACACGGCCGGGTCGTGTCGCCCGAAACGCTCGTGTTCGGGCCCAAAATTTTTTTCCAAAGAACAGGAACACGGCCAGGCCGTGTCGCCACACGGCCGTGTCCGGGCTGTAAAAAACTGGGGTCGATTTGGGTCATTTTTTTCGATTTTTTTCATTCCAAAACCCTAAAAACCCCTTTTCTTCACCAAAATTTCCCCCAAATTCACCTCACTCTTCCCTTTAAACTTAAATTCTTCCACAAAAACACCATCTTGTCTTCATTACAAACACTTCTACCGATTGATTTTTCAAAAAAATTGGGTATTTTGTGAGTTTTTGACATCTATCTTGTGGGTCTCCAATAAAAGGTATGGGTTTTATTTTATTTGTGTGTTCAATTTTATCTTCCTCTTTTTAATTGTGTTCTTTTAAATTTTTTTTAGGTAAATTTTTTTTTTTGGAGATTATTTACAATTTTTAGGGGTGTTTATGTTTAAGTGTTGGAAGCATGAATTCTTGTGATGATACTTTGGACTACATGAAATTTTCTTGATAAAATCATATGAATTCACTTGTTGGCATCCTCTTGTTCAAAAATTGATGACATAGGAGTATTATGAATTGCTAGAGGAATTGTTATTGTTATACGATAAGTCTTATTACCATGTTGGTTTGTTGGTGTTTGCTTGATAAAATCACATAATGATCATGAATTGACGACATACCTTAGTGTGGTTTTTGCTTACCATCGTGATAATTCACATTGAGCCATGGAGTATTTTTGGTTGTTGCATTTGAACATGTGCTATCTGAGTTTCGTAGATTTATTTGTGGTACTCGTTTCTCTGTTGTGGCTATTATTGGTGTATACTTGGTTGTTATCGAAGTTCTTTTTTCAGGACTACCATGTCAAAACGGCCGAAGTTCTACCGCTCCTTCCTCGGTCCTGGGGACCCTCCGGCTCCCGGCGTCCCTCCCGGTTAATCCACCAAGTAATCGTCACGACATTCTATTCTCGGGATGACGAACAAGCAACCCGATATCAACAATTGTTGGGTAAACCATTGCACAACACCAGGTATCCGGACGCCATGACATTGGAGACCCTTGGGCTCTGAAGATATTGATTGGATGTTTGAGCAAGTTGGGTGGGAACAATTCATGGGTGCAAAAGCACCAACTTATGAGCGCGTCTGCTTTGAATTCCTTAGCTCATTTAACGCCGAAATCCTCACGGGAACTCATGCTTTAGGGATGGCCTCATCTTTTTCCGCTTGTTCAATCAAGAATATACATTGACTCTTTAAGACTTCAACCAAATATATGGTCTTCCAATTGATGGTAACAGACGCTTTCCTAACGACTTTAATGCCCAGCATTTTTGGAATGAAATAGCCCTTTATGTGAGTATGTTGCTTCCCGTGCTAAAGTATCACGCGTAATAAATCCTGTTTTCGTCATATGCATCGTGTGATGGCGGCAAAGACACTGCTGTTCGGTAGGGGAAAAGTGACGGAATTTGAGGAAGGACGAACTATTGTTTTTATGGGCTATGGTCTACGACAAACACCTCGATCTGAGGTCTCACTTAGCATGCCATTTTCGAGAAAATCGGATGGGGCGAATGTAGTAAAATTCTTGTTGGAGGCCTAATTACACCAATTGCTCTTCACTTGAGCATGACTTAACGGATTTACAACAAGCGCGATGAAGCACGCGTATTGATCTCGAGGTATGTGCTGCTATAAAATTAATTGAAAGAGTCAATGACCAATTTTGCTTGCTTTTTCGACATACATCCCAACGCCTACTACTTCCCAACCCGGCACGAACTACAATTTATAATCGGGACAATTGGTTGATGGGTGTACGACGCAATCCGGGGGATGACATAATTCTCCTCACTCTACCTCCCATAGAGGATGATGCTCACGAATCCCCATCTCCTCCACGGAGTTCACCACCCCGTACTTCTTCATCTCACCCACCACCACCACCACCGCATGAACAAGTTAATCTTCAAGCTATTCTCTGGAGCAACAACACCAAAGAGACATGCTATCATATCAACAAACGATGCTCGAACGCCCGTGAGAATATGCTTGACCGCCAACAACAAATGATGGAATAGCAATTTAGCGTCATTCGGGATATTCGAGAGGACCAACAACAACTAAATGCCCTTTTCTCTCAACTCCACCACTGGCACCTCTCTCAAGGGCACTTCCCGCCACCGTCATAAGGTCGTATTTGTCTTTGTCTTAGTTCTCGTTTTTGCTCCATTTTGTATCCCATCTCCTCTTCACATTGGGGACAATGTGACCTTGAAGTTGGGGGTGGTGAGATTTGTTAGAACGCTTGGATTTGAACTATTTTCTTTAGCTTTGCGTATTTTAGCTATCTTTGTGGATATTTCGTTTTCTTTTTACGCACCTTTATCAATTCCTTGCAAACAAACATGAGGTAATTTTTTTACAATTAGATAAGTTGGTTGTGGATTGGTTATGACCATTTTTATCCCGAAAAAGTCATCTTTTTGAAAACTCAAATTGCCAAAATGTTTTTAAACTGTGTGACTCTAGTAAAAGAATGAATTTGGCCAAAAGAGTTTAATGTCATGAAATTAGTTTGGATTTTGCTTAAATCTAGATACTTTGTGTCATGATCACTAGAGAAACCATAATTCGGGTTAAAAACAAATGAAAAAAATCAAAAATCAAAAATAAAAAGTGCTAATACTATTATAAAAAGGGACAAATCGAGGTTATATTCCTCTGTTTGTTGTTGCTTAGTAACTAGGAGCATTCATGAGCCCCATGTTTGTCTCTTACGTAAAACGGCGACACAAATATGAATATGGGACACCACCCTAGGAGTTTTTGAAAAGACATTCAAAATTTAAACCTAGTGGAAGTTTGCCTCAAAAAAAATGTCTGATTTTATAATTATATTTGCTATATATATATAAAAAAAAACGACCCGAGTTTTGGACATCTCCTTTTATCATTACAATTTTGTATTTGATCTAAGCATATGAACGACAATTTTTTTGTGATATGACAACCTGTGATGTTTTGAACTATTCCAATTATTGAAGTCACTCTCTTTTTAACAAATTGGTTGATTTGAAAAACGGATGGATTGGCTTAATTGGGAAGGAAAAGGTTAGCGATTCACTTCAATCATGTCGAAAATGTGAAAATAGATGTCTCTTTTTGTTTTCAACCCGTCTCTTTGTTTTAAAAATTGCTTGAGGACAAGCAAAATTTCCAAGTTGGAGGCGGTTTGATAAGTGTCATTTTGTACATATTTTGTGCTATTAATTCAATTGTTTTGAATTGTTTTGTTAGAAAAATCATAGTTTCTCAAGTATTTACGTAGCATTTCATCGCGTGATGTGTTTAACATTATAGGTGGAGCAATTTGGAGCAATTTGAAGCCAACATTAAGTGTAAAAAGGCAAGAAAATAACTCAACATGACTTGGGGTGTCAAGTAACATGGCCACGTTCAAAAAGAAGGAAATAAATTGAATAAAAATTGGAAAAAAGGTCCAAAACGGCCAAACCGTGTCACTAAACACGGCCATGTTGAAGGGATCAAAAGAGGAGGAAAAACCGCACAAAACAGGCCCGAACACGGCCTGGCCGTGTCGTATAACACGGCCAGGCCGTGTTGGACAACACGACCATGTCGCATTTTTGCGGCATTTTTTTAGTGCGGCCACGGCTACCGGCCGTCTTTCTTAACATGGCCGTGTCGGGGCCACTTCCGAGGCACTTTTTCTTTGTGGAATTTGGGAAAACTCACCAACCAATCCATTTTGGCAACTTTTGTACACTTTTAACACCCTATTTGGGTGAAACATGTCTCCATGTTCCTCCTCATCACTTGAATACAAGAATTCACCAACCAACAATGAAAGTGGGGTGATTGTTTAATAAAAGAGAGTACTATCAATGTATTGGTTACCTATAAAAGGCAAGGGTTGAAGTTGGGAGAGGCATTCATTAGATACTCGGAAATATTCATTGTATTCATTTCATTAAGTAGAATTGGGATCAAGGGGTCTTGGAGAAGAAAGCTTGGGGCAATATTGGAGAAAAAAAGCTTGGGGCAACATCATCAATCAAGGAAGAAGTCCATTGAGGTTTTGAGAAAGATAAGTACGCCATGTCTACAATACTTAAATCTTTTTGTGTAATTTACTCTTTTGTCAAAATCATGAGTAGCTAAAATCTTAGTGTTTGAGTGTAATGAACTCTAGAATGGATTTGTGATTAAGGTTTGTATGTTTTTAATAGAATTCTCATGTCTTGTGTGATTCACTTATATCATGCTTATCTCTTTCAAGTTAATATTTACGGTATATTAATTTGATATATTTTCTTCATCGGTAATCGAAAGATTTATGGTGAAAAAGAAATTATATAAGTGAAAAGAGTTGCATGCAATCCTAGATATGGACGACATAAATCTTCCGGATTAGGGTCAAACCTAATATGGGAATTCATAAATCGTTATAATGCATCTCGGGGTTTTAACTAGAAAGAGATTTGATTAATCAACTTGAGATTAGGAGTTTTTCGCCTTGAAATGGATTAACTTAAACCGGAATTTCTACGGTCCACATAACATGAGATTTTATTAAAAGAGGTTGGTTTTTGCTTAAGGGCTTATGGTTGAATTTTTTATCTTGTTGAATCACAAAAACATTCTAGAGGATTTACATTCAAACATATTTCTATCTCCGATTTCTCATTCTACAATCTACTTTTATTTGATTTATTGTAAGTTGCGATTATTTTAAATTCTCTATTTTTCATTTTCCATTTTAACAAACAAAACTCTGAAAATTGCTAGATTAGATAATAAAAAGATGGTAATTATTAGTACTTACAATCCTCGTGAGAATGACACTCGGTACTCAATAATCTATACTACAAAACGATAGGTGCACTTGCCTACGGTTTTCTAGAGTAGCTTTTGAGCCATCGAGTTTATAAAGTGTTGGCATCACTTTTGATTGCACACTGCATTTTCATTAGAATTGGACCCTTCAATTCTTTCAAATATACCGCACCAAACCGAATACCAAAACTATATATATATATATATATATATATATAATAGGATCAAATGAGACCACATAATTAGAGTGAGACAGTGTGGACTAATCCTGGCCACACATCTCAAATTTTAGATGGTTGGGATCTTTCCAATTTAATAATTATTTTCAATTTATTTTAAACCTGGAAAGGGCAGCATTGTAATTACACAATTACATAATATTCCCATTCCCCCATCTCCCACCCTGGCCCACAATCTCACCGGCTGCCTCATCCAAGCCCACAGTACCTTCATATACGCAGTCTGCTCCCAAGACAAATACCAACCAAACTCACCTTACGAAACAAACCTCAACTCCTTACTCTCATCTCTCATCCATCGTCTCCTCCTCTTCCCTAACACTCTGAAAGGGAGAGATTTAAGCAGGGTGAGAAATGCTATGTTGACCAAAACTAGTTTTCTTGAATCAAAATTATCCAATTATTAGCAGTTTAATTTGCAGTAATTATATCATATTTGTGGGTGGTTGTTTTTGTATAGAGAATAAAATTGGGGTCTCCGTGCAATCATGGTGGTTTTGATTAATGCAAATTCAAATTTTTTTTTTTTGGCTTGTTTTTTGGCAGACTATATTGATTCCATTTTCTGCTTGTAAATTGTAATATCTTCCTATATATTTTGTGACATTGTTCAACGTTTTTTTCTTCTTTCCTTTCCACTTGTATATTTGGCTGGTGGCTTCATGAATTTTTATGAATTTTTTGACGGCAAGGCGAAGAAGAAGGTTGGTTGTGTGATGCTCGTGGACGGCGGCGATGAGGTGGAGACTGGCGGCGGGCAGTCCGGGTTGTTGGGGAATTACCAACAGCAGCGGTGTGGGGTGGTTTACGACTTAGATGTTTTTCGATGTATATTTAGATGTGTTTTGCTGTATAAATAGTTAATTTTTGATGTATATATTTATGTTGCTGTATACTTATGTTTTTTGTTGTATATTTATATGTGATTTGTTGTATATTTATATGTGTTTTGTTGTATACTTATATTTTTGTTTGACAATTGTAATATGCAGTAAAATTATGTTAAACATACAACAAAATAGTGTTAAGTATACATCAAATATATGCTAAATATACAACACAATAATGAGCGTGATTTTCTCTCTCTATAATTGATTTACTTAATCCACGGTCCCCACATATTTTTGTTTGACCATTTTAATATGCAGTAAAATAATGTTAAACATACAGCAAAATAGTGTTAAGTGTACATCAAATATATGCTAAATATACAACACAATAATGAGCGTGATTTTCTCTCTCTATATAATTGATTTACTTAATCCACGGTCCCCACATGTTAATGAACGTGATTCTCTCTCTCTATATAATCGATTCTCTCTCCAGGCCCGATTTTCTCGGATTTTCTCTCCCCCACGCGATGTTCTTCTCCTAATAATCGATTCCATATTTGGATGGTCCCCCCACTTGGTTAATTTGACAATTATATCCTTATTTTGCATTAATTAAATATTTAATGTAATTTTAACCCTATTTATCTTAGCCATTGATGTAGATAATGGAGGGTTGAGATGAGTCCACACTGTCTCACTATAATATGTGGTCTCATTTTAACCCCTATATATATATATATATATATATATATATAAAAGAGAAGGTGTCTTATGTGAGACAGTCTCATGGACTTAAGTTCATTAGGCGGTAGGGGTGATCATAAATTTTAAATAACCGCCCGCACCGCACCACCACACACCGTACCACACCGTTATTACATATTTATTGAAAAAACCGCTATCGAGAAATTTTATACAAAAACCGAATCGCTTTTGCGGTGCGGTTTTGCGGTTTTTATTGATAAAAACCTCGAAAAACCGACCAACCGCTAATTACATAGAAACATATGATAAGGATAATTACGTAATTTTGTTACACCTCAAACCCAACCCTAAAACATTAAAACTAGTCGACCACTGAGCAGTCAATCTCTATTCTTCAAATTTTCGTCTTCTCTGTTTCTCTCAATCTTCATTACGTCCTCTCAACTCTCACAATTTCACCACTTAATATTTCTCTCAATCATCACTCAATATTCACACATAAACCCATAAGACACAAGGCCCACAACCACATTTAATCTAAGGCAGGTTGTTGAGCTCCAATATTTTGGTCATTTGAAGGAACAGGTTGTTGGGCTCCAATTTTAAGTAAGTTGACTTTGTTTTTATTTTTAGTTTTTGTGAGAATGAACTGAATGATGTATTTTTCTGATTCTTTTTAATTATCGGGATAACAACATTCATAACAATATTTTTAGATGTACCTTTTGGCATTTATGTTCTAAAATCTCTTCAAGAACGAGAGTTGGCTTTTACTCTCAAAATATACCGTGTACTTTTTCGATTTTATTTAGGGGTTTCTTAAACAGGTAGCATTACATGAGATTATAATATGGCTTGTATGGCTATTCGAATGAAAGATAAATTCAACAAATATTGGGAAATATTGATAACATCAATTGGTTGTTGTTTGTTGCTATTCTTTTGGACCCAAGATACGATTAAAGTATGTTAATTTTTGTTTTGCAACAATGTATCAAGGGGATGCTTCTCATGTGAGCATAATGACTCAAAAAATTGAAGATTTGTTGGTTTTGTTGTATAAAAATTATGCGGATTCAAATTTTCATTGAGGATAGAGATGAAAATAAAATGCAATGTTATAGTTACATGCATGTAGACGAAGAAGATGACCCAAGTGAATTGCTAGAATCTCAATTTGCTAGGCATCTAAAGAAGAACATTGTGTTGAGAGCAAATCAAGTAGCAAGATATTTACTTGATGGTTGTGAAAAAAGCGAGTAAGGATTTTGATGTATTGCAATGGTGGAAAATCAATACTCCAAAATATCCTTTTCTTTCCAAAGTTGCAAGAGATGTATTAGCTATTCCGGTCCACTATTGCTTCGAGAATCTGCTTTTAGTACAAGTGGTCGTGTGATTGATTCATTTAGAAGCTCTTTATCACCAAAAATGGTAGAGGCCCTCGTATGTTCTCAAGATTGGTTACGTGTTACACCTTCACCAATTGATCTTAGTGCAATATTGGATGACATTGAACAATTTGAGAACATAGAAAAAGGTAAAACATTTCAATACTTTGTCAATATTTTTTATCATGCTTTTAACTAGTTTTTATTTGTATTAATGATTCTTATTTTGCGATTTCGAGGCTTCATGATCTTCCGTGGTTTTAGATGATTAATAAAAAGAAATATATTTTACGGTAGTCAATTTTGTTCATTACTTCATGTTGCAATAACTCACAATTTTACTTTTTAAGCATATTTATAGGTAGATTTAAGAGTATTGTGTAGAGGTTTATATTTTAGTAAAATGGAGTGTGAATTGGTTAGCTGGAGAATGAAATGAAGATGTGCAATATTGAATTTGTCCATATTGTCATGTTGGGGGTGTATATGGAGTTCTATTTTTAATTTTTGAATTAAAGTACAAAGATACTTATAGTGACTATTTTATTGCCAATGCAGGTAATGGCGGTTCTGTCAAGTTGAGTAATACATGAAGTATGAAGGCTATTCCATCCCATGGACTTTTGTATATCTGTAGTAATGAATCTGGGTTTTTTTGTAACTTAAACAAGTCTTGTTGCAAAGTGTTGCCACTACATTTTATGTATTCGATTTTGATTTTGGGAATTATAATTTTTTTATACTAGAATAAAACCGCGAAACCGCCCGCAACCGCTTAAAACCGCACTTTCGGTTTGACTCAATAAAACCGCAGTTTTAATTAAATTTAAAAAAAAAAAAAACGCACATGGCAATCCGGTTTTATAATTGATGCAAAAACCGCAAAACCGCACCGTGAGCACTTATTAGACGGATCCTACAAAATACAAAAACATGGATCTTTTTATGAGTTTGGGCTTGGTTTAAATTCTATTCATATTTAGAATCCGTCTCATGACAATGTCCACGCAGGCGCATCTGCATCTGAAGTTTTGCCATATATCAATGCTTTATTTAGTTTAAATTTATTTTCTTTTTCTTAATTGCAAAAACCAGGTTTTAGTCTGACTTTCACATTCCCACGTTTATCATTCTCATCAAATCTCAGTATCTTACTCATCACCCCGAACCCGTCGTTCTCTCCTAGGCTCCCTCTGTTCAAACTTCGAATTTTCTCTCGCCAGTCACCTTGAGCCACCGCGCGCTGAAAAAAGCGACATCTCCGGCGGCCCATCTTCGAGCAAGAAGTCCTCTTCGCAAACCGTTCCCGTGGCAGCCCACTCGCCAGTGTGTGTAACCTGTAGGCAATTGACTACAATGTCTAGTGTTGATTTTCTTAATTTTTATTCATGTATTTGTGAAATTTGATTAGGAAAACATGTTTAGGGGATTATGCATGTGGTTAGGTGATTAGATTTGTGATTTTTAAATCCAAATTTCAGTTCACTTACTTCAGTTGGATGGATTTTTCAATGCCAAACAGGGTTTTTCATTTTTTGTTCTTCATTTCGGTTTTAACTGAAAACCGAACTGGATTGCCGAAATTATTCGGTAAAAACCGTACCCAACCGGCCTAATACGGTTCGGTAAACGGTACAAAGTAATATCGTACCGAAATTTGGGTACGGTACCTCCGGAGCACTGCACCCACCGCCGGCCGTCTCTGCCCCAATATAGGCTTGTAAGAAAAAAAGCCCAATTTCAAACCATAGCCATCTGTACTAGTTTTATCAGATACCTCCTTGTTTTCTCTCATTGAATCATCAACTTGGTTATTTTCATAAGCAAATATTTATATGTGATTTCTCTAAAGCTATAAGCCTGATTTAGCATCCTTGATGATGCTCTTCCAGTGCAAATGCCTTCTGTCTCCCAAGGGAAGTTCTAATTCCCTGAATATAGTGAATTTTTTTTCTCTCTTCGCATCTCGTCAATAGTGTGTCATTGCCCTGGTACGTGTGCTGATCTTGGGGAGTTTTTTAATCAAAAACCAGTTATGGTTTACTTCCATCAGTCTGGATTTTTTTTTTTTTGTGGAAACTTGGTTTTATCGAATAATGTGTTGAATTACCAAGTTCTGTTTGACAATCTGGCATACCAATTTTCGGTTTAGCAATCTCACATACCAATTTTTCGGGTTCGACACAGTACGGTTTTACTGAATGCACACTTCTTAAGTGAGTCAAATATGTTATTATTTGAAATTATATGGATTTTTATCAAACCTAAAATATTTACTGTATTTTGAGTTCGGTTTGATTATAAACTAAATTGAGTTGGAACGAACACTAATTAAGCCGCGCACGATCTAGTTCAAACAACTTGATTTTTTATTCATATTGAATATATTGTTTATTAAGTATTTAAATGGTAAATATATATCTGATTTCAAAAAACTGTATGTATCTCTGAGTGTAGCATGTTTCGGATATTCTATTGCTCACCAGTTTCATAACCCTTATCCCCAAATCGAAAGTCAGGGATTTTATAGGCAAGGTTGTTATCAATTGTACTTCCAAGTGTATCTTAGTGAGCTTTAGGATGTTTGTTATGATTGAACATAATTAATGGAAAATAAGTCATTGTCTCAGGAAATGGTAGAATCAGAAACAGAGGGACAAGAAGAAAAGGAAGAAGTAGTAGTAGTAGAAGAAGAAGAGTATGTGCTGCTTGATTTGGATAGCATTTCGGACCACATTCATATTCCGCGTAATGCGCCATACGTTCTCTCTGTACTATTTCAACCTCTCATTTGTTTGTATTTACAGTTTTTTACACGATGCTTTCTCTTTTTACTTCTTTTTTGCTCAGAGTGGTTATTGCCGTCTTGAATGTTCTTCTATAAAAGAAGTGGGAACTGAGGATAAGTTGTCTCATGTCTGTGTAGTGTTCCAATTTTTCTTGCATTTCTAAACCCATGTGGCGAAAGCCATACATAAAAATTGAATGGGATTTAGAAAGAAAGCTAATATTAAATTGGATTCTCATAAAGCCTCGGAATGTAATTAACTATAAGTGTTTGTTTATCATAAATCTTTATGCTCTTTCTTTCTTCTTTTTCCCTTCTCTACATCTGTCGAGTTTCTGGCAGGTTGAAGTGGGTGTTTTTATCATTAAATTGTTCTTGACCTTTTCGTTTTCTCTCTCTCTTGTTTTTTTTTCCCCGGAAAGATGCCAAAAGGTTTCCATTGTTTTATGTGGTAAATTTGTGCATGACAAGTTCAGCTGCAGTCAGGACTGTAAGGTTTTTTTCTAGGGGGGTTTAATTTAGAGGCCCCAACACATGCAATCGAACATTGCTAAATACTTAAAACTTCCTCGATACTATCAGATAATTGCCTACATCATTTTTTTGTAGTTGGGAAACACACGCTTTCCTTCCACTAGTCAGTCTAGCTCTTTTTTCTTCGTAAAGTATTAATTAATAATTGCCCTTTATATGCTAGCTTAGGTTTGTTTGTTGCTTCCAACTTTATGTTGCTAGATCATGCTCATACAATTCTCTGGATTATAAGTGGATGCTAATCTCTGTATTTTATACTTAATTGAGAGTGCTTAGAAATTTCAAAGCTCATTAATTGGATTTCCGACACTACATACTGAATATTTTCGATATTCTTTAATGTGATTGTTGACAAATAATGCAGGGTCTGGACACGCTCAACCCAATTCTGATAATAGATAACAAAATAAAGCTGGTATGTCAAGGACTATGTTGTGTTGTTCTTTTGGTGCTAGAGAGCATGTTTCTTCTATAACTGTTTTTTTTTTTTGGGTGAGATTTCTTGATACCTTTGTTTTGCTTGTTTTTGGTAGGAAACTAGTGGAGAGTAACTGCTTTACAGAAATACGCTATAATTGGTTATGTTCAATATGTTGATCAATTCACCACTTGTTCATGCTCTCTCTTGTAGAATTTGTATTTTTCGACATAATATTTTTCCATTACAGATTGTGTAAAGGAACTTAAAGAATATAGAAAAAAGAGATAGTTTTGTCAAATCTCTAGTAGAAACCATTGATTGGAAAGTGGAAGACAAAGCCGATGAAACATGGAACTATGTAACTACTCAAATGAAAAAGATTGCAAAAGAAACATTAGGGGTGTCAAATGGTAATAAATGGAATAAAGAGTCATGGTGGTGGAATCAAGAAATCCAAGAAAAGGTAAAGGAAAAAGCGAACTAGTTATAAAGTATTGTATTCTGTAAAAACGAAGAAAACCTTAAAAGATATAAAGACGCCAAAAAGAAGTAAGAAGAGCAATATATGAAGCAAAAACCAAGGCGTATGAAGATTTCTATAAGAAACTAGATACTAAAGAAGGAGAAAAGATATATATAAAATAGCAAAATTTAAAGAAAAACAAACAAGAGATCTAACCCAAATTAAATGCATAAAAGATGAAAATGAAAACATTTTAGTGAAAGACGAGGACATAAAAGATCGATGGAAGAGGTATTTCAATAATCTTTTTAATGAACCGAAGAGGAATGAAGTCACATTAGGGGAACTAAGCCAATCTGAACTGAATAGAAACTGTACCTTTTATCGTAGAATTCAACTTCATGAAACAGAAAAAGCACTAAACAAAATGAAAACGCAAAAGCGGTTGGCTTTAGATGATATACCAATTGAAGCGTGGAAATGTTTAGATGGAGTTGGAATTGCATGGCTTACTAAATTATTTAATGTTATTCTAAAAACTAAGAAAAACCCTGATGAATGGAGAAAAAGTATATTGATACCTATATATAAAAACAAAGGGGATATACAAAATTGTGCAAATTACAGGAGAATTAAATTAATAAGTCATATAATGAAACTATGGGAAAGAGTTATAGAAGCGAGAATAAGAAATGAAACTAGTATATTAGATAATCAATTTGGCTTCATGCCGGAAGATCCACAATTGAAGCTATACACTTAATTAGGCGATTATGTGAACAATATAATGAGAAAAACAAGATTTACATATGATTTTTATTGATCTTGAAAAGGTACGATAGAGTCAACCGTGATATAATGTGGCGCGTATTGGAAAAAGAGGAATAAAAATAGCTACATAGATGCCATAAAAGATATGTATGATGGTATAACAACATGTATTAGGACACCAACGGGGAATATCTAGTGAATTCCCAAACACTATAGGTTTGCATCGGGGATCCGCTCTAAGCCCGTACCTTTTTATCCTAATAATTGATGAAATCACTAAACACTTACAAAAATCCATCCCCGAATGTATGTTATTTGCGGACGATATAGTTTTAATTGATGAAACAAGGGAAGGAGTAAATGCAAAATGGAAGTTTGGAGAAGCACTCGAATCAAAAGGTTTTACTATAAGTAGGGCTAAAACAGAATACATGGAATGCCACTTTAGTAAAAACAACGGGAACAATGAGACGAAAGTTAAAATTGATGGACATGAAGTGAGTATAACAAAGAGTTTTAAATACTTAGGATCTATAATTGAAGAGAACGGAGAAATCAATAAAGATGTCACACATAGGATCCGGGCGGGTTGGAATAAATGGAGGAGTGCATCTTCTATCCTTTGTGACCGTAAATACCATTAAAATTGAAAGGAAAATTTTATAAAACGGCCATAAGGCCCGATGCTTTATGGAGCGAGAATGTTGGGCGACTAAATATGAACACGAACAAAAAATGAGGGTAGCGAGAGATGAGAGTGCTAAGATGGATGTGCGGACACACTAGATTAGATAGAATAAGAAATGAACACACTAGAAACAAAGTGGGAGTAGCACCAATAGACGAGAAAAATTAGAGAAACACGATTAAGATGGTTTGAACATGTTTATAGGAGACCTTTAGATGCACTCCGTGCGGCGTTTAGAAGGTAGAGAATCACTCACACAAATCAAAAGAGGAAGAGATAGGCCTAAAAAGACTTGGAAAGAAGCTATTAAACATGACATGTTATACCTAGAAATAAACGAAAATATGGCTTATGACCGTAAACGATGGCGCGATATGATCTGTATAGCCGACCCCACGTAGTGGGATTAAAACTTAGTTTGTTGTTGTTGTTGTTGTTGTTGTTGTACAGATTGTGTAAAATAAAGGAGTGTTGGTTATTTCTTGTAAATGGCCAAATCATTGATTGATGATGTACACATTCTAGACTATATGGTTGACCTTTAGGGTAATCAAAGTAAGAAGGGTTTCATTTTCTCAGCTAGCAATTAAACACTTCTGATTTCATAGAATTACTTAGTGGGCAATTCATTTAATGAGGTTTGCAAATTCAGTTCTGAAGGTCTTAGACTGACACTTGCAGTTTAGTGGACTGAGACAAAAGCTGCTTTGAGTAAGTTCACCGTGATCGTAAAACATCTAAATGCTGATTGCACACTCTTGAATTGAATTTTTATTTTTATTGTTACTGGATACATTTTGCTGTGGTTTAACACTGCAGATTCTTTTCTGTATTTCAGAATTTCAGATGTGCCTTATAACATTTTTGTTTTTATCTCAGATTGGAGAATATGAAGAAACAATTGGAACCTGCCTTGTTTTTAATGAAAGTGGTGAGCAACATCTTGAGTATCAACTTTTACAGCAGAAACATTGTTGAATTAGCTTTCAGAGCTTGCTACAAACTTCCCTGTTAGACTTGTCAAATTTTTCGAATGAGTACAGAAAACAACATTACCGAAATCGAAATTTAATGCTTTTGACTTTTACAAGCCAGTCCTTGTTTCCATAAAAATGCCCCAAATTCATATGTGATATCTGTTTTTGACAGTTAGATGCACCCTATTATTCCCTTTCATTATTTTCTAGCACATTACTAAAAGGCTGATCAGAAGTATTGCATTTATTTACCTGTGAGGCACTTTATGGAGAGTTGGAGACATGGAACTTAATAGTTATTCTGTTTTCGACTTTTCGTTTGATTAATCCATGCCATGAAAGGGTGTTTATATCTATTCTCAAGCCGTCTCAAAGTCATTTGACGTTACGAAATGAAATCGGACTGTGCCCATTTTTATATGATTTATTCTGCAGATGCGGACCCTATTGTTCACGAAGAGGGGGCCATCAGAAGCCAATCTTTTCTCGGGAAGATGCATAATTGACTCCAAGCAAACCCCGGCCAAGCAAGTTAATCCAATAGCAAGTCTTCATAAGGTTCTTAAGTTCAGATTATTTTTGGAAGCTGACAATGAAGATGGAGCAGACAAGCAAGCAAATAAGCCATCTTGATGTGCTACGGGAGATATTAACATGATTGTACACCTTGATCATGTTATTTGAAGACTTGTAAGCAAGTAGGAGCATTTGCTATAACTTGTTATTTACAGGGTTTAGATTGACAGGATACAAACCTCTCCCACCCTGGAAAAAAAATGTAGGTGTTTAGTATTTGGATTGTGAGTATATATATTACTGTTGCATTTTGCTACATAGTTTTCCTGTTATATTTTTCATACATTACCAATGGTAGGAAATGAAGACCGTTTTTAAGTTCAGCAAATTTATTCGTTTCTGTTGTATAAGGTTTTGAAAGGTGCAGACAGGTAAAGGAAACAAATTAAGGGTTTAAGAAATTGACAATGTACAGAGCTCATCCAAGAATTGCTTGTTATCCAAGATTAAGACTTGAAGCACCACATGCCATTCATTGCATAATTTCTAAAATGAAATCAAACATGTATATTGAGAAACAATAAAGATTAGAGTAACAAAACTCGTGAATTTATGTGATAATTTTGGACTTCACATTATGATAATTAGCCAAAGAAAACAAACAACTTGTACATGAGCATTGATGCAGAATCCCCAGGAATCATAATTTCTCCTTACAGTCAAGTGTTTATGCAACAAAAGATAAATAGCCAGCAACAACAATTTAGGATAATTAAATATCAAGGCAACGCATAATGTTACATTAAACTCATTCTTACAGTCTTGGATCACAGCCAAGTGTTTATGCAACAAAAGATAAATAGCCGGCAACAACAGTTTAGGATAATTAAATATCAAGGCAACGCATAATGTTACATTTTCTGGCACTCCCACCCTCACACACAGTACACACACAAAAAGAAAAAAAAAGTATATCAAAACTCACACAAGGAAAGTACATAACATTGCTTTTGGAGCTTACATGGGATACAACTTAGAAAACAAATTATATAATATATATAACACAAAGCACGAAAACTTAGGAAAAAGTTTTTTCAACTCAGCTCATCAATGCACATGAAACTCAAGTCTGCCACAATTGTGGAGAAACCACAAACTTTTTACTGCTCAACAATTTTCTCCTTTAAATATTTCAGGATCGCTTTTGTGCCTCGGTCCAAAATTGGCCTTCGAATGCTGCATAGACATTTGAAATCAGGATGCTATTTCAGAATGAGTGTTATCCAATGTCTTATCTTTCAAGATAAAAATGTTTTAAAATTGAGAATGTACGGAGGTCATCATCATCATGTATTCAACTTTTTTCTTATTTTGATTTCATTATTGGACTTGGTAAGTGACAATATGGTGCCTCTACTGAAAATGGTTTGAAGACAAACCACCGCATGTGGGATTTTGCACCTCTAAGAGATTGACCAATTTTTTACTAGATTGGGTGGCTTTAATTTATACTTCAACTCAATTCTTAAGCACATTGCAGGTGAAAGGTTAAATCTGGCAGCAGCTTAATTTCTTAGGCTTATTATCATCCTTGTTCGAATACTTGAGCTAAATGGTTTATTTACAATCACTAAACGGCAAATGTTAACAAAAGATTCATAGTACCTTCTCATTGGGTTTCCTTCAAGTTTTAACACCTGCAGGTTGGGTTCAAGCAGACCCTGCAAAATCAGGCGTTCAAGCTAGCAATTTTAGAAAGATAACAATTAAAAGATCCTTAAGGCAGACAAGGGAAATAATAGCACGGAAAACATGTCAATCCAGTTGCAGGATTTTCAAATAATTTTAACTCCCTACTTGTCTTTTATCTTTTCAGTTAAAATAGGCAATAGTTTCACTCAAAAAAAAAAAAGAAAAGGCAATAGTTAAATCAAGGAAAGCCAGTGACTTCAATTAATTCACCTAAAGTTTATAGCATTCTTTTTATAAATGTTTAAGATAAATTCGATTTTTCGACAAACACAATGAGGATGACATATCATCCAATATTAGAATTTGGAAACACAGCATGAAGATAAAAGTCCAATTATCATCCAATTTATGGCAAACGAAAAGCAGTAACGGAAAACACAAAGGGGTTTCTTGACAAACCAGATCTGGTGGAAGAGACGAAATATTGTTGTCTGACAGGTTAAGCTCTGTAAGAGAAGTGAGATTCTTAATGCTCTGCAGGCAAATGAAAAATGCAGTCAGTATAATTTAATGGACTTTATATCAGTAAAATGCAGAGTACGAAATCATTAAACTCTGTCAAACTCCGGTGAGTGAGAGCTAAAAGTGCTAATAAATATATCATTTGTGAGAGAGAATATGAATAACATCTACAAGAACTAGTGATAGCAATATTGTAACAAAAAGAAGATGGCAATAAACAAATGCCAAATATTTCTAATTGTGTGCTCTATAAAATTACGCAGCTCAGCCAAATTTTGAGATAATATTGTACGGGATAATAGGTGAATAAATTTTTAAATAGAGTTGAAGGCAGATCTTGTTAACACAACTATTGGATCTTCAGGACCATCCTCAGCATTTATCTTTTATTGCTTCAATATTTCTCAACTGCAAAGAGCTGCCCAAGGTAGTTGTAAATCAGCTGCAACCCCTCTGGGCAATTTTTTTAAAATTCAAATATTGGAACACAAAAGAAATGGAATATCTAACTTTTGCCTGTCTAATTAGAGATAATCAGATAAACTGATCTTAATAGTAGTTTATAATTGAGAACAGGTTCCTGTTTAGTAGGATGACAAGCCATATACCAACCAATACACTCAAATAATAGGCACTAGTAGCTCATAATTAACACTTCAATGAACAATCTTTACATATAAATAATAGGCACTACAAGCTCTTATTCTGCAATTCAATACATGATCATTACATATAAAAGATGCGAAAATGGCATTCATCAAGCCATTAATATGGGACAGATCTAATATATTGAAAAAATATTTAAGCGGATATGAAAAGAACTAATTTTTGCAATAGTATGCCATTAAAATGGGAGAGATCTAATACATTTAAAAAAATATTCAAGCAGAGATGAAAGGAACTAATTTGCAGTAGTATGTCACTAAAATGGGAGAGATTTAATACAATGAAAAAATATTCAAGCGGAGAAGATGAAAATTAATTTGCAATAGTATCTATAACGTTTATTTTTCCACATATATACATACATACATACATATATATATATATAGAGAGAGAGAGAGAGAGAGAGATGACCTCTGGAATCGTTCGAAGTAAATTTTGGCTCAAGTCAAGAATCCTTAATTGTTGTAGAGTCATTATATCCAAAGGAAAAGCTGATACTTGCATCCGTCTGCCCAATCAAGTAGGAAAAGTAAACAACTTTAACTTGCAATGGAAGCAAGTTGTGACACCTATCTTACAAACAAACCTCAGGTAAAGTTCCTGCAGCTCTGGTAAGCTCGAAAATGCTGGGTTTTCCGGTAAAGAACCTGCGGCACCACTCAGATCCAGAATTTGCAGCTTCGAAGCAGCTCGAAATCCATCTGAAGGGATCTGTTTAAAACAATGTGAAGGGTCAGAAATAAGTTGATTAATGAGGTACAGTACATGCAGCGCGAAGAGCTACACATGAAAATCACTCCAGACAACTTGGAGCTCGATTTTCTTTTACATTTGAGGAAATATACGCATGAAACTCTAGGAAGACTGTGAGACCTGATAGAAGCTACTAAGCTTCCCAGAAAAAAAAAAAATCACTACTTATCCCAACAGATATCATAAAATCGTTATGGCTTTGCTACTTTGAGGACCATCCGCAGTGAGGGAGGTTCTGTACTGTGGGCGCTATGCGTGACTCAGTTATATAGCTTCAATCTAACATGATGTGATCTGTTCCCAAAATTTGTAAACATCAGAGAGAAAGGAACAGCCAATTCCAATTTATATCATATCTCCATCAACTGAGGATAAGAATACATTTAGCACCATATGTTCTGTAATGCACCGTCTGAAGACTCTATTCGTGTTATTCATTAGTCATTTTAGTCAAAGATTGGTCCTATAACATAACCAACTTACGAAATGGATTCACAAACAATCCAGGATGACGAACCATGATATGCATCTAATCATTGAAATGTCCGGTTTTAAAGTATGAATATTTAATAGGCTAAAGCATAATAAAGCCTATAAGCATAATAACTTAGCTGACTCTGTACAAGCACTTGCCTTTGGCTTCATGACATATTCCTGGTACAAGTGTTACACATATCCCAATAAATACAATTGTAACTAAGGATATTTGGCAAGCTAACAGTGCCTAATTACAAGCACCAGCTGCAGGCTTCACGATGTATTCTGAAAACTCAGCTTTCAATTGGCATGTTAGATTGATAAGGAAGGAAAATATCACCAATGTGAAAATTTGACTGAAGCAATGTTCGATTTTGATTCATGATAGAATTTCAACATGAATTGAACTTTAGAGCATGTGTCTCCCTCCAAGAAGCAAGTTGAAGCATCAAGACCAGATCCACAAAAAAACATGTAACAAGAAAATTTTCAAATTAACTTGCCTTTCTGAGTGGATTGCCATCCAGTTTCAAGCACACGAGTTTCGGAAGGGAAGCCAAAACTGCAGCAGGCCACTCTTTAATCTTGTTCTTGGACAAAATTAAAGCCTGCAAGTCGAATTTGTTTGCTGAGTAATGTTACAAAACTAGCAGATAAAGCTTGTCCAGTTTATATAAATTCCTAACATACATATATCCGTAATTCTGCAGAAATAAGAAAGAATTATATGATCTTATTACAAAAATAAAAATAAGTTGACTTCACATTTTGCATATGCTGGAACTGAAAATAGGTTTGGTGATGTCATAAATCACAATATTGAAAGAACGGTAACCACCAGAGGCAACATCCAGGAAATTGAACAAATAGCCTCTCAAAAGAAAGATAATCGAGAACAATAAATCACCTTGACGGACAGTCAAAAGTAAAAATTCAACTCATTAAGTTGGGCTAATCAAAACTGGGATTAATGATGCATAACACAAGTTTGAGACCAGATTCGGTCCCATGGATGCATTTCAGAACCACTATTATTCCAAAGGATGCATTTTCATTTTTTTCAATCTCAAACCCAGGCCTTTATGTTAGCAAAGGGATGCAATCCTTATAATGTTTACCTCAAGGGAAACACAAGATCTAAGCTCAGAGGGTAACTCTTCAATTGAATTCCCTGAGAGATTGACTTTCGTAATATCGCTTGACTTCCATATTTCCGATGGGACAGCACCCAAGCTCAGTCCAGCTAAAGAAAGTTCCTGAAAAGTGGTAATGTTGGAAATACTAAAACCCTTGGACGGTAGACAGATAACAAAAGCAGTATTAAGAGAGATTGCAGAATGAATGATAACTGATTAGACTTGTTATCAAATGACACTTTTTCAAGAACCACCTAGCCCATGAGTTTATGTGCTGATGTCTATCTATGCTAGTAACTAAATCTCCATCTAGATGGATATCACTACCTAAATCCCAGGGATATTACCTTTGAAGTGAGAGAAGAACGAGCAGCCATAGTAATAGCATCTTCTTTCACAGCTGTGGTTGCTGCAGACTCTACATGCAATAATGATTTGCGTCATGTTCAGACAATAAACAGACCAACTAGGAGCAGGTTAACATGAAATTTAGAAAGTGAAACGTAGTAATCCAAGTTGCGAACAATTCTAAATTCAGGGGCTGGTGATGCAAATTAATTGAATGCTGTTTCAACAACAACCAAGAACCAATTCACCTTCATCTGTTGGGAGTCTACTTCGGAGATACCTCAATAAAGCAGGTGTAGGACCATGTACCAGGGAGCTGAATGAGAACAAATATTTTAGTAAACTCTTAAACAAGCATGAAGAATGCTAACTCAGATAGCACAACACAGGTTCAGACCTTCGAAGTGTTCGCAACGGATTACCAGTAAGTAGAAGTTTCCGCAGTGTTGTCATCAAGCCTAAATGTGACATTGTACTCACATTAGCTTTTATATACAGATAAGGATATTAACAATAGAGCAGAAACCAAACATAAGATTTATGTGGATTTTTAACAATATTTGTACAATAAATAGAATTAAGAGTGTGTGATAAGGTTTAACGGAGTTGACTGGAGAGTACATTCAAACACATAAGCAAAAATATTAAACTTTTCATATTCAAGAGACTCTGTCAAATCACAAATAATTCCACTGAATTACAACAAAGCATAAAAGTAAATTTAAAATTAGAAGCATACACATTATATCAAGCACTGGCCCTTCTTCATCGTGGAAACTGATCACACTAACTTTCAAAATTGAATCAAGAGCACTCACAACCATCCTTAAAAAGTTAAAAAAATAAACAAAAGAAAAACTCAGTTGTTGGACATTAACCACAGTATGACTATAATTCTTGGCTCTGGACATGGGAAAGCACTCATGTCATGGTTATAGCTATCTCTAAAATTGCAATACATTCCCGAAGGTAAGCCAGTTTTGATTTGTATATTGTATCATCTTAACAGACAGCCTCGTCAGACAGCTCCAATCAGTATATAAATGCCACCATCATTTGCTAGTCTGCAAGGAAGAGAGTGGATGCAAAACATTCTCCACCAAATTCGGCTCCTGAACATTAGTTGGCCACAGCACAACATGGCCCTCCATACAGAACTATACATAACATCTAGAATATATAATCCAGACCGACCCAAAAGATAATTATTTCCCAGTTTGTCTTTAGTCCCAAGTTTCAGTCTACAATTTAGGAAAATTGGCAGGAGAGAAATATAACTAGTATGTGTCTCTTATGTTTATTTAGGAAATAAGATGCTAACCTTACCAATCTCAGGGGGCAAACCAGACAGTGAGTTATTAGACAGGTCAAGAACTGAAAGACGCAAAGCTGCATGCCTCCACGGGATATTCTTTCAACTGCATCCACAAAAGGGACAATGGACAACAGAACACCAGTTAATATGCAACACGAAAGGAGTTACGAGTTGGACTGCAGTTAACTTTAAATGCGATTTTGAAACAGCCACCTGATTTGTTTGCAGATCAAATGTCCCCAGCTGAGTCAATGATCCAATTTCTGCGGGTAATGAAGACAGCGCATTGTTCCTGTAAAATAGACAAATCAAATAAAAGAAAAAGGCCGGATATACATTTAGATATAGAAGGTGCAACACAGCAATAGTCCTGATTCCCGACCCAAAAGATATACATGTAACAATGATTGAACTGACCCTATGTAAAACTCTAGAAGAGATGAGCAGCCCTTTATTGATGGTGGGATCGAGGGAATTCCTGCAGAAAATATAATATATCAGCTGAGACGTAAACAAGTACCCAGTAACAAAGCGACAAGAATGGTTAAATCTAGATCTTAAAAACATGCAAAGAATTAACAAATATCCAGTATCAAAACTAGAACTACCGAACTACTCACTGTTTTGGTGAAGATCAAGCCTAATCAAGCGAAAGGCCTCCAATACTCTCCGGCAGACTACTTAATAAGTTTTTAGCTAAAAAGTTAAAAGCAGAAGCACATGAGAAATTCATCAAACTGCAAGAAAGTAAATAAACAGAGTTGAAGCAGAAACAGGTTTATACATGCATTGAGTTCCATAAGCATAGTGCATGATGCAATGAAATTATTAGACAGCATTTCCAGCTTGTTTCCCTGTCAAAAGATGAATGACATGATTAAAACCCAAAGTTATTTATCTTAATTGGCATAATGAGGGGCAGTGGGAGCCGGAGCAAACAATAGATCCATGAAACACTTTTGGTTATGTTACCCATACCTCTATATCAAACTTTGTTAATTTTGAACAATTTCCTAGCTCCTCCGGCAAGCTGGAAATGTTATTGTTTGATGCCTGAGAAGATCACCAAAACGCACTATAGAAAAGCATATGACTAAAAAGCTGGTATCGAGATAGAAACAAAAATAAACTTCTTAGATAGAAATATAATTATAAAGGGAAGCTAGTGAAGGTGCTGAAACTGGCAATGTCTTTCCAACTAAAGGTTTATCTGATATTGTATACATCAAGAAGAATCTGAAATCTTAAAACCCGGTATCCACTTCTTATGTGCATCCTGATGATAAACCCCAGCATTAAGAAATTGAACAATATGACCTCCTCAGATGAAGCAACTAGTAAATAATCATTTCACATGATCATTGTAACTTGTCTTTGTGTTTGGTTTTGAAAAGGGAAGATGTCACATCTTTACAAATTTATATGATGGCAAACTCAGGTATGAACCTCTTAACAAACAGGCCATTCACAAATATAATGGCAGGAGGTACTTTTGGTAAGATTATGAAATTATTTAACGAAAATTTCATCCTTGCCACTGAAAATTACATGAATCTTTCAACAGACTTGCAGAATACCGTTTAGTTTCCTTTTAGGCACAACATGGGAGTTGCTGCTATTGATCTGCTAATCAGAGCTGTCCAGCAAGAAATAGCTTTCTTGGCAGATAATTACAAAGTTAAAAAATGTCAGCATCCAATGTCAATCGGAAGAAGAGACATATCAGAGACACACTTCAAATTTACGACCACATGCATCGTTTCACGATTACCTTCAGTTCTGATAAATTTATACAATGTCCAAGGGAACTAGGGAGGGAGCTTAGTCGGTTATTCGAACAATCAAACCTGCAGGCCAACACATACAAGTCAAAACCTTCTGCCTAAGCAGTCAAATCCACTTCATATCTCTATTGACAGATTTAGTGTGGTAAACAATCACAAGCACATGTGGGAAGCTGCATTTCCCATTCTGTTCAAAATTGTACACCCAGTTTGATACAAGGATTTTGATGAGAAAAAGAAAGAAAAATGCTAGGGAGAACAATTTTGGCTGTTTGTTTGCTAGGGAATCTACTAAAGGGGGGGAAAATGGGTATAATTCATTTTTCTCAAAAAAAAAAAGGTGAAGAGAGAGAAATGGGCTGATGAAAGGATGACTTGCTCCTCTCTCTGTCTCGAAGAAATCTATCACCTCCCTCTTCCCCGTTATTTCCGCTTTCCCCTAGGCAACTAAACAAAATTGGGATTTTCAATTTCTTTGATTTTGTTTTTTCCTAGCATTTTCCCTTCCGCTGTTCCTCATCAAAATCCTTGAATCTAGAACCAAATAGAGCATTAGCAACTAAAACATGAGAAAAACACTAGGACCACATACTTCACCAGAGAAGCTGCTGATCCAATTTCTTCGGGGATTTCCACTATCGAATTAAATGACACGTCTAATGATTTAAGCATGTGAAGCCTGCCAGTTGAAATCAAATTCATATCAAATATTCTTCAAATCTATGTTTCTCAGCTCAAGCATAGATTGATTTCAACTAGTTGCATAATTAAAGAGGTCCAAATAGCATACTCTCCGATAGCTGCTGGGAGGTGAGAGAGCTTGTTGTGACTAACATTCAGTACCACTAATAAAGGCAAGTTTTTCAAATCTTCCTTCAGTGATTCAACATCATTATGAGCTAGAATCAACTTCTGTAGCTCAACAGCCTGTAAATACACAATGAAACCAATAAATTGCACTGGTACACATGCATGAAAGGAAAGTATCGAGCTGCATATACAGTATCATTACGCTCAACATCGAAAAATGCAGAAAATCCACGAGTAATTACCTCCCACCACTTCTCATCCCCACCAACCGCATCCAAACTTTTGTAGACCTCATCGGGCACTTCTCTGTAATCAGTATTCATAATACAGAAAATGTGAGAAGGTTTTCGTATTCCTTACAGAATGCACCAACACAAAATGAAAAACGAAATGAAGTTTCAGCCGCAAAATTGAAATTTGCATAACGAGGCCTGGCCTGAGAGAGCGATTGGAGAGGTTAAGAGAACCGGAAGCACGCGCAGCTTTTAGGACTCGATCCATGGCGGATTTACGTTTTCTTCAAACTCAATATATTCAATTAATTGGCGGAACGAGAATAACCATTTTGTCAATTTGTCTTGGAATTAGCTAACAATCTCTGTTCTTCGCTGGAAACGGGAAGATGAAGATTCAGGTCCGATCACCTTCGGTTCTTTTTACTGCAGTTATCTGCAGTTGCTATACCCGGACCAATAAGCGTTTCGTTATTAAAGGCTGCCGCTTGTGTGTTGAACAGCGATTAATAAAGGGGTGGCGCTATTTGACCACAAGATTTGATTAATACACCTCACTTCTAATATTTACAAAAATGTCATAAGTTAAAAAGATTACGATACCCTTAATAAAATAAAACAATATAAATACACCCATTTAAACGCTTCAAAAAAAACTATTTCTCTTTTTTCCCCAAAAAAGCTAATTTTTCTAGCTTTTTTTTTTTTTTTAGAAATGTGATTTTTTCCCAAAAAAGTTTTTCTTTCCAAAAAGCGATAGAAACAACATTTTTTTCCCAAAAAAATATGTTTCTCTTTTTTTACCAAAAAAAGCTGATTTTTTCCAGCTTTTTTTTTTCCAAGAAAAGGTCTTTTTTTTCCAAAAAAACTGAAATGATTTTTTCCCAAAAAACTTATTTTTTCCAGCTTTTTTTTTTTCAAAAACTGTTTTTTTCAAAAAAGTTGTTTCTCTTTTTCCCCAAAAAGCTGATTTTTCTAGCTTTTTTTTCCGAAAAAAGCTGTTTTTTTCCAAAAAAAAAAGTTATTTCTTTTTTTTCTCGAAAAAATCTGATTTTTTAAGTTAGGGTTTTTTAGTTTGGAGGGTAAAATTGGAAATATAGGTGTTGTGTATTTAGTAATTAGATGAGTTTCTAAAATAAGGATGGGTGTATGTAGAAATGTGGTATATTAATCAAATATCGGGATGCAAATAGCGTCACCCTTAATAAAGTCCATTGTTCTTTTAATGGGAGGATTAAATTTAAGCAAATAAACTTTTAATCTTAACTAATAACTATCAAATTTTCACTCTCAACTTAATTCGGGTTTTTGCATCCGAGGTTTGTAAATGTTGAAAAATATCTCTTCTTTATCATTATTTTACCAATTTTTTAATTAGTTTTGTCAATAAATTTTATTAAACATCTTTTTATGAAATGCCATAGTATTTTGACTATTTTCTGTCCTCAAAAGTCACTTAGCTAAACCTCCGCGATACATTAGCCAAAAACTTAACAAGCCCACTTGAAAATGGGCCTGGATTAAGTGTGCCGATGTAGTTCCAATTCTTCCTTAAAATTCAGCCAGCCCAGACCGCTTTAGAATCGAGTCCGGGCTTACAGACCACTTTGTGAGTTATATGGGCCTGATACGAGTTGGCCCATTTATCCCATTTAACACCTTTACGTCCGACCTCTTTGGCTTTTATTGTTTTGCATCTTTTCTCTAGGAATAGAGTTATTACCCCTATTTCAAGATTATTATTTCAACCAGAATAAAAAAATAAAATTTTAGTGTCACAAATTTTAAAAATAGTATAGATAGATTAGAATCCTTGATTTCTGGATTATTTGTCATTTCTTAAATTTGGTATATTTTAAATTCAAATATATATTCTCAACTAATAGAGTATTTCTCCATAAGAATATCTTCGGATAGATTTGATCGGATCAACTTTTTCAAACTAATTGTGAGCAAATTCTTTATTTCTGGATTATATTTTATCTTTTAGAATCTTAATTAAATTTGTTATCTTTTAATTTTGTACAAAAGAGATTGCCACATAGATAAATGTGAAGTCGTAATGATATATCGATATGTTTCTCCAAGAACAAGCTCGATGTGGTAGCATCATCCTTTGTAAGGTTCAAGGATGGTAAGCCCATCAGTCCACACAGTTGTCCACGTACCAGTAAAAGATTCGGTAGCTACCGCGACCCCTGCTTCTTCATGCAGAACTCCAGGTTGAGGAGTTACTCGAATCTTTGCCAAGACACCGATGATCGTCCTTGGTTTCATATTCTTTTTTTTTTTACTACTCGAGTATCCCCACACCATCCGGGAGTCTGCACCCCACTTCATTCGAATTATGGGACATCCGTCATTCTCATGGATGGTCCTAATCTCTGAGGGAGGAGGGACAAACTTCAACCCCTCACTCTGGGGTAGTCAAGGTTTGAACCCAAGACCTTGAGGTGCAATTACAATCTCAAAGCCATTGGGTCAACCCTTGGGAGTTGGTTTCGTATTCAATAGTATAATAAGTCAATTTGTACTCTTTAACAACCGTTTTGAATCCAACACTTTGCTTTAGTCTCTGTTTGTGGTGACATAAATCCCTCTGTTTGTGGTGACATAAATCCCTCCCTACTACTCGTGAATTAAGAATTATGACAATAAGGTGTGGATTGAGAGGATAATAAATTGACAAGTATCCAAGATTAATGAGATGATGACGTGTGTTAATTTTATTTTTTTTTTTAGTATACCGGGTAGATTACGAGACATTCCATATCATTCTCAAAAATAATGTCTAAGCGAATGGATGTGTGAGATTTTGTGCAATGTGCATGTTGGGTATCTATCCTGGCTCTAAAGATTGATACACGAAGTACCAAAACAAATACGGACTCGATAAGGAACCTATTATACAAGTTTTATACTCTGACTCAAAGTATACGAAAAAATACAATCAATCAAAGAATACACAAAAAGGGAAATTAACCCAAGATAATATGAGGATAAAACCCCTAAACCGAATATTGAAAAATGATTCGCTCGGACCAGGTTTTTCCCCAAAACCACGAAGTCGATCACCGAGAGAACCACAAGAGAGCCAAGAGGTCAAGCCACACCCACCACGCCACACAAGCCCCCAAAGGAAAGCCCTCCCGGTTTCCGAGAAACCCTAGAAAACCCTGAAATCCACCCAAACCCTAACCTCACGAGAGAAGTGGATAATACACCGAGAAAATGGTGGATTCACACAGATATCACTAAGATCGAACCCCAAACACTCGGATCGCACAAGAACACCAACCGGATGTTGGATTTCTTAGAGAGAGAGAGAGATCGAAGTTTAGAGTGAGAAAGGAACCGAGAGAGTTCTAGAGAGGAGAGAAAAAATATCACAGAGAGAGAATGAATTAGGGTTCGGGAGGATAGGGCTTTATAGGAAAAGCAACATTCGAGATCAAACCTTACAAACGGATGAACAAGATTGAACCAAGAGGATCCGCGGACAAGGGATTCGGATCCCGCAATCCGAATAAGTCCACAGGTTTACCGGACCAAACTTGTTCAAGGTATTTACCTTTTAAAGGTACGGAGATGGTGGTCTAAATCAAAATGGTTTTAAAGTGTTGATTAAGCGGGATGTGGTTTTTAATGAAAATGAGTTCCCCCGCTTGATGTTTCCAAAAATATTTCTCAAACTCAAAACTCCACTACTCCTAATAAGGTGGAGCTTTCTAATGTACCTTCTATCTCTGTTGATGATAACTCGATATGATTGATGTTGAGCATGATTCTGTGAATGCTAATGATGTGCACAATGATATTGAGAATGATAATGATGAATTGAATAATAATGAGCATGATGAATTTCCTCTTGTTGATACCGAATTGAATCAAGAGCATCTTGAAAATGATAACTTGAATGATTATGTGTTAACTAGAGATAGAACAAGAAGAACATTAGAATCCTTAATAAGTTTCTTTGATTTTCACTTAACTTCTTATGTGTTCTCGTGTTTGAATCAATTGAAAATTCCCGAGCCTAAAACCTATCTTGATGATGTGAACTCGTGAAATGGCCGAGTCTTTATGCAAGATGAAATGACTTCTTTGTATGTGAATAACACCGGGAACTTGTTCCAAAACACATTAATTGTTCCATTGTTGATTGTAAATGGTTGTTTAAAATCAAACAAGAAAATGAAGGTGTTAGATACAAAGCTAGATTAGTTGCAAAAGGTTTTACTCAGAAAGAAGGCATTGATTACACTGAGATTTTTGCACCTGTTGTGAAGTTTGTAACTAGTGAGAATTATGCTAGCTTTAGTGGCTTAGTTTGACTGGGCACTAAAGCAACTTGATGTTAAAACTGCTTTTCTACATGGTGATTTGGAAGAGCAAATTTTTATGAAACAACCTGAGGGTTTTGAAGACAAATCCAAACCTAACCATGTATGTTTGTTGAAAAAGTCTTTGTATGGTTTAAAGCAATCACCTAGACAGTGGAATAAAAATTTGATCAAGTGCATGCTTGAATTGAAATTCTGAGAAGCAAATTTGACCATTGCCTATTTCAAACTTGATGCTATGTCTTCTGTTTTCTTGCCGATCTATGTGGATGATATGCTTTTGACTGGACCATGCATTAAAAATATTGATCATGTTAAAAACTCGCTTAAGTGCTAAATTTGACATGAAATTCTTAGGTGATGCTAAGAAAATACTTGGAATGAATATTGATAGGGATAGAAATAACTCGTGCTCTATCTTCATCAATCTTCATATGTTGAGAAAATTTTACAAAAATTCTCTATGTGTAATGCAAAATCATGAATGTCCTCTTCTTTGCTCACTTTGTGTTAAGTAGGGATCACCCTAAACCGATCTTGAAATCTCTTCTATGCAAAACATTCCCTATGTTAATGCCATTGGATCTCGTTATGTACTTAATGGTCGATCTTAGACCCGACATTGCCTCTTGTTTCTTGCACTTAGTAGATTTATGTCTAATCGATTTGGTGCATTGGAATGCTTTGAAGTGGTTATTGAGATATCTTAGACATTCAACTTGATTATTGCCTTAAATTTTCTAAGTGTGAAAATGGTGTTGTTTTAAAAGGATATGTGGATTCCAACTATGCAAATGATAAAGATAATGAAAAATCAACAACTTCTTATGTTTTTACACTTTGTGGCTCTTGTATAAGTTGGAAATCCCAACGCAACATATTGTGGCCCCGCCTACAACAGAGTCGAATATGTTGTTGTTAATGGAGCTTTAAAAAGAAGCTTTATGGCTTAAGGGTCTTGTTTAAAATTGGTTTTCTAAAACAAAATGTTGTTGTATTTTCGACTCCCAATCTAGTATTCACTTTGTAAGAATCCGTTTTCATGACAGAACAAAACATATTGATGTTAGATTTCATTTTATAAGGGATATTGTTTCTAAAGGGCTTATCTGTCTTGAAAAAGTGGCATCCGAATACAACCTGCCGATATGGGTACTAAGTGTCTACCCTTATCAAAGTTTAAAACTTGTTTGAAAATTCTAAATTTTGACACTTTGATTAGTTACCCTTATTTACCCTTTATGTTGGATTTAAACGATTCTTGTGTGTTTTGTTAAAATCCAAAATCTGGATTGATATTTGCTTAGTGCTTATGTTAATTCAATGGGGGAACTTGACTTCTTTGTGTGCTTGTTGGGATCCTTTCTAAGTTGCGATTAGCTTTAGTGCTTCAGAACACAAGTCCTCCTTGGCTTAAGTGCCCGTAAAGCGATCGACAATGATGATGACTGGTATTTCCCATTTATGTCTAATTGAATCACACAATGAGCCAAGGTGGAGATTGTTGATAAAGATGGCCCATTGTTTCGTCCCCAAAATGCAGCCAACACCTAAAGCCACCGGCCCATAACCATCCACCCATTTCACCACTCATCCGCGGGTCACTTATTCGGATTGCGGATCCGAATCCTTTGTCCGCGGATCCTCTTGGTTCAATCTTGTTCGTCCGTTTGTAAGGTTTGATCTGAACCGTTGCTTTTTCAAGAGTGCATGCACTAAAAAGTTAGAAATTGTGAAGAAATTGAACATGCATTAGGGTACCTAATTAATGGTTGGAAATTGAGAGCAATGGTTTATCAGTAGTGGCATGTGAACTTAATAAATGTATGTGTGTTATTAGTACAGTGTAGCTGGGGCACTGAATCGACCAGTGGTTGAGTTCTGTTTTTGCTGGTAGAGTGCAGCTATCGTTCATTGTTAAATCAGGATTTAGTTTCAGCTTAAATTGGAATCTCTTCTACGGTTGCCAAACAAAACTCAATGCATAATTTACTTGATTTGATTAGATTGAATATTTTCAAATATACAAATTAGGCAAATATTTATTTTAATTATGATGACCTACGATAAAACTCTAAGCCTGGTGTAATCCGTCCTCCCGGCCCTTGATTTTTCATCACATATTAAAATTTAAAATTAAGACTAATTTGTAATTTGTTTTAGTTAAAGATAAATTTATAAGAACTTATATAATTATCCATCAAAGTGCACATTTAATTTTAACTAAATACATTGTTTAAACATTTATATAAAATAAGCATGAAATTTATTGAATATTTTTTTATTAGCTTTACTCTCTTCACATTTTTCATCAATCATTTCTCATTTCTCTTAGTATGTACAATTAGAGTGGCAGTCCGACCCAAGGTTTGGGTTGGGTTAGAATATGATTTTATAGATCCGAAAAAATTCGGACTTATTTAGCTCGACCTAGGCTCGAATCGTAGTCCGATCCGATAGTTTTTGTGTACAAAAAGTACATATGGACTGAATGGATCATGCATTTTTGCGGACCGATCAAAATCGGCCTCGATCCGCTTTAGTCCGAAGTTTTAGAAGGGCTCGGGGCAGCGCAGCCCCCGCCCCATTGCCATCTCTACGTACAATGAGAATACTATTCCATAAGTTAATAATTATATTTATTTGTCTGTCCCAAAAATTGAGGAGTACAAAATGTGCCCTTTAACCAATTATGATTTTAATTGGAAGGTTCTCGTCTTCTTTTTCCCTTTTATCTCCCCAACTTTTTGTTTCTTTTGCAAGCAAAAGTTAGACAGCTAAAATGTGAACGGATCCATAATTGATTGCAATGCAATATCAATCAATCACGGAATTTCATAAATACTTTTGTCTAATTAGTTGTAATAGTAAACTCACTATAATTTGATGAGTTTTTTTCTTTTCTTATTTATGGGGTTGTAAATTATGAAATAATCACTATAAATTTGTCACACTAACTTTCTTAATGTTTGCTACAACAAGTGTATGAAGTAGTCACCAACTTTATTACCCCTAGCTTAAAATTTCTTCCTAGCCCAACTATTTTTTTCTCAATAAAAAGCATATAATTATTTTTTATTTTTTTACCCTAGAAAAATAAAAAAATAATTTTTTTGGGGGTGGGGTGGGCAAGGAGGCCCCCGCCTAGATCCGCCCCTGCGTGTATGTGCACACTTGATGTATGGAAGAAAACCAATTGTTCCAATTTAATAAAATAAAATACTCGAATTCTCTATGATATATATTAAGTGTATGTATATCGGATATACCATCTACAAAACTTATTTATGCACAAAATGACAACTTTGTATTTTGTAATAGACTGAAGAAATATGACTTGGAAGAAGTGTCAAAAACATTTGAATCAGCTGCATTCCTATAAATTGTAGACATAAGAAGCTATCTTCATTTACTAGCCTGAAAATATCTCGCAGATGTATTTTTATTTTTGTATAAGTCGTATTTCTAGCAAAAATAAGAAAATAAATTTGAGTGTACTTTCGAATTTGACTTGAATTACATTGATTTTGACAACTCCATTTTTTACCGACATAATTTAGGTAACATCAACTGATACTCGAACTCGAACTAGTAAAGTATACTTGCATTTTAATAGAACTCAAACTCAAACTCAAATTTTATAATTTTAAAATTCCACTTACATTTAATTTGAGCCTCATGACTCTATAAAGAATTATTGAATAGTCAAGTTGGTTAGAAGTTAGTTAGGTTGTTAAAATTCTGTTACAACTAACTAACCGTCTCACTTTACATCTCATCACCGTATAAATATCACCAGTACATCACAATGATTCAATAATGAGAAATTACTTTTCACTATATTCCATTATGGTATCATGAGCCGGGCTTCCCAGGTGTCTTCGGTAGTTTCATTTTCCTAATACCTTCTTTCTCGATCTCCTTTTCTATTGTCGCATGGCAGCCTCTCCATCTCTACCTCATTTTCTTCCTATTGCAGCGTTTGGATCGAAACAATTACAATTTCGGAAGGTTCAAATTGTTTCAAATTTATGACGTGCCCGTGGTTTCGAGGAGTTTCTCTTGGAACGACTTCTTCTCCATCGCAATACCTTCCGCCGTCTTGATCGGAAGTTCTCGAGCTAGTTGTCAATCCAACGTATGTTGTGTGGATGAGAAAGGATCGATTCTTTCTCAATTGGATGTTAAACTCAATCGGTGAGCCCATGCTTGGTCACATTAGTCGATGTACCTCTCTGCTGGCGAGGTATGGTCTCGCTTTTGAAAAGCTTTTTCAGTCTCAATCCAAAGCTAGAGCTTTACAAACCGATTTCAACGCAAAACACTTAAAAAGGGTGATTTAAGTATTTATGCTTATATTCTCAAGATGAAAGTCAGTCATGGCGAGATGACTTAAATTTTGTTGGTCATATTATCGGTGATGATGAGTTGGTATTGTATATCCTTGGAGGTTTAGGTGTCAATTATGATTCGGTGGTGGTTAATCTCACCACAAGAGTCGATGCGATTTCACTACACAGGGAAGCTCAATTTGTCCTTCGACTTTCATGAAATGAGGCTGAGAATCAAGCCTCATCTTCTACATCTCAATTGGTTAATCCTACTTTGCAAATGTTGCCTATGGTTTTTCTCCTCATAATCCTCGAGGTGGTGGTCGATTTTTTAGAAGCGGAGGACGTGGTGGTCGTAGTTTTGGTGGTCGATACAATTCAAACAAACCTAAATGCCAATTATGTGGAAAAAGCGGACATGTTGCACTCAAGTGCTTCAAGAGGTTTGATGTCGGTTTAATGGTGCGACGACAACGATACGTCTGGTTCATCCTCTCCAGGAACTCCTCAAGCAAACCATGTGTGAGAATCCTACTTCTACTAGCTCGGATCCACACCGGTATTTTGATAGTGGTGCAACCAATCATGTCACCACAAATCGAGAATTTGTCTCTTAAAGCTCCTTACCAAGGTAATGATTCCCTTGCGGTAGGAAATGGCTCCAAACTTTCCATATCTCACATTGGTTCATATACTCGCCTAGTTCAAATCTATCCACTTCATTACTTCTTAATAACATTCTCTTTGTTCCTCATATCACCAAAAATTTATTGAGCATTTCTCGGTTCACTAAAGATAACAATGTGCTAATTGAATTCTACCATGATTGTTGCCTTGTCAAGACAAAACAACATCTCGTCTCTTGGAGGAGTGCTTAAGGATGGCTTATATCGGCTCAACCTCGGTCACCTTAAGCCTCATACACCAAAGGCAATCTCTGATTCAACCCTTACATCCCCTGCTACTCATATTCCTGTTTCTCTTTGTTTGTAATTTTTCATCTACTATTTCTCTCCTATGTCCTTTTCTGTTACTACTTGTTCTCATGATGTTAATGTGTGGCATAGAAAACTTGGTCATCCTTGTCAATCTATATTGTCACATGTATTACATCAAATAAAAGCTACACCAAAGTTTACTAATCTTCGATTTTGTGATGCTTGTAAAGTGAGCAAGTTACATCAAAAGCATTATGCTTCTCAACCTACAAAAACATCATTTCCTTTTCAATTAGTTCATTCGGACTTGTGGGGGCCTTCTCATGTTCTTTTGAAGGGTACAAATACTACATCCACTTTATAGATGATTACTCTCGTTATACTTGGATATTTCCTCTCAAAGCAAAATCGAAGCCCACAATGTTTCTTCGATTTAATGCACTTGTTGAAAGACAAGACAATACTCAAATTAAATGTTTACAAACTGATTGGGGTGGGGAATATAGATCCTTAGACCTATTCTTGCTAATCTTGGTATAAAATTGAGACACCCTTGCCCCTCATTCTCATCAAGAAAAAATGGAAGGGTGAAAGGAAGACCTTCACATAGTTGAAATTGGTCTTTCTTTTCTTGCCCGAGCTCATTTGCCACTCAAATCTTGGTGGCATGCATTCTCCTCGATGTATTTGTCATCAATTTTCTTCCCACTCCTCGTCCTTCATCACTCTTCTCCTTATCAAATTCTTCTCAAACAACCACCGATTATCATTTTCTAAAAGTGTTTGGGTGTACATGTTATCCCTTTCTAAGGCCCTATAACAAATCACAAGTTCCAATATAGATCTTCCAAGTGTGTTTTTCTTGGCTATTCGATTCCCACAAAGGCTACAAGTGCTTAGACTCTCTTTGGGAGAATATACATTGCCAAGATCTTGTTGAGTTCAATGAAAATGAATTCCCTTTTCTCGAGCCTTTTTCCACTTCTTCTCCTCATCAATCAAACCAGTCATCTCCAAACTCTCCCCGTCTTATGCCCCATTCCATTATTTCCATCCTCACTTTCTCTTCCTTCATCATCCCTATCATCTCAATCTGCTCCAAGCCCTTCTCATACACCATCCCCACCTCCCATTCACAATCATTCTCCAATTCCCTCAACTCCTACTTCATCTCCAGGTTCAAAGACTTGCCTCTCTTTGCTTATTGTCCCCTGTCTCTCATCCTCTTGTTCCTTCTCATCCCATGGTCACTCGATCTAAGAGTGGCATATTCAAGCCCAAAACTTACTCTGTCACATCCCTACCTCCCTTAATTTTGGAGCTGGTTTATTGCCACAGCCCCTATCAATACCTCAATGGAAAGAAGCTATGCAAATTGAATTTGATGCCTTGATTGCTAAAAAACTTGGACATTGGTTCCCTTTCACTCGACACATGAGTGTTATTGATAATAAATGGGTGTTCGAGTTAAGCAAAAGTCGATGGCTCGGTTGATAGGTATAAGGCAAGGTTGGTTGCCAAAGGGTTTCAACAAACGGTGGTGTTGATTATTTTGAAACCTTCATCCGGTTAGTTAAACCATGTACTATTCGTTTGGTTCTCACTCTTCTTTCACATATCGGTGGTGTATCTAACAAATTGATGTTAACAATGCTTTTTAAATGGGGATCTCAAGGAAACCGTGTTCATGGCTCAACCTTGAGGATTTGTTGATCGTCTCACCCCACACATGTTTGCAAGCTAAACAAGTCCATTTATGGCCTTAAACAGCTCCTCGGGCTTGGTTCACCAAACTCAAACAGATTCTTGGTCGATCTTGCTTCAATATTTCAACCTAAGACAATTCTCTATTCTTCAAAAAGGTGGAAGGGCATCTTTTGGTTGTTCTTGTCTATGTAGACGATATTTTAATCACGCTTTGTGGCGATCTTTGTGGCTATTTCCTTGGTTTTGGAGGTCACCAGGAATAGTCTTTGGTTTGGTTCTTACTCGGAGGAAATATGTCACCGATTTGTTGTGCAAAACTCACATGTTGAATTGTAATCCCCGCTCTACACCACTTAACACCACTCGTAAACTTGCTTTGTGTGATAGTCCCCCATTTGATCACTACCACTTATAGAAGCACCATTGGAGCTCTTCAATACCTCACCATAACTAGTAGGACATATCCTTTCAGTAAATAAGTTGAGTCAATACCTTCATGCACCTACGGTTAATCATTGGGCGACTTGCAAGCATTTACTTAGATATCTTAAGGGCACGGTTCACCTTGGTCTTGCATTTTACCCCGCTTCAGGATGACATTAGAAGCTACTCGGATCTTGATTGGGCAAGTGATAAGGATGATAAAAAATCTCTGAGGAGGACATTTTTTTTTTTTGGGCAACAATCTCCTAAATTGGAGTTCTAAGAAGCAAGTCATTATCTCCAGGGGCTCTCAATCGAATACCGGTCACTTGGCCGACACACCTCTGAGATCTTATTTGGTTGCAATCCTTACTCGAGAACTAGGGATATCTGTTGTTTCCCCTTCTTTACTATGGTGTGACAATCAAAGTGCCCACAACTATGGCTTCCAATCCCGTATTCCACGCTCGCACCAAACATATAGAAATAGATGTTCATTTTGTCTCGCCAAAAAGTGCTTGATAAAACCATTGACGTTCGCTTTATTCCTCGGAGGAACAACTCTGCCGATTTGTTCACTAAAGCATTATCTTCTCCTCGTTTTTGGAAGTTATGTCACAAGCTCTCTCTCAAAGACACCACAAGATCTTCACACGTTAGTCGCTAGGGTGTATTGAATAGTCAAGTTAGTTAAGTTGGTTAGAAGTTAGTTAGGTTGTTAAAATTATTACAAATAACTAACCGTCTCACTTTACATCTCATCATTGTATAAATATCAGTTGTACATCACAATGATTCAATAATGAGAAATTACTTTTCACTATATTCCATTAAGAATTCTTAAAGATTTCGAGAATCTCAACGTTTCCCACGCCTAACAAATCGACCTGGATTTTACCAACCTTTCTTCGTTTCCCACGGTTTGAAATTAATTGGCCTTGAATTTGTCAACGACCATGGTCCAGACGGGGCGTGCCCGGCCGCACCATTTACCCCTAGCTCAACTATTTTTTTTCCTTTACGAAAAACATATAAATTTTTTTAATTTTTTCCACTAAAAAAATGGGATAAAAAAATTTGGGGTCTTGTGGGGCCGGGGTGGCCCCTTAGATCCGCCAGTCCAGGAGGTCCAACTTTCAAACTAAAGATACTACTATGGTTAGCCTTGTGGCCACATGTATTACTCTTGATAAAGAGACTCGAACCAAAAATCTCTACAATGACAGAATCAATTTAAAAAAAATGATATCAAACTAAAGATTAATTTTTAATGACGTCCTAGTTCCTAGTTGATTGCACCTAAAGCGGCCTAGCAATCTAAAGTAAATCTTGATATTTCTTTATTATATAGTGATAATTTTTCAAGTGTCATTTTCCATTTCCCAACTATTCTAGAAAATAAGTTTATATTAATTTAGATAAATTTTAAGAGGAAATGAGGTCATTTCCAATTTTTATTTTTCCATTGAAATATGTTTTTGGAAACACAATCACATAATTTTTCACCACAATCACACACATATATGTGAAAACACACTTTCAAAACTATTACTAAATAACCAAATTTACACTTCATTTCCAGACATATTCAATAACACAAATTCACATAATAAACCAAACACATATTCATTTTTCATACGAAAATCAATAACTTCTCATAATTCATTTTCCAACAATGGAAATTAAAATTTGGACATGGAAATATATCCATACATCAATGTTGCACTCATGCTATTATCCAATGTTCTAGTACCACTTTTTATCGTATTTGTCATACTTGATAATTGATATACATACTTAGCATATCATCTACCATACAAGTGCTATATTTTTGTTAGGAAATGAACATTTAGTCTTTATCTACATGCTATATGTACAATGTGCATACATCGAATGTAACATGAATATTTTATTTTATTTTATTTTTGTTATCAATTAGATATTTGACAAAAGATGCATGTACATAAATATACCATTGACAGACAACTCCAAATCGTTGAAGATTTTTGTAGTGAATAATTTGGAAATAATTTTAAACACGCATCATTCCGAATCATCAAAAGAAAATTAGATTTGTCCACTAGTATCAATTTAGCAAAGAATAAAGTGAGTTATAAGCTTTATCTAACCTCTCAAAATTATCAATTAATAGAACACTTACCTAACCTAACTTTTTTTCCCTGTCACGCGGTTGTGGAAAATTATTGAGTTGTTGCATTAATGTTCTTTGCGCGTTGTGTGGTTTGTGGAATAAAGAAGAAGACCAAATGGCATAAAAAGGCAGCGGACTTATTATTAATATTAATACGAATAAGTGTTACATATTTGGTATACTGACAACATAAAATCAATACTTTGATAAATTAGTGTACACACAATTTGGCCGTAGACCCAAAACATGTAAGATATAGCTGAGAAAATTGGATTACGTTTATAGACCAATTTATATTTTACATATATATATTGATATTATTGAAATGTACTGTGTTATAACTGTTCGCGATCAGTCAATCCCTGGACTCCAGAAAGATTCATATAGTAAGTGACATACACAGGGGCATAGATAGGGGGTGGGGGCAGGGGACCACAAGACTGTCCCAAATTTTTTTTGTCAAGTTTTTTTTGGAAAAAAATAAAAAAAATTATATTTATAATTTTTAAGGGAAAAATAATTGAGTTAGGGGAAAATTTTTGGAGCTAGGGGTACTAACACTACAAAAAAAACAGTGTTTAGGGATGCTAAAATTTTCACTTGGTGACGCTTATTAGCGTCACAAGGTATATTACCTACGCTTTTGAAAGTATCATGAGTTGCGTTGTTAAATTTGATGTCACGAAAATATTTGTGACGCAACATCTATGCGTAGGTAAATTTCTTTTCGACGCTTTTTCAAATGCGTCGTTATGTGGTGACGCTATTTTCTGTCACAATTAATAAAGATTTAATATATTTTAAATAAAGGTTTGCTTACATTAAAAGTGTCGTTAAATTTAGGGACGCTATTAAGCGTCTTTAAAGTCGTGACGCTTTTGAAAATTCGTGTCATTAAAATTATGACGAATTTTACATTTCTAACTTTTGTAAAATTTATTAAAGATCAATTATTTATTATTTAAAAAAATAAACTTAATATTTAATTTTGACTCATCTTGAATATATTTGTTATTAGTTAATTATACACCACATAATCTCTATTTATTAACTCTCAAAGTCACTCTCAACACTTCAATCTTTCGATGTGGGATAGATACTCAAACTTTTTACTTTGTGACGCTTTTTAATAAGTGTTGTTATTTTAATGACACAAGTAATAAAAGTGTAAGTAAAATTTTAAAATTTGGCGACAAATAAAAAATGTGTAAGTAAAATAGAAAGTGTCACCAATTTTATGACGCTTTTTAACAAGTGTCGTTATTTTAATGACACAAATAGTAAAAGTGTAAGTAAATTTTTAAAATTTGGTGACAAATAAAAAATACGTAAGTAAATTAGAAAGTGTCATCAATTTTATGACCTTTTTTACTAAGCGTTGTCATTTTAAGGACACAAATATAAAAGTGTAAGTAAATTATATAATTATCGTAACACTTATAAAAAAGTCGGTAATTTTATTAAGATAATGACACTTCAATAAAAGTGTCATTAAATTTACTAGAATGCTAACGCTTTCTAGTAAGTGTCACTAATTTCTATAATTTACAACGCTTTTTAAAAAGCGTCATTAAATCTTATTTATAATGACGCTATTTGGTAGCGTCATTAAATTTGTATTGGGATAGATTTTTTCTTGATCGTTGTAAGTCGGGCTGGCTACGCCCTGGACATACACACAGCTTCAATCACGTCGCTGGTTGCTACTCTCTATACATAGGTCTTATAATCATATAAATTTTAATATTAATTTCTGAATAAATTAGTCTTGTTTTGTGGATCCACGTTGCTTTCATGCATGTGCTAGTTCATGCACATATTTCAAATAGTTAGGTATGGATGCAAACATGGTTTTATGTTTGCATGTGCGTTAAATATTTCTTAATCGGTATGCTAATCAATACGTCAAGAGTTAATTTCAAAACTTTAACCCACATAAGATAGGATTACGTAATTACTGAGCCCAAGTCCAACTTTATTATTGTTGTGAGGAAAAACGTTCTTTCATTATTAATATTAATATTATTATTAGTATTATTTAATGCTTTTATTTAATCTCATTAAGTAATCCAATATTATTATTATTGGGCCACAGACAAAAACAACCGACACGAATTCAGCCCACGCGCATTTCTCTCTATGCGCCCATCAACCCAGCTTAAAAATGTCTACCATTTCAATTATAAATATATACAATTCAAGATTTTCAACTGTTGTCACTTTGCTCCTAAATTTCTCCATTCATATATTGAGCAGCGTCGGATGGCGCCGAGACAACCTAAAACCCATCTAACGTTTGTTGAATTATCGCAGACAAGTTCCCTCTACCAAGATTCCCAATTTTGGAGGACTTTTTTTTCAAAATGTTGAATAGTAAAAACTCCAAATATATTTTAAAATTATAATATAACTTCTTGATATTTTCTATATTTCACTAATCTATATATATATATATATAACAAGAAAATGATTTCGATCTAAATATGTTTTCCGCCTAAATAGACTTGCTAAAAATTTTGGTGATCTTTTTTTTTTTTTTGTGTCTTTGATTTTCGATTAATATGAAAGATTGTTTTCAAAATGGGAATATTTAACCTCTTTGTTCTTGATTTTTGTTGCCATAATTGATGATAGTTCATAAAATTGGAATGTTTGACCTATTTGTTGCTTGATTTTTATTGCCATAAATCTTGATAGTTAATAAAATGGGGATGTTTGACCTATTTTTCTTGATTTTTGTTGCCATAATTCCGATTATCGATATTCATATAATGCCCGTAAAGTTGGAATGTTTTACCTTTTTGTTGCCTTTTTTGTTCTTGAATTTGGGTAATTATAAATGTACAAGGAATGTTTGACCCTTTCTTGTTGTATAGAAAGAATCAATAAATTTTGAATTGGAAATTTCTAATCTAACTAAATCAATGAATGAATCGAAAATCTATATCGATTTCTCTTACATTTGGAATGTAAAATTTGTGAATTGATTTTCACTATCTTAAAAATACATTACTCTATTTTTTTCAATCCGAAAAAATCTTGAAAATTATACTACTTTATTTAATCTTATTGCACAAAAGTTCGGCATATTAAAAATCTGTTTAAAAAGGAAAATTTTGTCCTATAAATATTAGATGTCTATGCTTGGTTATTTGCACATTCATTCAAGTATCTGCAATTAAAAGCATACATATACTTTCTTCCCCTTCATACATTCATTGTCGAATCAAATTGAGGCTCGTGCAAATGTACGTGAAACAAGCCTCCAACGATAATAAGCAAATAGCGAGTCTTGAGTGCGTTTTTCACGACGTTGCGGTAATATATTATACATTTATATTTTTTGTTCAATGTCTTTTCGATTTAATGCTTTCTTTGAAAATTTTATTTCATATAAATAGCGATTATCTCGTATTAAATTCAACTTATTTGCGGATGTCCATGCCTTCGTATTGTATATTTTTCACAATACCGCGACATATTGAAAAATCTTAGTACATGAATGTAATTATATGTGTGAATAATATTTATTTAATTTACTTATCTAATGAAATTGTGTAATTTTAAGCGAGGTGGCATGACCGATGTATTTCCATAGATCCTATAATTATGAAAGTTTAAATATTAACAATGTCTCATTTGGTAAAAAACAGATAGATCACAATTGGTAAAAAATAATACTTTTTTTTTTTTTTTTATTTTTTTATAACTTTGAACAATAAGAATATTTTAGTGTGATTAAAAGGAAGAAACAATATTATTTTTGTATGTGTGTGAATGGTTAAGTGCTCACAAATTACTTGGATCAAATTATCCATTTACCTCATTTACTTGCAAAATCCAAAAAAAAATATTAAACTAAGCACCCCATTAAAAATGAATAATAATGAATTTAAATATTAAATAATTACAAACATAACTTCAAATATAGACGTGTGAGAAATATTTTCCGACACATCGATAAATGATCCGAAAAGGTATGTGAACAATTTTATAAAATATATACCGAATTTATAAACTTCAAAATAAATATGAAATGCTTTTACGAAAAAAAAACCAAATTTGTTTCGAGATCTCATTAGTGACTTTTTTTTCCGAACAACCACATCACCAAAAATAAACCATCACACAATAAAACTAACACATCTATACACACAAATTTTTGAAAATAATTTCGCATAATAAAATAGAAAAAAAAATAGATTCATTCGATACAAAATCATACAAATATATGATTATTTTTTGTGTGATTTTGTCTGTGTGAACAATTAAGAAGGATTGTTACTTGACCACAAAATTACATCGAACACCAAATTCATATTACACACCACATGCATCGCACAGACAAATAACTAGTTACACCTAATAATAAGAAAGATTTTATAAATTAAAAAACAAACCCCATCGTCACCTTGAATTGTTGAAAGATTTTGACTAACTTTTTCAACACGAAAAAGGGTGAAAAAAGAAGAAAAAGAAAAAGTCATGAACAACTTCATATATCACTAGCTTTTCGAAGAACACTAATTAGTAATGACTATGTAGCGGTCCATCTTTCTTAGATCAACTTTTGCTTTTTGATAAAGGCTCACAAAATGTACCCGCCTTCTACATTTCGTTCTATGATTAAATAAAGAGGCTATTTATTTATGTAAGAAAACCAGCCTGTTTTAAGATTCGTTTTTGGTGAGTAAGAGGACAATTACAGACAAGATATTATTAATACAACAAACTTCAACTTAAGGTCGCAAACGGGATCGAATACAAAAAAATTATTTCCTTACGCTAGAGAATTATTTTAATTCCAACATTTGATTGCTTAATTTCTTCTCTCCATAAAATACATTATTCACTCATATTTATTTTTTTTTCTCATCAATCATGTCTATTTATTTTTTCCAATAAATCATCAAATTAACAATCATTGTTACATATATACTCTTACACAATTCATTATTCACCTCTTCACATATCCCATCACCAATTATTATTTATTATTTTTATATCAAATCAATTTTGTCGTTACATTTTCATATCATATTTAATAATACTCTCAAAATTCATCATTCTTCTTTCAAAAACTTTTTCATCACTATTATGATTATCTCTAACAACAAACAAATCGAAATAAAAGATAATACCCAATGATTATTTCTCTTTTTATCTACTAATCTACTTATTACTTGATATATTGATATTGAACCAAAAAAAAAAAAAATCATACCCACGCTTAATTTAGCATGACAAATCATACATTAAAATATTATTGTCTCTCAACCTTTTAGATTTTTCATTTTCATATTCCGCAAAACGACGATGCATGTCAGCGCCTCCCTTATTAAATGCCTGTCCCCATTGGTGGGAGAAAGGAATTGGGAAAATTTCTGCTGGTGCAGGTTCATTGTTACGTAGCTTGCCCCAAAATAGTATCCCACCAATTACACACACCCCGCAAATAATATTCATATATACATTTTGATTAAGACTAAAGAGAGTATAAGAATTTTCATACGAATAGTCGTTTAGCTAGAAAAATAATGTACTTCTATTACGTAAGATTGGTTCGTGTATTAATATTTGGATTTCTTTGGTCAGTTATCGAGCGAGAGGACAATTGTGTAATGTTATTATTCCGAATATTAGACATGCGAGTTGGATTATGTTTCATATATCAATAGTTGGTCCTCTTTGGTTAGTTATCAAGTGTTGGGTCGTAAAGTTGCGATTGGATACCAAAATACTTTTGTTTTTCGTTCAACTAGATAATTTTTTTATCCGTGCAATTGCTTATGAAAAATCTATTATTCACTTACTTTTACTTCCACTTAGAGGCCCCAAAAGGTCCAATATACTTTGGTATATATTTGTTAGATTGGGTTGCAGTGTTGGGCCAAAAGAAATATGACCCCATAAACTTTTGGCCCGACCCATCCATCCAACTCTACCACCAATCACACCTATTAATTTAAAATAAAAACCCTTCAAATCATCGGACGCCGATCACGGACCAAATAATGTAACCGAGCCATTATCTTTGGGGCCCGACCCACAAAAATACAAAGGAAAAACCGACCAGTCCGGTTTTGGCCTAATGAGTCGGGCCAAAAAAGCCCATCTCATTTCGGGCCTAAGAAAATGCGATCGATCGAGACCACTTTACTGGGGTCGGGCGGGCGACCATCTTAGGACCAAAATTAACAAATCTCTACCGATCATCATTATACAATTTCTAGTTTCTACAAATATCACTGTTTCATTCACATCACCAATCATATTCAATTATTTATTTATATATCAAATCAATTTTCATTGTTACATTTTCATCTCATATCCGACACATTTTTTTATCATACCGGTGTCTTTTTATCCCAGAATTCTGTTAATGATTGAAAGAAACAATTTTTAAGCATGGGATCACTTTACACCTAGTTCTCACAGTCTTTGCTTAAATAATTCACACACATATTAAGAAAGAAAGCAAATGGGTTTTCTCATTTAAGTACGTACTCAAAGTTTCTTATCTTTACTATCTTTACTGCTGGTCACGACTCAAATCAGAGCAGAATAATTTTGTTTTATTTTTCAAAAAAATAAAGTATTTCTCTTGTCTTATTTATCTGTGTCGTCCCACAGATCAATTTTCGTGGAAACCCATTTTCATCTTAAAACTTTTTCTTTTTTGTTTTTATTAGGGAAGTGTTTTACTGTTTTCGACTCCAATAGTATATTGTTTTTCTTCCAATTCACCGACTTTTGCGGGAAAGATTAAAAGAATTTGAATAAACTTTTCCTTTTATTTTTCAAAAAAAAAAAAAAATCAACCCTCCCTTTTGTGGAGGAATCTGAAAACAAAGCAATGAATGCATTGTTGTGTAATTGGCCCATTTGTCTTTTAATGGGTTGGCCCAAATGCAGCCCAAAGCCTCCAAGCCCATTCCCAATCCCATTGAGATACCCGGGTTGTGTGTTCGGGTTCTTTGGACCCGTTAATAGTCCGCGGATCCCCTTTGTGCAATCCGAGCCGTTGGATATTACTCCTTGATCGCGTAGCCGTTCATCCGGACTATTAAAAGGTTCTATCCGAACCCTAATCCTCATTCCTCGCGTGCTTTCCCACTCTCTCTCATCTCTCTCTCTCGCTCTTCACTCTCTCGAATCTTCCCGGGGTTTCTTCCTCTCGTGAAATCCGATCTCTCATCGGAGTTTCGTGAAATCTTGAGTGTTTTGACATACTTGAGTGTCTTCTTCTTCACTAGTTCACATCCTTTGTGTACGAATCAACTGGTTGGGGTCAAAACTAGGGTTTACGGGAGGAACTAGGGTTTGGTGATTCGAGCTTTTTCTCTCTCGGGTGAGGATCCGGGTTCTTTGTGAGGTTTAGGGCAAGGCTTTGTGGTCCGCCTCCGTTCTTGGGTTCTGCGGTTTCTCCAGTGACTTACATGGTGGTTTTTTGGGAAAATCGGTCCTGAGCAAATCTCTACTATATTTCGGTTTTAGGGTTTTATCCCTTACATTTTTGCTTTGTGTTAATTTTTCTTTCGTTGTAATTTTACGTCAGTACATTTCTTGTACTTTAATTTCTCAAAAGTGTCAGAGTTTTAATCAGTATAATAGGCTTAACTTTCTTATCGAGTCAGTTTTTGTCTTGGTACTTCGTGTATCAATCTATTTTAGAGGCGGATAGATACCCAATAGGTGGTATCGAGCACCTATCTGCCTCGTGGTGGGTTGGTCTTCCGTTCTTGAGCTTCTTGGTGATTTGTTGGCTCCCTGGTGAATTTGGTTGTGGTGAGAACCCGGATGGCTCCTGGTTGTAAGATTCTCTTTACCCTCTTCTCTCTCATTTACTTTCGAGTTTAGTACTTAGTTTAGGAAACCCCGAGCATTAGCCTCTTGACCACAAGCGCTTGAGTGCGGTGGAATCCTGAGTGCGAAGGGAATCCACCTAGCTTTACTTTCTGTTGATTTTGGTTCTCTTGGACTCGTGTGGTCTGTGTCTTTTTTTGCTTATCTTGATTAGTATTGGACTCTGTGTGGTCCATTATTTGCCCCTTATTTTTCTGCGTTGTCATTGGACTCTGTGTGGTCCACTTATCCTGTTTAACCTGTTTGTTTATTTGATAATTTGTGATACCTTTTTGTGCTATATTCTTGTGATATCCTCTCGTGGCTTTATCTGTGAATATGGGTGGTGCATCTGGTTATCATTTGGAACCCTTTAATGGGAAAAGTGATTTTTCTATTTGGCAACAAAAAATGAAGGGGATTTTAATTCAATGAGAAATGTTTTAAAGCTATTGATCAAAAGTACTGATAAAGATCTTCAATAAATAAAATCAACTTGATGAATTTGCATACTCATCCATTATCCTTAATCATGCGATCTTTGTTTTGAGAAAAGTTGGCAAGTTAACTTCGCCAAAGCCTGCGGGAAAAATTGCAAGAACTTTACACCGAAACTTCCCTACCCTCAAAACTATTTCTACTTGAAAAGTTTTTAGATTTAAACCGGATTTGACTAAGGATATGGATGAGAACTTGGATGTTTTTACAAAATTGATACAAGATATCAAACTTATCGGTGATAAAAACATTGATGATTATACTCTATCTGTTGTGTTCTTTGAATGCCATCCCCGATTCTTATCTTTGATGTGAAATCGCCATTAAGTATGGTAGAGACTCTATTACCCTTGATCTTGTGATTAATGGCCTTAAGAGTAAGGAATTAGATCTCGAAAATATCCAGGGAATGAACGAGGGTCGGGGAAGGTTATGCATGTCGGGGTAGACCTCGAGAATAGGAGGAATGAGAATAACAATAACAAAACCCTAGTAGGAAGAGGAGTAAAAGCGGAGGAGATCCGATTCTGGCCTAAGAACAATAGGAAATGCTATAATCGTGGAGAACATGGCCATTACATAAAATAATGTACAAAGCCGGGAATAACTGAACAATAATCAAAACAATAATCGAACAACAAGAACCAAACCAATGATTCTGTGAACTTGACAATCGCAATGATCACATGGGTGATGTGTTTATGGTGCATGAAGTGCATGATTCTCGTGAATCTTTGTGCCTTCAAATTCTTTCGGTGAAAATGATTGGCTTATTGACTCTGCTTGCACATTTCACATGACACCTTTTAAACACTTATTTGCCTCATATGCTTCGCATGCAAAATGGATCTGCTTTCTATGGCAAATGATAAGAAATGTCAAGTAATTGGTGTTGATCTTGTGTGCTTGAAACTTGATTCTCGGTTTTGTTTTGACTCTAAATGATGTAAGGCATGTTCCCGATCCGTCTAACAACTTGATCTCTGTCTATGCTTGAGCATGATGGTTATGAGGAAGATGGGGTAAGGGTTTGATGAAAATCATGAAAGGTTCCCTTATAATTGCTAAAGCTGAAAAGAAAAGGAACCTGTATGTTTGTAATGCTGAGTCTGTCTCTTGCATGCTAAATTCTGTGAACAATGTGAACTCTATGGCCAATGTGAACTCTGTGATTGATAAAACTGAACTCTGGCATAAAAGACTTGGTCATATAAGTTCTAAAGGTCTTGAATTGTTGCATAAAGAAGGATGTTTTGGAAATGATAAGCTTACTTGTGTTCCCTTCTGTGACTCATGCATTTATGGTAAACAACAAAGAGTCAGTTTCCCTACTTCATCTTACCCTAAACAATCTTCATGCACTGACATTCTTGAATACTTACATGCTTTGATGTTTGGGGCCCCTGCTAGTTTCCTACACATGGTGGGAATAGGTATTTTCTATCTCTGTGATTGATGACTTTTCAAGAAAAGTGTTTGTATTTCTTATGAAAAACAAGTCGATGTTTTTGAAAAACTTCAAAATTGGAAACCTTGATAGAAAATCGATTTGAAAGAAAATCAAGTATTTGAGAACTGATAATGGGTTGGAATTTTGTAACCAACTCATTGATCAACTTTGTGTTGATTCGGGCATTGTAAGACACAAGTCTGCGTGCTTACAACCTCAACAAAATGGTGTTCTTTGAGAGGATGAATAGAACTCTTTTGGAAAGGGTGAGAAGTATGTTAAGTACATCCGGACTTTCCAAAAGTTAAAAGTGAAAAATGTTCATACAAAGCTTATGTGATTAATAGATCACCATCTGTGCCTTTGAAAGGTAAATACCCTGAACAAGTTTGGTGCAGTAAACCTGTGGACTTTTCAAATTTAAAATTTTTTGGTCATTCGGCCTTTGTCCACCGAAGGTTGACAAACTTGATCCAAGATCTTTAAAATGTGTTTTTGGGATACCCCGATGGGGTTAAAGTGGTGATTGTGGTCTAAATCAAAATGGTTATAAAGTATTGATTAGCGGGGATGTGGTTTTTAATGAAAATGAGTTCCCCTGCCTTGATGTTTCTAAAAATGTTTCAAACTCAAACTCCACTACTCCTAATAAGGTGGAGCTTTCTAATGTGCCTTCTATCTCTGTGAATGATTACTCGATATGATTGATCTTGAGCATGATCCTGTGAATGCTAATGATGTGCATAATGATATTGAGAATGATAATCTTGAATTGAATGATAATGAGCATGATGAATTTCCTCTTGTTGACACTTTGAATTGAATCATGATAATGCTTTGAAAATGATAACTTGAATGATTATGTGTTAACCAGAGATAGAAAGAAGGAACATTAGAATTCCTAATAAGTTTCTTGATTTTCACTTAACTTCTTATGTGTTCTCGTGTTTGAATCAATTGAAAATTCGAGCCTAAAACCTATCTTGATGTTGTGAACTCTGTGAATTAAAAATGGTGAGTCTTTATGCAAGATGAAATGACTTCTTTGTATGTGAATAACACACGGGAACTTGTTCCAAAACACTTAATTGTTCCATTGTTGATTGTAAATGGTTGTTTAAAATCAAACAAGAAAATGAAGGTGTTAGATACAAAGCTAGATTAGTTGCAAAAGGTTTCACTCAAAAAGAAGGCATTGATTACACTTTGAGATTTTTGCACCTTGTTGTGAAGTTTGTAATCGTGAGAATTATGCTAGCTTTAGTGGCTCGGTTTGATTGGAACTAAAGCAACTTGATGTTAAAAGCGCTTTCTTACATGGTGATTTGGAAGAACAAATTTTTATGAAACAACCGAGGGTTTTGAAGATAAATCCAAACCTAACCATGTATGTTTCTTTGAAAAAGTCTTTGTATGGTTTAAAGCAATCACCTGAGACAGTGGAATAAAAAATTTGATCGAGTCATGCTTGATTTGAAATGCAGTAAGCAAATTTGACCATTGCACGTATTTCAAACTTGATGCTATGTCTCTGTTTTCTTCTTTGATCTATGTGGATGATATGCTTTTGATCGGACCATGCATTAAATTTATTGATCATGTTAAAAACTGCTAAGTGCTAAATTTGACATGAAATTCTTAGGTGATGCTAAGAAAATACTTGGTATGAATATTGATAGGGATAGAAATAACTCGTGCTCTATCTTCATCAATCTTCATATGTTGAGAAAATTTTACAAAAATTCTATGAGTAATGCAAAATCGTGAATGTACCTCTTCTTTGCTCACTTTGTGTTAAGTAGGGATCGAGTCCCCTAAAACTGATCTTGAAATCTCTTCTATGCAAAATATTCCCTATGCTAATGCCATTGGATCTCATTATGTATTTAATGGTCGATCTTAGACCGGATATTGCCTATCTTTTTTCTGCGCCTTAGTAGATTTATGTCTAATCCTGGTTTGGTGCATTGGAATGCCTTGAAGTGGTTATTGAGATATCTTAGACATTCTACCTGATTGATTATTGCCTTAAATTTTCTAAGTGTAAAAATGGTGTTGTTTTAAAAGGATATGTGGATTCCAACTATGCAAATGATAAAGATAAGAAAATCAACAACTTCTTATGTTTTTACACTTTGTGGCTCTTGTATAAGTTGGAAATCCCAACCGCAACATATTGTGGCCCTTTCTACTACTGAGTCGAGTATGTTCTTTGTATTCGAGGCTTTAAAAGAAGCTTTGTGGCTTAAAGGTCTTATTTACAAATTGGTTTTCTAAAACAAAATGTTGTTGTATTTTCTTCGACTCCCAATCGGTATTCACTTTGTAAGAATCCGAGTTTTCATGACAGAACAAAACATATTGATGTTAGATTTCATTTTATAAGGGATATTGTTTCAAAAGGACTTATCTGTCTTGAAAAAGTGGCATCCGAATACAACCTTGATATGGGTACTAAGTGTCTACCCTTATCAAAGTTTAAAACTTGTTTGAAAATTCTAAATTTTGACACTTTGGAGACTAGTCTCACATCACTTTGGTGATTACCACTGGCTTGCGAACTGCTGTGTGTTTGCTTGTGAGTCCAAAATCGAGTTGGACTAAAACTTGCTTGTGCTTGTTTAAGTCGACACTTAAAACCACTTGCTTAAGTGTTTCTTTGGTACTATAATGGGCTCGGTGCTTATTATAGTAAAGTCTACTTAGGGTCGCAGTCTTTGGTAGGCACTCGGCGATGATGATGACCATTTAAATTTTCCCGTGTTTGTCTAATGAAATCGAATGAGCGAAAGGTGGAGATTAATGGGTTGGCCCAAATGCGGCCCAAAGCCTCCAAGCCCATTCCCAATCCCGTTGAGATACCCGGGTTGTGTGTTAGTTCTTTGGACCGTTTAATAGTCCGCGGATCCCCTTTGTGCAATCTGAGCCGTTGGATATTACTCCTTGATCGTGGCCGTTCATCCGGACTATTAAAAGGTTCTATCCAGAACCCTAATCCTCATTCTGTGCTTTCCCACTCTCTCTCTCTCTCTCTCTCTCTCTTCACTCTCTCGAATCTTCCCGGGGTTTCTTCCTTCATACGTGAAATCCGATCTCTCATCGGAGTTTTACGTGAAATCTTGAGTGTTTTGACATACTTGAGTGTCTTCTTCTTCACTAGTTCACATCCTTTGTGTACGAATCGGTTGGGGTCAAAACTTTAGGGAGGAACTAGGGTTTGGTGATTCGAGCTTTTTCTCAGTCTCTGGGTGAGGATCCGGGTTCTTTGTGAGGTTTAGGGCAAGGCTTTGTGGTCCGCCTCCGTTCTTGTGGTTCTGCGGTTTCTCTGGTGACTTACCGGTGGTTTTTTGGGAAAATCGGTCTGGCCAAATCTCTACTATATTTCGGTTTTAGGGTTTTATCCTTACATTTTTGCTTTGTGTTAATTTTACTGTTTCGTTGTAATTTTCTGTACATTTCTTGTACTTTAATTTCTCAAAAGTGTCTAGAGTTTTAATCAGTATAATAGGCTTTTATTGAGTCAGTATTTGTCTTGTCTTCGTGTATCAATCTATTTTAGAGGCGGATAGATACCCAACATGCATAAACTGATTCTTGACCTTAAACCCGTCTTCTCATAGGTAGTGTGAGTTTTGAGCGTTGTTCTGAAAAACAAAGTTTTGAATTTTTTTGTGAACTTTTTCGATATATAATAGGTTTTATATTCTTTGTGGAATGATATGAAACCTCCGTTAAAGACTTGTAGAGATTTAACTATAAAACAGAGTTCTTGAGGTTTGAGGTTTTAAGTCGAAGCTTTGAATTTCAATTACTGAAACATGTCTGAATCTGAATCAGACAATGGGACGGATCTGCGGTCCTTAGCCTTGACTCCGACATGGTCCGTTGCTACTGTTTTGACCGTTTTTGTTGCCGTTTCATTGCTTGTCGAGCGTTCGATTCATCGGTTGAGTAATGTGAGTCACATTCTCTGTTTTGTTCTTTGAAGTGTTTGCTTTTCTGGAAATTTCCAAGCCCATTTTCAAACCCAGCCGTACTTTTTTTTTTTTTGTTTGTTTTTAATTTGGTATCTTGTATTTGGATGAATACAAGAAATAACTAGTCCTTGTTTGGTTTTAGGATCAAATTGTGATATGGGTTTTTATTCAATTTTGTTACTGAAGGGCATTGAAGTATTTTTTTTTAACACAGAGCTTACTTTTCTTGAAACATTATCTGATAAATTTTTGTATGTGCATAAGGTTTGGTGTATAGCAGCACTTAGTGCTTTTATCAACTTGTTTAAGTAAAGGAAAAAAAGAAAAAAAGAATAGTAGTTATGCAATTTTTGAGCTACTGAATATAATGTTCTGTGAGCTTATGCTTTCCTATCATTTCAGTGGTTGAAGAAAACTGATAGAAAACCTTTGCTTGCAGCAGTGGAAAAAATGAAGGAAGGTATTTAATAATTTCTATATTTCATGCATTTCCTTAATGAAAGTATTGTTGTTCTGTTACATAACGAACATTTTCTTGTGCAAAACTTTGCTTCATTAGCTTTCCTATTTGTTTTGCAACATATGAATATTTTCCACTCTTTCCCCTCACTTTAACGTTGTGCTTGTTCGAAAATTTGTCTACAGAATTGATGCTTCTTGGCTTCATATCTCTCCTCCTTACAGCAACTTCAAGCATTATATCTAATATTTGCATACCGTCAAAGTTCTATGATGGTGTATTTGCCCCGTGCACAAAGAAGGAAGTCGCTGAGGAAGGGGAAAATGAAGTTCCGAACGGCCGTAGACTTTTGATGGCCTTCATTGATCCTCACTCACAAAGGAGAATGCTGACGGGTCTAAATCGGAATACCTGTCCAGAGGCAAGCCATCATGATTGTACCATTACTGTTTGCTTTAGTTCACCAAACAATCAACTATGTTTCTTAATTTATCATGTCATGAGTTGTCTGATGATCTCTCTCCGTCTGTGTATTTTCTTATTCCTTATCTAATTTGTTCAACTGCTATTAATACTCATGATTTGTTTCTTTTTGTCTAGTTCTTATGTGACTAATTTTTCCACCTCCTCAAAAAAAAAAAAAACAGTTCCTTAAGTTTAATTTCCAATTTCCAATTTCCGATTTCCATGCAGAACTATGAACCATTTGTGTCATATGAAGGACTCGAGCAGCTCCACAGATTCATTTTTGTCATGGCAGTTACACATATATCTTACAGCTGCTTGACAATGTTACTGGCGATAGTAAAGGTAGTATTTTGATGTTCACTTTTTACTCACCAAAGTATTAAACATAGTGGTGTTTGATATTTCAAAACTAATGTTCCAACAATGTTGTTGAACTCAGATTTGCTTCAATCCTTTTTTCTGTCATTTGATTTTATTGCGTCAATTTTTTGCTATTTTTTTCTTGTCTGTTAGCCAATTATGTTAAATATACTGCCTGCAAAATTTTTGAAATTAAGTTTGCAAGGTTAATTTAAGTGACAGATAAGATAACTATTGCCCTTCATTTTGTACCCCTTGTCATCCCTTCTTGGGTTTTTTTTTTGAGGTGAAATAATTGCCTTAACTGGCTCATTTTCCTACTTGGTTATTCGCTAATGCTCTTCAAGGGCATGTAAAAAAGCGGGCACTTTCTGTATGGTCTTATATCAGCTATATAGTTAAAATTTGCGCTAACAACCATAGCTATAGTTGTGCTTGAAAAATGTTACGAACAGATTCCCATTTAGATGCTATATGAACAGTCATAAACCTCTTGAGAAAACTGACTTTGCCGCTCATGCTTGTTAGATCAGATTTGTCTTTGTTTAAGAGATTGACTTTCTAGTTTGTCTAACATTACATATTCGCGTACTGATTTCTTTCTTTAGCTAAAGTTGTACCCCTAAAATAACTTTAGAGTTCATTGTAGAATTTTGTTTCTGAGATGCAATTTTACTGGTATTCTTTTCTTTTGTCTTTCCTATGTTATTTTTCATATTTGATCTGTTTTTTCTTAAAATGATATAAAACTTTAGGCCTTGTTGTTGCTCTATATGTGAGCGAGTTCTAACTCTTTGCTGCTCAACATCTCTGGCAGATTCACAGTTGGAGAGAATGGGAGGAAGAGGCTCATATGGATAGACATAATTCATTAAGTGGTAATTTTGGAATAGTTTGTTTACAGTTAAAATTGACCTTGTAACGTATTCACTGAAAAATCCAACTTTCTTATTTTGCTTCGTGGAAACTGTCGGGTCTCTTCAATTTGTAGAGAAGACCTTAAAAGGAAGAAAGGGCACCTCGATACACATGGTTTAACTGTAAAGGGATAAGAACTCAATTTATTTGATTTTTAAACTTTTGACTGTATCAATTTTCTTTGAAATTACACCCTCAAGTAGAAGAAAATGCTATTTTCTTTCACTTCACAGAATAATATTTGAAATGCTCTTTCATAAAGTGCCTGAAGTGGTGAACTAAAATAGACATGTTTAGGCTAGGCGCTTGCTTCAGATGTTATTATAATCAATAATTTTTTATGAAGTTTGTTATAATCCACAATGATTTCGTTTATTGCAGAAATCACCAGAGCACTGACAATGCGAAGGCAATCAACTTTTGTTAGAGTGCATACATCAAATCCTATGCACAGGAACGGCTTTCTTGTTTGGGTGGTAGGTCACATCTATCCCATTTAAATTTTACACCCAGAGTCTAATTTTATTACTGTCACACACAAATTACAGATTTTTGTCTAATTTGTTTAAATATCTAAGACAAGCGCTTAATAAGAAGCTCAAAACAACTTAGTTCTGATTAGATACTATGATTTGAATAAACAGACATGTTTCTTCCGGCAGTTTGGGCGTTCAGTGGTCCGTGCCGATTACCTTACCCTCCGCCAGGGATTTATTACGGTATGTAAGCATGCAACTTCATTACATGATTTTCCAAAGTGGAGATACATATATGATTCAAGTTTTGAGTCATTTCTACCGAGTTGACTAAATCCAATTATTGGACTGGTATCACTTTATTTGAAAGCATAGAAGTCGATTCTGGTTATACGAGATATACAAAGTAAATGTAAATATATTTCCAACTTGCACCCTATAATAATCTTTTTTATCTGTCATCTCTTCAGAATTTTCTGTTTTATATAACCAACTCTTCATAAAAAATGTGCATCTCGTAAAAATTAACCACGAACGAGTCATTTGATTGATGCTGATGATGATTTAGATAAAACATGTATCTGGTATGTGTTTTTCAATTGATATCTGTTTTGGGCCTTTGGAGACATTCCATCACCGTGGACATGCCAAATGGATTTGCCTCTTACAAATTTGCTGACGTTTCTTTTCATTACGCGTCATATTCAAGTTATTACAAACTCGGGACACATTATGCTCTCTGTTTACTCTTTCTGTTTCTTATTTATGGCAGAACCACAACCTCACATCAAAATATGATTTTCACAGCTATATGATTCGCTCCATGGAGGAAGAATTTCAACGGATAGTTGGTGTTAGGTAAGGAAAGTGCCATTAGTATCGCTGATTATTTTCAGATTCTGATTCTTTCAAGTTTTTCATATTCATTATCACCCTAGATTTCAAGCTAATATATATCTGAAGCAAGTGCAAAAAGTAAAGGTATCAATTTCAATTTTATTTAGAGAGCAAAACCACAATGGTCAACATTGATGCTGTTTTAACATGCTCTTTATATAACTTATCATATTTCATTCTATTGTTGGATCACTCATGATTTTAATTCCTGCTCTCTATTTTACGCATTCTAACGTGAACTTCAGTTTTTGGCCATAAGTTGGCTTGATATATATAGGAAATCTATTGGTTCAAACTCATTTTCATTTATGTGATTGCTTTGTCTCTTATGTGTTTTCTTGGAAACTTTCCTGACATTCCTTTTTGTGTTGAATAATTACAGTGCCCCACTCTGGGGATTCGTTGTGGCTTTTATGCTCTTCAATATAAAAGGTAAGCCAGTTTGAAGCTTCTATAGTTCCTCTTTTTCCTTTTATGAAATGACGAGCGTGCTGAAAGCTGTTTGCTAAATGTGTTCAACTTGCTAATTTTTGGTTAACTTTGTAATTTGCAGGATCTAATCTCTATTTCTGGATTGCACTTATTCCAGTCACTGTAAGTGTTCGAAAAGTATAGACCGAGATAGAGACATATAGACCCATTCCCCCTGACTTAGTCCCGTTTGAGATTGAAACCACGTCCAACAGTTAAAGGATATAAAGAGAAACAAAAAGCAGGATATTCTCTTCTGCTTTTGCATGTTTTTGTTTCCCAAACAGGAAGACGAAAACTCTAAGATTTTTCATTCAAATGATACAATTGTGTTTCATTGCAGCTTGTTCTACTTGTGGGCGCAAAACTTCAACATGTTATAGCAACCTTGGCGTTAGAAAGTGCTGGAATAAGTGGAAGTTTTTCTGGACCAAAGTTTAGACCCCGAGATGAACTGTTTTGGTTCAATAAGCCAGAACTGCTGTTGTCCTTGATTCATTTTATCCTTTTCCAGGTGGGGCCAGTTCCATCGAAACTTGCTGAACCGTGATTTTATTTTTCTTTCGAATTCTTTTACACGAAGCATTTGATACTGACACTAATCTTTCTATGTTAACACTTACAGAATGCATTTGAGCTTGCTTCATTCTTCTGGTTCTGGGTATTTATTTTTCCCTGGCTTTGGTTTGTTTTCTTATTATTCCGTCAAAGATTACATTCAAATCCCATATTAAAAATATGGCATGCAAAGATCATGAAATTTCAAAAATAATTACAAAAACACCCCTAAGGTTTGGGCTAATTACAAAAAAACCTATAGTTCTTTGGAAATTACAAAAAACCCCTTGAGGTTTGATTCTATCTTACATTTTTCCTGGTGATTTTGGAAAACATTTCAAAAAAAAACCCTGACATTTACAAAAATATTACAGTTACCCCTAAATTTAAGACAAAACGAAACCTGAAGGTTTTTTTTTGTAATTTTGGAACATGTCTGTTTTTTTTTTTTTTGTAATTAACCCAAACCTCAGGGGTGTTTTTGTAATTATCCCAAATTTTAAACATATAGTACATAACTATGGCTTTCCCCAATTGTTGAACACTGTTTGAAGTTAGAAATTTTGACTCGAAGCTTGTGGCGTAGTTGGAGCTTTTTGTCAATTAGATAATACTGTACAAGTTTGGAAGTTCTGACGAAGCTTTGCCTCTAATGACAGTGGCAATTTGGGTATAATTCTTGCTTCATACGTAACCACACCCTCGTGTATCTACGACTAATTGTTGGGTATGTATAAATTTAAGGTTGTTTTACATGATATGCCGATGGTTGATAGAATAAAACTATATCTTCTGTTGGTCTAGGTTTGTGGGGCAATTTTTATGCAGCTACAGCACCTTGCCTCTCTATGCACTTGTTACTCAGGTAAAACATACTAAGACATTTCATAAAACCATAATTGCATCATTGGTGTATAATACGAGAGTTATATTCACTAATCAACGAACTAGAAGGCGGTCGCGTACAAATTCTGTCGTCATAAAACTATATTGATGCTGGCATCTTCTATTTGCTTGCTTTTCTTTATGGTTAAATTACAAACACTACCCCTCAAAAAAATTCCGGTTGTCTTTCAAAATTACAAACACCTCCTCGAGGTCTGTATTTGCTTAACAAGTACCCTCTTATTGATAGCGCACTTTGTATAACAAATGTCAAAGCCGTAATTGTAATTTTGAAAGACTGTTTTTTTTTTTTGTAATTAAACTGAATCTTAAGGGTATTTTTGTAATTAACCCTTTATTTATTTATTTTCAGATGGGAGCGAATTACAAGGCAGCCTTAATTCCAAAAAGAATACGAGAGACGATCCACGGATGGGGAAAGGCAGCTAGGAGAAAGAGAAGATTAGGCATTTTTCCTGATGATTCGACTATTCACACGGACGCAAGCACCGTTATATCAGTCGAGGAAGACGATGATAATCATTTGATCGATAGCCCTAGATTTGGCCCTCAATCGGATGGGCAAATTGAGTTGCAACCAATCAACATTGCTTTTAGTGGTCAATCTCCTGTTGCTAATGAAACTTGAGTCGAATTGGTACGCCTCTCCTTCGGCCCTCTGCTTCTATTTCGTCCCCAGTTTCTGTGGGAATTCTGCAAGAAACTATACCAAGATCTTCCTCAATGCCACATTGAAGTTAGAAATACAAAAGAAATGTTAGTTTGCTGTTAATACTTTTTACAGGTATTAGTTGTAATATAATTGGTAGATGAAAACAGGTAACAAGAAGTTAATGTTGTAGTATTGAGAGGCATCATATTTTAAGGGTTAATTACAAAAACTACCCCCAATGTTTAGTCTAATTACAAAAAAATCCAATTATTTTTCTAAGTTACAAATACTGCATTGACATTTGTTTCTCTTTTGCGAATTGCAACTCAAGAGTCAAGGTGGTATTTGTAGGAAAATACAAACCGTAGGGGGTGGGGGTATTTGTAACACATTTAAGGGGGTATTTATAATTATGAAAGATAATTGGAGTTTTTGTAATTATGCTAAATTGCAGGGGTAGTTTTTGTAATTATCCCCATATTGTAATGACAGAATGAATGAATAGCTTACAGTTTTGCAGTTGCAATTCCCAGTTGAAGAAACATTTATGTTTACACTGCATAATGGTTGTTTCAATACTGTTTATTCAGATGACTAATTACACAAGCATAGTTGCAGATAATTGCATTGAATTAATAAAGTATACCATATGATTAATTTTGGTACATTTGATTAATTTGTTTAAACAACTCAGTAACAAATTTTAAAGTAAAGTTTTTACTCTAATATGACATCCCAATGAATGAGTTATCGATTATATGGTACTCTTAACAGTTAACACTCATTCTACGATTTAAAAAAATCATATTCTACGAGTTTTGCCAATAATCAATGTTCTAAAAATCCGCCTGGCGCTAGGTCCCATATCTGATCTGCCTAGCGTCTAACGCGTTTTTAGAACACTTTCAATAATAAAATAATAAAAGATCAATGGTTGCTCAAAACAGGTCAGGGTAGTAGGGTGTTTCATTAAGTGTTCCAAATACGTCAAGTGTAAGTATTTATATAAGGAGGTGATATCATTATTATACACGCGTGATATTCACTTGATGTATTAAGATAACAAATGAAACACTGTAAAAATATAGGAGATCGGGACTGGATTTGCAAAGGGCGAAACCAGAGAATCTTAGAACTATTAGAACCTTATGAACTAATCAGTGAAGATGAATACGTTAGTCCTCATGAAAGTTATAATCAAGAAATATTCAAAGATCAAATCAGGATTTTGATAAGGCAATAAATCTGTAGGCGCAAAAGGTAGATTTCGTCTTACCAAGTAACCAATATGTCATTTAGAGTAAAGATTCACAAACCTTTTCATTTGGGGCCAGATTCCAGCCCCAATTCTTGTCAACATAAAGTGCCCATTATTTTTGGGAAATTTTCATGAATGGCTCTTTCAAATGTCAAATTACATTTGAGGTTTTTTTTGAGGAAATTGTAAAATTTTAGTATAGAAAAGAAAGATCTGCTATTAAAATTTCATCCACCAAGGATATCTTCGTTCGTTCAACAAAAAAAACGTAGAAGAAGAAAATGCGGCAAAATTAGCTAGTCTACGAGTAACATTATTTGCTATACGACATACATGAGAGATTTTAGATGCTCGAAACCAGCTAACATTGGTAAAATATCTTGAATCAAAAACCGTTGTAGCTAAGATCTTCTTCAAAAATAACTTTTATGGCCTCTCAATTATTAAATACCTAAAATACCCCCATCGTCTGCCCAATATTTCAAAGGACCGGGACTGGACCCGGCAGTTTAAACTACCATATCACCTATTTTTTTACTACAAACGATTTGAACCGCTGAAACTGTAAAACATTTTTAATTTAATATATTAGTTTTATTGATAAAAGTACTAATTAGAAATATTACAATAATCTTAAAATTTGGTGTATCATTGTAATGTCATTCAGGGGAATCGAATAGTAGTATAGTAGTTCGATTCTCACCAGCTCCTCCCCTTCTAGGATATGTACTTAAAAAAATTGTAATCTCATTCAGGTTAAAAAGCAAATTGATATTATAATGTATTATATTGTTTTGATAATTTCCCTGATTGTACTAAAAAACAAAAAATTATCAAAGTCAGTTGGACAATAGTATAAGAGGACGAATTTGCCCTCAGATATAAAACGCAGTCGAAAATCCCAACCCTCTTCACTCCGTCTCAATTGCTCGTCTCACGGCCCCACTCGTCTCGGACAGTGGCCACTCAGCCCCTCAAAGTCAGCGGCGGCGACGCCAAATCTTCCCTGCGCCGCCGGCCCTTGCGCCTGTGGTATATTTCCTTTTGTCTCTGCTCCGATTTGATTCTATTTCTTCCTGTAGAATCGCAGATCAGCAATGATCTTCCCATATATGTGTTAATTCTATTGTTTGTTTTAATGTTTTGGCCGAAGAGACTCGTGCCTTTTGGTTCGACATACTAATGAATGCCATAGCTGGAGATTAAATATTTCTGATTTAGTGTATGCTTTGTTTTTCTTTTTGAATTTAATTGTCACCTATGCTTAATTGTATGACTTTTAAGGGTAGAACAAGAACAAAAGATTTAGTGATTTTTTCAAGAACAGGAGACTTGTATTGCCTAATCAACCCTGAGTTCTGAACAAAAATGATTTGAAGGTAGGCACTTAGGCCTCTTATTGACCTGAAAAATGGAGATACATGCTGCTTTTTTTTTTTTTTAAAACCTGAAATGGTAGCTAAAGACTAAAGACTGATGCTAGAACATGTTTAGGACTTTCGATATAAATGGTGCAATTTTGGTTAATTGTTTGTTTTGTTTTGCTTTCACTGGAGTAAAACTAAATTGTTAATTTGAATTGGGGCTTGGATGGATAGGTCCTAAGTTTAGCTAGCCTGTCAATTTAACTGCTAGGATGGCGTTTTGGCAGCCTTATGTACACATAGACCTACTTGTATTGGATAACGTATGTAAACGTATTTAATGTATACTAGAATATTTGATGCTATTTTTGTACTTTAAGGCTCTCCAGATGAGATTGGCATGCTTGAACTTTTTGATGTACAATTAAGGAAATTAATGTTAATACTACTAAACGCATACGAGAGGTGTGCCCACGTTATAATAGCAATGGTTTGGCGATGTATAAAAATCATTTATTAGGATTTCCTTATTTGTAAAGGTCAAATCTTGGAAATTATGTAATAAAAGTTCAATTGATAAAACTCTTAAAGATAATTGTTGATAACTTCTTGTGATTGCTTAAAGTCCTTGGATCCTAAGGATATACTAATTCGCGCACTTAATTAACTTCAGGGATCTTGTTGACATTTACGTCAAATCTCAGGGCTAATTGCTGCTCAAATTTTGATGGATTATGAGAATGATAGTGATGTAAATGGCGAGGTAGTAGGGTGTTCGACCAATTTTGAAGAAAGAACAGATGATGATGGTGCAATCATAGGAAGTTCTGCTGACGTGGTACTTCAGCAAGGACTAGATGTTAAGGTGGATGATGATTCTTCTGAGAGGGAATTGTTTGGACTAGACGAGTTGCAAGATGTTAATTGTTCAGCTCCTAGTGATGAACCATTTGTGGGCCAGGAGTTTGAATCTGAAGCCGAAGCACATGCATTTTATAACTCATATGCAACAAGGGTTGGTTTTGTCATCCGTGTCAGCAAGCTTTCTCGATCAAGGCGTGATGGATCTGCCATTGGTCGGGCACTTGTTTGCAATAAAGAGGGTTTCAGAATGCCTGACAAGCGCGAGAAGATTGTACGGCAAAGGGCTGAGACAAGGGTTGGTTGCAGAGCAATGATTTTAGTTAGAAAACTAAATTCTGGTAAATGGACTGTTACAAAATTTGTAAAGGAACATACTCATCCTCTAACTCCTGGTAAAGGCCGTAAAGATCTTATTTATGATCAATATCCCAATGAGCATGATAAAATCCGGGAACTATCACAACAGCTGGCAATTGAGAAAAAGAAAGTTGCAACCTATAAAAGACATTTGGAAATGATCTTTGAACATATTGACGAGCACAATCAATCTCTTGCAAAGAAGGTACAAGACATTGTTAACAGTGTCAGAGAGATGGAATCCAAAGAGCAACGAGGTCCTAGATATTGACATATTCAGTTTGTGCAGTGATGGAATGGAAACCAGACGTGGTTTGCTGAATGCTGTTGGATGGAGAAAGTTTCTATAATTATAAATTAATTGATTTTTCGAGAACTTTTTCCCCATCTTAGATATGGAGTGGTATGAACTCATTTTGCATTCCCTTTTTAGTCTTGTGTACATTTATCGTAGGAATAGTGAGTGCAGATGTGTATTGTGTGCACTATCAATTGAATATCTGTTGAGAGGATCTTAAATGTCGCTGGAATTCAAAATTTTGATAAAAATTATGAATTACTTAACAGGAAAAACAGCTACTCTTTCTGTGGCTGCATTTTTAGATTTTGCTTAGTTAATTGATTTTTTTCGGGACAAATTCAGTAGTTAGGCGTTCGATATATTTTGTCTTGTCAGTTCTTCTTGCATAGTATTCTACCAGCTCTTTCTTTGTGATCAAATGAATCCCTGATAAACGCTTTTAATGTCCACCTCCATACCTGGACATTACCCACCAATTGAATGATATTGATTTCTGACTGCTTTTCCTATTCTGGTGCTTCTTGCTGCTGTTTTATGATGCAAGTTTGCCACACTAAATGACTTGCATGCATTTCATTTATGATTCATACTGGTCGAGATTTGTGGTTTACCTCAAAATTGGACAGCTTTCGGTCGTCGGATGCACAGAAAAAGTTGAGCCGCCCCTCAATTTCATGTAAGCGTTTATCTATATTTGGGGTGTATTATTCTATAGCTTTTAGAGTATGAATATCAATATAGGCAGATTCTATCAGGCAAGCCACACAAATATAATCCTCATGTAATGTTATCTTGATGGTTCTGGCATAGCTAATTAATCTGCTCCCAAAAATCTCTGTCAGTACATCACAGAGGTTTTCGTATTTGTTGAATTTCTTAGTTAGTGGGACTTTTATTCTGGTGTTATCTGTCGAAAGATTCTTAAACGCCATTGCCATAAGTGTTCTTACTGAAGCAGATTTCTTAGTCCCTCCCATATTTGACACGCAGAATCATCCAAAAGTGGGCTCTGGTCATCAGAAACTTACAGCAATGCAACACTGATGGCATATTCTACCGGGCACCAACTCGGATTGTTCAGCTTTTCATTTGGTAAGTAATTAGCTCTCATGCACACGGAAAACTATAAGTAAATAAAACTTCTATTTCACTAGCAGGGATGGCAACGGGCCGGTCTGGGACAGGTTAAGCAGAAACCGAGTCCTGCCCGGGCCGAAACCTGGCAGGTCTAACACGGTAGACCCGCAAATATTCTCCTTTGTGTCCATTCATGATATGCCCTATCCTTTATTTTTGGATGATTCTTGTAACTATCTGTCCCTGTTCAAGCTGGCTATGATAGTATGGACAGGCCAATATTTGTAACCCCTGTTTCCACGATCGTGTATGAGAAATATTTCGATATTTTTGTTCTCTAGTTTTCGCATGTTATATATTCTCTTCAGCTTTTTAAGGGTTTTTCTTCACATTGTTCAGATTTTGTTTCACAGGGTTTTATCAACCTAGTAATTTGATTATTTGTAGAATGTCTATTTGTGATGTCAGTATAAATTAGTTGGGATAGACCATGTTTGCTTATTGAATAGGCTATGTTTTAGTATTCTACACTGGAGTAAGGTGTAACTGTTAGTGTAGTAGCTCTTCGCAAGCTATGACATTTATATGTAAAAGTATCTCCGTAAGTATTATGTTGTTTAAACAATTTCTCCTGAATTTTGCTTAATTAAGTGCCTACAATTTGAGGAACTTGTACATCCATCTACAGAACAAATTCAAGTTTTTTTCTTTTTTTTTTTTTTTCAAATCTTTCATATTTAGGGCTGTATTTGAATTTTGAATTGAGTTGAGCCGAGCTTTTGAGAGTTTGAGTTTGACTCTCGTTTATTATTAAGTCGAACTCGATCTTATTTATTGAATATATCGATGGCTCATGAACTTCTTCGAGCTTAATCGACTGTAAATGAGTTTAGTAAATATCAATTATAAATTAAATTATTCTTCAATTTATTATAAAATTAAAATTATATATTTCTAAAACGCATAACATATCTATTAAAATCTATGATTATTCAAACAAATAAGTTTATTTAAATATTGAAACATACAAAGAATAAAATTAAAGTCATACTATTAACTTATGTGAGCCTCTTCATGAGTTAGCGATCCAAATATATCTAAGCTTTAGTCTTGTTCATTTATTTTAACAAGCCTTACTAAACGAGCTGAAACGAACTTTTATCGAGTCGAACTCCAATTCGCTCACGACCAGTTTGGTTTATTTGCAACCCTATTCAGCTATCATATTTATTTTAGCAACCTGCATATTTACACACAAATCTCTTGGGAGTTGGGACCAAAATTGCCAAATTCTTCGCCTTACGAAGTAACAACAGGTACACAAACAGAGTGGATTCACTTTCACACATTACATATAAATACCTTTCCATTGTTTTAAGTCACAAATCCTACAGGAACCTACAGAAAGAAGCACCTATTTGGTAAGAGATACAGAAGAAAGGCAAAAAGAAAGAGGTCCTTCTTCCAACACAAAAAAAAAAAAAACGCGAAGCACCAGGGCCTCGTCCCCCAGAATTTAGTTTGTGTTACTTCCAGTCCCCCGCCACAAAGTTCCCAAGCTTTGCTCTTTCATCGCTTGAGCCTAAAAATTCCAATGGGCCAAGAACAAGAATGAAAACGCATTTGAAACGGATCAAAAAGAAAAAAAAAAAAAAAAGTTAAATAGACTGTTGTATACCATTCCAGTCTGCATGAGACGATTTAATGCATCCATCTGCTCTTCCTTTTGTCTTTCACGTTCCTGCTGCACTTCTTGCCTGTAAAAACAGGCACAACAAAGAAACTCAAACCGGCGATCGCTTGCATCCCATATGAATAGCCATTAAACTCAAAAGAGCAAATTTTTGGCTCTGTCATTTTCTCTTTATAAATGACCGTGAAAGCCATATGAGTGTGCTTTCCTACCACATATTACCGATGCCAAATAAGGTTCTCTGTCTGGAAGAAGAATGGTTTATGAGATCTCTTTCTGGCATAAAAGGAAACTCCCTATCTAAAAAGGAATTATTCAAGATTCGGTTGATTCCTCTGTAAGGCATTTTTAACACATCAGAGGGTAGCATAAACAAGCTTCACAAATGCATAAAACTCTTGTTTAATATGAACCATAGAAGGCAATTATAAGAGTGATATCTCTTAAACAAACTAGAAGCGCTATTCAATTTTGTCTTTGTATCCATAAGAAACACCATATATTAAATGACACTTACTGCAGGATTTATTCAATAACCGCTGAGCACATTTCATTATCTTAAAGATAAAACTGCGGCTGGAAATCCGGGATTTGGTTCCAAATAGAGGGGAGTGAAAATTGTCTAAACCTAGGTAGAAAAATCCTTTACCTGGCTTGCCCTCAAGTTTTAAGAGTGTGCTGCTAAAACTTTTGGGGTGAATTCAAAAACTTTTCATGAGTTTATCACAAAACTCAATTCTAATTAGTAGAAAATCATAGATCACATCTATAACTTAATCCAAACAATAATCACATTCGTAAGTTTTATTGAAAATTACAGTGACATCGAAATTACCTCAGTATTCCCATTCTTTATGATCCAGCGTGATCAAAAAATGAATTATCTTGTTATGGAGGGCTATTTTTGCTGGCGATTGAAGAATACAGTCATACACCAACGACCAAGTTGTGAAACTTATGAAGGACACAAACTGATCACCCCGTCATCTTAAGCCAACCATCTTCTGTGTTTCATCATCTACAACTATTTCATCACTTCTCATCCTATCCAAAATCCAACCTGTATCTCGACCGCCTCTTATACCCGCTTTAATCAAGGCATGGTACATTTGTTTGTTTACTGGAACCACTGTCCTAAGTGACCATACAAAAGCTTCCACCTCTTCAATCTCTCCTTTATCACCAATCCAGTTTAGTAACTTTGCAATTAAACAAGGCTTTGGTGTCCATTTTACATTACATTCTTTTGCAGCCAGAGCTTCCTTCATGCACTCGAATGCCTTCTCGAAATTACTGTTGTCCAAATACCCTGCAGCAATGATGGCCCAACTGTTTGGAGTTGGTTTCTTTCCCTTCTTCACGATATTTCTAAGCATTATTTCAGCCTTCTCATTTAGACCCTTCTGACAGTACCCAATGAGAAGTATATTCAGCACTCTGAAATCGTACGTGTGGCAAGAAGAATCCCATTCCTCTAGCACTGTTTCGGCTGTTTCGAGCTCTCCAAGCTTCACCAGAGAACCGAGCATGGTGATATAATCTCTATTGGTTTGCTTTTTACATACCCGTTTTTGCAAAACCCACAATCTCATCATCGCATCCTTGTTCCCGAGATGGGCATAAAGTGAAATCAAGTGATTATAACCCACAGCATCTTTATCAAGATTATCTTCTAACTTCTTCATGTATGTTAGCGCTTTCTCTTTCTGATTCGCTTTCATCAAATGATAGGCCACTATGGAATACGTAGCCCAGTCGTTGCATATGTCGGTTTGCAGTTCCATTTCATCTAGAAGCTTCTCCATTCCACTAAGATCAGATCTCTCGCCTAAAGAACTTATACATATTCTGTAACTGAAATTGTTAAGAGCAACATCATTCCTCTTCATTTCTGAGAGTGTCTCAGGGATTTTCTCGAGTTGACCAGCCTTCTTGTAGAGGGCCATAAGATTGTTGTAAGCGAGAGTTGACGAACCGTATCCTATGTCTTTCATCCTCTGCATATGGAGAAGGGTTTTTGTTAAGAGGCCTTCTCTGACATAACAATTCAAGAGAGCACCATATGTCTTTTCATTTTTGTCTTGGTCAATTAGGCTACTAAAGTAGCTCTCTGCAGCTTCCCATCCACGGACAACACCAATCAGATCCAAATGCACAGCACAATCACCCGGCGACAACGTAAAGGCACGGTTACAACTAATCCACTCAGAAATCTGCAAACGCAAGCATCAACTTTAAGCAAGTTTTGTAATCACAGAAACTGGAATGGGACAAAGTACTATGTAGCTGACTGTCAATACAATCAGTTTGCGGAGGACTGTGGGCGAACTATACAAATTAATCCAAATACATAAAACAGATAGCGGACTCTATTAGTTGTTATGGCTTTCATGCATGTTTTTACCATAATGTCAAAAGACAATGCAGCACGAGGTGTAAACAAGAAAACGCTATGGAAAACAGACTGCAACACTAATTTACTATACACCCAATTGAAACTTGAAAGGAAAGAATATATCTAGAACTTCAAAACTTGAGACAACCATTTGAAACAGCGTATAGAACTTCAAATATCGGAATTTCAGCAGAAACCATCCCCATAGTAAAAGCAAGTACAAGGCAACGTGATTATGAGCAAAACGCCTCTAAAATATTCCATCAGTAGCTCCTCGCTTTTCGATCATCATGTGTGAGCTTGATAAATTAATAAATATTTTTTTCACAACAATTGCCCAAACTATATCAATATTAAAAAATAATAAACATAAATTTCATGAAGAAATAAAAACAAAAAAATATAATAAACCTGAAGAGCCTGAGAAAACGTCTGCGGCTCCGGAGATCTCGAATAATGCGTCGGAGCTCGAGGACGTGCGCCTTCCCGCCCTCGGCTACCCACTGTTCGAGCACCTGAACGACGTCGTAGTCCGATCTAGTGGGTTTAATTCTGGATAACAAATTCCTAGTCCTGGATGCCGAGTAATTTGGTGCATTTGCATTAGGAATAACATTTTGATCGGCGGTTATGGTGCAAGAGAAGGCTTTTCTGAAAGCAATGAGATTTATTGGGAGCGAAAACGATCGCAGAAACTTTGATCTGTTTAAGGCTGCAAACATTGATGAATTGAGAGCAATGGATTGTAATTAGGGTTGGTAGATTGATTGAATTCAGAGCTAAGGTTTTGGGTTTTAGTCTTTTAGAGTGATGGAAAAACTTAATAAAAAGTACACACATTCTAAAATACTAGATTAAATTGTTTTCTCTTTTTGAAAGAAACACTAGATTAAATTGTTCAAATTGATAAATTGTGCCAATGATTATCAAATTTAATAATCTCCTTTTTAGTACAATGCGTACTCATAATATTTTTATCATATGCTCTAAATAATTAACGTTTTTAAAAAAAAAAAGCTACTCGATATTCGATTTGAGATCGATCGTTAAAAGCTCGGTTCGTTAACATAACGAACCAAACACGTTTCCGCGTTCGATAAGATGTAAAACTCGGCTCAAGCTCAACTCGATTAGTAAAAAAGAATAAAATATGTGTAAAAATATCAAGTTACTCGAGCTAGATTTGTGTTCGGCTCGACTAAAACTCGTTCGAGCTCAATTCGATTAACAATCAAACCAAATCCAAACACAATTTTTGAAGCTCGATTAAAATTCAAACAAGTTTGAATAGTTTTATGTTCGACTTCGACTTCGACTCGTTTACATTCCCTTATTACTACTAAATTTTTCTAATTTTTTTCCCCTTTTTATTTCCGGGGTGTATAAAGATAAAAGTAAGCATATTTTTGGGAATGTTTGCAATCACCTTAAAAAAAAAAAAAAAAGCACTTTACATTTTTTTGGCTTAAGCCTTAAAGGAAAGGCTTTTTAGTGTTTGTAAGTGTCAACTTCTTATTGGCGTATAAAGATTAAAAGTAAGCATATTTTGGGAATATTTGCAATCATTAAAAAACACTTTACATTTTTGGCTTAAAAAGAAGTATTTTTAGTGTTTGCAAGTGTCAACTTCTGTTTAAATCCAAAAGGAGATGAAGATTTTTAAATTCTCGCTTCTAGAGAGATTTCTAAGGCCAATTCCATATTATTATATCAAAGATACACAAAGGAAAAGTTGTTCAATCCCTTATTTGTGCTCCCAAAGATTATCATGTACAGGTAGAAAACCTTATCCCTTCAGAAAGGTATTACATGTAAAGCTCTCTAACAAAAACTGCATCGATTTACTCCATGGCTGACTTATCTCCAGCATGCTGTTAATCTATACACAGCTATACACATAATAAAAGAAAGGGTAAACTACAAAAACTACCCCCAAGGTTTAACCTAATTACAGAAAAAAACCTTAAGGTATTATTACGAACACCCTCTTGAGGTTTGCATTTGCTGAACAAATACCCCTACTTGTGGGTGCAATTTGTATAATAGAAACAATGGTCAATGACATATATCTGTAATTATGAAAGATAGTTGGGGTCTTTTGTAACTAGACTGAACCTCAAGGGTATGTTTTTGTAATTAACCTAAAAGAAAACTAAAACAGGACAAGGCACAGAGCAATGCAGCAGAAGAGAAAGATGGATACTCTGTTGAGTGACTTGTCTAACTGAATCTCTTGCCTTCTCAACCTTGAGCTACCATTTCCTGGAAACGGGTAAGAATTCGAATACGGATAAGCAAACAAGTTCGAATCTGAGCTCCCAAACATTCCAGCAAACACTATTTCACCAACCATGTTAATTGTTGGACTGAAGGAACTGTTGGTAGTGGGGCTTCCGAATGTTGGAGATGTCATTGAAGTATAATTACCGAACGGATGGGAAAGTATTGCTGTTGATGAAATGCCTGGTTTTCTGGCAACAAAGGGTTTGGATTATTTTGCTGGTTCGAATCGGAAGAAATTGATGTTGGAGCAGGTAGCAGGGCGTTCACACCAACTGCTGGTGGCCTGGGGGGAATATTGGTCAAACCCAATTTTGGTTTCTTGGATTCAGACTCAGATGGTGATCTGCCTCGACCATAGAGGGGAACCATTGAGGAAGTAGATATGTAAGCCTTACAGACAGGGCATTTAGGTTGCTCGTCCGACTCGAATGAAGACCTTTGAATCTGAAGCCATTTGTAAATGCATGGCCAACAGTACAGGTGACCGCAAAGGGTTACCACCGGTTCATGACATGAGTCTAAACAAATATTGCAATCAAAGCATCCATTTAAATTTTCTGGCACTGAAGTTGACTGTGAATGTGAATTCCATTTTTGATTATATGAGACGTCCCCCTCGGATCCCAAATGCATGGTCGGGGTGTCAAAGTTTTGCTGAAAAGACATGATGATATCTGCATAAAGAGAGACCACAATAATATTAGGGAAGCCATAGCTTGTTGAAATGGGAAAACGAGTTGTACACTTGCATCACCACAAAAAGATAACTTAAATCGTCAACAACGCATACAAACAACACGTCAAAGTTAATAACAAAGCATGAAAACATTAAAACCACGTTACATTGGAGATTTTCTCATCAGATAACTAGTCAACGCTAATCATGTATCATGGGCGAGATCAAACATGTAGTTTGCAAGGCTGGATGAGTTAATTAAAATATTACAAGCTTTCACTTTAGTTCAGGAACAAAAGAACAATGGTTTATGGGTCCAATTGTTCCTTAATCACTTTAAATAAATGGACAAAAAAGATAAATGCTTTTAGATCAAGAGACTTTGACCTCCTACGGAATACTCATGGAGCTATATTGTTCAATCAGGAGATAAAAGGGAGAAATTGATCTTGTTCCATTGGCTTCTAAAGACTCCATCACTTAATATGTTTTACAAAGATACATACCAACAGCTTTGCTTGGAATACAGCAAAGAGTGCTCAATCACAATAGATTGTCCCCGAAAACAACACAAGCTAGCTTATTTAAGTGGGACGATTAAAAAATATATAGATAAATTGAAAAAGAACTTGAGGCCTCCCATACTAATTAACCTTGATAAGCATCCAAAATCAGTGAACCTTTAAACTAAAGCCAAGGCTAACCAAAATACATAAAACATACCATTATTGCATCAAAGATCCCTACCCACACCCTCCTCTCCAAGGCCTATAACCTCCATTAGTTTTTCTGCTCTTTTCTAATGGTAAGGTGGTTTCACCACACAAATACTATCTGCTTTAGTATCTAGAAATGAAAACTCAAAAGAGATAACAGACTACCCTATAAAGTAAAAGAGGAACACAAACATACTACTCAAACTCTTTTTCTTTCATTATGTGGCTCCAACAAATGAATTAGATATTAAACAGAATTGTTTTTCTCCAGAATATTAACCGGATTTTTATTGGTGACAAAAACAACAAACATCAAGGAATTATACACCCTATCACCCAATAAGAACAACAAAGCAAAATGGCAGACAGCTGAAATTCGCCTAACAAAAGAATCCACGCTTTTTCAACCCATTCGAAACAATCGGAACCCAAATGCTTACCCGTAATGAAGATCGAAAATATAGAAAAAAATTAAAATAAAATTCCTGAGATCTAAAACAAGTAATGAAACGCCACAACAAATCAATCAAGAACGAGTACCAGAATTCACGGTGAAAAAGAAAATGATAAAAACACAAATTAACATACATATTTTCCAGAAATGCGAACGATAACTTACCTGACTAAAATCAACGAAAGTAGAATCTAGATAGAGAATGAGATACAATGAAGTTTTTGAGAAAAATGGATTAGGAATTGGCGGTTTGCTGAACGAGGTATTGGAAATATATTAAGCAGGGAAGGGCGTTTGGGTTTAGGTGCACCGCGTAGCAGCTGATAAAAGTTTGAGTGTGCGTGAGTTTAGTGTCACACGCGCCTGATAAGGCTCGTCCGTCGCATCACACCTCCGTCAATCTCTCCACTCCATTAAATATTAATAATATTGGTTTTAAATAATGAAAATTCGTATTATATTTATCTAGTAAATCAATATATCTAGATATATAAATATTTAAAAGTATATTATAGTTCAATAAGAGCAAATACTTTGATTTAATTTTTTTTTTTGTCATTGAGATCTTCTTAGTCACTCATATTCTTCATTCCCAATGATACAACAAAATAAACAATCCCAATGACGCAATAAAATAAACAATTAGTATTGAGGGCTTCAAGCGATGATGTGGGGAGGCTAAAACTCGGTGGGAACCTGTTGTTGGATAGAGAGTAGTCCAACATGGAGCAATCACTTAGGGGACGACTCCTTGTGCGCGACTCCTTGTGCGCGACTCCTTGTCTTGCTGGATAGTCAATGATATTAGGGAATTGAGAGCCATTGTGCATTCTCGCGATTTACACGGACAATTCCTAAGGGGCCAAAATTGTTTACCTGAGGACTAATCGTGGTGGAACATGTAATTTCGGTTATAAAAAAATAAGAAACTTTACTTGGTTTCTTGAAACGATACCAAAATTGTAGGAGATCTTAATATTTTAAGTTAAAAAGAATCACAATTTTTTATATATTATAAATTTTGTACAGTACTAGATAATTATAATTTTCCTTGGACCATAGACTTTAGAGGGCTTGTTTAATACTCATAATTGTTAATTGTGTAGGCCCATGTATAAGTTTCTTTTATGACCCACAATATTAATGAAATGATTTGAAAAGAGACTTTTTTTTTTTTAATAAGTTGGGAGTAGTGGTTGGAGGAGAAAATAAATTTTAAATAAATTATAAGATACGAGGGTTGAACCCTGTTAACACCTTTATAAAGGGTTAACGATACCACTGAACTATAAGCTTGTATTTGAGGAAGAGACTTGAACAAGCCAAGAATTATTAGAAATGGTCATGTTGTGAAGATTGGAAATTTGTGAGTATAAATATATATGAGAATTTAAGAAAAATATATTTGACAAGGAAATGAAATATAGGATATAGTATAATTGGTCAAAGATGAATTAAAACTTTATTACACCAAAAAAGTTTAAATGAAGAAGCAAATTACCAATCCCAACCAAATAATGAAATCCCATCATGATTGTAATTTGTAAGTGACCCACCATGACTTTATGCTTCTTTAATCAAGAATCTCTCTTCCCCACCTCCCACCAGCCCAAGAAAAAAAAATCTTCTTTCCTTTTTTGTTGTGTATGTGTGTGGGAAGTGTGACAAAGTTCATTTAATATTTAATTAAAATCCAAATAATAATATCAACAACATAAAATTATCTAAATGTTAACAACCTACATTATTAAGATGGGCATGGATATTGTGCAACACTGACAACTGACAAAGAGACAACTATTCACTGTATTACCATATTTTGTCTCACTTTAATTTTAAGTTTCCAGTTTCATTTTGGCCTTATTATTTTGTACTTTATGTAAACTGCGATTTTGTGTTGAGCTTAGCTAGGTATGAGAGAATCTTAATAGAATAATCTTTAGTCAAGAGCTAAAAGAATTTCAAGTTTCATTTCTTTGAATTCGGATTACAAGTCAACTGTAAATATAAAAACAACCCTTTTATTACACCATTTTTGTTCTCCGTAAAATATCGATAAATAAGTTTACATCATACTTTGTGGCAAATCCTCATCCCATTTCTCATTTCTCATTTCTTTGAGGATAAACCCAATTAAATAGAGAAAACAAATGTTCCTGAAAAGCACATGAACAACTGACATCATGATATTTTAACTTTTTAAGACAGGTCAAAAAGAACCAAAAGACCACCCACAATTCAAAACATGTAGACGTTAAAATATAGAAATGTCATACATATCATATAATAACATTCATTCAAAAGGGCAATAAACGAAACCAGGGAACTATGGCCAATTTGGCAACTGAAACAATTTGCCCATCTACTTAACGGTCAATGATGGACATATGAAGTAGACCGATAGCAAAAACATAAGAATTAAAGAGGGACTAAAAGTCTCTTCTTCATTCTGAATTCTTGAATTAGTATTTCGTCAAGGCTCCTAAACATTGAAAGTCAGATGGCATTGAACAATTAAAAAAATACGTTTATGCAAAGAAAAATTAGTTTTTCATCAATGTAATAATAAACACCACTGCTCCAACATGAGCACGGCAAAACAAGTTTAATTCGATTGCAAACCACGTTTGGGAATCGACGGGAGAGTGAAAGAAGAGATACGATATACCAATGCGAGGACAAGATCCTGGCTGGACGATCAACTCACTTTAGTTTTTGTTATACAGGATTACACACTAATACAAACAGTTGTCGGTCGACATTGCCAACTGAAAACTTTAAGCAATCAAAAAAATTGCAAAGAAAGAGTTATTAAACAAAGCAATGCTAACTTGACCATATGTCTCTTTTCCCACAACTGTTTCATTTGGATCAGTTTGTTATCCTTAAAGCTATCAAAGCATCTACAAATCCTTTTAGACAATGGAACTTCACCCATATACTATCAGTAGCAAGGGGAATAGAAGAATGACAAAGTTGCTAAACCAAAATCGGACAAAAAGCTACTCCCATCTGATACAGAAAAAATCTACAAAATAAAGCACCATGAATTTAGTGAGTATATATTAAACATGTTCATGTTATCTCACAGTTTCCTCCACTACATCCTAAAGATCTAGAATAAAGCCTAATCACTGGGCAAACACCATTTTTTAGACAACTCAGCTAGATGGCGAGGTGCTCCAGTAACATGAAAGCTTATGGCACTACTAGAAATGTTACCATTTCAGCAACATAGAATGATAGAAATATCTAAGTAAACAATACCAACGCCAACTAAATCAATAATGAGAGAAGAAGACGAAAGAGAAGTACATGCAACACAGCCACTGAACATATGAAAAGTGGAAGCAAACATAACAAGTATGATTAATTAACTAACATTATCTTGAAGAGAACATAAAATACAGCGGCATTACTATACAGGAGCTTATAAGGTTTATTAGAAGCATTTTGCAGCGTCGAGGGCTAAATTTGATCCCAGAGAACATGTGTATACACTTACCATTCTACAAGAACTTTTCTATGCAGGTTGTTAATGTAGATTCTGGGACTGCACCAATGACTGCATCTTTCTTCTCCCCATTCTTAAAGATTATGACAGTTGGAATACTTGGATCCCATATTGGGTAGCAATTGAAGGGCTCTCATCGGTGTTAACCTTGTAGCATTTTAGTTTTCCAGCATATTGCTTAGCCAGCTTATCGATGACAGGATGGATCATGCGGCATGGCCCACACCACGGTGCCCAAAATTCAACCAGAACAGGTAAATCAGAATCGAGTACAAGAGATTGCCAAGATGCATCACCGACGGGAGGCACTGAAATAATTTAAGGAACTAATGAACAGCTGTGGTAATTTACGTGTAACTTATCCAAACACATAAACTATCACTAAGAAATGCTTTTGAATTTATTTTTATGTACAATAATTTTCCATGACATATGGTCCATATGCAGTGTATTTTAATCACCGGTAGAGAAACTTTGAGATGCACTTAACGAGCTTTACCATTCAGGTTGACGAGGCAAACTGATCCAACATTAGCATCACGCAAGAAGTTTAAAAACGACAACAACCAGATCAATATTCAATTAATGAGCGCTGCTAAATCACTTGCATTTTTCACAATTTTCCAACTATTGAATATAATAAATTCGAATAACTAAAAAAAGAAAAAGAAAAGGAAATCTTGGGATACTTGAGCACAACTCTCAGTCAGATGCCAACATTCATGACAAGCCGCGCCAAGCAAGAAGTTTAAAAGGACCAGTTAATGAGCTTTGCTACTGCATTGTCTTAATTCTCCAATTATTGATTCCAATCCATTAGAAAACCCGAAATAAAAAAATTAAGTTTGGATACTTGAGAGTTGAGAGTAACTCACTGTCAGTCAGATTCAGAACTATGTCACCACTATAAGAAAATTAATCTACTTAATGAATTTTGTTATGTCACCATACCAAATAACCGACCCCAAAAAACATTATTTAATTAAGCACAAAGTTCATTCCTCTATTAACCACAATCCACCAAAACAACACACAATCGGATGTTTTTCACACAACAAACTTTCAGCAGAATCGGGACAACAAAGACAGAATAACCAACAAATCTCCGCTAAAAACTATTCAGCACAAAAAACACTACCTTTAACCAAAAAAAAGGTAGAAAAAAAGTAAATCTAAACCTTCGAGAGCTGTTTCCTGTGCCTCGCAGACGATTCTGCTACCACGGCGTGCGAGATTCGAAGTCGACCTCAGCTTAGCTGATGGGCGAGTTGGCTGGATCTTGAGTCCCCTGAACTCGGAGAATCGGACGGACCTGGATCCGGTGACAGGAGCCGCGGAGGCGGACAGAAGAGCGGAGGCGCGAGGGATAATTAGGGTTTCCAACAAACCAGCCATGGCGAGAAAAATGTGAAAAAACTAATATTCACAGATTGAGTGTGTTTGTGCGTGCGATTGTGGATAAATATGGGAAGGGGAATGGGGGAGGAGAGTGTGGTTGAGTGAAGTTTGTTTGGTTCTGGGGATTTGTTTTAGATGATGTATGGATGAGGAATTGTTTGACATAGATCACGTGGGCCTCACTTGCCTCGCTCACTGGATTGGGCCTTTACACTTTGGGCTTCGGCTCCAACACTGTTGGTCCAATTTCAGTATTACATGGTTCTTTATTTTATTTTTTTATTAATTAGTTATTTATTTATTAATTAGTTATTAGTGTTATGGAATCACTTATTATTAGTATCATAGGTGCTACGATAAGCGTATAAATTTATTAAAACATTTTATACGATGTTAAGAGTTGATGAAACACAAAAATCTGTATCTGACGATTTCATGGATATCATCTTGTATGAGACAATCTCATGAATGGATATTCATAATACATATCTTATGCTTAAATAGAATTTCAACTCATACCCAAACCCATAAAAAGAATCTATATTTTTGTATCTCTAAGGATCAATCTTATTAACTTAGATCCATAAAACAATCTCGAGATAATTTCATCGATAAAAAAAAAAATGCTAAAGCGTTTCCTAAGATGCACTTGACTCCTATAGATGCACTTCAAACTCTTACATGAAGTCATTACAAATGACCCTGAAAAATCAGCTCTATAAGAGGCCTGTACAATGTACACACCTCATTAAAATGAATTACATGCATAATGTACATTATAAAGTGAAACAATTACACATTTGAAAACACAAAAAGGGGGACTGTTCAGTTGAAAAGCTTTCTGCCGGCGTGCAACGTTGGGATCCCTACTAGTTTGTCTGCAATTTTACTGCTAACACAAATTCCTTTCGCGCATGTAATGCTCTATTTTCTCTACATCGTCTGGGACATCAACACCATGGCATTCATGGTCCACTTTTATCACCTGGACAGAAGGGAAAAATCAAATTAATCAGAAAGCTTCATCTGCCTATATGCAACTAAAAATAGCTTGATACTTTCTATCTTCACGCCTTCAAGACTTCCACACACTGAAGAGTCTCTAACAATAATTATTTAGTCGTATCATAATCATATGTTGAAATTACTTGCACGAAAGGGGTCATAGAATAAAAAAAAGGGGGTAAAAACACTTTGCCATCCAAACCTATGGCGATTTTAGGTGCTAAGCTTTTTTCTATTACACTTTGTCATATGAACTACACGGATTTTGGACCTTGCCATCCGGAACACCTTGATTGGGGAATTTGTTGTCGTGATTCTGTCACATGCATGACACGTTTCTTGTTTGTGCAGTTTTTGATTAATTCCAGCATGTTTTATGTTGACAAAATAGTAATCTAACTTTTCAGCATTAGGCTCAATTGTTGGAATTGAGCACATCAAACAAACTGAAATTGATCAAAAAGTGCACAAACAAGAGGCTTATCATGCATGTGACGGAATCCCGGCAAAAAAACAACTGGGGTGCTCCACATGGCAAAGTGCAAAATTCGTGTAGTTCAGATAGTAAGTGTAACAAAAAATGTTCAGCACCCAAAGTGCCAAAAACGTCATAGTTCAGATGGGAAAGTTTTTTTTTCCCATAAAGAAATGTGAACCTCAGTATGCATCTAGGCCACACTAATCACGGCTTAGCAATATGATATTTGCGCAATTCCATGCAAATAAAGCGGTGCAAATTTATCTTGCAACAAAGTCTCAAGACCTCCACACAAGTAAATAAGAAATAAACGATAAACGAAAAAGAAACAAGGATGAGTAAAAGATACGAGGGCAAAATCTTATTAGCACCTTCATCTTGTATCCATTTTCAAGCACCTTCAGTTGTTCTAAATCTTCTTCCAATTGAAGTGGAGTTGGTGGTAGCTTTGGATATACCTTGAGAAACTTTGAATCATAGCTCTGTGCATACATTATAAATATCCATTTAAAAGCCATATGGTTAAATTCATTACAAGTACGAGATGTGTGTGCTTTACCTGAATCCCTAGATGAAGTAAATATGGAAATTGAGGGCTGACCTTTCCGGTCCTGCATGCATTAGAGTTAATCAAACATTTTTGACCATGTAATCTGAGAGATAAAGTAATTAACTGGAGGGTATAACTTAGAGAAGACCAACTTGTTAAATGGTATAAGCCCTCGTGAGAAATAAATTGCATAGCCATGGTTATCCACTACACATTTCACGCGATTCGGATCAAATGCATCTTCAGGTTTCAAAGAGGTAGCTGCAGTGCTGAAGACTGCATCTGGAGCTGCCTACATGAGCCACAAAATGATTTGAATTGCATCTAGGGACCATGCACTTAAGTAGCAAAGCTTTATATTTCCTATATATATAACCTTTGACCTTTCCATAATATAAAATTTAATCTTTAAATGTCTCAACGCTTACAGTCCAAAAATTGGGCAAGGGTGAGGCAAACTCACCCGATCAGATTTATATTGTTATAAAATTATAAGGATCCAAATAAACAAAGAATTGGAGTATATGCTTCGCTACCCACAATATAATCGATGTTTTAGACCAAGTTATGCAGATTTCATGAGTTTTGCCTGTTCCAGAAACCAAAGTCTACAACCACATAAACATCAACAATTAAAAACTCAAGTAGTTAATTTCTCGTGAGCATGTAGTTTCCCCTACTGATACTTGGTCATTTTGCATTGGACCAGGTAAATACCCAAATGGAACTTGCTCCCACAATTTCACATTACCTGGACCAAGACATTTATAATTATTACACTAATCATTGTGCTTTAAGTTCTTGCCCATTTGATGTCCAATATTTTTTTTCTATTTGTTGCAGTCTAGGCAGTTGGTAATAATTCATTTTGATAGTTAACTCAATAAAGATAATCCTATTGTACTTATCCAGGCTTGCTATATGGAATCTGTCATTTTTCCCTAAAGGGCCGACTCCAGAATTAAGAACAAACCAGATAAAAAATTCCCACATCCCCATTAAAGTGAATGTAGATCCAACTCTTCCAACAAGTTGACCATTAGGACAATTTCAAGACCAATGCATCTAACATAGTTCATTGGATAGAATGCATTCTGCTACTATAGAGGGAGATGATAAAATCTGGTCGTAAACAGAAAAGGCATGTGCAGAACATTTCGTGCATAATTTATTTTTCACTAGGCTTTTTTACTCTTTTAGCAAAAATAAAAATAATTACATTTGACTCACATGGGAAGTAGATGCCATTAGAACTTTATTTCACTAATGGAATTAAATACCTTGAAATCACAATAAAAATACATCTTCAGAACCAACCATATTGGAATTGGACTGTCAATCTGTCAAAGAGCGAATCCACAAAATGTCCCATAATCTATAAAATGGGAGATATCCCATTTCACTGATGATGAGAAGATACTGTCCCCCAGAGGTGATACACCTTATCCACTAGGAATTCTGGGTTTCAGATTCCAGATGTGGGAGTGCAGGCACATTCACATTTGGAACCAACCATTCGGGCCATAAAGACCAGCAGATACCAAAATACCATGATGCATAAGAATTAACAAAGTCCAAGTTCCTAAACAAAGTAACAGATCACCTAGCCATAAAAAAATATATAATTCTCATATACATTAGAATATCCTTATGTAGTTATGTTCAATCTTCTCATCAATAAATTACGAGAAAACTTCAGTTTTCTGGATACAGTAAATCCTCGTGTATCAATATCATAAACTCTGATTCTTGAGAACTCACTTAGAGGCTCATAACTCGCCTTCCACTAAGTTCAAACCTCAAACGGAGTATCATAGTAATCCACTCAAACATAGATTCAAGGATATCCTAAATGCTGCATGGTTGAGTGCATATAAAAATATACTGGTGGGACATGCAAAGATGACTTATCAGAGGCATAAATTGACATCATTGTTTCCAAACAATCTCATAATATATATGCAAAAAAGACACTAGTTGGCACACACACTAAGGACCAACATATATTGTTTGAAAACATCGATGCCTTTACAAATCAATGGAGCTGCAGAACATGTAGCCTTTCAACTTATTTGTTTACAATTAGCCAATTCACAAATTTCCCCTGGATTTCTTTCTACGCCATGAAGAAATCACAAAAGATATCACTTTACCTGCAAGGCTTTGACGACGCCATCTATTATTTCAGGTTCTATGAGCGGTTCATCCCCTGAATATTCACAACAACATCATACTGCTTCCCAAGCTTTTGAAGTGCTTCATTACACCGCTCAGTGCCTATATAATTCCATGGAAAGCTCCACCAAATTAAAATCTGTTAATATTACCTCACACAATGCAGATCACGCAAAATTGAACGGCCCATACCATTTCGACAAGATTCTGATGTCATTACCACATCGGCACCAAACTCTTTACAACATTCAGCAATCTTATCATCATCCGTGGCCACAACTACATAGATATCAGAGCACCAATCAGCAACCCAATAAACCATATCGTATAGAAATAGATAACTTTACATGTACATATAGAGCCAGAGAGCTAAATGAGCTGGAGCTATACCAACATGATCCAAAGACGTTGCCATTTTTGCTCTTTCCCATGTTCTCTGTAATAAATCATACCAAGGAGGAGCAATCATACTTATAAAATTTTGCCTCCGAATTGTTTTCTATACATTTTTCTACATTCTTTTAGCCTATACATAAATTGAATGCAAAAGGCGCGATAAATCGAATCAAGCCCAAGTGATAAAACTGTTTTTCACAAGCCGTCTAGGAGCTAAGACGCAAAAATTATTACAAACATTGCAAAACAATTGCGAATCCATACATAAATACAAACGTGGTACCCCTATTAAATAACGAAAAAGATGAAAAGCAGTCAAATACCTGGATCATGGGCTTGCCGAGGATGTGAACAAGGGTTTGCCTTGGAAGCGAGATGACGCAAACCGGGCGGGTATAATTCCGATGACCCGGCTCCGGAACTTTCCGGGTCGGCGAGAAAGTAAGTAAGCAGGGACGCCGAACGCCACCGCGGCAGCCACCCCAGCGGCGACGCCGTGAATAATCCACGACTTGGTCGAGCTAGATGTTGAAGATGACGGCATTGACGATGGATTGCTGATCGGCATTTCGAATTCTTGTGAAGAAAAAACCTTCTTGAGCCCAGCTAGCGTTTGGTTTTTTAAATTTTTTGTAAACAAATCATATTTAATTCGTTTTAAATGATAATATTTTGTATTATATTTCTGCACTTAAATTGTCTTGGTTTGTCCTCAGAAGTAATTATTTGTTTGTAAATATTTATTATTTTCTCTAACTTGATTAAATAAAATATATATCAAATCTCATTATTTTACAGTTATTCACGCTGTTGGTTTAAACGCGAATCATACGCGTTTTATACTTTGCCGTCCGTAAGAAAGAAAAAAACAGCCGTTCACCGTATCAAAGGCAAAGATACGGGAAAATACGCGTTTCTTTCATTCTTGCATTTAATCGCGTTATTTACGCCAATGAAGAAACAAAATCCCACAGAATACGGGACAATGGACACCCAAACAAACCTGTTACGAAAATTTAGGAATATTCATCTTCTTATCTTTTCTTTTCCATCACCATTTTCAATGTGAGTCTGTGACCATATCTCAAACTGAAAGTTGAGTATTACAATTTTTTGGTTGGTAGCTTTAACTAGTATTTTATTTTTCTTTTTTTTTTTTGTTGGAAACTATTAGTGATTTGTAATTACCTTCTGTTTTTTTATGTCAAAGATTACTTATTGAGTTGATTTTATTTTGTTTTGATAATGTTTTTTTTTAGTTGTATATAATTTTCTTTCTAGCTTTTAATGTTTCTTTCATAGATTGTTATTATGTATACTTTTTTAATACAAAATCCTAGGAGGGAGAAAGTTTGGAATCATTTGAATACTTGGATATTTATTTAATTATGTTCTATATAAAATAAGAATGTACATGAATATAGTTGATATTTTCATTCCGATTTTTCATTAATCAACGAATGATACTCGTAACAATCAAAATGCGTACTATTCGGGACTCCGTATATTTTGCGATTTTTTGAAAGTATTTTTCATAAAAAAATTGAATAATACACGTCACGTTTAAAACAACGTTTAATACCGTTCCGTATTTAACTAACGAGAGAACTTATTCTTATTCATACATTTCATTTTCTTGTGTACGCTTTATATGAATTTAGTTGAAAAGTTAATTGTTTAATAATATTTGAGAGTTAGTAGTATCGTATATTTAATTTTTTAAAGAAAAAAATTATTTCAGAAAGAAAAAACTATTACGGTACATTCAATACAATATAAATATAATAAGTTTCGGAAAAAGAATAAACTTGGAATATTTTGAATAGTTTTATACATGTTATACCAAAACACCTGTATCAATTTCGATATCAAATAGGATTAATTAAGTGCAGAATTTAATAACTAATAAATCACTTTTTTTTTTTTTTTTTTTGGAAAATAACTAAGATATCACTTTTTGCATCAATAATCCACATTCATTTTCCAAAAAACATGGAAAAATTTGCACAGTTTCTTGATTTAGTTATTGCATTAGTTGAGGAAACACTTAGGATAGAAATTGTAACCTATAACTTGAAGCTGTCATTCATATATCAGACAAATAACATATCAACTTGATTGTGTTTCTTAGTAAAAGTTAACACATGCAATAAATAGTTAATCTTCTTGTTCTGATTCACTCACAACTGTTCTTATTTTGTGCATTTCTGTTTTCCAGCAAACAGTTAAAACTTTAGCTCATTCATTAAACTGAAAATATTGAAACACATATTTGCAAGAAAAGATCATTCTGCTACACTACATACTCTTCACTCATTGTTAACTACAGGCACCTTCTCATAAAGTTCCAATTCTCTAAATTTCCGAGGAAGAATCCAACGGCCACCATTCCGTTGCTGCAGAAAAACGATCACAGCCAACGCAATAACCCCACAAGGAATCAAGACATCCCAAGCCGTCGAGTAGAAGTCTGCAGCTGGATTTGCATAGTAATACGTCCCGTTAACATCGAACGCCGCATAATTGTGTCCCCTATACTGATTATAAGCATGGGGCAACAATCGAACCACACTAGTCCCAACGTAGAACGGTTCAGACAAGGCTTTCTCAGCTGAACCCCTAAACGTGTTGAGAAAAATTTGTGGAAGAAGAAAACCATCAAGAATCAGACCAGCGTATGACCTCAAATCGCCCCAAAGTGAATATTTTCGATAATGTCTGTTCCTTGTCCAGTTTAAGAGTAAAGTAAGCAAGCCACCCAAAATGTACAACGACAACGAAACAAAAACGGACTTTTTCTCTCCGATCAACGAGTTTTTGTCATTGCCCTCGTTCTGTTTAGCAGTCCAAACCAATTGGAAAAGGCGTATTTGCAACAAGAATGCTACCATAGTGATCACTCTAACGGCTACTTCATTAGCTTCGACCCATCCACCAGAGGTTTCCAATAACGTTTGCTTATTGTGGTTTCCCAAGAAAAGGGCTTCGAAATTTAAAACAAGTGGAATCATGTGCCCTAGAGAAAGTATCAGAAGCATGACAAGTGAAACGCAAGAGAGTACCTCAGGATTTCGTTTCACGTGGAAAATTTGTAGCCCTATAAAGATGCACGAGAGAGTATTGGATATCAAGACCATCGTGATCTCTAAGTCCATTCTCCATATCGATTTTTCAGCCACTTCGGTATAATATGCAACAGATGACAAGCTTAAGTCCTCGAAATGAAGAGGGTCTGTTTTATTTCGCGTGCTTTCAATTGTTCCCTTGATAAGACCACCCTTTTTTTCATTCAATGGAGCAAACTGGAATTTCACAAGAACTTCACAGTCTGTAGAAGTATGAGTTGAATTCTGCACATATGACACCAACTTGCTGCACCCCACCATGCAAAGATAACCCGTTTCAGCGTTATAAACTCCTTCAGCAGTAATCTCCACTCTGTCCCGAAAAATCGTTGACAAGTTGACATTTGGAAACCAATTACCAAACTTGACCTTAGAAGAAGGATTGATGCTTATTTTGTAGCTGATATTTGAAGGGGAAATGTTGGAACTTTTGGCAGGTGCAGACATTGTTGTAAATTCAGAGGCAGGCTCCGGTGCCATAGCGTCTACGGCAATAATCATACTATTTCTACCGAATAAATCATTTCCGACAGAAATAGGTCTGGCAGAACCCCATGCAATATTTTTGCCTTTGGAATTTTTGACAGACATGTCGAATCCCATATCATAGGAATGCCCATCTGGATATATGTTCCCTTTCTTCACAAGCTTTTTCACAGGGCATAACGTTTTCGCTCTATCAATTCGCTGTACTCATATCTCAGGTCTGAAAATGCCACCAAATCAACACTTGTGAGATTAATCTTTCTGAAGTACCCATTATCCTCCACATTTTTGGTGCTCCAAAATTGTCCAACAACTTTAGGCTCATTTCTGATAGTCCAGATTGAAGAGTACCTCAAGCTCAACCTCATTGCACAATCCCCTACTGCATTACCAGAATGCTTAGCAGGATTCAAGAGTCGACACGCAACGCCAAACAGCTGGTTGAACTTATCATCCCACGGCGCCTCTCAATAAACGTCGACTCAAAACCAAATTCTTCTGGATCAACATAATTGATATTTTGTAATTTTGCCATGAACCTTAGCTTTCTCTCAGAACACTGAATTGGACTGAAATCCAGAAAACGACGCGATAATCCAAGCGGAGAACAATCCTGAGATCCCCTGCATTCCATTTCATACTCCATCTCCAAGATAGATGAGAACAATGAGCATAACCTGATTGGTTGCACACCGAAAGGTTGATTTTTCGCAACTTCAACAAACCCTCCACCAAATTCTCTTGAAACCAGAGAATAGTTATAATTGGAAAGAACAGGAAAACTGAAAATCAAAATCGGGTCAAAATACCTGGATCATTTTCAGAACCTATACTCTCAAAGTCCCACTAGCAACACCAGTATATATAGTCAATTCTCACTGGCATAGTTTACCTTAAGAACAACATCAAGATTGAGAGCCTCAAAAGAACCAGAACCAACCATACAAAGTTTTCTTGAAATCTCTGACCAAAATCCAGTCAACAGAAATTTGATTGACCCTCGAGCTCTATTTCTACGGTGATAAGATCCACCATAGCCAGAATCGCTTCGATTACCATAATACTGATACGGAGACCGTATGTACAAGAAAGCTTCAACCTTGTAGACGTCCTCGGCAATGGTTTTATAGAAATTTGGTCGAATTCGAAGTATAAGTGATTTTCCCACGTTGTAATAGACTTGGTTCGGTTGTTTTCTGCCTATAAGCTTTTCTCCACCGATGAAATAAGATGTCTGTAAATTCGGTACAGGGTGTCCGAAATTACTAGTGGTGGGAGTGGATTCAGGGACGAAGGAAGAACAGTGATCAGTGTATGAAACAGTTGTGGGAGTAGAAGAAGAGCTTGTGCAGATACAAGTGGAAAGAAAGAAGCACAAGGAGGTGTAAAACCATGAAGAGTTCATTGTAGCAAAAGGCTGGAAATCAAGAACAAGAAGAAGAAGAAGTTTTTATTGTCATGTAATATGAAGTCTAAGTCTTCAACTTATACTGCATTATCTGTTGGCACTTACTTGGTTTTTGGTAATTCATTTTGTCAATTTGTCAAACACTTTCTATGCACTATCTTTCCTGGAAATTGCAGGCAGGCAAATGGGATTGACTGTCGAAACGCAGCTCAAGTACCTGATTTGGTGTATCAATTGGAGCCAGCTCAAATTCCCGGTGGTCGAAGGATCTTCGCGCAGTGCACTTGGGTCACGGGTTCGAATCTCCAAATGATATTTACTAGAAATGCGCCTCAAAAAATCCTCCATGCGCGTGGGCCAAGCGGTGTATACTAATCAGTAGGGCCGGGCCGGAGTTGGGGTTTCTTGTGGTGGGGACATGATCTGCGGTGGGGCTGCTAGTATAAAAGTTCACCCTCCAAAGTTTTTAACCAGGTGTGGCAGCCCCACCACATAAGAATTGTGGGATGGAGGTCGTCAGGTTCAAATCCTGCTCCATCAAATTGTTTGTGGGGTGGAGGTTAGGGGGTTCATATCTGCTCCATCAAATTGCTCCCCAGGCATATCGGTGTGAAGATTTGGTGGGAACTCATCTTGAATAGCATCCGTGTGGGTTCGATTCGGGAGAGATCGTTATTAGTAGATTGGGGTCGAACATAATTCGTCTCTTTACCAGGAGGATCTGGTTGTACGTCAAATAGCAGACCCTGTCGGAGAACACTTGTGCGTGCACATCCGCGGTTTACCTTGGCGGCAAATGAATGAGGAGCGGAGCTGTTGTCGCGAAGTAGTCGGGCGTAGCGCAGGCTGAGCTTATCAAAAAAAAAAAAAAAAAAAAAAAAAAAAAGTACCTGATTTGGTGTGGAACTGAGTGAACTAGTAATAATTAAATCCATTAACCAGTGAGGACCAATAGGTACGACAAAAAATTTCCAAAGTTGACTTGGGACGTGGGACTTGAGAGGGAGGGGCTCCATTTTTCTTTATACAAGTTGTAGTAGGAATCTTTCCTACAAAGACTTGGAATTTTCTAACTTGAAGTAAACGCCATATAACACGGTGTTTTATTAGACAAAAGTCTTTTGATCATTTTTGCCTTATTTATGCTTTGAGCTAGAAAGGTTGAGAGATACGGATATTTTTCCTGCCTTTTTATTTTTCGGACGAATTTTTAACTGGACATGTGATTGTTTGTGAAAATATTCAAAAAATTAATCATTCGTTCATTCTGACTTTTTCAATCACCAATAACATCTATTTATAATTTTAACAAAAAAAAACCACATCAACTATCATCATTACACAACCATATCACAAATACACAATTTATTCTCTCTTATTTTTCAAATCATCAATCATATAAAATCACTATTAACACTAAAAATAACTATCACACCAACTATCATCATCACATATTCATCTTGTATCCAATCAAACTCTGAAAAATATTTTTGATTTTTAAAATAAATTTTTTCACACTATTTTCTCTCAAAAAAAAAAAAAAAAAGCGAAATGAAATATCAAGCAATCACTCTAACCGCAAATGCAATGTAGGAATTTGGTTCGGCAATAATGATATCTCCCAACATACCAAAACTAGTTGTTACCCCACTAGTAGTAGGCGACATAAGTATTGATACATACAATAACTTTTGTTTGATTGATAATCATATAAGGCAGACGATATTTTAGCCATTTGCATCAAGCTCAAACTTCCTTCTTACATGCCCCCAAGCACAGACTATAATAGGAGGTAGAAATTGATTGGTTTCAATCAAACGGGTGATTTTCTCTCCAACTACGGATCAGGTATATTTGGATCCGACACTTGACTCGTTATAAGAGATTCAGATCCATTTCAATTTAATCAAGTGGCTAGACTGCTAGACCTATTCTTAAAATAAGCAGTTTTGACTTTTGAGCTTGTAGGGTTATTTTATTTAAACAAAATATACTTTTTTTATAATTATGGGATAATGACAAGAACTACCTTAAGTTTCGTCTAATTACAAAAAATAATCAAATTATCTTTTAAAATTACTAACATCTCGAGGTATTACAAATATCTCAAGGTTTGTATTTGTTATATAATTTACCCCTCTCAAGGTGAAGCAGTAATTAGCCCATTATCCAGTGCAATCACAAATTCCAAAGGGCTGTATAAAAAGATTTATTTTATCCGAAATCCCAAACCCAAAATTAAAACATACAAAAGTCACAGAAGTGCAAGACATTTTAGTTCAGAAACAAAGGAAACTCACCCTTGGAAAATAGCACACTTATCACTCATCATTAGATATCCCAAATAGAAATGTGTAAGACATTTTAATTAAGAATGCAAGAAGTGTAAGCCTTTGTGGGATTCCTTAGTTTCAAGGATATGAATGAGTAAAGACACAAATATAGCCTAGAGATCTAGCTATATTTGTTCTGAGAATTAGCTACCAAAATACACAGCTCAAGTTTCATTCATATATATACACATTTTTATTCTCGAATGTGATTAAAGCATTCCGAGTCACAAAAATACTAAGCTCTATACTTTCCGATAGCAATTAACGCTAATCAGTCACAACCAGTATCCAAAACAAGTATGTCTTCATACTCCCAGAAAATTTTAAGTCACAAAATCGGTTTTTCAATAACTTAATTGAGAGAGTTTAGAAGCCGAGGAGCACGAGGAGCAACAGGTGCTAGTCCATTTCCTTTTCAGCTAAAGAAAGGAACTCCTCACAATCCTTTGCTCCGATTTCTGAAAATGTATTTACCAGAGTAGTAATGAACCCAGCCAAACTAGCCTTGAATTGCTGTGAGCAGCTCTTGTCCCCCTCATCAACATCCTGTACGCCACCTTTAACAAGACAACCCACTTGAGCTCCATCCAAGTACGCTTTACAGGACACCAATATATCACGGGCGTGCTTGCAGAAATGCCCCACAACAAAATCCTCAAAATACTACAAGGTAAAACAAACGAAGCATAGAGTCAAAATGAGGGGGAAATAATTGCAATAATCACATACTAACATTTTGAGTTCCATTAACTACCCGAATGTCCAGTGAGTAACAGTCCCCACAGTAAAGCTAAGGCTAAATTAAGAAAATTACCTTCAGATTTAGTTTAATTACAAAAGAATCCAATTATCTTTCAATATTACAAATAGCCTCCTAAAGTATTACAAACAATCCCTCAAGGTTTGCATTTGCTCAACAAATACTCCCATCTTGGAGTGCAATTTGTAATTTTAAAAGATAGATGGGTATTTTATAATTAGAGTGAACCTCAAAGTATATTTGGTAATTAACCCTTAAGCTAATGAAGACTGGTATATTTATCTTACCTTTGGAGGCCTTCTCATGTTGTACACCATTGTCTGAAGGGAATATATAAATGTTTTCTCATTATATTCCAAAGATCTCTGTTCTCCCATTGTAGAGCCACTCAAATTCGCATATCCAGGCTCATTAAAGTAGGGCTTGGCATTTAAAATCAGCCCTTGTATAGAGACCAAAACTTGCAACATTGTTGAGACGCCAGGGATCCACTTCTCCTGTTGGCTACCACTCCAAGTATTCAGAAGACTAAGACACACTTTCCCACACCCATATAAATTAGGATTTAGTCGAAGTCCACGTGAATGGTAATAGACATGCTGCCAACAATACAAAGCAATTATTGAAACTTCAAATCTACAACAGATATTTAACACTAAGGTGCGAAGTTTGACTTAAGAAATCAGGGACATACAGGTGGGACGTCAGGATAACTGCTTGGAAAGAAGACATCAAAGAAAAAGAGACCATCATGGTAAGGAGTTCCCTCTGCTCCTATTATGACAGCTCTCAAAAAGGTCCATCCTCGACTCGTAGACCCTCACAAATATTTCATCTGTTGGAGCAACAGCAGAAGAATATATAGTGAGGAACACAACCATCCTAAAAGTTTAGGGAAAAATATCCAATAGCTATACATATGGAAATAGACAACAGATGAGATGCAGTACTATTATTATTATTATATTATAAGTGAAGGAATACCAACTTAAAAACTGTTTCTTCCCCATCTATGTAATCACATTAACAGGCTGGTAAAAAGAAATTACAGTATTCAGGGTGTTTGTTTTAAACTTACCGGGCAAGTCTTTTTCCAGAATCTTCCATTCTTCTTGTATTATCTTCGCCCATTTCTTTGGTGGCTGTATGTCACATTAAATATGATATTATAAATAACTAAAATAAAGTTGCAAATATGATAGGACAAGAAACAAACATATATTCTAGTTGTGGTCACCTGTTTTTCAGAAGAACCGTTCTTGGAGTAGTGGTGATCAGAATAATCTTCAACGGTGTCAAATTTCTTAAAATGGTCAAAGTTATGGAAAACTTCATCGAGATTTCTCTGCTCGATCTCTACCTTGGTGGGCAGTGAAGTCGCTCTTGAAGATGCACCATTTAGATTATTCACAGGATCTTGCGCCCAGCTGGTAAATGCATTGTCATTAATAAATCCTGAAGGAGACATAGAGGTTTCAACACATTCATGGGCAAATCCTTCCACACAGGCATATAGCTTCCTGCTCCAAGTGAATTTGGCGGCATCTTCGGAGTAGGATAACTACCACTGCCATTGACAGTACCAAAATACATTGGAGCAGGAGGAAATTGATTATAGTGACTGGCATAGATAGCATGGGATGCACGAGGCTTCCTTTTACTCTTTCCAGAAGAGTGCAAAGGTTCCTTACCAGTCTTATGAATCAAAGAACCCGAGAGGATTGTGAACTCAGTTAGCGTATTACTTGAAGTGGTCGATTTCTTCCGACCTAAACCAGGTTCCATCCATATAGAAGGTAGTTTCCCTTTCTTATGTTGATTACCCGCATCCATCTGGGTATCTGTTACTGAATTGCTCCATGAAGTCGACAGATCCACTATTTCTTGCGTGTTTCAATGGCCATGAGGTGTCAGATGAGTTCAAGCCAGGAGAGATAATGACACCGTCTGATTGAAGTTCGAACTTGCATGGGTTGAAGTGCTAGCTGTGGGCAGCTTTGTATCATTTCTAGGAGAACTCGGTAACCAGGGAATGGCGCCTCAACTCCAGGAGGAATATCCATGTGATCAAAATGTGATTGCAAAGTTGAATAGTCATCATATAGTATATCATCATAATATGTATCTATCCACTCATCCTCTCCATAAAATAGATTGGAGCTGAAGTCATCTACGTTAACTGTGTCATCTAATCCGGCAGCACCATTTTTTGATGTCAATATGTCACTCCCAGAATCATCATTTGCTAAACTATTAAAACCAGCCGAAGAATTGGACAAGACTTCCTAAAGGTAAGAAAACAGGATTAAAATTACTACCAAATTGATCAACTATGACACCATATATACACAAAATTAAAAAGAATATCAAAGGTCAGCTACCCAACAGGAAAATTTTCTAAAGTAGCTATATAAGGTGGGTGAGAACTTTGCAGCACCTTCCCTTTGGCACTTGTGTCAACTTCCACATCAGTCAACATAACTTCATCACAGTCTTCTTCCATGTCAACATCTATTATTTCACTACAGATGACCTTCAAGAAATTCAGGATAGTGGAGGTTAAGAGGAATCTAAAGAATAACTTTCACAAAACCAGGTAAAAGAAAAAAGTGAAAAAAACACGAAAACATAAAATGAAAATCAAATTAATATTTTAAAAGAAAACCACAAGAATTCAAAATAGTATCATATATGTTGATTATGCACAAGACACTTTATTTGGTTTGAAGAAAACGGAAACACATACACAAACATGTATAAAAAGGACAGATGGGGTTGAGAACATTATTTGAATCTGCAAGGGATACAGGTCATGTAGCCGCAAGAATCAGGTGAGAGAACAGAAGTTTAATATGAAGCAAATTGAAAAACAAACTATATGAAAACCACCAGACAACTGACATCCTATACACCACAAGCATTTACAGAAAGGGGTGCAAGAGAGGTGTGCTGTCCATGCAGACCTTGAAAGGTATGTCAAACAAAAAACTAATCTGACATCTTTCCTAGCCCAGACCTCACTTCAAACAATATGCATCTTATTCTTGTTATATTTCCCCTTTTCCAGATGATCAAAATACGCCACACATAGGTGGATTCAAAATGATACACTTTACCTCCACTTAAACGTTGATCCGTTTCTGTGACACATACAGTTCAGCATCCCCTTGAGCCAGGAATGTCGAATAGATAGTGAATTATTAAAAAGGAAAAATGAAAAATGACTAAAGGATGTGTAACATACAATATGTGCTAAGCTTAGCAAGACTCATTCCAGAAATCTCAATGTGTGTATCATGTCTGACATATCTAAAGTGAACAGCACACCAAAACTGGAATATTGGGGCAACCTTTATAAAATCCAAAACCAGAAACAATATCTAAAGCTTTGTTTGATCCTTTTCACATTATCAAGGATTGTTGTATATGTACAACAACAACAACAAACTAAGCCTTAATCCCACTACGTGGGTCGGCTATACGAATCATATCGCGCCATCGTTTACGGTCATAGGCCATATTTTCATTTATTTCTAGGTATAACATGTCTTGTTTAATAGCTTCTTTCCAAGTCTTTTTAGGCCTACCTCTGCCTCTTTTGATTTGTGTGAGTGATTCTCTACCTTCTAAGGATTGTTGTATATGTAACAAAACAAAATGCATTAGCACTTCTTTCTTCAGTGTTTGCTGAAAAGACCAAAAAGAAGTACAAAGTCTGTATAATAGCTTGCATAACTATCGGTTATAAAAGAAACATGTCATCTATCAATCCCATGGCAGAAAACAGCCATCCAGTCGAGCCAGATTACAATAATTTATTTCTAATAAAGGTCTGCATGCGACTCACCTAACATAGAAATAAACTTTTTAACACTACTTGAATGCTCACTCATCCAGTTACCAATATAGAAAAACTGCGGCACAAGCTATGCCACAGCGATGACTAACATCAAATAAGTAAAAAGGTTAAGCACAACAAGAAACAAGCCAAAAATAACCATGAATCATCATGAAATTACCTTTACTGCATGTGATTAAAGCTGATCACCAAAGCTATGGCTCACAGTATTCTGAAACATAACGCTGAGATAGAAAACTAAAACTTAAATTCAAATGACACCAAGCTTTAGCTGCCCATTCCAACCCTATGCCAATTACAATTCCATACGATCAGAACGCCCCGCCCCGCCCAAAAGCCCCCAACTAGAGGGGTGCAAAGAAAACCCTTAATCAATAACTCATACGAACAAATCCGGGATGACCAAAGAGAAAATTTTAGCTGAAAAAAGTGAACATTTTCAATCTCTCACCAGATTCCAATTGATAAACAAAATCACTACAAAAACGTATGAAAAGACGAAGAGAGAACAAGAAGTATATAACAAAAGAATAAATCTATCACCTCTTTATGTTTGGAGGACTTGGGTTTAGAAGTGCGATTAATCGGTGGCGATATTTCCAACACCTCCACCTCTTTACACCCCGACGAAGAACTTCCAGCCAGAAACACCCTTTTCCTGAGCGATCACCCACAAAAATCAACACTTCGAAACATGCATGTACAACTTCACACACACACAAAATAAAACAGGAAAAAAAAATAATACTTGGAATTCTGAGGTATGTATCGAGAAACCGGTGTGGGGGACTCCATGAGATCAGAATGAAGTTCAGAAATCAAAATTAGGGCTCGATTTGCACGATCGATGGATGGGTTTATTTCCTTCTCAGCGACGGCCCATTTATCCCTTTTTAGGGTAAATTACCACTAATGAATTTACCGTTTGAGGGTTCCGTCTGCTTCGTGGATTCGTCGATATAATATAGAATAATAAAAATAAAAAAGACATATACATACAAAAGTTAACCAACAGACTTCTTCTTCTTTAATTTTGAGTTTAGAGAGAGAAATTTGAGAAAAAATGTGTGTGTGTGTGTGTGTGTGAGAGAGAGAGAGAGAGAGAGAGAGAGAGAGAGAGACTGATGAGACTGTTGCTTCGTTAGCTTCGCGCCCAGTTATGTGCTAAACTTCGGATCGTCGTTCGTAGACTGCATTGCCCGCTGTGCTATTGACACGCCCTTGAATTTTGGAAATATTACGTAAGTGCCACTGCCATTGAGTGAACTAAATAGTAAAATTGTCACTCAATGCTACACGGATACGGATACTGGATATGGGCACTATACGACACGAGTATGGAAATACAATATTTTGAAAATTTAAGGATATGGATACGGATATGGTATATATATATAATAGATTTGGTTCAAATGGGACACTCCATCTTATTTGAGATGGTGGGGATTTATCCAAACACGGATTGATATTTTTGTATGGCTAAGATCATTCCCTTTATTTTAGGATGGTTTTAACTCGATTCAATTAAAAAAGGTCAAAATAGTAATTATCAAAATATTAAGTAAGGGGCGTTTAGTAATTTTGTAAAAGTTAATTGATTTATTTCTTTATTAATTCGCGCTATTTTTGGGGAGTTCAAACATCGTATCTCTGTGTATTCTCTCTTTGATATTCCCGTCTCTTCATATCTTCTCCCCTCAAACACTCCATACCCTCTCAAACACTCTTTTTCTCTCTCCGTCAAAAATCTCTTAAGAATCAGGTTCAAAATCTCCTTTTTTTTTTTCCATTACCGTCAACAACTCACATCCGCCTTCACTCCCTTCTTCGTCCATCGCCGTCAACAACGATCGTCCCAATATCACTCAAGCGACCGACGCCCCTAACATCCACGAGCTTATCTTCTCTCTCACTGTTCCTACCAACCGCGACCGCGGCCGTCAAAGTGGAGGAAAGTCCTCGCTTTTCAACCGGCGATGCACAACCCCCCGGCCCTTTCTCCTCCTTTCGACCGCGGTAAGTTTGGTACTTATTTGTTTAATTTCTTGTATTTGTAATTTTTACCTAAATGTTGATTTTTTTTTTTTTGTAGAATTAGTGTTTGTAGTTTCTAGGGTTCTATATTTTTATTTTTTGGAAATTAAAATGATAATTTTCAAAATTTTGAACCTTGAATCTTTGCTTTAAATTCAAGTATTTTCATTATTGGAATTTTTTTGCAATTTTTGGGTTTTTTTTTTTGGTTGCATATTAGATGAAGTTGGAGATTGATGCTTTAAATTCAAGTATTTTCATTATCTTCTGGTCGTGATGTTTAATACTTGAAAGTTGAAACTTTATGAATATCTCTAAACCCGGAGTTATGTGGATAAATTTTTGGTGGGTTTTTTTAATTCAAGTATTTTCATTATTTTCGGTTTAGCCATTTGACCAACCGAACTTTCGGTTCAGTTTGGTTCGTTTCGGTTTCGACCGATGAACTCCCCTAGAATCTACAAAGATGCAGTTTATTGTTGATTTAACGCTATGTTTACTTGTAATTCAGTCATGTTGCAGATCCGGCATTTTCCGGACACTTAGGGATCAAAAGTCGTTTGTATTTAGTTGTTGAAGCTTGAAAGATGGTGATATATAGTTTGATGAAGTACATAAATTTTTTTGCAACCTAATATATGTTGTCCTCCCAAAAGTTTAGCCTTATGTAACTTGTGGTGCGGTGTTGATTATTTGTCACGGTAGCAATATTCCTGGAAATCTAGTGATTTTTTGCTGTTTCCCAGTGAAAATAGATCTTTTAATGTTTCCTTGGTTATTTGAATGTCCATAGTTTTCTGATAGCTCCCAGTTTGCCAATGTACTTGGTTAAAGGAGTAACTGCCTTACTCATATCAGTAAAAGTTCGAAATTTTCACATTTGATATATGCATTGTAGGGTTGTATGGTTTCCATTACAAATTCAATTTGTCTGCGCATCTTGTAGTATTAATGTGTATTTAGTGCAATGTAATGTATACATGATATATATTTTTACTCAATGTCTACTGTTCACTTGGTGTATTTTTACTGTATATATAGTGCAAATTCAATGTACACATAATGAAGTATTACTATTTTACACCCATGTGTTGTTTATTGTTGATTTAACGCTATGTTTACTTGTATTTGTTGCTAGATGCGGGTTTTTTCATTATATCTTTCTTCGAGGGGTTGTGATCAGATGTCATGGTCCGTCAAAAATGCTAAATTGAGTAGGTTGTCTATGCCGTGGAGGGACTCCGGGACAAAGTTGATTGTGGGATTTTGCAATGCGCCACATGGAGGCATACATGGGCGGGCGCAAGAGGTTGGGATTGCGGGCTCAAAAGGGTGGTCTAACCTTCGCATTAAGTATTCTTTCGATTATTAGCGAAGAGAACAATGAGCAAAGAGAAAAGAGTCTGATGGAGGCAAGGAAGTTCTGGATGGGGAAGGATGTTATGTGATTTTATCAGCCTTTTTAGGATGAACGTGTATTAACTCTATGTTACTATTTTCTTTTGCTGGGATTCGTTTGTTGGATTATTTATTTCCTTGGCTTTTAGGTCAATTATCTTTGTGAATGCTACAATGGTCTAGTTAGGCAATTTTCTTTTGTTGGTTATTTTTGGGGTCTAATCAATATCGTTTTTATTGAAATGTTTAATTTTGCGCTTTAATTAATTGGTTTGTGTTGTGTGTGTGGTTTAATGTTTGTTAATATGCGCCCATGATAGTCGAATGATGTATAATTAGTATTAGAATGTTGTATCATTAGTATTGTTTTACTGTAAATTAAAAACTGAATATCGTTTTAGTGTATAATTAGTATTAGAATGTTGTATATTTAGTGTATTTTTACTATATAATTAGTATTAGAATGTTGTATAATTAGTGTATTCTTACTGTAGAATTAGTCTATTTTCTTGTATAATTTTGCAGATGGTTATTTTGGAGTTTAACTGAGTATCGCTTTGTTGGAATGTTTAATTAATGCAGATTTTAATGTGTACATATTTTTAGGATGCTGGTACGTGTTGTGTGTGTTTAATGTTTGTGCATTTTTAGGATGCTGGTACATATTTTTATCGAAGGATTTATAATTAGAATTAGAAAGCTGTATAATTCGTGTATTTTTACTGCATAATTAGTATTAAAATCGACTAAAATTTGTGCAGTTGTACTGTATGATTATTATTAAAATGATGTATATTTGTGCAGTTTTTTAGTGTTTTTTGAGGGGAAAAGGATATTTTTCATTTTTTTTTGGATGGTGTAGGAATGAGCATGTATATATTATGGCAAAATCAAAGCAAGAATGTGTGTATACTGAATATACATTTTTTTAGATTTTAATGTAACACGATGAGCATGTATAATTGTCATATTTCACTGTACTATATATACATGTTTACTGTGTAATGAATGCAGTTATTTCGTACGGTAAAAATATGAATAAAAAAATAAATTGTAATGAGCAAGTGATAACATACTAATCAAACAGTAAAATGTACTAACCAAACATTATTCTTGATGCAAAATAAACATTGAAAACATACTAAAACTTGATGTGTCTTTGTTGATTGAAAATGTTTAATATTTAATTAGGTTTTTGAACGTTTGGGGCATGTTCTCTCATTATGGTTGTGACCTCGCCACATATACCACATCGTCTCTTCAATTTTGTGTTGCTTTGATAGCTTTCTCCCTTTGACTTTGTATACGACTTTTCACGCCTCCCACTACCTTTGTTTTTTGCTTGTTGTGGTGGCAATATATTGATATCCTTTCCTCGATGTTGTCCCACAATAGGTTTCAATAACTGCTTGCTTGCCAACTACGAACCTTTCATTATCTTGGTCAAGTAGTAGTTTTTGCTTTTCTTCTGATAGTAAGCGTGACAAAGATGACAATTTCTCTGTATCACTTTGGGCGAGCCCAAGACAACAATGGAAATCTGACCAAAGCTTGTTGAGAGTTACACATGCTGTGTTGCCTCCATTGAATTGGTACACATCACCGTTCCTTGAAAAAGGATGAATCGATGCATTTTTCAACCAACGCCTTGTTAGATATTTGGATGGAATTTCTTGTTCTCCCTTTAGCAATAACAGTATATGGCGACAAAGTAGTCCGCTTCGTTCAAACATTTTACAACTGCACTTCGACATTGACTCGTTCTTGTAACAAATGACATCATATTCCCTACCTGTTTTGTCTCTTATTTTGTAAGAACACGTGTCTGTATTATCAATCACACCAACCACTGTGCAGCTGAAACACGAATCTTCAATTTCTTTGCTGACTTCTGAGAACACCGCATGTGTGTACACTGATGCTGCATGTTTCTCAATCTACAACGGTGTTTTGCATTTGGGATTTAACGTTTCACATTTGTTGCCTAATTTATCGGATTCGTGGCGTTGTGAGTCCATGGCACTTTCAAAGTGCATAAAAATTCCACCAAACTTGCCTTGAGGGTTTGTGAAATTGCCAAACCAACTATTCGTACTTTCAGATCTTGACGTTGTCCTTATTAGACCTCCCATTGGCACATCCCTAACATATCCGGTATCCATTTTTGTCTAAGATCGAACATCAGTATAAACCATGGATGCGAAGTTAACTCATACTCAAGCATTAAATCATGCCATTTTGTCGAACTCTCTTGGCTCATCGTAATCATTCCATACAAGCGAATTTAGTTTCGACTTGAAACTATTATCCTCTCAGTAATCTTTGACTGACTTTGGTGTTTACCTTTCCATGATGTGCCACATACATAGTCTATGACTCACTTTGAAAAAAAGACTTGTATTGCATTCTTCATTGCGGTCTTGGTCGAAACAATATAGATTGGTTCTTTGCCCATTGCTTCTAAGAAATTCTTGAATAGCCATATGTATGACGCTTTATCTTCCTTTAGTATCAACCTTGACTCCAAACGTTACACAACGCTTATGATTATCTATTCCTGTAAAAGGCGCGAACACCATCTTGTACCTTCCATTTTGCATAAATAATTTCAATTCAATAGACATTGAAATAAATTTGTAGTACAATGAAATTTCAATTAATATACGGTGAATATCACCTACCAAAGACAATAATATTAAAAAGAACTAACAATATTATACAAAGGAAATTTCAATTATTATACATGAATATCACCTACCGATGCAATATTAAAAAGAACTAACAATATTATTTGGAAGGATTACTAGGTCTTTGTATTTTTGTATAAATGCAATTCAATACACAATAGAATAAAAATAGCTTACAAAATGAAATTTTGAAATTTACACAAGACAATGCTCGTATCCGCATAGTAATATCACAAAGAAATAAACAACACCTATTCGTATTATTACAGTTAATATCACCTACAAGTGCATAATATTAAAATGAATTAACAATATTTTTATGGAAGGATTAATAGGTCTTTATTTTTTTTTTATAAATGCCATTCAAGCACGGAGGAATAAAAATATCCTACACAAATAAATTTTGATATTTTAACAAAGATAATGCTCGTGTCCGCATAAAAGAATGTCAAAGCAAATAAACAAAGACTGTGTTAGTATTGTACGTAGCATCAAACCAGGGTCGGACTGTGCTTCACAGGGCCCCAGCGCGATTCTCAAAAAATGGGCCCTTGACCACCTCCGTCGCTTTGACCGCTAGCTACCGAGGAGTGACCAAGTGAGGAACTTGAAAGTGACGACTCACAATGGAGAAGAGAAGAAGAGGGTTTCGTTCTTAAAAGTTGTAATTAAATTTAAGTCCCTCGTTTCATTTTTGAGAATTGTGCATTTGAATAGTCATGAACCACTTACTTTATAAAAAGTATGTACATATTTTATGTTAAAATTAATCTTTATTCTATATACAATTGAAAAGAACTTCAATAATAAAATTTGATACATATCTCGCATTATATTTTTCGGAAAAAACTTATAGTGCTAAAAAAGGAATGCATTCCTCCAAAGGAATATTTGTATTTTGGTCTTCAAATAAAATATTAGAATATTTTGAGTCTTTGACCAAGGAATGGTAGAGACATTTTTTTTTTTTAGATAAGAATGGTAGAGACAATTGAATATTAACGTGAATTGCATAAAAGTTTGGAAGAGTTTGGGCCTTTTTTGAAATTTGGGTGTTGTACTTTGAAGTTGAAGAAAGTCTTTTCTTGGGTGTTTTGGTCGAGAATGAAAAAAATTGGGCCAAAAATTATTTTCATTAGAATATAAAAACAAAATCGGGCCCCTAAAAATTTGGGGCCCTAGGCAATGGCCTCTTGTGCCTACCATCAAGACGAACTGCGCATCAAACGGCGACGCGCTAAATACGCCATAATTTGCAGACGATGTGCAGTCCGCCTAAAATAGTCGGGTTAGTCTGATCATTCTCATCGACATCATAATTGAATGCCATTCCTGGACTTATTTCCTTTTTCCTCAAGCACTTATCTATTACCAATCATGATCTCGCACCACATATGTAGGGCCTGCAAGTCTCTCCTAAAGTTTTTGAAGTCTATTTGAAGTGCTCCGACATTGGAGTACCCCCCACCATTTCTTTAAACACCACGAGGTTTTAGCAAACCAACATTTGCCTTTGTGCAATTCAAGATGAACTCGTTGGTGCCCAAAATTAAGACTCATGTTCACCTTCATAAATTGTCCGTATGGTTCGATCTCGAGAGAATGAGTATGCCGCTCTTCAAAGTATTTTTATCTTGTAGGAATTTGGTGTTGTGTATTGAAATATACACCTTGCATTGCACCCACACGACTTGACGACCTTGTACGTGATGTTGAACTACTATGCGGGTCATCTTCTTCATCGGAACCAACCGGAGGTGAAACCTTACTATTCTCAACCCTTCTCGGTTGCATACTATATATTTCACATGAATGTCCTTATTTCGAACCTTCTTGTTTGTACTTGTTCAATGTCGAATCCACTATAGGAGTAGTATTCCCTATGAATTGTACGCATTTCTCCAATGATGGAAATTCCATTCCTATGCGCGGTATTTTGTCTTGTTCAACTGTTGGAATCCAATACTTTGTTAAACCAGGAGAAATCTCTAGTCTTTCTCTAGTGTAACCTGCATCGTCTAAATCAATAAACAATTAATTAGTTTTCTCAAGCAAAACACCCATACATAGAGATGTTAAACGGGCCTGCGGCTGAAGGCCTGCTTAAAACCGCAAAAACAAACAGGTTAGGGCCCTAAATGTCGACCCGTTTAAACCGGACCTTTTGGCCCGGACCGATCCAACATCCCCACGGGCTAAACGGGCCACCACGGCCACGGGCCGCTGGCCCGTCAGCCCTTTTCTTTTTTTTTTTTGAATTTTTATATAATATATAATTATTACTGAAATAGAAAAAAGAAAAATATGGCCACCGCAGATTTGATACCATGACCTCTTTGTGGGAAAAGAGTGACAATCCACTAGGCTACAAATATATATGGACATAACAACGAACGTAGATTTATATTTGACACAAGTTGCGCTAATCAAGTGATTTTCCTATGGAAAATATTTTTATAATGACTTAAAATGTAATCAATTATGATGATTTAAAATATTATATAATTTATTTCTCTCTAATAAATACAATACTATAATCTAAAAATTTAAAATTTTCATGACTTATGTGTCAAATAATTGAAACTTTATGCAAATAATTATAAAGATGAAAATATTCATTATATAATGTTTATCATTCTACATTGTAGTTTGTTGTTTCTATTTTCATTTTAGAAATGAGTTTTTGCACATATTTTTGTTTTAACTCTTATTACGCGAGAAGTATGTTCTTAAAGTTCAAAGCCTTTGACGATAATGATGATGTTTGATTATATTTGAATTTTAAAACGTTTATCCTTGTAATGAAACATAAAAAAAAATTGTGTAATTTAGTTTTGCATATTTAGTTTGATTGTTATATTGTTATACATGCTTTAGTATAAAATTAGATTTAAATAAAAAAAATATTTTTGGCTTGTAGCCCGTTAGTTAGCCCGAAGCCCGCTAGGTTAGGGGTTAGGTTCGCAAAATGCTAGCCCGCATAGTAGAGCCGCCCGCGCTTATCCCGAAGACCGCTTAGCCCGGTTGCTAGGGCCGGCCCTACTTTATGCCTAGGCCACCCGTTAACATCTCTACCCATACATAAGGAATATCAGATTATAATATATAGTAAATCGTACACTAAAATACATCATAATATGCGCTTATAACATCAAGTTAAAAAAGTATCATAGAAAAGCAATCTATTTTTCGTAGTATCATGGGGACGTGTGCTATGGTTTTAGAAAACAATTTGATAATTACATACATACACCCCATTATATATAAATATACAATAAATTGTATTTTTAAAGATTTCATTCATGTATTTATATAGTAAACACACATTACACATACATTAAAATACAACTATACATACAAATGTTTCGCAGTAATAAATTTCCTAGAGCATCTTGGAAGGTGTTCTATTTTTTACATGCAAAGATATGTAATACAAGATATACAACAAATCGAGTTCTAAATAAACACTAATGTTATACTATTTATACCGCTAAATAGCAATATTTTTCCTGCATTACAATTACATAAAATTTAAAAAACATAAATAAGCAGTATAGAGATAAATATATATTCACCGTGTTATACGTCTAATCGTTAATATTGTCTTCCATCGCCGACACTCGATTTTGTCTTCTTCTATTATGGGGTATGCGCAACACTCTCTATTGATTTTTTGCGCTTGTCTATCGTTATTTTTGTGGAAGAAGTCATACGCCTTTTTTGGGGATATGGTTCAAGAAGAGGGCGTGTTTTTGGGTGGGGATATTGGTTGTGATTTGGAAAGATTGTGAATCCACTTATTTCTCCTTATCAATTCCTATAAATTAGAACAGGTTCTTATACATGATTTGTTATTTTCTCAAATTGTCTATTGTGCCCTTATTGCCTATACTTAATAATTGTTAAATTAATATTAGCCATTAAGTCTGAAGCATTAATTGTAATATTTTCAATGGCTTGATAAATCCCCACCGCCTCATATAAGGGGCGTCCCATTTGAACATTCCCTATATATAATTATATATTTTTATATCATTGTAAATACAGATGTACTTAAGTATATTACTCAAATCAAATGATAACTCGCATAAACACAAATAAATGATGAAAGTATGAGTAATAAAATGAATTCTATCTATTTATATGCGTAGTGTATCCATAGAGTATTTATGAAGTATCAAAGTATCATATAGGTACATATCCGGTACAAACACGTTATTCTCGAACAAGTGTATGTGTTTTTGATACTACAACATTTCGAATGTATAAATGAGCATGTTTAAATTGTTTGTAAAATGAATATAATTAGTCTAAACATTTCTAATGTATAAATATAAATGAGGTCAATGTTTAAACTATTTATAGAATGAGTATTATTAATATGATGCCTCTAAAATATGGGGCTCACTCCTAAAAAAGATCTCAAAGGTGTAAACGATCCGTCGAAAATGAGCTTTAACTTGTTTGCCATATGTTCGTGTAATTTTATACATGTTCAAGCTTGGTTTGAGCTTGATTCAATTTTAAAAAAGCTTGTTCGTGTTCGGCTTGATAAGAAAATTTAATGCTTGAATGTGTTTGTGAACATGTTCGTGAACGTGTTCGCTTTGAGTTCGTGTTCAATATGTTCAAACAATTAATAACTTTGTTCGCGAACAACAAATAAACAAAAAATTTGACTTTTTCGTGAACTTTAAACAAACAAATATTTTTTCAAATTTATAGATAAAAAATACATATAAATTATTGTCAAGAAATAAATACACATACACTAAGTAACTAACCAAACAATTGGCGACCAAACTATATTAGAAATAGTTGAAAAAATATGGGCCAGAGCGTATTTAATGATTTTTTCACTATATTACGTATTATGGTAGGGTATAGAGTATTATGTATCTTAAGGGCTTTAAGTCTTTTTTAATTTTATTAAAATAAAATATTTTTAATTATTTTTTTAAAATAATCAAAATTAGTCGAGCCCTTAATGAGTTTGTTCACGAACAAGTCTAAAAAATATTATATGAGCTTGTTCTTGAACATTTATAAACGAACACTAAACAAACTTGTTCACAAGCTTTTAGTAAATGGGTATAGAATTGTTCAAGCTCTGTTCGCTTATTACACGAGCCTCAAAATGTGTTCGTTTATGCTCACTTAACTAAATAAACGAACATAAAACGAGCGTTATCCGAGCATATTCATGAGTTTTTGTCGAACGCTCTGTTCACTTACAAACCCTCTACTCCAGTCCGGGAAATACTAGAATGTCTCAAGTCTTGGGAATGTTCTAAAGGTGATATGAATAGTAATGGTGCGTTTGGATACATTTTCGCCGAGAAATATTTGTTTCAGCTAGAGAATAGTAATAAATAAATTGTTGAGGGAAAATAATGAAGTTTAAGAATGTAACTGGATATGACATAGAGATATAATGATGAAAGTTTTTTTTTTTGAAGCAAATATATTAATATAATGATGAAAATTGATGTGATATAAAAATGGTAAAACAAGTAATTGAATGTGAAATGTGTGAGTGGTAAATAGGAAAATTTGAGAAAAAATATGTAATAATGATTTGTTGTTTCTAGAAAAGTGTGTAGTTGTGATTGTGAAGAGAAACAATGAGAATTGGTGAATAATGGATTTTCTAAAATTTTGGTAGGTATTCATATTTTGGAGTGAAAATTTGTCTCTATAGAAACAAAAATAATTTATTTTTATATCCAATCACCACCGAAACTTCCTGTATGGTCCTCGGATGTAGGTTCTAAAAGGTGTTCAAAGTAGTAAACTCTTAGCTTAAGAACAAGTATGAGACATGAACATATAGTTGGAACTTGGAATGGCAGTGGATCAGTAATAGTTCTGATTAGAGCTGTCAAAATGGGCAAGTAGAGATGTTAAAAGAGTCACGGTCCGTTGGCCCGGACCGTTTAAATCGGAAAAAGAGGGTTAGGGCCGAATTATTTTGGCCCATTTAAATCAGGGCCTTTTGGCCCGGACCGTTTAAACCGAAGCCCGTTATGGCTAGCCTGAAGGTTAACCGGGCTAGATATTTTTTATTTTTTAAAAAATAAATATAATTCTAATATTTTATATTTACTTTTGTTTCCTATTACTAGTAAATTTATTTTTCAAATTCACATCTCCTTCATCTTTAAGTTTAACTTTATTAAACAAGATATAAATTCTTGAAAATTTTCTTTTTTATTTATTTTATTTAATACTTAATTTAATTTTTCATACGAAAACACAAGCGTGTGTTCCTCCCCCAAATTTCCCTATTGTACTAAAAAAACTTAAATTTTTCATTTTTATTCCGAATAAGAAAATATCACGTAGTTTTATTAGCTTTAAATGTCAAACTTAAATGTTATATATGCTCAAGTTTGAAATTTTTGATTTAAATATCTTATTTTGAAAATTTTAAATTATAGTCATATGATTAATTACAGAAAAAAGTGTTAATTTTGGGTAGACTTTAGTTATTATTATTTTATTTTCAAAATTTAGATCATAAAAATTTAATTTTATAAGTTTGTTAATGCAATGCAATTAGAAACTTTGCATAAAATTTATTTATGACGAATAGTTTAACTTAAAATATTAAACTTAAATGTTATATATATTCGAGTTTAAAATCTTAAATTTAAATATATAATTTTTAATTTTCTACTTATAAAGACGTTAGTGTCTGCTTAGCCCGAAGCCCGTAGGTTAGGGTTAGGTTCCAATATTGACAACTCGTTTAACACCGCCATTCATCCTCGAAGCCGCTAGGCAAGCCCTATAGAGCCGGGCCGGCTCGTTTAACATCTCTACGGGCAAGGCTCACCGAGCCAACCCCGGAGGTAGGGTGGGTTTAGAGCCGTCGAGTTTAAAAGCATGGTAGTAAGATCGCAGGGCAGTGTTGTAAAAATCGCCTAGTCTTTGCGCCTCTAGTCGATCCGATTTTCCCAAAATCGGCAAAAAATCGGTCCGGTAAAAATCGCTTCGCGCTTTCAGCGCCAAAAAAATCGGCAAAAATTAAAAAAATGAAAAAAAAGAAAAATCGGCCAACTAGTGCCTAGCGATTTCGCAACTTGGGATCAGTCGATGAACTCATGATTTTGTAAGCCCGAAAAGAACCAAACTTATTTGGCCCAACCCATTAATAGTCCGAAACACCAAGCCAGCCCGAAACAAATCAAAGGTATTTTTAATACATGGGTTGGGTTGGGCTCCCCAAAATAGTGGTCCAAAAAAATTCTGACCCGACAAGGCCTGGGGATTTCTGGCTTAACACGGGTCTGGTCCACCAAAATTTGATGACTCACAGGTAGGTTGATGGTTTAGTGGTTCGTAAGGGGGCTAATCGGGCTTTCGACCACGAATTGAGGTGGGTTAGCCCGCGCCCGCACCCACTTTTCTTTTATTTATTTATTCCAAAAATTATAAATATTTTTGAAAATTAATAAATTTTATAAATTTATTTTTTCAACATCAGAAACTGAAAATGGACCCTGGAAATATAGTTATACATGGCTTTCATGTTTGTTTCCAATCATCATGTTCAGTCACTATTTTACTTAAAAATTATCACATCAAATTTTATATTTTATTTTCATCTTATAAGCAATCACTCTCAAAATTTATTTCGTATTTTCTTAAATAATTATTCCACACTATTTTCTCCAAAAATAGAACAGAAAGCGTAATGAAAGGCCAAACAATACAAAGTTATTTCTCAAAAAATCATTCTTAATTTATCGAATTATTCCACACCATTTGTTAGTTATGTTTAGTATTTTTATTCGTAATAAAAAATGCACATTATTTGTCATAATATTGACACGATTTTCTCTTTTTATTATTACCATAACAAAACATAATTGTTAATAACTCGTAGAATTCAAATGTAAAGAATTGGAGAAGAATATATATTTTTAGAAGAAATTCATAATAATTGATTGGAGTGTACGATTGTTCTCGTTTATATAGAGTCAATCTTTATAATCAAATAACTAACAACTTAACCACCTAACTAATTAACTGGATAAATGAAATGTAATTAACATCAAATGAAGATACATCTCATTTGTTTGGTTTGGTTGAATCTCGAGCTTCGACACCCCCACAAGTGGAGCATGAATGTCCAACATCCTCAACTTGTGTGTAAAGTGAAAAAAGGTCAAAGAATGGGGAGGGCTTTGTAAAAAGGTCCATTGCTTGTCACGAAATGAGGGTATACATATCGCCTTTGAGGAGACCTCTTGCTTGATACATGTTTTTATCTTAATTTTGATGATTTTATTTTATCACCAAAACAATGTTTTTAAAGGTTGTCCAAATACTCCTAAATGATTTAAAATGTTTTTAATATTTTCCTGAGTATTTTCTCAAAGTTTATTTTCGCCTAAATTGACAACGCTTTTAATGATTTTACGTTATCGGGTTTTCACTCAAACGATGTTCCTAAATGTTGTCCTAATACTCCGATCGGTTTAAAATGTTTTTACTAAATTTTCTGAGTATTTCTTTGAGTTTTATTTTCGACAAATTGACAATATTTGCCTCTCGCGGTCGACCGTCGCCGCCCATAGGGCAACCCATACCCGAAGATGTTTTTAGAAACAGAAAATGAGACGGAAAGAAAAAAACAAGCAGTCGACGGCCGCTCAAGGCCGACTCGGTCGGGCCGACCTCAGCCTGTCAGTGGTCGACCGCACTGCAAGTTTCGCTTTTGAAACAGAACAAAACCTCGCATTTTTGAAACAAGAGGGACCGGTTGAAGACAGGGTCGACCGGCCGGCTTCGCCGACCGGTCGCCTGTTGTATTTTTCAAAGTGTTCTCTTTAACTCTTATCTCTCGTGCACGGGTCGCCCTATGTATTGACAAAGAAAAATATGACCGCTTGACAAATAGACAAACTTTCCTTAAAATGTGGGATTGATTTCTAACAGCTATATTCTTGATTTTAATTGTATTTTTCTCAGAGATTTTCAATCCCTCAAGAGGAGCCTATGCTTGATCAATCATCTCCTATAAATAGAGGAAGTTTTGGAGCAACCAATACAACAATTGAGATACAATACAACAAGATACACTTCAAGCAAACACTTGGTCTTTCATATTTATTATTCTTGTTGTAAAATTGCCTAGCTTATCACTTTCACATCTTTGAGGTCTAGGCTATTCTTGATTACACTTGCACTCTATCAGTATTATCAATTATCGAGTTGTAATCTTGAATTTGTGGTCGCCATTCAAACACAAGATATCCTTGTGAGTGTTCTTGTGGTAAGAACACACTTGGGTGAACTAGGTGTTAGGTGTAAGAAGATTGTGGTAATCTTCTTGTTGAGGTGTTGAAGAGTGTGGTGTTTCTTCAAGGTGAAGATTGTGGTAATCTTCACAAGGTGCCGCTGAAGATTGTGGTAATCTTCAAGAAGAGATTGTGGTAATCTCAAAGGTGGTGTTGAAGAAGAGTGTGGTGCTCTTCAAGGTGTTGTAAGTTGAATTTGTATTAATTGTGGTAATTAATAAAATTCTTTTCTTTTCGAAATCCATCCCGATATACTTTGGGGTGGTAGAGGATTAGGCCCTAAGTGGGTTGAACCTCTTTAAATTGACGCGTGTTGTTTACATTCCGCACCTTCATTATTTTGTTTGAGCATTCGGTTTAAAAAGAGGGCGAAATCGAAAGATGGAGATAATCTATTCACCCCCTCTAGATTATCGTAGCGCGCTGACTTACAAGTGGTATCAAAGCCAAACTCTTTGGCAAGCTCGCTTCACATCGCGAGTGAAGAGAAACGATCGTCCGGCTACGAACGAAGCTCACCTTTCCGGCACCTCCACCACCAAGCCACCCCCGGTTTAATTCCAAAAATTTTATAGTTTGGAAAGAAAGAATGGAATGCTATTTACAAAGTCATGGGTTCGATATTTGGAACACCGTCATCAATGGAGAATCCACTCCGAAGAATACACCACACACCTCTAAAGGCTTCAAAGAGCTCAATGATATGAGAAGAGAATCATCTCCTTAAATGGTAAAGCTCTTAATATCTTACATTGTTCACTTACCACTTTGAATTTGATCATATTGTAGGTATTCGATCGGATACATGAAGTATGGCAAAAATTAGAAGCCATTTATGGAGTATTTGCAAATGAAAGAAGTCAAACAAAAGCATCTACTTCTCAAGATCATACAAGCTCAAATCTAAGGAATAAACTCCTACAACTTCCAATTATGAAGAAGTTGAATATTGTTTTATGGGCATCAATGAAGAAAATGAGGTATGTCTTAAGCCCTCTACTTCTTATGATATTGTCATTCAAAATGATTATAGTGATTTACAAAATGATTATGATGAACTTCAAAATGAATTCCAAAGCTTACTTGTTAAATACAAAAATTTGAAAAAGGAATTCAATATTTTGAAAAATGATAAGGATAGTTTGTTTACTTCCTATGAATCACTATCATGTGCTCACACCACCACTTGACAAGGTTAGAAACCTTGAGAAAGAAAATAGTACTTTGTTGAGGATATAAATTGCTTGAAAAATGATTTATCTAAATCCAACTTGAGTCCGATAGAATGACCAATATTATTGATTGTTGTGATAATTCTAAACTAGAACTTGATCATAAGCCCAAGGGTGTCAATCACATGAAAAAGAATCAAGTCTCTAAGACGTTGGTCATTATGCTCCTAGAATTATTACATGCTTTTATTGCGGTAAAAAGCGGTCATACGGTAAATACTTGTCGGGCTAGAAATAGCTCTAATTATTGTTGGAGACCTAAAAGTCTCAAAGCTAATCCTAAAGGACCTAAAACACATGAGGGTACCACAAAACAATGTCATATTAGGTACGTGAAAATAATGATCGAAGAAAAGTTATACCGCTGACGAAGACATCAAATGACCGTTTCATTTGATCAAAGAAGAGAAACTATTTTCGACAAAGCCAATTTCCAAGAAGAGGATATAATCAAAAATGGGAAGAACACAATCCTTGAAATGGCAAAGACATCATCAACAAGATGATTTTCAAAGAAGAAGAGACCATCAACAATGGGAAGGTAACCAACCTCGAAATGGAGTAACCAAAGAAGTCATCATCAACAAAGTGACTTCTCGGGGAAGATATCATCAAGAATGGGAAAGGCACAACCCATGGAAATGGCGTAATTGGTAACCCGTATCTCCCTATTTAAATATGCATTTTATTTTGTTATGCATGCTTTTATTTGTGTCTTAATTGCAAAATGATTTTTCAAGTATTCATTTTTAGGTCTCTTATATATTTATGAGTTTCAATATTTTTAAAAGAGACCTTGCATGTTTTTTTTTTTTTAAAACTCTTGAGCTTTTCATTAGACTTATGTGGCTTATTATCTCTTATGAAATCTTATAGCATAAGCTCTTTTTATCTCATATTATTTGCCTACACTTGAATTTTCTATGCAAATGTTGTCTAAGAATTGTGTAGGATACATATTTCATACTCATTACGTCATCAAGTTTCTTAAACCATCGAGGTATGTCTACTCGTATTTTTCTTTAAACTCGATATTATGCACATATCTTTCAAGATAATTCATTTTGACCCCTTAAGTGCCCCAAATTGAACTTGCAAATATTTTCTTTTAAAAAGGCACTACGTGTTTAGTCTCGATTTTATCATTTATATGTTTTTCCCAAAACCCATATTTGTTGGACATAGTCCAAAATTATATTTTTGCAAAGTTTTAAAACTTTTTGGGGTGGAAAATCGAATTTTGGAAAAATTGGGAGAAAGAAAATCACCGATTCGCCATAGCGAAGCGGGCGACGGCCGCCCGCACTCGACTCGGCCGCACCCCACCGACGGTCGCCTGGGTTATTTTTCACTTATAACATTCTCTTTCTTCATTTCGAATGTACAAGAAAAATCCCCAAACCCTTATCGTATTACACCCCTTTCTTTAAAATCTTCAATTCTTCATCAATTTTTGAAAATTTTCTTGCTAATTCACTTCTTTTTGCAAGAATCTTACATATATGGCACCTCCAAGAAATTCTACCAACGAAATCCTCAAAAGAGGAGAAGGAGGCAAAGGGGTGAATCTTCTTCAAATCCCCAACAAGATGATATTCTACAAAGAAACCACCAAAATCGCTCACTCAAGAGGAGATTGTCGAATTAAGAGCCGGGTTTCAAAATCGAGCATTCATTGGGACTCTAGTAAGTTATCACTCCTCTACGAACCTCCCTCTAGAGCTAATAGATTTCGATTTTTAAATAAACTTGTAGGAGGAACATTATGAGAATATTGGATTGAATGATAAGAAAATTGCGTGTGCACTGTATGGTTCGTTTTCAAGCATTTCATGATGAATTTCCGGATATTAGAGCTTACTTCAAATTCAAGGATGGGTTTCACTTTGGGATAATCCGTGTTTGCACTATGATGACGAGCTTATAAAACTTTTCTATGCAAATATGTGGATTGTTGATGCTACGATAGATAATCCTTTTTGAACTTCACACATTTGTTAATGGTAGGCATTTTTCATGGACATTGGCGATATTTGTGATCACTTTAACGTGCCTAATGATGGAGTAGTAAATGTAAATTGCACCCATTGGGATGATAACATTTTCGGTGTCTCTTTAGATGATGTGAAAACCTTTTTAGGAGTATATCCCAAGTGACATACTTAATGCCGCCAAATTATCGGATTATATCTATCATTTGCTCCTATTGTGTTTGTGGAAAGGAAGTAAAACTTCCAAGTATCTCGAACTCTTTCTCACCTATAAGATTGTTCGAGGAGAAAGAGTAAATTATGGGGCAATTTTTGTACATTGCTTGTTAGAATCTAGAAAGCTTACCAAAAGAAATATACCTTGGGAAATTTGATTTGCCGACTCTTATACTTATCGATACCCTAAAATGAAATGAATACCTAAATTCGTCACAATGATTCTCGATAATGCCAACATTCTACAAATGGTAAGAATGCGACGACATTTACCACGGTTCCTACCAAAGCCGCTAGGGACGTGCTCGACATCAACAACAACCTCGGATGATTTCTTTAATGACAATGAGGCTGAAAATATTGGAAGAGGTGAGTTTGATGAACAAGGAGATGATGTGGGGGATGAAGAGGAAAATGAAGAAGAAAATGTGGAAATGAACAAGAAATTAGGGAAGAAGAAAATGAGGAAGGAGATGAAGACGAGTTGGATGTTGAAGATCTAAATATCAAAGAGAGAATGGCCAAAGTGGAAAGAGAAACATTTAGAGATGTGGCTTCCTTAGAAAAGAGCTCCGGTCGTGAAAAGGAAAATTCTAGTTTGAAGAAGTCAATTGGCAAGTTAAAGAAATTCATCAAGGACTTTATTCCCGGATCTTGCTTCTCCTCGGATGAGGAATGATGTTACCCCACCCCCTTTACTTTCTAGCATTTTCATTAATGATATTTTGTATTTTGATGAATTTTTTTTGTAAAATTCATTTGTACTAATGATATTTGCTTGTTTTTTTCTTAAAAGGGTTAATATTGCAAGTTGATAATGACTTGTGGATGATCATGATTTTTGATGGAGTATTTGATGGTAAAAATACTCTAAAGCATTGTTTGATAATTGGTATGAAGTACTTGATGGTAAAAGTGCTTCTTTTATTGCTTTGTTATGCTTAGTTGAATATGTTGGGACATTTGATACATGTATTGTTGAAAGCATGACTTATTACTTGATGGTTGCTCTAATTTTTGGCATTTGTAATGCCTTGATCATTCTTAGCTTATCTCAATTGAGTTGAACCCTTGAGAATCTACTTTGAGCTTCTTAATTGATAAACAAATTATTGCATATGGTGCATATGTTTTTTTTGAGCTTTGAAATGAGGTTGATTGATGATATGAAAATTTTTCGGCTTGAACCATTTACAAAGGTTATATACAACCTCTTATATTTTTTCACGCACACAAGGTGTTTGTTAAAATGTCGCAATGAAAATTTCAACTTCTACATGATTCTCTCGCCTCCAAAAGTCCTCAATACTCATTGAGATCATGTTTTGGGAAATAAAACGAGCGTATGAACTTTTCATGATACATTTCTCCCATTTTCCTTGGTTTTTAGGCCTACATTACTCAATGGTTGATAAACCATTTCTTTGCACACTTTGATATACTTCTATGATGTTTCTATCATCCTAACATTCTTTTGATGATTCCAAAGGGGAGAAACAGAAATTGGCTCGTTAGCTCAAAGAAGCTAATAAAAGCTTGTCATAAAAGTTATAAGCTATGGCTCATAAAAGCCATAAGTTGTGATTTTTTTAGTCCAATTGTTGCTTGATGGACTTATATTATTATTTAATGTTGTTTCGGATGCGGGAGCTTATAAGCTCTTGAACAAATTGTAAAAGCTAAAGCTTTTAGCTTATGGATTATTGCTCTTACATTATTCTTGATGTGCTTGTGGATAGGGGGAGCTTGTGCTTATTATTGAAAATTTTTACTCCCTACTTGGTTGCTTTAATATTTTTGGAAATTTTGGTTGCTTCCAAACGGTCAAATGTTTTTACCGGAAAATCATTTCTAAAATTGCTCTCTTAGTTTGTGTAAAAATTGTTTTGGTTTGTAATCATCAAAAAGGGGGAGATTGTTTGATACATGTTTTTATCTTAATTTTGATGATTTTATTTTATCACCAAAACAATGTTTTTAAAGGTTGTCCAAATACTCCTAAATGATTTAAAATGTTTTTAATATTTTCCTAGTATTTTCTCAAAGTTTATTTTTCGTCTAAATTGACAACGCTTTTAATGATTTTACGTTATCGGGTTTTCACTCTCAAACGATGTTCCTAAATGTTGTCCTAATACTTCCGATCGGTTTAAAATGTTTTTACTAAATTTTCGAGTATTTCTTGAGTTTTATTTTCGACACAAATCGACAATATTTGCCTCGTGGGTCGACCTCGCCCCTATAGGGGAAACCCATACCAAGATGTTTTTAGAAACAGTAAAATGAGACGGAAAGAAAAACAAGCAGTCGACCGCCGCTCGGGCCGACGGCCGGCCGACCTCGGCCGCCTGCCGGGTCGACCGTGACTGCAAGTTTCGTTTTGAAACGTAACAAAACTCGTGATTTTTGAAACAAGAGGGACCTGTTGAAACAGGGTCGACCGGTCGGCCGGCCTACGCGACCGCTCCGCCTGTTGTATTTTTCAAAGTGTTCTCTTTAACTCTTATCTCCGTGTGCGGCCGCCCTATGTATTGACAAAGAAAATATGACCGCTTGACAAGAAAACTTTCCTTAAAATGTGGGATTGATTTCTAACAGCTATATTCTTGATTTTAATTGTATTTTTCTCAGTAGATTTTCAATCCCCAAGAGGAGCCTATGCTTGATCAATCATCTCCTATAAATAGAGGAAGTTTTGGAGCAACCAATACAACAATTGAGATACAATACAACAAGATACACTTCAAGCAAACACTTGGTCTTTCATATTTATTATTCTTGTTGTAAAATTGCCTAGCTTATCACTTTCACATCTTTGAGGTCTAGGCTATTCTTGATTACACTTGCACTCTATTGTATTATCAATTATCGAGTTGTAATCTTGAATTTGTGGTCGCCATTCAAACACAAGATATCCTTGTGAGTGTTCTTGTGGTAAGAACACACTTGGGTGAACTAGGTGTTAGGTGTAAGAAGATTGTGGTAATCTTCTTGTTGAGGTGTTGAAGAGTGTGGTGTTTTTCAAGGTGAAGATTGTGGTAATCTTCACAAGGTGTCGCTTGAAGATTGTGGTAATCTTCAAGAAGAGATTGTGGTAATCTCAAAGGTGGTGTTGAAGAAGAGTGTGGTGCTCTTCAAGGTGTTGTAAGTTGAATTTGTATTAATTGTGGTAATTAATAAAATTCTTTTTCTTTTCAAATCCATCCCGGATATACTCGGGTGGTAGAGGATTAGGCCCTAGGTGGGTTGAACCTCTTTAAATTGACGCTGTTGTTTACATTCCGCACCTTCATTATTTTGTTTGAGCATTCGGTTTAAAAAGAGGGCGAAATCGAAAAGATGGAGATAATCTATTCACCCCCCCTCTAGATTATCGTAGCCGCTTGGACTTACACCTCTTGAATCTTTTCTCGTACGAAATGGCAGTCCAACTGTATGTGCTTAGTCCTTTCATGGTTGCATGCATTTTGGGAAATGCAATATGCCGATTTACTATCAAGAAATACAAGTCTTTGGTTGTTTGTATTGAATATGGATGTCTTGAAGAGATATGTCACCATTGTAGTTCACATGTAATGAGTGTAATTGCTTTCTTCGACTCACCCAAGAGTCAATGCATCGATGTGTTTTTTGTTTTCTATAACACCAATGAATCACCTAAGAAAATGGCATAACCACCGATACTTCTCTCAGACAGTATCGGGCATTTTGCCCAATCTGCATCACTAAAACCCTTTAGATGTAAAGTTGAATTAGAAGAGTAGAAAAGACCTTTACCTGGATTAGCCTTGATGTACTTTAGCACTCTATGAGTCAGAATGTCAAGTGTGCTACAAAGAGACTTGGACATAAATTGACTTAAAGCTTGAATGATATATGATATTTCAGGTCTGGTGATAGTCAAGTAAAGCATTCTACCAACCAATCTTCGATATTGAGAGGGATCAGTTAAGAGTGTGGTATCTGAATTGTTTGGATCAAATTTTGAATCCATAGGAGTTGTGCTTGGTTTGCATCCAAGGAGGCCTGTTTCTGTAAGAAGATCTAATGCATAATTTCTCTGGCAAAGATGAATACCTTTAGAAGTCCTTGCAATCTCAATACCAAGAATGTATTTGAAAGTACCAAGATCTTTAATGGTGAAAGTAGCATCTAGATGCTGTTTTATGTTAGTAATTTCTGAGATATTATTGCCTGCCAAGATAATATCATCAACATATACACATAGGACAATAATGGAAGTAGAATAAGATTTTATAAACAGAGAGTGATCTGATTTTGACTGAATAAAACCATAAGCTATCAAGCAAGCAATTAGCTTTTGGAACCATTGTCTAGAAGCTTGTTTTAAAACCATATAGACTTTAGTTAATTTGCAAACTCTTTTGTCAAATGGACTTACAATATCAAAGAGGAGGAGCATATATACTTCCTCATTCAAATCACCATGTAAGAAGGCATTATTTACATCTAGTTGATGAAGATGCCAACCTTGAGAAGTCAGAATCGCTATGACAAGTCTTACAAGAGAAATGTTAGCAACAGAAAGAGTATCAAAATAATCTAAACCTTCTTCGTGTATAACCTTTGGCTACAAGCCTTGCCTTGTACATTTCTATGGAACCATTTGATTTATATTTTACCTTATACACCCATTTGCAACCAAAGGCAATGCTTGTCGAGGGTAGATCGCTTAAAATCCATGTGTTGTTTCTTTCAGGATCGATAGTTCTCACATCGTGATCTTGCCACTCTTTGTGTTTGTTGGCTTGAGTATATGCCTTTGGCTCAACAATGTTACTAATGCCGGGCAAAAAAATTTTATGATCGAGTTTAACCGATCGGTGGATATAGAGTTGCATATATTTGTATTGTTTAGTAGAGGAAGCATATTGTGTTGAAGTATTTGTTTTCAATGAAAGGGCAAGCAAGACAAACATATATATGAAGATAAGCAAGAGCATTTCTATTTCTAGTAGATTTTTGTTTTGGTTATGTATTTGTATGATCGCTTTCAGATCACGATCATGTGTATTATGAGCTAATGAAATAGCTTGTTGGGAACCGACTCAGAATGTTAAAGTCAGAATGAAATATCCGGTTGAGGATCCGACTCGGGAATATTAGATTGTAATGAAGTGTCATCAAGGTTGAGGAACCCGAAAAGTAGAATCGAGTCTTGATGTGAATCAAACAAAAAAAGAATCATTAAAATCAGCTGCATCCATATTTATGAAGGGATAAAAAGAATCTGGTTTTGAATCATGAAATGGGAAAATATTTTCACAGAACTGCATATTTCTAGATATGAAAACCTTTTTGTTGTTTAAATCATAAAGTTTGTACCCTTTTGAGCCAATAGGGTATCCTATAAAAACACATTTTGAAGCTCTAGGTTGAAACTTGTGCCTGTTAGCTGTTAAGGTAGAGGCATAAGCAAGACACCCAAACATTATGAGATGTGCATAATCAGGCTTCTTGTTGAAAAGTACTTCAAAAGGTGATAAATTTTTCAATGTAGGAGTTGGAGTTCTATTAATAATGTGTGTAGCAGCCATCACACACTCATCCCAAAAAGAAATAGGAACTTTTGAATGAAACATTAAAGCCCTTGCAACTTGTAGTAAATGTTGGTGCTTTCTTTCCACTAAACCATTTTGTTGTGGAGTCTCAACGCAACTTGTTTGATGTAATGTGCCATGAGCAGAATAAAAAATAGGAAGTGTGAATTATGTTCCATTGTCCGATTGTAGAACTTTAATCTTTTTATCAAATTGAGTGGAAACCATATTAAAAATAACTCAAGGCAAACTTTAGTATCGGATCTATGCTTCAACATGTAAATCCAAGTGCATCTAGAAACATTATCCACAATAGTGAGAAAATAGCTAAAACCATTATGAGATTTAGTAGAAAAGGCCCCACAAGTCACAATGTATAAGATCAAAACTTGCATTTGAAATGATGTACTTTCGTGAAAGGGCGCTTTTTGCTTAGCAAAGTGGCATACATCACAAGTAAGAAAGTCATGTGAATTAGAACTAATGTTTGGTATTAAAGACAATCTATTTGCGACAAGTGACCAAGTCTTGAGTGCCAAAGCTTGGAACTAGTTGTTACAAATGCAAAGAGAAGGAGTATGAAAGTGGTAGAGTCCATTCTTTTCTTCAAAAAACCAATCATCCCGTGGTTGCTCATGTCCCGTAAAATGCAATGAGATAATAGGAAATGCAAAGCATAGTTGGAGGATTTTGCCAACTGAGACACATATATCAAATTAAAAGTGAAAGAAGGTACACATAAGACTTTGTGTAAAATCGATTATCGAGATAAATGAACCTTACCAATATGAGATGTTGTAGTGGTATTTCCATTAGGTAAATGTATAGCGATAGATACAGGGGTAGAAGGACCAGTAAAAAGAGATTTATCACAAATCATATGATCAGTAGCACCCGTATCAAGAATCCATTGTCCTAAAGTAGAACCAAAATTACTACAACAAGACATATGAAAATTACCTGGAGAATTACCTTGTGACATGGTTGTGGCTCGTCCTACACTCGTTAATGATCACATTACTTAGCATAGTCTATAATTTGATCCAAAGATATCCTTTGAAAAAATAAGATTATCCACAACACAATCTTCTTGAGGAGAAAGATTAGAAACAACAGCAACATTCACAGATGCTTGTTCTTTGAAAACTCTAGGGCCCTTAGGACCTTTCCAACCAGGGGGATATCCAACCAATTGGAAACATTCATCCACAAAAGATGACCATTGTATCCACAAGTGTGTACATCTATGTTTCTTCTTTTCTTTGGACTGAAACTTAGAAAAATTATTTTGTCTTGCTAACATATCTATAGAGTCAAGAGGATTTCCGTAAATATTTTTATTGTTTAACCCCTTTGAGACTCTTCTTGAAGCAATAATGAATAGACCTTAGCAAGAGTTGGCAAAGGAGAATTTAACAAGAATTGGTTGCACAATCGGGAGTATGATTCATGCAAACCAACTAGAAATTTTATGACAATCGTTCGCTGAGTGACAAACCATAAGGGAGGAAATATTGCGGTACAAGAACCACAAGAACATTTCATAATTGGCATGTGACTTATATACTCATCCCATAAACCTTTGAAGTTATTATAGTAAACAAGGATCGAATCATTACCTTGAGAAATCGAACTCAAGGATTTTTCAAGATGGAAGACCCTTGGTCCATCGCTTCTAGATAGCGCACTTTGAGCTCGTCCCAAACTTCTTAGGCAAGAGAGTAAAGTAGAGGAGGCTCATTTAATCTCCTTAGAAATGGAATTCAATAGCCAGACAAAACCAGTTTGTTTGCACGTTGCGCCATGAAGTGTACAGACCGGCAGTAGAGGAGATGGCATTGGAAGAGACCACAATGAAACCGCTCCTTTTGACGTTCAACGCCATTGAAACAAATTTCCCGATTCCATGAGATATAATTTTCGCCGTAAAAGGTTCATATACAATTACAACCCCAAGATTATGGTCAGGTGTAGAAAAAATGGAGAAGAATCATCATTCGAATGATTTAGAGTAGCCATATCAAGATCTTGAAAAATGGCGGAGAAAAATCTTCAAAAGAAGACAAATTGATATCAAGAACTAAAAAAAAAAAAAATCGTGATGAAATCAAGAGCTCAATAAAACTTGCAAGCTTGAATCAAAAAGAATGGCGGAATGAATTTTATCGCTTTGATACCATGTTAATAACAAGAGAATTCATATGTAAAGAATCGGAGAAGAAGATATATTTCTTGAAGGAATTCATAATAATTGATTGAGTGTACAAAGGTTCTCGTTTATATAGAAATCAATCTTTATAATCAAATAATTAACAACTTAACCATCTAACTAATTAACTGATAAATGAAATATAAATTAACATCAAATGAAGATACATCTCATTTGTTTGGTTTGGTTGAATCTGAGTCTTGACAATAATTGACAAGCTATTTATAATCAAAAAAGTATATTAAATGCAACAAACAATATTGTCACTTGTCAGAGCATCCAAACACAATTTATTTTCGCATCATCTTTATTTTCAATGTTAAAATATATATTTCCAATTTTTTTCCCCAAACCATTAAATACAAAACCAAACAAAGCTTGTTTGTTTGTTTTTGTGCGTGTGTATGTGTGTTTTTAAATTTTGTTTTAAGTTCTTAGCCATGAAAACATCAAGAAAGGTGCAACTTATAACAACTGTTTGTAAGTTTGTTAGTTTGGCCCTTATAAGATATTTAAGGGGTAATTACAAAAACCACCGATATTTGGGGTTATTACAAAAAGATCCAAAGAAGTTTCAAATTTACAAAAAAAAAAAAAACCTCATATGGTTTGTTTCAACCATAAATATAAGGGGATAATCGTAATGTTTTTACAATGAAATATTTTTGCATATTAAAAGGGGAAGTTTAATACAAAATCAAATCTCAAGAGGATTATTGTAATTTAAAAAATCTCTAGATTACTAGAAAAAAAGGAAAACAACGATAATGATGGCTCCTTTGTTAGTGCAAATATATGATAAAGTCTTTTTATTCATGTTTTATGTGTATATTTGAGTAGAATTTGAGTTATTTTATTGTTAGTTTTGTAAATTTTTTATTGTACATAGTTTATATTACTCCGAGGTGCTTTTATTGATGAAGATTGACCATTCGGGACTAATTTTGGTGAATTTCAACCATGGATTCATGTCAAAACAAACCAGGGGGTTTAAGGATGCAAAACGCTCGAAATCCCAAGCTAAACGTGTCATTTCGGGGCTTTTTGGTCCAACACGGGCATAGGGTAATGGGCAACATGATCGTGTTCCACCGGGAGCCAAAAACTCAAAAATTTTGCACAAAACAGCCTCTAACACGGCAAGCCGTGTTGGGCAAAGACGACCGTGTCGATCGAAGCTTCAGGGAAGAAAAACAACACATCCGCCGTGTTGGGCGACATGGCGGTCCCGGCACTATTCTCGCAACTTTTCCATGCGGAAATTATGGAAAATGATGGCTCAAAAGCTACTCTAGAAAACCATAGGCAAGTGCACCTATCGTTTTGTAGTATAGATTATTGAGTACCGAGTGTCATTCCCACGAGGATTGTAAGTACTAATAATTACCGTCTTTTTGTTATTTAATCTAGCAATTTTCGTAGTTTTGTTTGTTTAATGAAAATGAAAAATAGAGAATTTTAAAATAATTGCAACTTACAAAAGATCAAATAAAAATAAATTGTAGAATTAAGAAATCAAGAGCTAGAAATGTGTTTGAATGTAAATCCTCTAGAATGTTTTTGTGATTTAACAAGATAAAAATACAACCATAACCCCTTAAAAACCAACCTCTTTTAGTAAAATCTCATGTTTCATGGACCGTAGAAATTCCCGATTTAAGTTAAACCCTCTATCGAGCGAATAACTTCTAATCTCAAGTTGATTAATCAAATCTCTTTCTAGTTAAAACCCCAAGACATCATTATAACGATTTGTGAATTCCCATATTAGGTTTGACCCTAATCCGGAAGATTTATGTCGCCCCATATCTAGGATTGCATGCAACTCTTTTCACTTATATAGGTTCTATTTCACCATGAATCTCTCGATTTCCCTGATGAAAATAAACTTCAAATCAATATTGCGCATATACCAATTTGAATGAATAAAGCATAATATAAGTGAATCACACAAATCATGAAGATTTTATTAAAAACATACAAACCTTAATCACAAATTCATTCTAGAGTTCATTACATCCAAACACTAGAAATTTAGCTACACATGGCTTTATCAAAAGAGTATACTACACAAGAAGATATGAATAAAATGAACATGGTGTACTTAGCTCTTATTCAAGACCAATACAAGACTTCCTCCTTGGTTGATTGCAATGATGTTGAGCTCCAAGCCTTCTCCTCTATTGCTCTTCAACTTCCAACTCTACCTCTCTTTTATCCTCTCAATGTATTTTGCTTTGAAACTTAGAATATACAATGAATATACAATGAATCTCTATCAATGAATACTACATGAATTATATCTTTCCAACTCAAACTCTTGGCTTTTATAGGCACCATCTTTGTGAAAGAACACATCAATAATGCTAACAAATGCTCCACTTCCATGGTTGTTGGTTGAATCATTGTGTGCACATTCATGGTCGAGTTTGTTGAATCATTGTGTCCACATGACAATTGAGGGAATAATAGAGCTTTGTGCATCAAAATGAGGTGTAAAAGTTGCTCAAAGGTTGTCAAAAAGCAAAAAGGAAAGTCTCCATAATTTCCGCCAAAGAAAAACTCGGCTTGATTTGAAAAAGCACGCCCGTGCTTTCAAAGCACGGGTTGGCCGTGTTTTTGGTTTTTCCGAACACTACGTGCTTGGAAAAGCACGGCCTGGCCGTGTTTGGTACGCGTCGGGTCGAAAAATTGCTCGTTTTTTGACTTTTAAAAAGCACGGCCGTGCTTAAAAACACACCCCGCCCGTGTTTGACTGAAAAGGCCCCAAATGACGCGTTTAGCTTGGGATTTTGAGTGTTTTTGCATCCGTAAAGCCCCGGTATGTTTTGACATGAAACCATGGCCCAAAATTCACCAAAAACAGCTCCAAATCATCAATCTACATCAATAAAAGCACCTCGAGTAATGTGAATTATGTACAATCAAAAATTTATGAACTAACAATAAAATAACTCAAATCATACTTAAATATACACATAAAACATGAAGTAAATGAAAAACAATCTGAGAGACAACCCAAGAAAAGAAAAAAAGTTACAGCAGTTTATATACTCAAGAAAGAAGGTCCAAAGACTATATCTGACATATGGGGTCATTTTACTAGATTGGAAGGTAGTAATCCCCCCTAGGGTTGCATGTAACTATTGTGGCACAAGTTATGTTTGCTCATCCAAAATTGAATGGGACTACAAGTTTGTGGGCACATTTAGAGTCTTTATGCAAAAATATCCATACAAATTGATAAGTCACAAAAACTATGCATGATTATAAAAATATGAGTGAAAATTTTACACTTAAAGGAAAGGCACTAAATGTGAAAGAACTCCCGAGAGGTCTTGCTAAAATAATTATTATTGATGGTTTCTCGTTTAAAGTTGTGGAGGGAGAAGGGTTTAAAGCTTTTTGTCGACTTATGGATCCAAGGTTTGAAGTACCATCTAGCCATACCATTGCTAGGGATTGTATGAAAGTTTTTCATGAAGAGAAAAAAAATTGAAAAGGATTTTGAAAACTCAAAGAGTATGCTTGACCACCGATACTTGGACTTCCGCTCAAAATTAAATTATATGTGTCTTACAGCACATTGGATATCTGATGATTGGAAGTTAGAAAAGAGAATTATAAATTTTTGCATTATTGAGAATCGTAAAGGGGAAACAATAGCAAAACAGATAGAAGAATGCTTGATTCATTGGGGTATTGACAAAGTTTTCACAATTACAGTGGATAATGCTAGCTCTAATGATAGAGCAGTCAATCATTTGAAAACAATGGTGCAAGTGGAAAAACGTTATTTTGAATAATGACTACATGCATATAAAGTGTTGTGCTCATATAGTTAATTTGATCGTCAAAGAAGGGTTAGAAGAGCAAAATGAAGTCATAATGCGGGTTAGAAATGCAGTTAAGTATGTAAGGTCTTCTCCAGCTAGGCTAAAGACTTTCAAGAAGTGTGTAGAGAAAGAAAAAAATAATTCTAAGAGTCTTGTTTGTTTAGATGTGGAAACACGATGGAATTCAACTTATATGATGCTTGAGGCCGCTGAGAAGTTTGAAAAGGCTTTTGATAGATTAGGGGATGAGGACCGAAAATATGTAGACTATTTTGATTGTTATGAAATGAGTCAAGATGAAGAAAGTGATGGAAGAAAAGGGAAAGTGAGAGTAAATAAGGTATTAGGGCCTTCAATTGAGATAGACTGGATTAATGCGATGAGCTTTGTTAAGTTCTTGAAGATTTTCTATCATGTGACTTTAAAATTCTCTGGTTCATCATATATCACTTCAAATGTCTTTTTCCTTGAACTTGCAACTGTGCACATGGGTTTATCTACTATGATCAGTAAAGGATATTACCATACAACTTCGATGGCCATCCGAATGAAAGAAAATTTCAATAAATATTGGGGAAACATTGATAACATTAATTGGTTGTTGTTTGTTGCTATTATTTTGGACCCAAGATACAAGTTAAAATATGTTAATTTTGCCTTTACAACAATGTTTGAAGGTAATAATTTTCTGGTTAAAAGAATGATGGACAAAGTAGAAGAAATGTTAACTTTGTTATATAAGCATTACGAAGAGTCGATTTTCAAAGATTCTAGCAAAGAGGAACATGCAAGACAAGGCTATAATTATGCGCATGTCGAGGAGGAGGTTGATCTAAGCGAATTACTAGAATCTCAATTTGCTAGGCATTTAGAGGAAGAACAATGTGTTGAGAACAAATCTGAAGTGGTAAGATACTTACTTGATGGTTGTGAAAAATCTAACAATGGGTTTGATATATTGAATTGGTGGAAAGCGAACACTCCAAAATATCCCATTCTTTCAAAAGTTGCAAAAAATGTGTTAGCTATTCCTAGATCTACTATTGCTTCCGAGACCGCTTTTAGACAAGTGGTCGTGTGATTGATCCATTTAGAAGTTCCTTATCTCCCAAAATGGTCGAGTCCCTCATATGCTCTCAAGATTGGTTACGTCTTACCTATTCTCCTATTGATCTTTGTGCTATGATGGAGGATATTGAACAATTTGAAGAGATAGAGAAAGGTAAATAATTTAAAATTTGGTCTGTTATTAACTTATGCTCCAAGTATTTAATGATTTTATTAATAATTCATTGTTCATCTTTCAGAAATGGATGGATCAAGCTCTTCGCATATCAATGATGGTTAATCTGAAAATTGAATTGTTACTGGGTTTGTATCTTTACAGAAAAATTGTAGATATTATTCTTTTGTTAATACTCTTACTATATTTGTTTTCTCCTTTTGCAGATTGCTTGGCAGATATTTGTTTTAATATTAATGTGATGTTGCAGGCTTGTGGTTGATTTAGTTTTTTAAGCTATTTTGTAATACTTTCAATCAATGATGACTTGGTCTTTTAAATTTTTGTAATCTATTTTATGGTACTTTAACTGAGTGATGTTTGAAATACCATTTGTTTGCAATTTCATTGTATAAATATTCCAGTTTATTTATCTTTGACTTAGCAAATGTGTTATGTTCTTCTTTGAAACTCCAACTTTTTTTATATTGCAGTAGTGGAATATTCTTTCTTTAGTATATATTGGTTCAACCGCAAAATCGCCCGAAACCATGCAAAACCGCACATATTGTATTACTTCAAAAACCGCAACTTGAAATTATTTTTTCACCAAACCGCACAAAGCAATTTGACTTGAAATTCGATTAAAAAACCGCACACCGCACCGTAATCACCCCTAGAATAAGTCTTGTTTGGTCTTGACTAAAAGCTAAGTACACCATGTTTATTTCATTCAAATCTTCTTGTGTGGCTTATTCTTTTGTCAATATCATGTGTAGCTAAATTTATAGTGTTTGAATGTAATGAACTCTAGAATGAATTTGTGATTAAGGTTTGTATGTTTTTAATAAAATCTTCATCTCTTATGCAGTGGTGGACGCATGATTTCGGCTTTGGGGGGGCGAAATATGGACCGAATTCATATATTTAAACTATGAGAAAAAAATTTTGGAGGGCAACTGTAAAACACAACTATTTGAAGTTTTTTATCAAAGTTTTGGGGGGGGCAATTGTAAGAAAATTTCTTTATTTTATAAAAAAATAATTTTAAATTTTTTTTTTTTTTGGGAAATAATTTTGAAAATTTTTGAGGGGCAAAGCAGCCCCCCTTGTCCCCCCTCCGTCCGCCCCTGGTCTTATGCGATTCGCTTATGTTATGCTTGTTTATTTGAATTGGTATATGCACAATATTAATTTGAAGTTTATTTTTCATCGGGAAATCGAGAGATTCATGGTGAAATAGAACCAACATAAGTGAAAAGGAGTTGCATGCAATCCTAGATATAGGATGACATAAATCTTTTGGATTAGAGTCAAACCTAATATGAGAATTCACAAATTGTTATAATGCAATCTTGGGGGTTTTAACTAGAAAGAGATTTCAGTTAATCAACTTGAGATTAGGAGTTTTTCACCTTGAGAAAGGGTTTAACTTAAATCGGGAATTTCTACGGTCCATGAAACATGAGATTTTATTAAAAGATGTTGGTTTTTGCTTAAGGGTTTATGGTTGTATTTTTATCTTGTTAAATCACAAAAACATTCTAGAGGGATTTACATTCAAACACATTTCTAGCTCTTGATTTCTTATTCTACAATTCCCTTTTATTTGATCTATTGTAAGTTGTGATTATTTCAATTTCTTTATTTTTCATTTTTATCCAACAAAAACTCTGAAAATTACTAGATTAGATAACAAAAAGACGGTAATTACTAGTATTATAATCCTCGTGGGAATGACACTTCTGACTAATAATATATTCCATAAAACGATAGGTGCACTTGCCTAAGGTTTTTAAGTAGATTTTGAGCCATCAATATACTAATCACATTTTAACAAACCCGAGTATCTTAATCGCTATTTGAACACGCGCTTCAACTCATCGGCAAAAAACGAAACCATAGTCTTTAGAGATGTTAAACAGGCTGGTCTTAGCCCTATGGGGCCAACCCTAGCGAGCTTCGGGCTAAATGGGCCGGTGTAAAATGGCTTGCAATATTGTAAGCTAACCTTAGCCATATCGGGCTTGGTTAATGGGTCACTATCGGACTATAAGTCAAATAATAATAAATTATATATTTAAATTTAAAATTTAAAACTCAACTATATATACCATTTAAGTTTAACATTTTAAGTTAAACTATTGTCATAAATAATTCATACAAAGTTTCTAATTACATTGCGTTAACAAACTTATAAAATTAAATATTTTATGATCTAAATTTTAAAAATAAAATAATAATAACTAAAGATATCCGTAATTAATATTTTTTTCTTTTGTAGTTACTCATATGGCTATAAGTTAAAATTTTCAAAATTAGATTTTTAAATCTAAAATTTTAAATTTGAGCATATATAACATTTAAGTTTAACATTTAAAGTTAATTTATTCATTATAAAAAAATCATGCATAGTTTATAATGACATTGCATTAACAAAATTATAAAATAAGAATTAGCACCATTTACAAATATAATTTATATCCTATATAATCTAATAAAACTACATGACATTTTCTTGTTCGTAATAAAAATTGAAAAACTAAATTAAGTAATAAATAAAATAAATAAAAATGAAGTTTTCAAGAATTTATAATTTGTTTAATAAAGTTAATCTTAAAGACGAGGAGATATGAATTTGAAAAATAAAGTTACTAGTAATATGTAATAAAAATAGATATAAAATATTAGAACTATATTTATTTTTTCAAAAATAAAAATAGCGGCTAGCCCAGATTAACCTTCTGGGATAATCCTAACGGACTTCTGGTTTAGACTTGCATGGGCCAAAAAGACCGGATTTAAACAGCCAAAATAATTCGCCCTAACCCTCTTTTTCTCCTAAGGTTTAAAAATGGACCTCAACCTTTGTTTAACATTTCTAAGGGCTCATTTGACTTTGTTGATAGGATTGGACAAATTTTTTGGATTGGATATGATTGTACTATTAATTGATTATATAATTGAATGTAATATTTTGTCTGGGATATGAGATTTGAGATATGAAAATTTGAAGGTATGATTACAATAATTTGTTTGACTTGAATGAATAACTAGGATAATTCATGAAATGTCAATAATACCCCCACACCCAAAATAACCTTTTAAAACAGAATTCTAAAGAGAATCATCTTCTAATGCAAATAAATAACATAAAAAAGACAACTATTTATAAGCATTCTTAATTATCTTAGACAGCCATTAAATTGAGATTTCCAAAAATATTATCAAACAATATGTTTTAGTTGAAGCGTAAATTTTACAAATTGGTTTTTCCTACAAATTTTTCCTTCGATTTGACACAACTTCTCAAATTGGAGACTTAAGTGTAGATAAAAATGAAGCTTTCGCATTAAACAATATGATTTACGCTAGATAACAAGTTAGAAGGAAGAAGATTGTTGAGGACCTTTGACATTGAAATTAAAATTAGGGGTTGAGGGTTTTTGGTTTTTGGCTTTTAGTAATTAGCAATTCAAGAAGGGCTAAAAGGGATAAACTTTGTCTTCAGTTGTTGAGACATGTGTTATAAGAGTGAATAACCCTCGGGTTCGATCCCATACGAAATGCGTGTGTCCTTTCTCCAAGTTCCCACCATTGTACTAAAAAAAAGTTCAAGAAGGGGCTAAAAGTAAGATACAATGCTTTAGCAAAATAGGTGATTGTCCCATTAGGAGAGCACATGATTACATAATAAGTCGGCTAATTTAACAGAGTAGGGTTAATTTAAAATCAATTTGAACAAATAATGTAATTTTTTTTTTTAAAATGGGTGAAAACAGCGTTAGAAACGTTGTTTTCACTATTTTTTGTCAGAAAACAACGTTTCTAACGCTGTTTTATGGAAATATATATTTTTTTAAATTAGTTTAAAATCAACAATTTTAATTTTAGGATATTGTTTTGTAAATTGTGTGATTTTCAGTTGTTTTTGTCATTTACTTATGTTTTTAAATGTGTAGTCGGCTTCTAGGATTGATTATGTAACCGGGTTGTAGAAGTTCATTCTTATATTCCGAAAAATTGTGTATGCATTTTTATTTTTTACAAAACAATATCCTAAGATTAAAAAATAAAAAATAATTTGTGAAAATAGAGATTCAATACCTGTTTTCAGAATTAAAAATTAAAAAAATTGCTGATTTTGAAAAATTAAAATCACACAAAACAAATTTGATATTGTTTTTACAAGACAATATCCTAAAATTAAAATTGCTGATTTTAAACTAATTAAAAAAATATATATATATTTTTAAAAAACAGCGTTTCTAACGAGGTTTTCTGACAAAAAACAGTCTAACGTTGTTTTCACCCATTTTTTTTTTAAGTTTTACATTATTTATTCAAATTGATTTGAAATTAAAATTAGCCATAATAACTCCCCTTGGGCTAGGATTTAGCACCAATTGGATGTCTGATTATTTCCTGGGCCCAATTGACGAGCCTCAAACAAAAATCCCAAACAAGATATTTGGGTTGATAAAATGGCTTTGTTCTCGGTAAGCACTAAGCAGCCTTCCCAAACCTGCCCTAACAGTTTTGTAACAGCCCAATAACAACGATCTATAACTTATGAGCTAAGCAAAAAAAAAAAAAAAAGACCATAGAAGAGGAGGGCAAAATTGGTTTTTAAAAGACATCATCCCATTTAAACAACAACTACAATTTACGTAAATTTGATCTTTCTTTGTTAGAGAAGCAGAAAGATGGCTGGGCGTTCGCCGGCAATGATCGTGACCAACACTCCGGCGAAAGATCTCGCCTATACGAACTTCGCCTACTGTTCCCCCTCCGATCTAAGAAATTTCGTTGTGCCTGGATCCAGACTGGCCTTCGCTTTGATCGGCGATGTCTTCGTTCTTTCTATGGCATATCCTTTTTATCGACCTCAAATTTATCACACGACGCTTTCCCCACCCTCTTCCTCTATGTTGATGATGTTTTTAGTGTCATCGTACGGTGTTTGAGTGATGTCAAAATGCAGTGATTAAACTGCTTTGCTTTCGATTGTGTTTCAGTGTCTCATTTTTATGCTACCTGATGAAAAGTAGGTTGTTAGGGTTTCTGATTTAGATAAACTGGTATTGCCTGGATAGTTGATGTTTGTATGATTAGCTTATTCGTCTTGATTCACCAGTTGATTAAACACCAGAAAATGCTCTATCCTGCCGATCTTTTCCCCCTCTCTCTATTAAGCAGCTCCAGGGAAATCTGAATTTTAAGTTGAACTTTTCAGCTGCTGCTTGATTGGTGTACATTTGTGTTATAGTGATGATACACCCGGGTTAACTGGATATGTACATGATGCTTAATTCTTCATTTTATTATCTGATTGATAACATTATCATTAGTTTGAGTTTTCAGTTGCTAATAAAGGGTTGATGGTTAAAACGATTAGCTGAATTCTGACTGGAACCTCTTTGCTTGGTTTAAGTGAGACAAGTGCACATTTAAGACATTTGCAGGAGCACATAATCAATTCTAGTCGTGCTGCTCCTCAGCTAGATATCCGACTGTAAAATATGATAAATGTGCTTTTAGCGGCCCTAGTGGTGAATATTGCAGAGTTATGTTTTCTTCTCCTTATTACCGTTGCTGCTACTGCTTATTCTACCACTATTACTATTACTATTACTTTTCTGTTAGTATCACCCAGGAATTTTGTTTAGTGAGTTATTGTGGGATGTTAGAATCTTCGAGAATGTGAAGTGTGACCTTAACTTCGAGATACTGGACATGATACAATTCCTAGTGGCCATATTGCTCTTAATGCCATTCAACGTCGCCAGGCTAAAGTGTCCACTGGAGACTCAATATCCGTTAGTAGGTATAATGGGTTTAGGCTCTATGGTGATGATCATTTTAATTTTCAACCTGTACACATTTTTCTTTTGACAATTCGATTTTTTAGATTTATTCCTCCCGAAGATTTTAACCTTGCGTTGCTAACCCTCGAATTGGAGTTTGTGAAGAAAGGGGCAAAAGATGAACAGGTATATTTCCTTCTTCGAGTCACTCTATACTTTTCTGCTTATTTTCTTTTTATCTTTACTACTCCACATCACTGCTATGAGATAGTTTTTCATGCTATTTAATTTTTTCTTATGATCCAGTCTTGCTTACAATGAACTGCTTGTCTTCTCTCATCTGCTCATAAGTTTTTGACCTATTTAGTTGACAAAACTGTGTTACGGTGCAGGTGGATGCTGTTCTTTTGTCCCAGCAGATTCGCAAGAGATTTATCAACCAGGTAAGAGCTATATGTCTTATCTTAGTCTTTTATCGGTATATAAGCTGCCATGTGTAGTCTTTTTGTACTTCAATGGGTATCTGATCTGCTTGTGTTGAGTTGTTCTATGGTTCAAAATAGTGCCTTTTCTTCTTGTTGAACTTACAAGATTCAGTCTTCTATCAGTCTTCTGTTTTTTTTCTTTTTGCCATCTCAGATGGAACCTTTTTCTCATGTTCCCTCTCCAGTACTTCAGTTTCCAATCTAATATTATATATCATCTTGGATTGATATACATTTCCTTAACTCTTCTGTTTTCTTCCATTGGAACATGAGGTCTTTCAGGTCAGTGGTCACTTTGCTTAATTGTTAATGCAAAATGTAGTTTAACATATAACTTAAATAGGTTATCAGAAATGTGTTGTTCAATCTCAGTTTTATTTTGTTAAACCAGGTCCGGATTATGTCATTCATCATTTGGCACGTCAGATAATAGCAAGATAAATATTTGATTTTTGGTTTGTAAAATATATTTGTTAGTGTTGAATATCTTCCTATTAACTGGCATCTCTCATTGTCACTTGCACTCTTGCACAAGCATACAACAAAGCTTAAAGATGAAGTCAATATTTTATTATTGGAAAGAGAAAGGGAAAGTCAGCAATAGTATATTTTGAGAGATCTGTGTGTATATGGCTGTAAATACTTGTTAGATTATTCTGAGTAATATTCTGGTATATGCAGGTTATGACAACCGGGCAGAGGGTAACATTTGAGTATCATGGCAATGGATTTATCTTCACTGTCAATCAAGCTTCTGTTGAGGGGCAAGAAAAATCTAATGGTATTGAGAGAGGGATGATATCAGCTGACACATACATTATTTATGAAGCATCAAATTCAAGTGGAATAAAGGTTTTGTTTTTGACCTATTGAGAAATATGTGGCAATATATTGTCCATTATATTATATCATATATGCAATTGTCTTATCTTGATATAAATCCAAGAAAGTTAATTCATGCTACTGAGCTAATGCAGATTGTCAACCAGCGGGAAGCTGCTAGCAGCAACATCTTTAGGCACAAAGAGTTCAATCTTCAATCATTTGGTATAGGTGGTTTGAGTGAAGAGTTTGCTGACATATTCCGAAGAGCTTTTGCGTCGAGGGTTTTCCCTCCACATGTGACCTCTAAGTAATGCTCATATTCTGCATCATTAAAACTTTACATTTATTCTCTTTTGCTTATTTTACTTCAAGTTTAATCTTGACTGGGATGAAAAACTTGCTAGCTTGTGGTTTCTTTTACTTTCTCATGTGGCTTTCTAATGTATTAAGCGCTTCCTTTTAGACTTGGCATCAAGCATGTTAAAGGAATGCTGCTTTATGGACCTCCTGGTACTGGGAAGACTCTGATGGCTCGCCAGATTGGAAAAATGTTGAATGGGAAGGAACCGAAGGTATATGCATGAAAGGTTTCTGGATATGTTCTGCTAGTTGTTGATTCTTGCTAATTGTTCTCATGCAGATAAAAGGGCCAAAATTCATTTTTTGTATCTGTACGATATTGGGATATTAACCAACTTTTTCTTGTTTTAATGCATGTAGAACACACCTTTTGTTGGACCAAATAACACAGGAAATTATATTGAGAGATTTAAATGACTATAAAAAAAGGAAAAGACTATGATTTTCTTCGATGGAATTATGGATAGCGGAGCTTCAAACACGATCCTTTTTTTTTTTATGTTTGTGTCAGGATCTGCCGACAGACGTCTGTTTCTAAACTTTTAGCTTAGACTATACAAGTTTCATGTCAAATGTGGGAGCTGTGTACATTAATCAGCTAAAGTCAATGCACCCATATTTAGTCACTGATTTAAATCACAAAATGGATGTTTTTGTCTTTGAGCCTGACATTAGAACATGAATTCCTGCCTGGCATCAGTACGTGGGGTTATATTACATAGTTGAGAATTCTCTACTTTGGTTCAAGCAGGTCAACTTTCTTAGCTACTACAAATTGAAGAAGGAATCACCGTGGTTCCATATGCTTGCGTGGTTTACTCTTCTATTGCATTACACATTTTCTAAGATATATATAATGCACGAAGGCCTCCTTCTGCTAGGTCTAGTCTACTGTGCTCATCACATATTACTCAAAATGGTTTAGTGATGAAACCAACTGTTTCTGGGTGATCATTGATTCTTTTATTAACATCCCCATTGAAGGTTTGTGCTCCATTATGGCTTGCTCTGTACAGTGTGTTATTGAAGCTTGGACATCTTTGAATTGTGTGGATACTGTGCTATGCTCGATACTCCATTAGCTCTTGTATTCTCACCTTTTGAATATGATCAATGACCTGGAATTTTAGATTGTGAATGGGCCTGAAGTGTTAAGCAAATTCGTTGGTGAAACTGAAAAAATGTGCGGGATCTATTTGCCGATGCCGAGCATGATCAAAGAACCAAAGGTAGGTGACTTTTAAGGGCAAAAGTCCATACTTTCACATGTGTTCTTGGCTCACTGTTTCTTTTCATCTTTCAGGTGATCAAAGCGACCTGCACATCATCATTTTTGATGAAATTGATGCAATTTGTAAGGTAGGGGATTAAGGGAACTATGTAGAAATATCTTATATCTGCACTTATGCTTAATGATAATCAATGTGGTCCTTGATAATGGCTTCCACCTCTGGTCTGCTGCTCCTTGTATGCGTTTCTATTACCTTAGGGTAGTTGACTATGCTTATTCGATTGGTATGTGTGGTCAGAGAAGTGCTTACTTTAGTGAATACATTATCTTTGGAATTCAATATTTGGCAAGCATTGCAAGTTCCGGGTTCTTTTGTTTAGTTCAATTTGCATTCACATGTTGATAAGGTCCAATATTTATTCTTATCACTGGCTTTGGTCTGGAAGCCAGCTACCTAAAGCTACTTTGTTATTGTGCAAATAACCTTGAACTTCAACCAGACCAAGTACATTTATGTTTCCCATGAGTTGTATATAAATTGGCTTCTATGTTCTTGTCAGGCTTTTAGTGTTGTTCACACATCCCTATATCATATCTATTTCAAGTCAAGAGCTGTTACTGGATTATTGTATTGTTTAAAACTTTATACCATATTAACTTTTTTGGTTTGAATATCTCAGTCTAGAGGTTCAACTAGAGACGGACTGGAGTACATGATAGTATTGTAAACCAACTCCTGACTAAGGTATTTATGGTTTTAGCTTTTTTTTTGCCGGGGATTTCACTACATTTCATTGCTACTTGTTGCTTGTATATGCCACTGACTACTTTTATTACTTGCTGTTTAGATAGATGGTGTGGAATCTCTGAATAATGTCTTGCTCATTGGAATGACGAACAGGAAAGATTTGCTCGATGAAGCCTTATTGAGGTGCATGTTTTTCCTGCGTTGATTTTGTTTTTCGTCTTTTACAGCTGTTAGTAGTTTGAATCATCCGTTAAAATATTCAAGTATTCGATAAAGTGATTCAATACTAGTAGTAACATTTTCCAAGTTTAAAAGTGTGACTGCTATATTATATGGTGATACATTTTTCAGGCCTGGACGTCTAGAAGTCCAAGTGGAGATCAGCCTTCCTGATGAAAATGGTCGTTTACAAATTCTTCAGATTCATACAAACAAGATGAAAGAAAGTTCATATCTTGCTCCAGATGTGAACTTGGAAGAGATTGGTATGTGATTTGCTAGCTGCCCCATCTGTTGTCTTTACTATTTCTTACTAACCTTTGACACTAGACAGCAACTTGTTCCCTCAAACTCTTTCAAATTAAGGATGTATCCACCATATTTCTTGCAAGTGGCTTTTGCTCCCATTTAGATATTTAATAAGCTACTAAACTACTATTTGGTGTAGAGTAATTTATTGCTAAAAGTCTTACTTCTTCTGTAGCATAAAGTATATGTGCATCGCAGTTTTTTTGAGGAGTCAAAATACTGTTGTGAAGGTTGTGCATAGACTTGGTTAGTTAGAGTGAATTGCTTACTTTCCTCTTCCCTGAGAAATGCAGTCTATTTGAAGGGAAGAGGTTATGAAGACTCTTCCCTGAGAAATGCAGTCTATTTGAAGGGAAGAGGTTATGAAGAACTACATTTGGATACTGCAGGGAGAAAATGGACATTTTTCCATTATGTGAAATGTAGTCTATTTGAAGGGATGAGGTTATGAAGAACTACAGTTGGATACTGCAGGGAGAAAATGGACAATTTCCATTATGCGAAATGTCTGATTTGTTTCCTTCGGAGGATTAAAATGGAAGGAACATATAATTCTGGTTGAATGTTGCTGGTCTTCCTTGAAAAAACAAGATACTGGTGAAACACCTTTAGACTTTATATGCACCCACAGTTAGAGAGCCTGTGCAGTTATGATTTAGTAATATGTCACTTAATCTTGGAATACGCTTTGAAGTTTGTTTTGAACTTGTTTTTGTGTCGCTATGTATCTATGACCATTGACCACTTTATTAGTTTCTTAGGTATGTTCATATTATCACTACTCACTTTTATGCCCCTTTAATATATCAGGAATAGATTCTTTATAATTTCCTGCTGTCACAGAAGCCTGTCTTCTGTGTCACTTCTGCTCTACATTTGGCATTACCTGAGTCTTCTGGTCATTGTTTTCTTGGCAATAACGAAGTTTTGTTCTTTGACATTCCCATTTGTGCTCGATCTTACATCTCTATCTGTTGTATGCATTTAATTGTACATTATGGTAATATGAGGTCACATTCAAGCGAAAGAATCAGATGTGTTGAACTTCCACTTGATTGTACAGAATAAGGTGGTGGAGTATCGCATTTTGGCGGATGCATGGCCAAATATTTTTTGCATGTATGTTTTGGCTATGCCAAAATATTAGTTGAATTCTTATTCATCATTTCTTTCTGGATGCAGCTGCCCGGACAAAAAATTATAGTGGAGCTGAGCTTGAAGGTGTTGTAAAAAGTGCAGTATCATATGCACTGAATAGGCAACTAAATATGGAGGATCTAACCAAACCAGTGGATGAGGAGAATATTAAAATCACTATGCATGATTTTTTGAACGCCCTTCATGAAGTAATTCCTGCATTTGGAGCTTCCACAGATGATCTTGAACGCTGCAGGTAGGATCAATTATCTTGCGAAATATGTTTGTTTCTAATTAACTGTACCATGACCATGAAGAATCTCAAACTTATTGTGATGTGGAAATTTCATTATATATCTTTTTCGGGATTGGTGAAACTTACAAATAATATTTGCTTGAGATTGGGTAGTTCTAAGGTCAGCTACAACTTTTAGTTGGCATCTCCTGGAAGGGGATGATAGTACAATTTGTTGGAAGTATGTCATGAAGAAGATCAAAACCTGATTCGTGCTAAATGGGATAGAGTAAAGTGGCAGACATTGCTACTATGTTTCTGTTATGTGCACATTACACATAACTGGCAGACTGCCATCAACTTATCTTTGATAAGTGCCAGGCCATACGGCCTTTTCAGTATTTCCTTTGCAGTAAGTTGAAGCCTGTGTCCTAAGGGCACAAGTTCAAAGATTACTGGGGTTTGTCATTCAGGCTTGTTAGAGTTTGTGTTTGTGTCCCACATGGCCAATTTCCTGGGCTGTTATTGTGTATAAATGTGGGTTGGGCACCCTATCCCCTTGAGCTAGCTTTTGGGGATGAGTTCTACCAAGCCCATTTACCAAGGCTCATAATAAAGCTAGAGTTCTCTGAATTTTAAGATTTGTGTTGGAGTGCAAAGCTCTTAAATAATTTGAGCCGTCTCTTTTACTTTTTTATGTTCTCCCATTCAAAATGTTGTTCAAAAACGATTTGAAGCAGACATGTGTTGCTATTAGTCATTTATTAGGAAGCATGATAGTCAATCTTTGTTCTATCATTTTAAATCCTGTTCAAGGCTAAGTTTGTTAAAGTGGTTAGAGAAAAGGAATCATGTTTCCTTCCTGAAAAAAAGATAATGAAACTCTTTAAATGGAAAAAGGAGAACAAGGAAGATATTATAAAATAAACCTTTCAAGTGACTTGGGAGGAATTAGGAGGAATTCATAGAATGTAGTTATCTTAGAAAAAGTTAGTTCTCTTTTCCATTGGTTATGAGTGACGTTCAGGGGGACATGAGATTAATTTGATATATTTTGTATGGTACGTTTGTGCCATTTTGTATATGTGTTTTGTGTTGGCATGTGTGCGCATTTCTATGTAGCTCTCTTAGTTTGTGATCCACTTATTAGGTGCTTTTGTCTTTATTTACTTCATGTATCACAATATAATCGGTATTGTAAAAGTTTCTAGAGCTGAAACTGATCAACTAATGCGTCTTGCAGACTTAATGGAATCATGGAATGCGGTGCACGACATGATCACATTTATCGAAGAACTATGCTGTTAGCAGAACAAGTTAAAGTTAGTGAAGGAAGTCCACTTGTTACTTGCCTTCTGGAAGGCCCAAGTGGCAGGTAATTATGGGGCTTTCCGATTTTATGTGTATATTATTACTTTTATTAAATCAATGTTTTTTTTCGTGGGGACAGTGGTAAGACTGCAATGGCAGCAACAATTGGCATTGAGAGTGATTTCCCGTATGTCAAGATAGTAAGTAATTGTACTTTTCTTGTCGGCGATATCTACATTTGTGATCAGTTAGTTTCTGACCCTCACATTTTAACTCTTTTCTTTTCTGGTTAATTGTTAGATATCTGCTGAAACAATGATTGGACTCAGTGAACCCACAAAATGTGCTCAGATTGTTAAGGTTCGTTTATTGACCTACATTTGGACACTACCTTACGATAGGAGCACGTGTTGCTTGCTTAAGTACCAAAGATATTATAAAGTCCAATTGTCCATATATGCAGAAAAGTATGTATTATTTATGTGCATAAGAATGAGGAGCATAATGTGGTATGCTTTTCCTGATAGGTATTTGAAGATGCTTATAAGTCGCCACTAAGTATAATCATCCTTGATGATATTGAAAGGTAACAATTTTATGCCAGATAAACCATAGTTGATCTTGTAGCACCCCTCATAGATCCATCTAATCTGTATTTGCTTTTGCAGGCTATTGGAGTATGTTGCAATTGGGCCTCGTTTTTCTAATTTAATTTCTCAGACATTGTTGGTGCTCCTGAAACGGCTTCCTCCAAAGGTATTTTTCTTAATTATTACCAAACATTAATTAGGAGTTTAGTCGAAGTTGAGCCATCATACCAATGTTGTTCTGCATGAAAATAAGTATTGAGTTATCTCGTGAATGCAAAAATCCATCCCCGAATGTATGTTATTTGCGGACGATATAGTTTTAATTGATGAAACAAGGGAAGGAGTAAATGCAAAATTGGAAGTTTGGAGAGAAGCACTAGAATCAAAAGGTTTTACTATAAGTAGGGCTAAAACAGAATACATGGAATGCCACTTTAGTAAAAACAACAGAACAATGAGACGAATGTTAAAATTGATGGACATGAAGTGAGTATAACAAAGAGTTTTCAATACTTAGGATCTATAATTGAAGAGAACGGAGAAATCAATAAAGATGTCACACATAGGATCCGGCGGGTTGGAATAAATGGAGGAGTGCATCTTCTATCCTTTGTGACCGTAAAATACCATTAAAATTGAAAGGAAAATTTTATAAAAAAACATAAGGCCCGCAATGCTTTATGGAGCGAGAATGTTGGGCGACTAAATATGAACACGAACAAAAAATGAGGGTAGCGAGAGATGAGAATGCTAAGATGGATGTGCGGACACACTAGATTAGATAGAATAAGAAATGAACACATTAGAAACAAAGTGGGAGTAGCACCAATAGACGAGAAAATTAGAGAAACACGATTAAGATGGTTTGGACATGTTTATAGGAGACCTTTAGATGCACTGTGTGCGGCGTTTAGAAGGTAGAGAATCACTCACACAAATCAAAAGAGGGAGAGGTAGGCCTAAAAAGACTTGGAAAGAAGCTATTAAACATGACATGTTATACCTAGAAATAAACGAAAATATGGCTTATGACCGTAAACGATGGCGCGATATGATCCGTATAGCCGACCCCACGTAGTGGGATTAAGGCTTAGTTTGTTGTTGTTGTTATATATGTAGTTTTAGATTATACCATATGGTGCTGAATGGTCATGCCTTTTGGCAATAATGAACAAATCATAATAATCAAAAGAAATCTGACGAGTCTCAGCAAATGTGAAAATTACACTGTAAGCAATAAATCAGTATGTCCTATGTTTTTATTTAGGGATAATTACAAAAATACTGTTGTGGTTCAGTCTAATTCTAAAAAACCCAGTTATCTTTAAAATTTACAAATACTTCCTTGATCTTTGTTTCTATTTACAAATTGCATCCTCGAGAGGGTATTTGTTAAGCAAATACAAACTTAAAGGGAATGTTTGTAATACCTCAAGGGGTTATTCTAATTTTGAAAGATAACTGGATTTTTTGTAATTACGCTAAATCTCAGGAGTAGTTTTTGTAATTGTCACTTTTAGTTATGTAACTGGGATCGCAACTGATACTCATCAATCACTCTGTTCTCTTTAGATGGCTACATAAAACCTCGTTTTGTTCCTCTCGTCGATTTTTAGTTGGTTTCTTTCTGTCGATGCATGAAGCTTTTATTACATGATTGTCCCGTATGACCTTTTAATATCATAATAAGTGAAAAGAGCAGAAGATGTCTTGTTGCAGTATTCTGATTTCCATTTATAGGATTTGAGTTACACAGGTGTATGCATCTATAAGATCCATATGCCTAAAAATAGTAAAAACTAAATGAATGTAAATGTATTTAGTCTAACAAATATCAATAATTTTATCTCCATTTTGAGAAAAAAAAAAAGGAAAATGGTGGATCTAACTGCTGCTAGCCGAAAAACTCAGAGATGATCTTTTTCTACTTATTTTCTCAGGGAAAAAAAGTTCTTGTTATTGGGACTACAAGTGAAGTCGATTTCCTGGACTCAGTTGGCATTCGAGATGGATTCTCAGTCACCTACAATGTTCCGACACTGAAGACAGAAGATGCCAAAAAGGTATTTTTCAGCAGTCTCCTCTTTTTCTTCATGTCTTAAGAAACTTATCCTGAGTTTTTGGGCAAAGCTTGAAAATCATACGCCAGAGGGTTCTTAAACTCTCGTCCCGTTATTATGATGGGAAATATATTTTCATTCGTTATGCATTCTAGATTACGAGCAGACGCGTTAGAGTACATGAAAACTGTAATGATATTGATACGTTTAAGGGTTGATATTTGGTCAAAATATGGTTGCTACCTACTTCCAGTGTCCATCTTTCTGATTTCCAAGCTATTGTGTTGTTTTCCATCTTTTGATGTTTCCATTTCCTCACAGGTGTTACAGAAGCTTAATGTTTTCTCAAGTGATGATATTGATTCTGCCGCAGAGGCATTAAATGATGTAAGTCTCTGGTATAACTTTAATGAAATGCAATAGAAGGGAGCAAATGGGGATATGATGACAATTGTGGCTCATCCATATCCAAGCTATGTCCTTTATTTGCTAATAAAAAACTCAAAAGAGTGAGATAACATAAACTGACATCTTTTATTGTTTTATTTTGAATTGGTTGTACTCCAGATGCCCCTCAAAAAGCTCTACATGGTTGTTGAAATGGCTGCTCAAGGTGAACACGGTGGAAGTGCTGAAGCTATTTATTCTGGTAAAGAAAAGATCAACATTTCGCACTTCTTTGACTGCCTTCAGGATATAGTGCGGTATTAGTGCAACCATTATAGTCGGCATCAGGGCTATGATTTTACACTGAATGATATTGCAGGTTTTTATTTATTTTTTGTTTTTTTGTATTATTTGATTTCTACATTTGTGAATTTTGTCATCGAATCATTAGAGGGACATATGAAGACACCTAGTCACGGCCTTTAGTGATGCAGTTAAAGTAAAAAGTTTGGTTTTGAAGTTGTTGTGATTGAAAACAAAGTTTTGATACTGCATTTTTTGGTCTCGGATCATTGTCTGGTTCGGAAACTTGTACTGTATTCAATTGAGAACAATTTTTTCATGTATTTTTTCCAGTGCAATAACTGCAGTTATTGCCTAAAAATGTTGGAGTTGATGCTCTTGATTAGTATTTGTTGACATCGTCTAGATTTTACATCCCTTTTGTGCGTGTGCGTGTTCCAGAATGATGTGTAACAGTTACATCTGCGCTCGAAAACTTGGTGCACTTATCTGTGGGTAAACCGTAACAGACTCATTTTTAATATGGAAAGTTTTTCACTTCTAAAAGTCTCATCGTATGGTAATTATTTTTCAGAGCTAACTAAAAGTTTTTTCCTGGATTGAAGAAATTCGGTAGGGATCTCCAAATTTTGAAATGCTTTACAGTTTACTCCCAGTAGCCAGTGGAACATGAAGTCAGATTTTTCATTTTAAATGATGGTTCTTTTTGTCCACATTGCCTTATTAATGCACGCTAAGTATTCAAACGTGACATTGTCAAATTTTAATAAGAGACTAAGCAAATAGATAATTTTAACCTATTCCCAGCCGAGAAGCTTTAGACGGTTAATGTTCTCCAATGCTTACTCTCAATACCTGATAAGACTTCTCCAAAGAACTGGAGAACAAAATTTTGTGATGAGATTCTGAGAGATGATATAACATTACATGATGTTTTATGGTAAAAAAATTCTAATATTTTATGCCCTTCTGTATCTTGTAAAATACTTCTGAATCTTATGAGGTGTGTGGTTACGTTTTAAAATTCAAATCTTAAATGTATAGATAGGCTAAGCTTGTGGAATATAAAATGAATGATGAAAAGTTTGCAAATTATATTGTCAGACTAAAAGAATTTGTTAAGAATATAAACACCAAGTATATATCGTGTTGAGAATTTGTAAACTCTTAGAAGATTTTTTTGTTAAATAATTTATTACATGTCACAAGCTCTGCCCTTGAACATGATGTTTCAAATAGGACAGAAAACGCCTTAGAAAGCATCTCCATTAGTTAAGCGTATTTTTGTGTGTTTCTGTTATTTTAGAGGAAAATTTAGAGGAATTCAAGATTCAATGATTCACTCTATATTACACTCTAAATTAGAATATTTCCTTTTTATTCTTTATTATATTGAATTAATATATTTATTAATTAATAATTTAGCATATATATTTATATGTTATACATTAATGTTTAATATTTACTTTTTTAATATAATTAAATACAAATATAAAGAGATTGGTCAAGTGACTCGTCGGAAGGCTAAATACAAATTTATTGATAGATTTGGACACTATTTCTAATCCCAATCGACATGAGTACTTTCAAAAAGAACATACAAGAATTATGTTGAAAAGAGAAGAACAACTACATCAAACACGAGCAAGTAATATTTTCGATATGTTTGGGGGTTATTTTCAAGATCTTGGAGGATCCGGAATGTATTGCATGCTCGAGTTGTGTTTTTATTATGTTGCGTGCTTGATATTTTATGTCTATTTAGGTTATTTTATGTATTTTATGTTATGGTAATCTTATTTTAATTCAATGTATTTTAGGTTATTTGATGTCTTTTAAACAACTGTAATTTTATGAACGTGTGTTATAAATTTTCCTTTTATTTTGAGTAATTTTTATAAAATATTTTTAATTTGTTATATATGTGAAATTGAACATAATATAACAATTAACAAAAAAATTATTAATTTATCAAAAAAATAATAATTAGGAACATAATTTATTATTACTAAATAATAAACAAGAAATTTCCTAAAAAATGAAGAGAGAGAGAGAGAGAGAGAGAGAGAGAGAACAATAAAAACCAACAATTTAAAGAAACAAAAAAAAACTGAAAAAGAAAATAGCGTTGAACAGTCCCCGCTACAACTGTTCATGTTTTCTAAAATGCCATGGGATATGTCGTATTGATGGAGAAGATTTCTCCTTGAAAATAGCATAATCCACTATTTTAGAGGACTGGTGGAATTGTTCTTACATGCTAGTTCCTCATCCGCTTGAATGTCAAACGTTAGTGGCGTTTTTGGCAGTGAAAGGAATGCCTAATTACTTGCTAATAAGCTTAATCCGATTTTCTCAGAAAAAGGTCGATCTCTTCACACTTATGAAACATGAAATACACTTCCTGAGGATGACATATCTCATCTTTGCTACGTTTGAGGATATGATACTTTATCCGATATTCGGAATACTCCATGGATATATTTTATAATATTGTTGATATTTTCAACATGTTTTCTATGTGTGCATGTGTGGTTATCACATTTTCGATTTGAATATTTATGAAATTTTAGTTTTCTATGGTTGAATTTTTTTTTTTTTTGAATGGAATATTGTTTTTTATATGTATAATCTCGTATCCTTAAGATTTCAAAACATGACGTATTCATGTATTCGTATCGTATCGTATCGTATCCATGTCTCATACCATATCAGTGCTTCATTGCTTCACACACATACAAAGTTTTGAATATGGCATGTCTGGAAGATAAACAGAAAGGAAATGAAGACAAAATTGGTGGAGAAGATATTGAAGAAGACAACCATTATATAGTCTTCTTCTTGAAGATTAAAAAAAAAAAAGATGGAAAGAATAAGTGGTAAGTGCTATACTTTAATTTGACATTGAACTCTCACTTGATTATCTTAGTTTTACTATTAAAAGATAATTATATCACTAACATAATTGAGTCAATTATGAAACCAACTTCTAATAGTTTGATATTTTTACACATACTATTTTTCAGAAATTAATGTTAATTTCATATTTTACTAGACAAAGACACACAAAAATTGATTTCTTATTTTTATTCAATTAAAAACTACATAAACTTCTGTCAATTTTTTACTTTAAATGTTTTTGGGTGACTAGATTCATTTTTCGAGTCTGTAAGCAATTTATCAAGGCCACGGGCCATGGGCTTCACATAATATAGGAATCCACCCTTATCCCAAGTTCTTTTGACTTCAACAAGAAACAAACAACAAATGAAAGTAGAATATTTTATTGTCCATTTCAAAATTCTCACTTCTCTTCTGATTAAAAAGGAAGAGAAAAAGATAAAAAAGAATTACGTGTCTTCCTTCAAAAAAAAAAAAAAAGGAATTACGTGTCTTACTTCTTGTAAATGGGAATCTTTTTACCCAATCCAAAAATGTTTTTCCGATTCTTGAGCTATTTCAAAAGGCTGGACAAACACGCTTGGTTGGCCCAAATTCATGAGGAATTTGTTCCTCTTATAAGTTCATTATCAAAGAAAGCAGAATGGGGTCTTTCTGGGTTTTTGTTAAATGAGTCCAAAAAATGCGGCATCTTATTCTTATAGAAAAGTGAAAAAGAAATATGGGCTCGATGTTCTTAAAATTTTGAAGGCACAAAACCAAAAATATAATTGTTTTGTTTTTTATTATATTATGTAAAATTGATTTATGATCAATAAAAGAAATACATTTTTTTGAGGTATGGTGATATATTGTTTTTAAAGAAAAAGAGAGAGAGAGAGAGAGAGAGAGAGAGAGAGAGAGAGAGAGAGAGAGAGAGAGAGAAAAGAACCTTGGTCAATGAAGATATGAAGTAAGGAAATTGACACAAATCGCCCACTTTTTGGAGATAATGTCGAGTTTTTACGTTTTTGATGTCTATTTTACCCAAATTTACGCTCACGCACTTTATTTTACACAACTTTACGCTCCGGCAAAAATTCCCGGACTTTTTTACGATTTGTTTCAACATTGTTTCTAACATGTTTCAAATATGTTTCTTTTAATAAATTTTCAGTGAAAAAATAAATTATGCCATCGTTAAATAATCCATTTTATACTCGAAGTCTTATAAAAAATCAAGAAATGTACACATATAACAACACATATTAAAACCAAACAAATTAAAAATATTATAGAAACAACATGAATAAAAAAACACAATCCAGGTTTTTGATCCAATCGTGAAAACATAAAAAACATGGAAACAACCAGGAGGCAATATAAAAACAAATCAGAAACAATGTATAAAACACCATATGAGCAGAAAGAATTAAAATTGTATTTAAACATCGAAAATTTCATGGAAACAACAAAGAAACATCGGAACAACATTAGAAAGGATATGGAAACAACCCAGAAACAACGTAAAAAATATTAAAAATACCACATTAATAAAAAGAGCTTAAAAATAGGTAAAAGTTGTATTTACACATTGAACACTACATGAAAATAACAAAAAAATATTAAAACGACATTAAAAATATTATAGAACAACACCGAAACAATAGAAACAATGTACAAAATAATATATGAATAAAAAACATCATTAAAAATAGGTAAAAGTTGTTTTTGAAATATCAAAACAACAAAGAAACAAATTTAAACAACATCGAAACAACATATATAACATATAAAATAATGTAGGAACAAAAAAAACGAAAAAAAATCAAAAAATATGCAGGAGCGTTAAAAAAAGGTACAAAAGGAAAAAAAATAGGTACAAAAGTGATAGAAACGTATTGTGTGGTATATGTACCAAAAACAACATATTCCATGTAATTTCCCCAAGAAGTAAAGTAGCCAGTGAGCACCTTGGTTTAGTTGTAAACTAAGGAGGCATTCAGCTCAGTCGTGTCCTCTTCGCACTTGGTGATTCTCCCTAGGAGTGTTGATCAAATCATTTTTTTTTTATTTTCTCGAATCGAATTAATCGAATGAAAATTTTAAAATCTCAATCAAATGCGATCCTAATTCGATTAATTTCAAATTGAATTTAATAGAATTGGATTTGTCGATTTTGAAAGCGAATTGAGTCAATCCAAAAATCCAAATTTATCGATAAGTCGGGCACATTTGTATTTCGGACCCATGTTTTTCGGATCCAAAACCATATTTTTGAAGTAAAGAATTCTATAATGAAACAAAAGCATACAAAAACCATACAAATTATAAAAATTATATTGTTACTTTAAAGATATTACAAAAACTAAAGACAAAACACTTTTAAAGTTGAAACCTATTAAAATCAAAAGCATATTGTTCTTTTTTTAAGATAAAAACATATTGTTCTTTTAAGTTTAAAACTTCATAAGACAATTCAAAAACTACACAAAAAATGGTGAGACTTTGAAATGAGATTAAACTGTAAAAGTAGATGTGACCAATGCTATAATTCTCTTTGTAACAATTTTATTATAATAACTATGTGAAATTAAATATTGTTTATACATCAACTAATTATATTATTTCTATTCCCATATGCAATTAATATTTGTTTAATGTTTAAAATATATAATATATAAATTAAATTTAGATTATAATTGAGTTCGAATCACTACATGAGTTCGAAATGAAATACGAATACGAATCGAATTTACTCGAATTAGTATTTTGGAATAGAATTCGAAAAAAATTCCCCAATTTGTTATTCGATCCGCATATTCATATTTGAGATTCGAATTGATTCAAAATTCAAAAATTCTAATTCGTAATTGAGATTCAAAAAATGAGCACCCTTAATTCTCCTTCCTTTTTCTGTCTCCATGGTAGTTTTCTCATTAACGGCGGATGCTCTATGATCCTTGTGGTCCTAGGTTCAAGTTCTTGGGGGCACACCTCAATTGGCTGACCAATCAACCATGTTGTCTTGCCTCCAGCAACAGAGTATGAGTTCGAATTCCACTGGAAACTAAAGACTTCTTGGGGGAGGCTGGCATTGGTAGAGTAGAGCTGTCAAAATAGGCTGACCGACCTGGCCCGTTTACATGCAGGTCACTAAACACATAATCCGTCCCCTACCTTAGACTGGTCTGACCCGTTTTTATGCTCTGGATATGTGTATGGGAATTAGATTCCTTGTGATTTTCCTTTTTACACGTCACCAAGAGCGCGTGGTTCTCAGTCGCACCATTGCTCCAACAACTATAAATAGCAGCTCCAACACAGAGATGGAAGACATAGCCAGCAACAATCAGTCAGAAACAATTGTCATTTGCAATTAATTATATTATTATTACTCACTCAAACAATATGTCGGACAAGTGCGGCAACTGCGATTGCGCTGACACAACTCAGTGCGTGTAAGTATTACTCTTTTTTTCTTTCATATCTAATTTAATTCTGTATTATTTCATCTTCTGTTCTCACATATCCAACTGTTTCATCGGATCAAGAGCATGACAAACAACATCTACTGTGTGTAGTTTTTTTTTTTTTTTTTTTTTTTTTTGTCTGTGTGTTCTTTATGAAGTTCGAGCTAATAACACACACAACAAACACAAGTTTTTGAAAATACAAAAATCGACTTAAAGTTTGATTTTGTGTTACACTTTGTCCCTTCATAAATAAAAACTTTCAAACACCCCATTTATATTTTTACAAATTTTACAATTACACTCTTATACTTAAAACAGAATCAAACTTCATTATTTTAAGTTTTGTAATTTTGAAATGTCTCTTTTTTTTTATGTTATTACCTCAAATCACGGGGTAGTTTTGTAATGATCCCCAGCGGCGAATCTACATGGCAGTTGTACCCCTAATCAAATTTAAAAAAAAAACAATAATCTTCATTAAAAAAAAGTAATAAAAGATTTTGTACCCCAATTTACAAAAATAATTAAAAAATTCAAATAATACAATACAAGTCCTTACAATAAAATTTCAAAAAATTAAAAATTGACTTAAACAATGTGAATATATAAAATACATGGCAAAATCTGCAAAAAAATAAAAATATCCCCAAAAAAATAAATCTAATAAAATTAATAATGTTATCAAAACTATGTTTTGTTATTCTCAAATTTTCTTAATTACCCTAATTAGTTCTTTTATATATATGTATTAATTTTTCATGTATTGTTTACACAATCAACTTTTGCATGCAAATCTTAAACAATATATTGTTGTACGACTTTAAATATTAAATAATATATGTGTGTATTTTTTTCTTATATATCGTACCCCCATTTTCAAAATTCTGGATCCGCCACTGATGATCCCTATATATAAAACATCTTGTTGGGAAAGTGTACCAAAATAAATGACACCGAAGCCGTAATGGAATAGTAAAATCTTTTCCCACCTAGCTGGATTAAAAATGGGAACCAAACCAAGAATAATAGTGCAAGACGATAAAAATAGGACACAAGAATTTTTACGTGGAAACCCAAATTGGGAAAAACCACGAGACCGTAGTCCAGATAAATCCTCCACTAAATGTATAGTAGGCTTACAATATTTCTCCCTAAAAATAGGGGATACACAAAATATCTCAAGTTACTTAACTTGGAATACCCAAGAAAATAGGAATGCTTATTTTGGGTGAGAATGAAAAATTACTACTAATTTTTCTCCCTTTTTTCACTCAAAACACACACTTATAGAAATCTCTCTACTCTCTATTTTTCTCTCTTTCTAGCAATTGCTAAATTGCTTCTTTGTTGGTGTGTTTTCTTCCCCTGGGATGATGCCTTTTATAGGCAAGTGATTGAAGAAGAAGCCAAAAACAACACCCTCATTTTCAAAAATCTCGCACCGAAATGGCCGACTTTGTTGTCAAAAGCATGACAACATTTATTAAAGTTCCTTTGTCAATATTTGTAGGCTTCTTTTGTCAAAGCTGTTGCCCACATATGTGGACTTTTCAACAATTCTCCCTCCACCTTATGTGGGAAATCAACCAAACCCGCTTTACTTTTGCAAGCTTTAAACTTATCTCTCTGGTAAAGACTTTGTCGATATATCTGCGCCATTTTCATCGATATGAACTTTATCAAGTTGCATTAACTTTTCATCAAGCACGTCTCGAATCCAATGGTACCTCACATCAATGTGTTTTGACCTTGAGTGGAAAGAAGAATTCTTACTCAAGTGGATTGCGCTCTGATCATCACAATGGCGTGTACTTTTCCCCTCGCTTCAAGTCTAATTCTGTAGAAACTTCTTCAACCACAACATCTCCTTGCAAGCTTAAGATTCTTACCGCTATATACTCGGCTTGATTGTGGATAATGCCACACATTTTTGAAGTTTCGATTGCCAAGAGATAGCTCCCCCAAATCTTATCGGATATCCTGGATGTGGACTTTCCGGAATCAACATCACCACCATATCTGCATCTCGTGAATCCGTCTCTGAGATGCAGTTTTGGTCATCACCAAATTTTAAACAATATTTAGAAGTACCTCTCAAGTACCTCAATATCCATTTCACTCGCAGACCAGGTGATCTTTCCTGGATTAGAGAAAAAACGGCTAACAACACCAACTGCATGAGAAATATCCGGTCTAGTACATACCATAGCATACATCAAACGCCAACCTGAAGCATATGGTACCTTTTGCATTTCTCGCTTTATCTTCCTCACTTGTGGGACATTGTGCCGCGCTTAGCTTGAAGTGGCCCGCAAGTGGAGTCTTATCGACTGGTTTTGACTTGCTCATATTGAATCTTTCAAGAACTTTCTCAACGTCTTTTCTTGAGATAGCCGGCTTCCTACTTGCCTGTCTCTTGAGATTTTCATCCCAAGGATTTTCTTAGCTTGGTCTAAGTCTTTCATCGCAAAAGACTTGCCGAGTTCTTTCTTGACTTCTCAATCTTGCTAGCATCATGACCTACAATTAGCATATCATCCACATACAATAATAGTATGATAAAATCATTATCACCGAATTTCTTAAAGAATACACGAAAGTGATCGAATGGTTCTGTTGTAGTCATGGTCGGTCGATCATGAAGAGTCAAACTTCTTGTACCATTGTCTTGGAGCTTGTTTTAAGCGTACAAACTCTTCTTCAACTTGCATACCAAGTTCTCTTTACCTTTGACTTTGAATCCTTCCGGTTGCTCCATATAGATTTCTTCATTCAAATCTCCATGAAGAAATGCGATCTTCACATCAAGTTGTTCAATTTCCGGATCAAACTGGCGGCTATATACGAGAACAACTCGATTGAGGACATCTTCACCACTCGGTGAGAAAATTTCTTCAAAATCAACACCCTTCTTCCCTGAAAACCCTTCACAACCAACTTGGCTAGCTTTATACCTTGGTTGCAAGCTTTGATCTTGATCTTCAACCTCAGACACCCATTTATTTTTCAGAGTCGTTTACCTTTCGGTAGCTTCACCAGGTCATAGGTGTGATTTTCCCGCAAAGAGTTCATCTCTTCTTTCATGGCCTCCATCCACATATCCTTCGATCATGTGATATGGCTTCTTCAAAAACTTTGTGGTTCTCCCCAAATCGGTGAGCATTACATACTCATGTGAGCTATATCCGGTAGAAGGTTGTCTTTGTCGGTGGACCTTCTAGCCGCATCTTCCGTGGTGGGCGGAGGGACATCATCGATTATATCATGATGTTGTTGTTGCACACCTCCCCGTGATTCGATTTCTAGGAGAAGAAACTGGATCTACGTCATCGAGAACATATTTATTTGATTGATTTTTCAATGCATCATGGCATCTTCAATGGTCGATCCTCGAAGGAATACAACATCCCCTGCTTCGATAACCTTTTTGTTGATGGGTCCCATAACTCAGAGCCGAATTCTTCATGGCCATAGCCCAAGAAGATGCATGACTTGGTCTTGTCATCAAGCTTGGATCGTTCATCTTTTGGAATATGCACGAATGCCTGCTGACCAAACACTCTCAAGTGTTTGTAGGAAACATCTTTTCCAGTCAAACTCTATCGGAATGTCACCACCCAGAGGAGGCGATGGAGAAAGGTTGATTAGATCAATCAGCTGCGGTCCTCATTGCTTCACCCCAAAAGGATTTGGGCGATTGGAATGTGACAACATACATTTGACTCGTTCACAAATTGTCTGTTCATTCTTTCGCTACGCCATTATGTTGAGGAGTTTTGAACACTCTTCTCAAGCTTGATTCCATGATCCCCGCAATGTTGCTCAAATGGACCCTGGTATTCACCACCACCATTGTCGGCCACGAACTCGCTCTGACCTTCTTTCCTTTCTCTTTCAACACTTGCTTGAAAATTCTTAAAGATACCCCAGAACTTGATCTTTAGATTTCAAAGCAAAACACCGGACTTTTCTAGAGAAATCGTCAATAAATGTGACAAAATATATTGCACCACCAAGACTTCTATCTTTCATGTAGCACAAATCGGTATGCACCGATCTAGTGGATGAGATTTTCTTGAAGGTGAAAAACTCTTGAAAGCAACTCGTGTTGTTTTCCAATTAAACAATCAACACAAGTTTGTAGGGGCATCTTTGGTTACCTGCTCCGGGAGAAGTTTCTTTCTAGTCGAGAACTTCCAAGCCCTTCCGACTTAGATGTCCGAGCCTTTTATGCCATAGCTCAATGGAAGAACTTTTATCAATTGTATTCACCTCTCCATTGGATAATCGGCTTGCATCGTGCACAGAATGCAACGTCGTCACTTAGCGACAATGAGAGAGCCTTTGGTGAGCTTCCATTTTCCTTCACCAAAGTGATTGTCATAGCTTGACATCGTCAAGCTTGCCGATGGAAATAATATTTAGCCGAATGTCGAATATATGCGACATCCTTGAGCACGAGCACAACTTCCTGTATCGGTGTTCAATATAATGTTACCTATGCCAACGACCTCGTCACACCATGGTTGGCCATTCCGACTTTGCCAAAGCTACCACCAAGATATGATGTGAACATATCACGATGAGGTGTGATATGATATGAAGCTCTGAATCAATAATCGATCCGTCTGGCCGGGCATGCGGAACTAATACAAAGCATCATCACAAATGATGACAACATCACCATCAACAAAGCGGACGTGTAGTGTTTTTGTCATCGATCTTGTTTTCATTATTTCCATTCTTTTGATCTCTTTTCTTCTTTCTACAATCTCTCTCGTAGTGATTTGGACCACCACAATAATGACATTTGAAGTCCTTCTTGGATTTGGACCTCCCCTGGATTTGTCTCTTTTATTTTGAGAACCTCTAAACTTGCTTCTTCCCCGTTTGTCATTTTTACTACTAAGGCTTTTGACTCGGAAGAATATTCTAACTCCTTTCTTACGGACTCTTCATTAAGAAGACAATCCTGACCATTTGCATAGTCGAGTTCACCATTTGGGGCCGAATTCTTGGCCGACCGACACTACAAGCGTGTCCCAACCGCGTCCAGGGAATAACGAGCTGAGCAAAGAATAAAGCAATTACTTCATCATCAAGGATATTTTCATTGTGGTAGATTGATTTATCGGACCACGATCGCATTTAGGTGCTCCGTCATGTTCGCACCTTCCGTATATCCGAGTCGAACAATTTTTCGATAATAGAAGCTTTGTTCAGCATTTTTCCTCTCAAACATGGTTTCAATGTTTTTCCATAGAACATCGACCTTTTCCTCATTAGCAAAATGATGGAAAATGTTATGCTCAAGAAACGCCGGATATATCCTACGGTTTTTACGTGTAGGATTTTCCACTCGTCATCACTTGTATCTTTTGGTTTGGCAGTATCACCTTTCAATGGCAAATAAAGATCCTTGCAGTAGAGAAGATCCAACATACTCGGTTTCCAAATATTGTAGTTGGATCCGTTGAGTTTGAACATCCCACCAACAGATGTCGATTCCTCCATTTTTTAATCCGCAACAACGTGGCTCGATACCACTTGTTGGGAAAGTGTACCAAAATAAATGACACCAAAGAAAATGAATAGTAAAATCTTTTCCCACCTAGTCATTTGGATTAAAAATGGGAACCAAACCAAGAATAATAGTGCAAGACGATAAAAATAGGACACAAGAATTTTTACGTGGAAACCCAAATTGGGAAAAACCACGAGACCGTAGTCCAGATAAATCCTCCACTAAATGTATAGTAGGCTTACAATATTTCTCCCTAAAAATAGGGGATACACAAAATATCTCAAGTTACTTAACTTGGAATACCCAAGAAAATAGGAATGCTATTTTGGGTGAGAATGAAAAATTACTACTAATTTTTCTCCCTTTTCTTCACTCAAAACACACACTTATAGAAATCTCTCTACTCTCTATTTTTCTCTCTTTCTAGCAATTGCTAAATTGCTTCTTGTTGGTGTGTTTTCTTCCCACGGGATGATGCCTTTTATAGGCAAGTGATTGAAGAAGAAGCCAAAAACAACACCCTCATTTTCAAAAATCTCGGCACCGAAATGGCCGACTTTGTTGTCAAAAGTATGACAACATTTATTAAAGTTCCTTTGTCAATATTTGTAGGCTTCTTTTGTCAAAAGCCTATTGCCCACATATGTGGACTTTTCAACACATACGGTGGTAGAATTGCGGGAAGAAGGGATACGCCACCGACATCATCGAGACCGACAAGAGGTACTCTTTGCTTAATTTGCATATAAACTAATTAAACCTAATTAGATAAAGATATCTATAAAAACACATGAAATCTCGGTTGTTGAGACATGTCACTTATGAGTTGTCCACGTTAATTAATTTGAGGAAGAGGGTATTGTATATAAGCTAAGCGAGCTACTGCTCCTATCACAAATTGATTTTAAGATATAACCACACTTGGTGGGATTGAACTTGAATACTCGTGTTTTTGTTTTTGCAGTTACATGGAGACGGTGGTGATGGACGCTCCGGCAGCCGAGCACGACGGCAAGTGCAAGTGCGGCACCAGCTGCGCTTGCACCAACTGCACATGTGGCCACTGAACCCATATTAATTAATCTCTTATAATAAAGGGACACTTAAATTAATTATTTCCTATGATGGTGTGATCAGAATAAGTTTGTAACTTGTGGTTTGAGGGTATGTTGTCATAATTATTAGTGATCTGAGTGTCCCTTTTGTGGCTTCCCATTAACTATGTTGTATTGGACTCCTTAATTTGCGTTATACAATGAATTAATAATTTAGTGTCCTATGTATTCTAGATCTCATGTCTTTTCTTTTATCTTAACTTTTATTTTTGCTCATACAACGAGACTCGACATTTAATAGAAGAACCAAATTATTAATTAGATTGAACAAAAACACTAAAAAAGAGCACCACACACATTGACCAACATCACAATGTCTTCAATTATCTAAAGTTAATTGACTGCAAAACTACTTCAGACATTAAATAAGCATAGGGTTGTAAACGAGCAGAGCTTTTCGACAAGCAGCTCGTGAACAAGCTCGGTTAGCGTTCGTTTATGTTCGTTTATTAAGCTTAATGAACATAAACGAACAAATTTTTTGTTCGTTTATATTCATGAACTGTTCACGAGCATGTTCATTTAGTGTACGTTTGATGTTTGTTTATTATTCATTTTTAATTATTAATTATACATTTCTTGCTTAATATTAATTATTTTATTATGAAAATAAACTTATTTTAGTTTAATATTACAACATATTTACATTTACAGTCATCATAATATTCATTTATTTTGAGTTGAGTGTTCATGAATAAGGTGTATCTAACTTTTTATACACATGTTCATATAGTTGTTCATGAACAATTAATGAACATGTTAAGTGAACCGCTCGTGAACGCGTTTGTGAATATGTTCGGTTATTAAACAAACGAACACAAACAACCTTTTAAAATAAACGAACGAACACGAACAACCCTCGTTCGTTCGAGCTCGGTTCGTTTACAGCCCTAAATAAGCACGAAGGCATTTCAAGTGAGCCTCAATTCATTTTATCTGGTCCACTGCATTTTTGCGTATCGGTCCACTCTTATATTTTCCTGGCTCCGCAATTATTAACGATCCATCTCAAGAAATTATCCGGTGAATATATTAACCTTACTTATATGCCACAATTTGGAGTTAGAGGATCACTAGTAGAAATATGTAGTCTACTTACTCGCGACAACATAGGCTTGGAGACCGATTAAAAACAATATAGAGCGTTGGGTGAGAAATAGTTTTTATCCCATTTTTTTCTCTTTCTTCAAACAAATTAACTATAATGTAGGAGGAGATCGATTAAAATTATGAATATCACTGATTTTTTGCGCGCATTCGTTTATATTTATTTTGGATGTTTTTTGAGAAACTGTTGAAAGAACCCAGTGTCAATTTAGTTATATGTATGAAATAGGGGTGAGCAAAATCGAACTGGAACTGATGAATTTAGTGTGGTTCGGTTCAATTTTTTTTAGTTAAATTTAGTTTTAAATCTAAAATATCGAATTAATTTTTGTTTCAAGTCAGTTCCGGTCTAGAAAATATCAATTTGCACCGAACCGAATATATGAATTTCTATTTTTATATTAATTTTATTTCAACAATTAATCACGTAACAGTTATAGCAACAATTATTACATTTCTATCATGGTAAATTAATCACGTAAAAATTTATCATGTGATCTTATTTACCCTTAGGAAAGAAAAAGAAATATATTTATGGTAATTTTCAGAAGCTCAGGGGCATTTTTACAAATTCCACATTCTGTACTGTGTCGATGTACACCACAGCCTCCTCCGCCGTTCTTCCTAACTCGTCTCTGATCGTCCGCCTCCACCCTCTCTACGCGCCGCATCCGCATCCTATTTTCGCCGTCTTGCTCCAGCGATATCTACCAGGGGGTTCGCGACTCGGCAGACATCGTCGTCTCTGAGTGATCCGAACCCGAACTGGTCGAACCGTCCCCCGAAGGAGACAATTTTGCTCGACAGTTGTGATTTTGAGCACTGGTTGGTGGTCATGGATAGACGTGTTCAACGGTTTGGTTCGAACCGGGAAACAGGCGGCTCGAACCGGGTCAACAGTTCGGAAAACCATTGACCCCGGTTTCGGCCGTAAACCTTAAATCCTAGGTTAGGCTACGGTTCCCATTTTGGTCAAACCGGAAACCGCCGGTTTTTAATATAATTTTATTTTTGAAAAAAAAGAACTGGCATTTGAAATTTGAATTGCCAATTTGTGACCGTTGGTGGCGGTTTTTCATTTTTTTTTTCAATTTTTGGAAAGATCAATGGCCAAGATTATTTGACCGTTGATGATCAACGGTTGATGATCAACGGCCAAGATTGTTTGACCGTTGAAAACCGCCGGTTCGGTTAAAACCGACGGTTTTCCCATTTTTTTTTAATTTCAGATTTTTTCTCGCTAAATACCTCTTATAATTCATCCATTTTTTCTCACACCTACTTTCTAACCTCTCAATTCTCTACATTTTAATCTCCCAATTCAAGCTAAAGTGTTTAATTTTCAAATTTAAATTTCAAGTTTCAATTTAATTTTCAGTAGTTTCATACTTTTAATTTTATTAGCTATTTTAAAATAATGTCGAGCCGTGGATGATCTTCCGTCAATCTAAGGGCAAAGGTTTGACATCCGTTCCGAGCAACGACCACCACCACGATTTGAAGAAGCTTTCGATTTGAGCGAAAATGAAATCGATGCTTAAAATATTTCACTTATATTCCTATTGTATTTTTAGTTGCAAAAATATTAGATCCTAGAGTAAGATTAGATGGTTTAGAAGAATTGTTAGGAATTTATTATGATGTTTTATTTCCTATTAAAGAACATGACACTCTTATTCCAAGTGTAGTAGTAGAGAATGCTAAAAAATATTTATATGATATTTTTAGAGAATATTCAATAAAATTTGGCGATAGTTTTAGAAGCTCATCTAGTTCATTTATTTCTACACCCGACACTACAAGAAAATCGCAAAATAGCGGCCAGTTTAAAATCCGTCGCTATATAATTAATAAAATATTTTTTTTGGTTTAATTCCGTTTGCTATTTAAATGTCGTTGATCCGTCGTTATTAGCCACGACTTTTTTCCGTCGCTAATATCCGTCCGCTAATTTTCATTTGAACTATTTATTTATTTTATTGGTTTATTCCGTTGCTAATCCGTCGTTGATCCGTCGCTATTAGCGACGGACCTAATCCGTCGCTAATATCCGTCGCCATTTGGCGATTTCTTGTAGTGCGATGTTGAAAATACTAGTGATATTGGTGCGTTTAATGAGGCATCGGTATTTGCACCATTAGAGAATTTTTATGATGCGAGGATACCAAAACGTTCGAGAGGAGGCGCGGCCCCTTATGGTGCAGAACTGCCAAAAGTTCGATGGGTGCTTCCCGATTCATACTTGGATGTAAAGAATAAAGATTATGGGGTATGAACTACTAAGTTCCATGGTATATTTTGCTGAGTGGAACAAAGTATGTAATTTCTATAGAGGCGGGAATTTTTCCATAGGGTCTTATGCGTTGTTTCTTCAGTTGTTTATCTCTAACAGCCTACCATTCATATTATTTTGGAAATGCCATTGAAACGACTAGATGATGTATTCTCAAAGTTATCTTTTGGTTTTATGTTCCATTAAGTGACTAAAACAGGTTTGTCACTTTTAAGTGTTTTTTTTTAAAACTATCTATGCCCCTAAAAGTGTATTAGTTCAGTAGGTTAGAGTTAATCAGGAAAGAAAGGTATGAAGAAATAAACCATAATCTTAAGTTTAGATTCTTAGACCTTAGTGTTTACTGTTTTCTATTTGTACTGTCTAAACTTAAATATTTAATGCAAAACCTTGCTTATGGCCTGTGGTAAACGGTTATCCAATCTGAACGTGGTGATATTCAAGTCTAATATTCTTCTCTCATATTGCAGGAAAGCCATTTATCAACGGGCAGGCCGTTCCATACGATCCCAAATATCACGAGGAATGGGTGAGAAACAACTCTCGGGCGAATGAGAGGAACAGACGCAACGACCGGCCACGCAACTTGGACAGATCCAGGAATTTTGAGAGAAGAAGAGAAATTTCTTATTAGAAACAATATTTTGTCCGATTTGTATATGAAATATGAAAAAGGAACAGTTGTATAATTGCAAATACTTTTCTTCTCACTACCTCTCTCTTTTCTCCTCCCACTCTCAAAAAAACTCTAAAACTTTAAACTCTTTCCCCTCCCTCCCCATCACAGTCCGCCCCCTCCCCTCCCCTCCCTCCCTTCCCTTCTCCTCCTCCTCCTTCCTTTATCCCCTCCCCTCCCCAACCATGTTTCATGATGGAGCCAATGAAGGTATATCCCTTGTGTTATTCGGAGGTGATCGATTTTTCCGATCGAGTGGAGGGAGGCAAGTCGAAGGTCGGAGCTACAAAGAGGAGAGTTTGAGCCGGGTAGGTGATGGGTTACTGGGGTTGCGGTTGAAGATCGGGTGAGGAGAGGCTTTTTCTTTTCCTTTTTCTTCAATTTTTCTGATTTTTTTCTATTTTTTTTTTTTTGTCTTTTTTACCGGTTGATTTACGAAACTCGTGGCGGACGGTAATTTGATCTTGCGGTGCGTGTAGTAGCTCGTGCCGGTTTGTTCGAGTTGGGTAGTCTCCCTTGCGGAGTGCCTTAGTCCTCCTTTCGGAGGTGGTTTAGTTTCCTTTGGAGTTCTTAATTTTTATTTGTTTTGTGTTTTTAGTAGTTTCTTGTTTTGCTCCCTCGAATTACGGTGGTTTTACCTCTCGTCACGGAGTTCTCCCTTGACATGTATCAATGTATGTATGTTCAAGGTGACCATTTCTTAGAGTTAGCGAGTGTAAATTTATTTGAGTAATTAATATATTTCTATCGTTTCGGAAAAAAAAAAAAAAGTATATGAAATATGAGACTTCAATAATGCATTAACCTTAGGTTATTTATTAAGAGCTTCTTAATTTTTTAATTTAAATTCCCTTTATTCTTCTCATTTTTTTTTTGGAGCTTTTGCCACTAAAGATGTCAAATTACATTTCCGTTTTGAGTTCTATATTCACAATTACAATATTGTGCTTTTGCAATTATAAACGGATAAAAAATTCGTGATCTATCTCACCGGATAGTAATCCATCAAAATGAAAAAAATTCCAAATTCAAATTCAATTTCACTTGTTGAACTTTTTTTCCCCTTTTTATGTCAGAATACTAACTTATCCGAAATATTTCTAATCAAATGCTAATAGAGAAGCATCGATCAAAGACTCGTAAATACCGGATATTATCAAGAAACAAGTGAAATATAAATAAATAATAGATGAATAAAAACAATGAAAATGCAATATCCACTTTTTCATCATTAATACGAAAGTTTTTTTTTTTTTTTGTACCCGTAAACCCGTCTATATAACTTGATAGAAATTTTTTAGAAAGAATTTTACCTTGTTTTCTTCTTACGTTAAAACAAAAAAGGAAAGAAAAGAAATGTTATTGATTAGAAAAACAACAAAAAGAATTAATAGAGGGAGGCGGAAATCGAATAGTAGTCAGGTGGTTAAAAACTCTCATATTCGGACCGGAGGTTTGGGATTTGATTCCCTCCACTTTTTTAAAAATCCACACCTAGCTAATTAGTCTCTGCCGCATTGAAAGCTTCTCTTTGTCCGTCTCGTTTTTTTTCGATCGCCCGCATAATCTCGCCCGGTCACGTCTAACCCCGCTTGGTTACTGCTGCAGTCTTTGGCTCCAATCTGCCCCACCACACATTTTCTTCGGGATAAAGCTCTTATGTCAAGACCCGAGGTCTTAGTTCGATTCACACAACTCATTCCCCTCCTAGGATAAAACTCTTACGTCCGGACCAATGTCGAGGTTCGATTCTCATCACTCCTTCACCTCTCGGGATATTGTTGACGCAAATTGTGTTCCTCAACCAAAATTGTGTCTCATTTAAAAGTCATTAAAATGGCTTGCAAATGTATTTATGTTTTATCCAAAAAAATGATATTCAATTATCTTTTTAATTTTCCATAGAGAAATTGTATAGCTTTATCGCAATAAAAATGAATCTTCTAGTATAATTCTTAAACCCAATATGGGAAATCTAGAGTCGTCTAAGGTCCATGTGACTAGTTGTGATTGCTTGCACCGCCATCAAAGAGTCTGAAGCAACAAGAATGTGTTCAAAACCACCATCCTTAAGCACAAGTAATTCATCTTTCACAGCAAGAAGTTCTCCCTCAAACGCTCTTGATATTGGAAGTTTTTTCGTTATAGAAGAACTGAAATTATGGTTATCGCAAAATCGATATATCTGCCAAAAACTTTTTCGAGAATATATATACGGAGTTAATAAAAGGTATTGTCAGTGATACAGTGAATATCAAATTTTATTCTACCTATTAAAGTTCAAATTAAACGTATATTCTTTTGTTATTTTTATTATTGTTGCACGAGAATCCGCATCGCTACTACCCAAAGGTGATCACTAGAAAAACCTCGACTCATGTAATAGCCCGCAAACCACACAAAGAGGGTAAGCAACACTAGGCAAGTCAATATCAAATTAAATGGATATTGATTGTCTTTGTATGTAATATTATTTAGTGCAATAAAACAATAGAACACATTTCTTAAATTTTGATTCTTAGGAAAATCTTTTTTTTTTTTTTTTTTTGCATCGATCCTTTTTCTTTTAAGACATCCTGGAAGAGTGGAAGGAGATAGAGTGATGTAAATCAAACCTCGAATTTCTGTTGTATCCGATTCCCTTTCATTAACCTAATTTTGATGTACCTAAACTGTTTATATGTTCTTAATGATCTTACGATCTGAACAGCCTTAAATACAAAAACAAATAAAATTATATAATTTTGCAGAATCATAACAAACAAAGCCCCAACATATTTTCAACTCAACGCTCCATTGCCAAGGTGAATGCAAAATGTAAAGAAAGAGCAACATATCTGAACTTTGAGGTCTAAAAATCATTTTCCTTAATGTTGTATTGTTGTATTAGGATAGAAGCATTTGGTTTTGAGAGAAGAATTTGAAGAAATGGTTTTGAAAGACTCATACAAGATGAATTTAATTTAAAATTCACCACAATAACTCAAAAATAACTCAAACTGAAGTTCAAAGACTTGAAATACCTAAAAAAATATTTTATTGTAGATTTGTGAATTTATCTGAAGTAATCTCATAATACAATGAATTTCAAATACTCGACTTCTTAATTTGAATTATTTTTTAATCAGTGTTGGATTTAAAATCCATCATATATGGAAAGTCATCAAAAATCATTTCTTCAAACCCTCCCTTTAAATCCAAATCATTCCATCTGAATGCAACCTGAAATGCCAATATAAAAGAAAGATTCATTCACGGCATATTCGCATCAACTTACGCCTAAAACAAGCCAACACAACCTTCTGAAAATTTCAAATGCTTCAAGATCAACTATCTTGAGTACATAAGAATTTTCTCCAAATAAACCACAATCGACAAATCGGATCACCCGAGTAAACCCTAAACCCTAAATTCTAAACGAAAGCATTGAAAACGACAATGGAAGCCAACCAACAAGTGATAAGGCAAAGTATATACTCTCCATTAGTGGGGGCATCGACTTTTCAGCTAGATCATCATACCAGAAACAAAAAGCATCCAACAATCGAAGAATAAAACTTGGAAATGTGACACAATTTCAAGGCATGTAAAAAAGTCCTGTATTACAGGGCATTAAAGAAAGGAAGCGAACAATAACGATTCTCCAAAAGTATAAATTCTGGTTCTTGTTTGGTGTGGGATGAAACAGATAGATGCATCCATTCTTCTATTCTTACTGTTGCATATACACATCAACTTTTCGACTTATTCCATGTTGCAGATATATCATAGCTCCCATAAATTTCAGAACTTTTCCAAAATAAATCGACAGCAAACACAGTTCCATTGGATTTTAAAGATTATGTACATCATCACAAATATAGCAGAAACGCACAGTTCAAGAATGGCAGTATACAGCAGAAGGGACATACAAAAAGACACGGTTCATCAGTAAATTACGAGCCTTCAAACTTATAACACATCTAAGTGATACCACATTCATGTACAAGAATCTTCATTTTTCACAATCATGCTCTCAGTGTAAATTCTTAATCACACCAAATAATTCAGAGTTTCTTACAATCAAACATCTTGATTGGAATCTCTAACTTCAACACTAAAAACTGCTAGGTACTTTTGAGAGTGTTGCCAAAAACTTCTGCTTTTAGAAAAAGTGATTCATTGTAGCAAAAGTAAAAAGTAGTTGAGAATCGAGAAGTTAGTAGTGTTTGCAAATTGAACCAAAAGTTAAGTGTTTGGTGAAAAAGTTGTAAAAGCGTTTATTTGTTTGTAAAAGTCAAACCGGAAGCGAGAATCGAAAATCTAAAGCACACATCACATGCGCTTTTAGATTCGATTAAATGAAGCGATATCGAAGCAGAAATTAGAAATTGGGATTTGCAGCACTTTTTTACTGCTTGCAAACACTCCCATCGTTGGTACAAAAAACACTTAGTTTCGATGAACAAACGGAGCCTGGTGAAATGTCCAACTCTGCAGTTCTTTTAAGTTATTCCTTATCTACCAAATCATTCAATAAACCAAATATGTTTCCTTTATGGATCATTTTCCTTAATCTAATAAATAGCATCAGTTACCAAATGTGATATACGCAGTTTTTAGCTATCGACACCGATCTATAACAGCCTTCACAGAAATAGCTACTGAATAAATATGACATGATCAAATGTGCAAGAAACAACATACTACAAAATGAGATCTTTTAATCGTCCCATCCATCAGAAATTTTCCAATTATATTCTGCTGTTACAAATACAACAGTTCTTTTAATGGTTTACTTCCTATTGCACCCACCATTTAATTCTTCATCTAAAAGTTTTACATTTAAATTCAGCTAAATCTGGCAACTAGTGAGGATCTTTCAAATCTTATCCATCCGAAACTTTCTCCATCATTAATTTAGGTAAGCAAAGGGCAGATTATGTCGAGAAATATAAGGAAATAAGGTAACACAGGTAACATTTTTGTTTGTTTGCAAATTTTGAAAGACATGTAATAATAGAAGTCGATAATCACATCAAAGATTTTAGCACAACACAAAACATGAAATGAAAAGAGGAAGAAGAATCACAAAAGAAATGGCATCGGTGACACGAACATAACATATAAATCATTTAGAAAAATAAAACTAGAAGATGCACTACAATAGAAAAAGCCGTCACCAGAAAAACCATAAATTAGAATACATTATAACTGAAAAAGCTCCACCTAAGTGACACAACTTGTTGAAAGAAGAAAAAATGGAAGTACATGAATCCATCTCTAATTTGACATCCAAAATCAAAATTTATGAGTACGACCAAGATATAGAATCCAAAAGAGTGTATCCAAACTAGTGAATTCACAAGCCTATGCGAGATATAATTAAGAATTAAGAGCCAAATGCAGATATCAAAAACCGTTGCTCTTTCGAGAAAATTTACAGCAAAGAAGATCTACATGAAATTAAAAAGGACAACATTGTATAACAAAAACCGAAAAGAGGGAGAAGAAAAGAAACTGTCCACAGCCTAATCAAATTTCAACTGTGCTTCAGATTAAATTCGAGCTCAGGAACATCCATTTTCCGTCAACCACCTATTTTACCAGCGCTAAATCAAATTTTCATCCAAATATTACCATCTTTTATTGAGTCAACAAAAAGCAGTGTAAATCCAGCTTGAATAACTCTTAATCTACATCAATACCAATTTTACGGCCTTGCAAACTATTCTCGAATGAAACACCGTACGGCTTCAAAACAAAGACTAATCGTACTTCTCCCTCCACGAATACACAAGAAAGAAAACCCAAGAAAGTCCCAAAACAATGTCACCAACAACCAATCTCAGCCAATCATGGCCAAGAACTTCAACTTTCCTCTCGAAGTAAATCCTCCAAACGGCCATCGCAACATGGAGAAGCACACAGCCTCGGGCAAAAAAGCCATGAAACTCCTGTCCTTCACAAATGCCACCATCAACAAAAGAAACCCAATGGCAAACAAAAGCAAACCCGAAAACGAATCGGATGTCCGAATTAAAAGCTGATCATGAGGTGTTGAGCCCAAAAGCTTACTAGCATGGTCCTTACCATGGCTAAACACAAAAACCTCATCCCTATAGAACATCATCATGGCTCCACATGTTAAGGCCACCAAAGAATGGAGTGTACAGATAAGAAAAAACCCAGGGGACACCATTTAAGCTTTCTCCTTGTATTGTAACTCAATCAAGATTCAATATTTAGGCATGGAAGATATAACCCACATAAAGACAACTGGCAAAACGCAATTTTTTTTTTTTAGCAGTGTAAAAATTTCAACTTGTGTTCTCCATGGGGAAAACAGAGGAAACCCATCATTATTTACTTGAGAAAACATGATTTCTCCCAAAAAAAAAAGAAGAAATTAAAAACTAACCAAAACCAAGAACAATTCCTTCTGATAACGATATTTTGGGATTAAAACAGCAATAAAGTACCTATGAAACGGACGTTTGCTGGATCCTTAGACTTCTGCAAAGAGATGATGATTTCTTGTGAAGGGTTTAGAGAGAAAAACAGAGAAGAAAGATCCAAAGGAAAGTTTTGGGTCCAAAACCCTGTGGCCTTTGGGGTGAAAATAGGTGGAGTATAGATGGAATAATAAACAAGGAAAGTGTTTGTGATGATTTTGCTGTTTTTACAGCTAATTTAGCTACTTTATTTAATAACAATTAACTTTTGTACCCAAAATAGAAGACAAAGATCCTAAATTAATTGGATTTAATTTATTTAAATACTATAAAACTCAAGAAAGTACTATTTATTAATGGGGCCAGCTCCTTTTAATTTTCTATTTGTGTGTATCTATATACATGCGGAAAGATATCGGTGGTGTTCTGTATATGGATGCAGATCTTGAGATATTTTTATTCAAAATTATATATAGCTTGCTCATCAATTTGGATCCATATATAGATGAGCATGGCCCATGGGCCATGGAGTCATGGGTGTGGATGATTTTTTTTTAATGTTTTTTGAACACTGTTCTGGATAAATACTGCTGCTCACATGATGTAAACCAGTGGTGTCATGAATCATGAAATGTCTATAACTCTATATCTATGTACTATCATTTATAGAATAAAATTTCATTGTGCCCTGAAAGAGAAAATTACTACTACTACTACTTTTTACCTTTTCATGAGTTATATTCTTCTTCATCTTATTTCTTCTTCTTCTTCTTCTTTTTTATTTTTGTGTGTGTTAAAAGAAAATGACAGTTTACTTGATATAATCACACACTTTTAGCACAAATTGCTTCTTTATTTTAGCATAAATTCATTTTATTAAGAGAAAAGGAGAAAAGAAGAAGAAGAAAAGATTCCATAAAAAGTTGTGGGGTTTCATTAAATACGACGTCATGATCATGTGTACATCACCGATTGTAATTTATTATAATTCAGACTGAAAAAAGAACCAATCAAACTACTCGATACTCGAGTCAAGATTGATACTCAAGTCAAGATTGATTGTTAAAAGCTCGCTTGGGCTTGGTTCGTTAACATATTGAACCAAGCTTGAGGACATTTTTAGTTTGGTAAAATGTAAAGCTCGTTTGGAGCTCGACTCGACTAGTAAAAATAATAAAATTTGTGTAAAAATATCAAGTTATTCGAGCTCGATTCAAGTTCGACTCGACTAAAATTCATTCGAGCTCGACTAGATAAATATTTAAACAAAATTCAAACACAAGATTTGAAAATCGATAAAAATTCAAACAAGTCTAAACAGTATTATATTCAGCTCAATTTGTGTATACTTTACACTCTCTCTTTCACATACATACATACACTTGGTACACATTCAACTATTCTATATACAACACTCTTTGTACAGCATATATATTACCAAAGATGTGGTATCCATCTACATTTCAGAATCTTTCTGAAGATTTATGCAGTGTATCAGGATCATAAGAACGAAAATATCCCTTAATAATCAATATTACAATAGATCAGCACCTCAATACAACCTTGAAGTGAAAAAGAGAACTTCAGAATAAATAAACCAAGAAACTGAATTATTGGCAGCATAGTACTTACAACATCATGAATTGATATGTTTTACAATTTTGAACAATGTTCATGCATATCTTCTCTAATCGATTGCGCTAAAAGTATCGATGAGAAACCTCAAAAAAAATCTGAAAAGTTGTCCTCCTATCCCTGCCGAATAACAGGCTGAAAAACACTATACAACTCTCAGGAAAAACAAGTGAAAAATCAAATAAAGGAATTGTCCCTGTTTTTGGGAGTAACTCTACGGCGCCTCTTTGAAACAGGTCTTTTCTCTTTTCCCCGTCGAACAACACTTTTTTTAGGAAGACTTCTCTCACGAACTATAATAGCTGGTGGGGTTTGAGTTCTTACAAAAGCCATATGTGCCCTTTGTTCCAACAAATCTCTATGATATGCCTGTAAACAGTTGGATTATAAAATTACTGATGCTATGAAATAACAAACAGCCACGATTGAACCTGAGCGGTTTATTCCACAAGAGACACAGAACGCGTAAACATTGAACAAAGAGTAATTAGCTCAATCAAAAGATCATAAAGCGGGCATTTGGTGGCACATCCCCCCTCAACACGCATACAAAATCATCCACAATTAGAAACATCGAAGGGCAGAAAATTGAACCACAATTTTGAAGGCGCCAGGAGTACTTTTCATGCATCAAGAATAGGAGGTGGTTTCCAAGCACATACAACTTCTACGTTTTTCAAGTGAATCATTTGCTTCGGCTACTTGTTTAATGTAAGAACCAGCGCAGGATGTAAGAATATCCTATATCAGCTGAACTTTAGACAACAGATCTCTTAGAAATAAGGATTACAGAAAATAGCCTTGATGTTCAGTATAAATACGAAAAAACACAGCTATCTTTCGAGTTGGCAACACTTATTTATATTCTACAAATTGCACCCTCAAGAGTCTCAATGGGGTGTTAGTAATACCGGAAAGGGGTATTTGAAAATTTGAAAGATAACTTTTTTGTAGTTAGGCTAAACCTCAGCTATAGTTGTAATTTACCCAAAAAATAATTCAGAAGACCATGATGGCATGAAGTTCACTTTCTTCAAATTACTTCTAGGTCCTACAGGATGCAAAAACAACCACCTGTAGAGCTCAAGTTCCAATTCCCCCTCAAAAAGAAAATTCATGAAAAAATATGAAGTCGACATGCCATGATGACAGGGTGTAAAAGCTACCTGTATTACAAAATTGCGCCTTTCGCAATCTAGAAACATATTGATGCTCCAGTTAACTTGGGCTGCAACTTTGTCCCTCACAGTTGAAAAGCTCAGCTGATCCCTGGAAGTAAATCGATCAACTTCATTGAACCATAGACAGCTGAAGAGATTTGTTATGGCAATGTGTTCTCTTATTATTACACACCCTTCGGGAACATCTGCAGAAATTTCAATTCACATCAATTTTGAAACAAAAGGTTAGCAACATATGCGGGTATAAACCAGTCATAGACGCACCACTAGTTATAGGAAGTTTAGCGGTTGTATATGGTGTTAAACCCTCCTTTTTATAAAATTCAATTTGGTAATCAATAGAAATATTATCATATTTCCCTCCAGCTTTATTTGCCTCAGCTTCTTCAAATACGTCAAAGCGTCTATAGTGCCTTGATATAGCAAAAGTAGCATTTTGGCGCCACAAGAACCTGAGAAATGAAGCGGTTGACGGGTTAGAGTAGTAAAGCAACAAGTAATGAAACATGAGTGACTTTACATCTACAAAACACTGGGTAAATTAGGTGAAGCTGATACAGAAAGGATCAAAGATACCTCTCAAGAACCTGGTATGGATCCACAACGAGCTGAAGCTTTCCATCAATCCAGATAGAGTATCGGGAATTTGGAAAGAGTCTATGCAACAAGAGCTTTGGCACCTGCCACAGCAAAGTATTGTTTCCAAGGGCCTTTACAATTGCATTTCCGACATACCAATAAATAAATAAATCAAAATAACTATAATCTGTGATTGGAATATATTATCTAACCAATACTAGTTAAAGAGTGAATTCCGTCAATCAACTTTTCGTAATTCAACAATATTAGTTCAAAATAACTCCAACCCTCATTCCGTGTGAATGTTATTGAGGTTTAAGTTAAAAATAGGGGGCTCACAGGCATTAAATGACACAAACAGGGAAACGGTGGATAAAACCACATGACTGACTCTAACTGCACAAATGAAGATTGAATGAATCACTATCTTTAAAGCTAAAATACCATTGTGAACTTTGACTATCTAATACCAATTATCAAACTGTTTTAACTGATATGAAGTTCATGATAAGCAGAGCCCGTGAGATCTGGTTCTGCTTATTCTTCAATGTCAAAATGAGAACTTATCCTAACACCTGCAGTGAAATAGGTTCCTCTGATGCTGAAACAGGATTCGAAGTGTAAGAAACCTTACAGTGGAAACAGACACAAGATGAAGCTCCAATACGGATAAAATCATTAAACTAATTAAGAAAAGGCGGAACAGCTTAACATCATGTGTGGTTAAATAAGAAGAAAATATTAGCTCCGACTTTACGGTTATCATGGCAAACTGTCTTCTCCACAGAATAATACTCTGTATGTTTGGAACAAATCTATATATAAGTTGGTCGGGATCAACATTTTGGAAACAATGGAGAAAATGGAAGGGAAAAAACTCCACATGAAGCAAACAGACCTTTCCATTTCTTCTTGAGTCAGTGTAAGGAACGTTGTGCACGACTATAATCCTCCATAATCCAACCTGCTTGTCACTGCCCAAGATACTAGAATTTTTCATATATGCTTCAGTCTCTTCATCAACAAACATAAAAAAGGGAACATTCTTTCTTGCAGTTTCACCAATATTCCTTGGCTGCTGAATTACGTCATAATTTCCTGTACAGAAAGATATATAGATAAATATAAAAGAAAGAAAGAAATATGCTTGATAGAAAAAGGACAATGTGCAAGCAGGTCCACAGCTTCTGCAGTGATATTACTTGTATGCATGCTGAAATCTAAAACAGATAAAATTGTTGAAATTCGTCTATAGATGTACCAAATATAGCAGAGGCAACAATGACCTCATGGACCTGTTCCAACACCTCAAGGTCAGCCACATCAATATCGAATCCGGTTTGATGACCAGGTCTGCATCCTTTGATAAATCTGAAGAAAATAATCTGTATTGAATATCTTTGAATTCTAGCCAAAATAATTTTGAAAAAAAAAAATACATATGTATACATTAGGCTGAGAAGAAAAGTATAACCTACCCACAGTGAACAGTCATTGAGTCCTTAATATTAAAAGAATCATTCCTCTGTTTCAGTGAAGGATAACCACCAAAATCAGAGCCTCCATTGGGTTCAGTTTTCAATGGATTTTCCTCAGAGAAATAAGTTAAATGCTGAAGAATAGGAGAAGGTGATGGGAATTTGGGCATATGGGCTATGGCCTGCTCCACGGGAACATAGCAGACCGGGCATGCTGAAGACAATGAGAAACTAAATTAACTGAACCTATGTAAGCATGTGCAGATGTGCAACATATACAGATAAACAAACAGACAACAAAAACAAGAGCCAGAACTTCCCTTACCTACAGTAGTTTATCAAGATATTACATCCTTATTGGAAGTCCAGCAGTTGTTCTTACAAAGAAACATGCAACAAAGATAGAAAAGAGAACAAAACTTACGGCGTGGACCAATTCGCCTCATATCACCAGGAGGAGGGGGTGGAAAAGCAAAATCTTTGCATGGATTCGCCAAAACTGTGACCGCATTAGATGAGTCGCCCACAACTGAAGCATTGAAGAGAGTACCCCAACCGCTACTATCATTACATACTAAAACTTTGTTGACCTTGGAATTACTATTAGATTGTATTGCATCCTTTCCAGGCAACAGCGAAGGTGTAATGTAAGACTTGTTAAGATATCTGGCATCAAACGGCAAAACCGAGCTTTCGAAATCATCCTCTGGAAAACAACAACCCATCACTCATACATATGTTGCCCGTGTAGAAACATATCATCTGATACTAGCAGAATGAGATTTTCAGGCTAGACATATTAATTGATGCACTAAGTGTATTCTAATCTGTTATGATTAATACCAGTTGAAAATTAAAAAGCCGAAAGTATCAGATGCGAAAACTCTTCCTCTCTTTTCTTATAATATGTCAAAGGTATATAACTGGATTAGATGTAAATGTGTCAAATATAATAGCAATTAACATTAACATCACTAATTAAAGGAATGTGGAGCAAACAACAACTCTTTACCCCTTTTCAATGTAACAAATAGTTTGGTAATTATAGCATTGGATATTTGTGTAAGACAGAAAAATGAGAACCGAACAAAGAAAACTGCACAGCAACGAACCTTTGTTGACTGTAAAGAACCCTGTCATAAAAGCCACAATCGCAAATGCAGCCAATATCAGCATTCCAACTTTCCTTCTGCTCAGATATCTGAAAGTAGAAGAGAAAAACCTCTCCTTCTCCCTATAACCAGTAAGGGGCGTCTTCGATGACCTGCGAGTTAAGTACGGATCCTGAGGCTGCAACACTCCATTCTGTGCCTGTTGCTGCAAGGATCCAAAACTTCCCGACAGTCTTAATCCCAATGACCCTCCAGTCATTGTACCTCCAGCCCCTCAAAAGTAACTTTCATCTCTTCTTTCTCTCAAATTTCTTCTTCATCCATAAAAGAATTCTGTATTATACTGTACAGCAGATCACAAATGCCGTCCCCAATGATCAATAACTGAGTGCAATACCCACCAGAACAAAATTAACATTTCAGATTCAACAAATCTACCATCTATGCAATAATTAGAAAGTAAGATGAATGCTCGTTAATTTAATTATTGCTTAATTCCTAAAAATGCACTGGAAAAATGCTGTTCAGGCTTCCATTACCACCGCAACTTTGAATCCCACCATACTACTCAAAAAAAAAAAAAAAAAAAAAAATCCCACCATAGAATCAATACTCAAAAGATTAAGAACCCTCATCAAATTCGCCAAATCTAACACAGGCAATACAATAAACAAAGTCGAGCGCACTACTCCTACTATAAATTAATCAGATAATACACACTAGCCCTCAATCCAAAAATGAAAAATAAACCAAAAAATAAAATAAAATCAAAATAAACCGAAACCCACTTCCGAAACTCCTAGTTTAACACGAAAGACCTCTTAATTCCTTCTCGATGCCCAAAAAAATTAGGGGAAAAAAAAAAAGAGAACCATAAATCAGAGCTTGTGCAGTTAGTTATAATTCTAATCAAAACAGAAATCCAAGACTGCAATCGTCACTGGAAATTCAAATCTGGACCCACATACCTAAATGCGCCACGCAAATTACAGATGAATTAACGCCCAGAAACAGATACACTTAAACGATTGAGTTTAGCAATAGCAGCAGCATACCTTTAGATATTACTCGACGAGAATGTATTGTCTTTTTCTTCTTCTTTATTTTTTTCTTTTTTTTTACAGAGAGAAGATTAAAAAAAAATGTAATTCGACGATTTGAAGGATAGTGGTGTCTGTTTTGATTAATGGGCGTAGCAGTGGCATTGGCCGCACTGCATTGATTTTGGGATTAATTAATTTTTAATTATGTAATTAAATTTGGTAATTTTGTGCTGCCAATCATGCGCGCCATTTCGTGACTTGCAAAATTCGAGAAATATTCTCTAATAATTAGCAGTCAATAATTTTGGTATGGATATATGCTTTCATTTTAATTTTAATTTTCATATTTTTTATATTATGCTGATTTTCTGTGGATTTCTTTTTGGGAAAATAGAAAATAGTCTTGTGTTTATAGAGGTGTTATAAAATTAGTCTTATAACTTTTAAAGTTACAATTTTAGTCATGCGACAATTTTTCCGAACAAAAAAATAACAATTTTAAATCGTATAATTTTTAGAATTTAACAATTTTATTCTTATACGTTTTAGTTGTGGTAATTTCAACCTATTAGTCAAAAATCCAATTTTACCGAATTTGTATGTGTTTTCATATTCCACAATTAGGAAATAATACATGTAGAACTTGTATCCCGAATTATGATCTGGATTCATAATTCTAAAAAAAAAAGTCTCAATCTATTGTATAAGTAATAAATAAATTCAACACATAAGTAATAAATCATAGGCTCTAATATCATTTTCTACTTTATCTTAGGTATATTGAATATTTTGGTTGTAAGGGCAATTTTAGGAATAATTGAAATCTTGAAATAACTTTTATGACTAATTTGCACCAACTTAAAACTTATAGGACCATAATTGCATAAAATTTGGACCAATATTATAAAAAAAAAAAAGGAAAACATATAGGTCTAAAGTTATAATTTCAAGAATTACAGGACTAATATTGCAAAATTCCTATGGGTACAAGACGATTTCGCATTTTTCCGTTACTTTTTTTTTTTTTTTTTGTATTTCAATAGTCTTTTGTTTTTAAATATGTTTGGTTTGTTTTTTTTTTTTTTTTTTCCGAACGATAGAATTATATTAAAACAACTCAAAACTAAAATTACAACTACAATCGTAGCCAACGCGGCTAAGAGCCGACAAGACTAACTAAGAGCCAAGCGGGAATTGGTAAAACCAATTGATTCACGTGGACTAAAAAAACTACCCACCCCAAAACTACCCACTCCACGGAGACTTGAAAGACTCCTTAAAGGAGACTCGTAACACACCAAAAAAAAAAATCGGGCACGAGCAACCACTACATCTTGCGAACGAGAAAAAAGCCGATCCGCCTACGAGTTTCGCAAATCAACCGAGAAAAGAAAACACAAACAAAATAAGAAAACAACGGATATACTAACAAACTAGAAAAAAAAAAGCAAAAATTGCCTCTCCTCTCCCCCCAAATCTCTTCTCGCAGACCCATCGTCTTCTCCGCTCCGAGACACCTCGGTGAAGCTCCGAGGCCGCTTTCGCCCTGGACCAAAAATTTCGGCCACCTTCATACGCCAAGAGACCGCCATTTGGTATCCCTCCAATAGAAACCATGGAGGGGGGGGGAGGGGGAAGGAGGAGGAGGGAGAGGGGAAGGGGGGGCGCAAAGGGAGAGGGAGGGGGAAATTTAGGGTTTTTTTTTTTTGGGGAGAGTTAGAGAGAAGGGGAGAGAAAAGAGTTAGAGAGAGAAAGGGGTGAGTAATATGTTTGGTTTGTTTCATTTGACATAAAAAGCCTATAGGCCAAGGCCATCGTTTTTGGCAATAAGCTACTATGTTTTTACCATTTTTAAAGGTACTACATTGTTTTTTAAGCATTTTAAACTAATACTTTAGTATATACTAATATGTTTGTTGATAATTAGAGTGAAAAGTTGTCATGGGTGTAAAGACGAATCGATCGAATCGAATGTATTATTGTTTAAATTTATTTGAAATTTTTATTGAATTCACTTTGAGAAATTTGTAACAAATAATTAAATAGATTTTATTAAGATTGAGAAATCTGAATTAGAAAGATTTACCTTGGTTTGGTCTAATTATTTACCTCAAGTAACTTGGTTTTTTTTATTTTTGTATTATTTAAATCAAACTTGAACCAAGTTTCAAATTGTATGAAAAGAAAAAAAAACTATGTGAAACAGTTTTTCTTATTTTTTGTTTTTGTTTTGATAAATGTATTTTGTTATAATTAATGAAAGAAGATCAAACAAAGTTTTAACAAAATTTAAATTTGAATCAATTAATTCCAATGTATTTTACGGCCTCAGTCGTCTCCAATCGAGACGTCAAATGCCAAAATAGAGTGAAATTGAGCTCCAATCAGCGCTATAACTTGCGCCAATTTAACGAGGGGAACAGTGTTGCGTCATTGTTGGCGCAAAGACCTTTGTAGGATAAGCGTTAGGTTTTTATTTTTTTCATTTTTTTGTTTTTTGTTTAGTTTTATTATATTAGAATATGTTATAAAATGTATTTTTAAAGAGTTGTATACTTCTAAATAGATTATAATTTGTATGTATGATTTATTTATTACTAAAAATATTTAATATTACTAAATTTAAATTTGAACAAGAAATTAAAAAATTATTTAAAAGACAATTAAGAGATAAAAACAAGAACTACATTACATTAACATAAACTAATAGAACATACATTATAAAATAAAGCGAGATATTAATAAATAAAAACACATTAACTAATAAAAGACCATTCTTAATAATCGGTAGATCACTCCGGATCCTCCAATGTCTTGCCCAAAGGAAGACGATGTATTAGGAGATCCCAAGTGTTGTTTTTGAGCCCTTTTAGTGAGAATCCTCTCTTGTTCATTTTCAAAATACTCTCCGTAATTGGGGATTAGAAATAAAATTCAAGTTTTTCAATAAAATTTTATTGTCTTGTCGTTGTTCACCACATGTAGTCTCTTCATTTCAATTTCATAATTTTGTTGTCGATCCATGGATTTATTTGTTAATAAAGCCACAAGTTGTTGAGTTTGATCTTTCATCTCATTTGCAACTACTAAATTTTGATCATCATTTTTCCTCTTGATTTAGCCTTTTTAACTCCAATAGGTCGTTCGATGACGGACTAGCATTGTCGTCACTTAAGTTGATAGAAAATGAAGATAATCCTGGAGATACTGGTATGGGAGACTCGGCGATTGTGTATCGATCCGATTGTGATGAGGTCCCACCAACTGTTCGCAAATTTTTCAATATCCTTGAAAGAGGCCATACATGATCAAACTTGAATCCTTTCTTGTCTTCTTATCTTGCACAAGTAATTCTTTGGCCCGATTTATCTCGCAACAATTATTGATGATAAATATTAAAACTAACATACAAATAACACTATTTGTTAGATAAATGTTTTTATCATGATTTTGATGATTTTGTTCAAATGAGTTTTTATACCAAAACAATGTCCCTAAATGTTGTCCCAACACTTCCGATCGATCTAAAATGTTTTAACTATTTTTTGGAGTATTTCTTGAAGTTTATATTCGATTTAAAATTGGACAACACTTTTGTTTCAGCTCGACCACGCCCATAGGGCAACCCGCACTGAGTTGAGTTTTGAAACGAAAATGGGGCGTAAGAAAAAAAAAAAGCGGGCGCGGCCGACGACCAGGTGGGCGACGGTGTGGTCGGCCGGTCGGCCGTGGCCGGCGACACACACTGCAAGTTGGATTTTGTTCCGGACTTCTGTTTAAGTAAAAACGCCAAGGGCAACCGGTCCACGGTGGTGAGCGGCGCACCCCCCTTCGACCGGTCCCCCGTGTAAAAATTCGCGAGAATTCAATTTCAATCTTATCTCTGCGCGACCGGTCGAACCCCATGTTTGACAACAAACTATCCGTTGCGTTTTGATGACCTTTTCCCTATTTTGTGGGATTGATTTCTAACACTATATTGATGATTTTAAATGGTTTCTTTTGCGAAATCACTCCCCGAGGAGGAGCCATGTCCGGAAATCAAAGCCAAGACCTCTCCTATAAATAGAGGCTTCATTCAAGCAACAAGATACAACACTCCATACAAGCAAAGAAGCAAACAAAGCAAACACTTTCATATATCTTGTTGTATTAGCCTTAGCACTTTCACTTGCACAAATTTGAGGTCTAGGCTTTCAATTCTTGATTACACTTGTACTCATATTGTATCAATCATTATTGAGTTGTAATCTTGATTTTGGTCATCATTCAACACAAGACATCCTCGTGAGTATTCTTGTGGTAAGAATACACTTGGGTGATCTAGGTGATAGGTGTTTGAAGGTTGTGGTAATCTTCAAAGGTGTTGTAAAAGGATTGTGGTAATCCTCGAGGTGGTGTAAGAGGGTTGTGGTAATCCTCAAGGTGTTGTATTAATTTTTGGTAAATTAATAAAATCTTTTTTTCTTTTGAAATCCATCCCTGATATCTTTGGGGTGGTAGAGGATTAGGCCCTAGGTGGGTTGAACCTCTTTAAATCGGCGAGTGTTGTTTTATTTCCGCATTTACATTCTCGTCTTTGGTTGATTATTCGAAAAAGAGGGCCAAATCTGAAAAACCCGAGATAATCTATTCACCCCCTCTAGATTATCGTAGCCACTTGGACTAACAAGTGGTATCAAAGCCAAACTCTTTGGCTAGCTCGTTCCGAGTAAAGAGGAAAGATCCATGGCTACGAATGACGCTTATCTCACCACCGCGCCTCCACCAACAAGCCACCATTGTTCGACGCCAACAACTACGCATTTTGGAAAGACCGTATGGAGTGCTTTCTACAAGGGTGCGGATTTGACATATGGAATGTGGTTATTGAAGGAGTTGATCAACCAACAAAAAATTGGAGGATGGCACCTCGACTCCTAAACCTTTCAAGGAGTTCGATGAAAATGATAAGAGGCTTTCTCTCTAAACGGTAAGGCCTTAAATATTTTGCATTGCTCACTTACCGCCACCGAGTACAATCGATCATACGAGGCATAAGGTCGGCACATGAGGTTTGGGAAAAATTGGAGACTATATATGAAGGGACAAAGAAGGTCAAGCAAGCTAGAAAGACCATGCTTGTTAAAGACTTTGAAAACTTTAACATGTATGATGGTGAAAGCATCTCCAAGATGGTGGAAAGGCGACAACATTGTCAATCCTCTTGTGGCCCTCGGTAAAGTCATCTCCGAAGAAGACAAAGTGACTAAGGTATTGAATGCTCTTCGGCTCATGGTCCGAAAAGGTGACGGCAATCACGGAAGCACAAAATCTTGAGACACTCAAGTTTGACGAGCTCATCGGGAACCTCCTCATCTATGAAGTCTATCTCGAGGAGAGGAAAAATACCAAACCAACCATCAATCAATCGGGTATGCAAAATATTCCTAAAGGTCTTGCTTCCTCTTTCTAATAATGCATACTATGATAATGATGATGATGATGAGAAACGGCCGCACTTGTTCGAAAATTTGCAAAATTTGTGAATAAAAATAAAGCAAGAAAACCAAGAGATAATGCTTGCTTTAAGTGCGGAAAGCCCGGGCACTTCATAGGCGATTGCCCAAAACTCAATGAGAGGAGGAACAAAAGAAAAAGAAGCTTTTTCCGAAAAAGAAGGCTCTAAATGCGGATGTCAAAACTTGGGATGAGCTACTCGAGACATCCGACGAGGAAGGTGAAACCGAACATGGTCTTATGGCTATGGACGATGAAAATAATGAGGTGCGCTCTAACTCCTCTACCTCCTCCTTAGTTGATGAATTGCAATGTGATTTTGATGAGTTGCAAAATGAATTTCAAAAATTAATTGTTAAATACAAGAGTTTAAAGAAGGAGCATAAAGAGCTTAAAATAGAAAAGGATAAATTATTTACATCTTATGAAACTCTTGATCATGTTCATGCTATTACCCTTACTCAAATTCAAACTCTTGAAACCGAGAAACAAATGCTCACTAATGATATTGATAATTTGAAAAAGGATGTGCATCGTTTTAATTTAAGCACGGATAAGGTTACTAAAATTTTAGATGCACAAAGAGGTGAGCATTCAAAACAAGGACTTGGTTACAAACCATTTCAAAAAGTCTTTAAGAAAAATAACCAAGGTCCGACTTTCATACGTCTTTAGTAGCTCTCATACTCCTACTTGTTTTTATTGTGGCAAAATTGGACATTATGCTAATAATTGCAAATTGAGAAATAGCTCTAGTTATATTTGGAGACCCAAAGGTCTCAAAACTAACCCCATGGACCCCAAAATTATAAGGTACCTAAAAGAAATGATTTTGTAGGTAATAGGGGCTATAACAACCATGGAGGATTCGAAATGGCTCGTGGACGGCGGATGTTCACGCCATATGACCGGGAGGAGAGAGCTTTTTACCAACATCAAGCTCGAAGAGGGTATGGTCATGTTCGGCAATGGCAAAGGAAAAATTCTTGGAAATGGAGAAATTGGTAACTCTTCTTTCTCTCTTTGTAATGTTCTTTTAGTAGAAGGGCTTAAGTTTAATTTGATAAGTGTTAGCCAACTTTGTGATTCAAATTATGATGTTTCTTTTAATAAAGAAAAATGCCTTATTCTTAAAAATGGTAATATTATTTGTGAAGCAAATAGAAAAGGCAATCTTTACAAAATTTGTACTAGTGATTTGGTTAGTCAAAATGTTTCTTGTCTTGTCGCCAATAATGATTTAACGAGTTTATGGCATAGGCGACTCGGACATGTTGGATACAAGAATTTGAAAAATATTTACAAAAACCAACATGTAAAAGGACTACCCAAATTGAATTTTGAAAATCTTGGCTTATGTGACACTTGTCAAAAGAACAAATTAGTTAAGAGTAGTTTTAAGCCCAAAAATGAAATTTCCACTACCAAACCCCTACAATTGCTTCACCTTGATTTGTATGGGGATATTGGTACGGCTAGTCTAAGTGGAAAACATTACACTTTCGTTATTGTCGATGATTTTTCTAGATACACTTGGGCTCTTTTTCTTGCAAATAAAAGCGATGCCGTTAATGAGTTTGTTAAGTTGTGTAGACGCATTGAGAATGAAAAGGAAGAACTCCAAATATTAGTTATTTCAAAATATTTGGATGTAAGTGCTTTATTTTGAATACTAAGTATCAATTGGACAAACTTGATCCTAAGGCCGATGAAGGAATATTTATGGGGTATTCAACCAAGAGCAAAGCATATCGGGTTTACAACAAGACTAGCATGGTTGTTGAAGAATCTATTCATGTCAAATTTAATGAAGCCTCGGGTGTTGAAAGAATACCCAATGACGATAGTGATGAAGAGGATATTGTTGAACCTATTGTTCAAAGTGATGCTCATAATGATAAACCTTCTATTTCATATGATCAACCTTCAAGTTCATATGTTCCTCAAGAAGATAGGGGTGATACTTCGAATCTTCCCGTAGCATTGAAATTTAAGGAGATCACCCAAAAGATCTTATTATTGGTGATCCCCTTGATAAAGTAATGACTCGAAGGAATTTTGCCGAGAAAGCTCTTATATCTCAAAAAGAGCCTAAAAATGCTAAGGAAGCTATTGAGGATGAAGATTGGTTCTTAGAAATGCAAGAGGAGTTGAATCAATTTGAAAGAAATGATGTATGGGAATTAGTACCTTGTCCTCCATCTCAAACAATTATTGGTACAAAATGGGTATTCCTAACAAACTTGATGATCAAGGCAATATTGTTCTAAATAAGGCAAGGTTAGTTGCTCAAGGATATTGTCAAGAAGAAGGTATTGATTATGATGAAACATTTGCACCAGTAGACGTTTAGAAGCTATTCGCATTTTACTTGCCTATTCTTGTTTCAAAAATTTCAAGCTTTACCAAATGGATGTTAAATCCGCTTTCTTAAATGGTCTTATTCAAGAAGAAGTCTATGTTAAACAACCTCCGGGTTTGAAAATTTCTCTAGGCCTAATGATGTTTATAAACTTAAAAAAGCCTTGTATGGTTTGAAACAAGCACCCGTGCATGGTATGATAGACTTAGCTCTTTTCTTTTGCAAAATGGTTTTACAAGAGGTAAAGTTGATACTACACTCTTTGTTTTTGAAAAAGGGCAAGATTGCTTACTTGTGCAAATTTATGTTGATGATATTATCTTTGGTGCTACTAATGAATCTTTGTGCAAGAAATTTTCTAAGTTGATGCAAGTGAATTTGAAATGAGCATGATGGGGGAGCTAAATTTCTTCCTTGGACTACAAATCAAGCAATGCCAAGAAGGTATCTATATTTCACAATCAAAATATACAAAGGAACTTTTGAAAAAGTTCGGCATTGAAGAAGGAAGAACCGTTTCAACTCCTATGGCAACCAATGTCAAAATTGACAAAGATGAAAAAGCGAAGTCGGTTGATGAATCCAAGTATCGAGGTATGATTGGTAGTTTACTTTATTTAACCGCTAGTAGACCGGACATTCTTCATGCCGTATGCCTATGTGCTCGTTTTCAAAGCAATCCCAAAGAATCTCATATGAGTGCCGTTAAAAGGATTTTTCGATATTTGAAAGGCACCATTCAATATGGTTTATTTTATCCAAAGAATGAAAATTTTTCTCTTAAAGGTTATAGTGATTCGGACTATGCGGGAAATATTGATGATCGGAAAAGTACTTCCGGGATCATGTCAATTTTAAGCGATTGCCTAGTTTCTTGGTTCTCAAAGAAACAAAATTGTGTTTCACTTTCAACGGCCGGCCGAATATATTTCCGCCGCCTTTTGTTGTACTCAACTTCTTTGGATGAAACAAACCTTAGCGGATTACAAATGTTCTTTTGAAAATGTTCCTATATTTTGTGATAATATATCCGCTATAAATATTGCTCAAAACCCGGTTCATCACAATCTTAAACATATTGAGATTCGACATCATTTTCTAAGGGATTGTGTCTCAAAACGAAAAATTGAGATATCTTTTGTACCATCTCAAGATCAATTAGCGGATATTTTCACAAAACCGCTAACTTCCGAGACTTTTGCGTCGTCGAGCTCGGTTAGGCATAATGCATATTGAATGAAATTTACGTTTGTATTTTGCACGATTTTCAAACTTAGGGGCGAAAAATCGGATTTTTGGTTGAAAATTCGGATTTTTCGAAAATTTGCAAAATAGTGGGGTGAAGAGGTTGAGGGCAACCGTCGCCCTCAACGTCGACCGGTCGCCTCAACCAACCACGCAAGTCGCCTAAGCCATTTTTTGGTTTAAAATCGTTACTGTCTTGACATTAGTCATTTTCACTCATTTTGGCCATTTTTCGTCCCCTTTGCCAAATTCACACTAATTTCACTCAAAATTTGTTTTCATGAATTCAATTCATATCATACACCTTATATGGCTTGTTTATCATCATCATCGCTCATCTTTACCGATCGAATGGTAAGAATTCTATTCCTTTTGCTCAAATGGGTTGAACCCTTGAGTTTATGGCCTTTCTTGTATATTACTTGATGAAATTATTTTATGATCATGATGAGCTTAGCTGTTATGCTGTATTGTATGATGATTGGTATGATTTGGTGCTGAAATTTTTTTTGGCTTGGATCATTTACAAGGGCTATATACAATTTTTTTTATTTTTCACGCTCACAATGTGTTCGATAAAATGTTTCAATGAAAATTTCAACTTCTACATGATTCTCTCGCTTCCAAAAGTCTTCTATACTCATTGAGATCATGTTTTGGGAAATAAAACGAGTGTATGAACTCTTCATGATACATTTCTCCCATTTTCCTTGGTTTTTAAGCTAAATTGCTCAATGGTTGATAAACCATTTCTTTGGCGCACTTTGATATACTTCTATGATGTTTCTATCATCCTAACATTCTTTTTGATGATTCCAAGGGGAAAACAGAAATTGGCTCGTTAGCTCAAAGAAGCTAATAAAAGCTCATGATAGAAGCTACAAGCTATGGCTTATTAAGGCCATAAGTTGTGAAGAAAACTCATCCAATGACTGTTTTATGAACTTGTTTGCATGGATAATAAGTATTTGTAACGAGGAGCTTCTAAGCTCATGGAGTTATTGTTTATTTTGTAAAAGCTTGTGCTTCTAGCTTATGCAATATTTCTTCTTAATGTGCTTGTTGATAGGGGAGCTTTTGTAAAATGTTTTTAAACGGATAGTTTACTCATAAACCGGAAAATTATTTTGTTTTTCGAAATCGTCCTCTTGAAAATTGTTTTGGTTTGTAATCATCAAAAAGGGAGTTTGTTAGATAAATGTTTTTATCATGATTTTGATGATTTTGTTCAAATGAGTTTTTATACCAAAACAATGTCCTAAATGTTGTCCCAACACTTCCGATCGATCTAAAATGTTTTAACTATTTTTTGAGTATTTCTTGAAGTTTATATTCGATTTAAAATTGGACAACACTTTTGTTTCAGCTCGACCGTCGCCGCCCATAGGCAACCCGTGCTGAGTTGAGTTTTGAAAGCGAGAAAATGGGGCGTAAGAAAAAAAAGCAGGCGACCGGTCGACTAGGTGGGCGACGGTGTGTCGACCGATCGGCCGACGGCCGTGGCGACTTTGTACTGCAAGTTGGATTTTTGTTCCGGACTTCTCTGTTTCGTAAAAAACGCTCGGCAACCTTGTCCATGAGCGAGGCGACCGTCGCACTTCCCTTCGACCGGTCCCCTCGTGTAAAAATTCGCGAGAATTCAATTTCAATCTTATCTCTGCGACCCGATCGAACCCCATGTTTGACAAAGAAACTATCCGTTGCGTTTTGCATGACTTTTCCCTATTTTGTGGGATTGATTTCTAACACTATATTGATGATTTTAAATGGTTTCTTTTGCAAAAATCACTCCCCGAGGAGGAGCCAATGTCCGGAAATCAAAGCCAAGACCTCTCCTATAAATAGAGGCTTCATTCAAGCAACAAGATACAACACTCCATACAAGCAAAGAGCAAACAAAGCAAACACTTTCATATATCTTGTTGTATTAGCCTTAGCACTTTCACTTGCACAAATTTGAGGTCTAGGCTTTCAATTCTTGATTACACTTGTACTCATATTGTATCAATCATTATTGAGTTGTAATCTTGATTTTGGTCATCATTCAACACAAGACATCCTTGTGAGTATTCTTGTGGTAAGAATACACTTGGGTGATCTAGGTGATAGGTGTTTGAAGGTTGTGGTAATCTTCAAAGGTGTTGTAAAAGGATTGTGGTAATCCTCAAGGTGGTGTAAGAGGGTTGTGGTAATCCTCAAGGTGTTGTATTAATTTTTGGTAAATTAATAAAATCTTTTTTTTTTTTGAAATCCATCCCTGGATATCTTTGGGGTGGTAGAGGATTAGGCCCTAGGTGGGTTGAACCTCTTTAAATCGACGAGTGTTGTTTTATTTCCGCATTTACATTCTCGTCTTTGGTTGATTATTCAAAAAGAGGGCCAAATCTGAAAAACCGAGATAATCTATTCACCCCCTCTAGATTATCGTAGCCACTTGACTAACACTATTAATATAACAATACGATTACTCACAATATCTTGCTCAAGCACCACTTGGATTAAGATTTTCAATTTGTCGGATGCATCCCCTTAATTTCCCAACCGCATGGAGGATAACTTGCATACGACACTCGCAACGATCTTTTGTTTATGTCTTGCATTATGTTGTACGGTTTGGAATTATTGTGATTATCCTCAACCCGAGACCAAAATTGATCTTTTGATTGGTTTATACCTATGATTGGGTTTTGAGAAATATCAAGATAGATATGGCATAAGTGTATATCTTCCTCGCGAGAGTAAGAAGAACTTCTAGATTGTGAAGCCATTAGATGAAAATGCAAGAAGAATAATACTTAAGGAGTGAGTTAAAATTCGAAAAGTGAGGTGATATTTATATGAACAATGAGAATAAAAGTAATCATTATCCTATCTTGACATGGATGGTGCGATTTAAAGAAATCCATCGATGGACATGATCAAACTATTTGGATTTCCTTATCCTATCCTGAATTGGATGGCCCGATTTAAGGGAATCAATCGATGGCCAGGATCAAACCATTTGGATTACATTATCCTATCTTGAATTAGATGGTCCAAATTTAAGGGAATCCATTTGATGGTCAAGATCGAATGATTTGGATATCCTTATCCTATCTACAATAATTTATAAATATTAATATCATGTTCATTTGATTTCTTCATTCAAACATATCTTTCATCATTTACACTTAAAAAAATAACATTCGAGTTTTTAATCCCCTAAAAATGAATTTCGATATTGGTGGTCCGTCTAATATTTCATCATCTGACTCATCTTCATTCTCCGATGATGAAGACAAGTATCTGAATGAGCTTGAGGCCATTAATAAAGAAGAAGAATTGATAACTCGTATTGTGGCAAGAAACAACAACGTGATTGCTCAATTACTCAACCAAAGAATGGGACTCGATCTAATCGCAGGGCTCAATTCCTGGTCATGTAGTAATCAATCGCAATCGAAATTCGCGATCGCAATTTGTTCAATGATTATTTTCTTTGAAAATCCAAGATACGATGAAACAATCTTTCGTAGACGATTCCGAATGTCTCAAGTTTATTCCTTCGTATTGCGGATCTTGTGAAAAATCATGACAACTATTTTGTACAAAAAATGGATGGGCTTGGAAGGCTCGGATTATCAACTTTTCAAAAAATAACAAAGAAAGATTACGAATACTTGCATATGTTGTTCCGTGAATCAAATCATGAGTATATTAAAATTGGAGAGTCTCGCAATTGAGTGCATGAAACGGTTTTGTCGTGATGTTATTGAGGTGTTTGCGAGCAATATCTAAGATCTCCCACCGGTAATGATATTGTTAGGTTATTGCATGTTGGTAAGCAACGTGGCTTCCCTAGAATGTTGGGTAGTTTAGATTGTATGCATTGGCGATGGAAAAATTGCCCAACTGCATGGGCAGGACAATATGCTGGTCGAAGTGGAAGCCCAACTATTATTCTAGAAGTCGTAGCTGACTATGATCTTTGGATTTGGCACGCATACTTCGGAATGCCTGGATCTAATAATGACATTAATGTTTTGGAGGCATCCCATCTCTTTTCTAACCTTGCTAAAGGTATTGCTCCTCCCGCAAATTACGTAATTCAAGGAAAAGAATATAACATGGATTATTATTTAGCTGATAGTATATATCCAAAATGGTCAACTCTTGTACAAACTATCCACGACCCACGTGGTCCAAAAAAAAAGATATTTCGCAATGAAATAAGAATCGTGCAGAAAAGACGTAGAACGTGCATTTGGAGTTCTACAGGCACGATTTGCAATTGTGGCTCAACCATCACGTTTTTGGAGAAAAAGTGATCTACATGATATTATGACCGCATGTATAATAATGCACAACATGATTGTCGAGGATGAACGTAATCTCGATGCACCGATTCAAGATGCGATGGAAGCGCCAACTCCGAATGTGGAAATGGCGGTTGATGAAAATATCCAATTTCAACAATTTCTTGCTCGACATAAACAAATCAAGGATAAAGAAGCTCATATTGCACTTCGCAATGCATTAATAGATCATTTGTGGGAGGAGTATACCAATTCTGAGAATTAAATAACTATGAATCTGTAATTTAGTTGTTTATTTTGGTTGTATTATTAATTAGTATTTTGTAATTTTATCTACCTGAATGCCACATTTTTTCTCTATTTAAATCTTGTTATTAATTATTTAAATTCTTTATTTAATATATTATTATAGATTAGTTATAATAAAAAATATATTTTTAATTACTAAATATGAATTTATAATACTATGTTAAAAATAGTTGGTTTTAATAAAATAGTTTTTGTATTGAAATAATAAAGAATATTCAAGGTATATTCCTTTTAGTGCAAAATTTGAAGTAGATGGGTTGGAGATGAATTTTAAGTTTGGTGTAGAAATTGCACTATTTTAATACAAAAACTGCACTAAAATAGAATTATGGGTTGGAGATGGCCTCAATATAAGCGTCTTGTCTATATGTTTGAAACAACTTGTAAGATATTGGGTTGTATTATATGGTTTATAATTTTTTTTACTCTTAAAATCACTACCAAACACTCAAATAACAATTAATGAGGTATAAAGTATAAAATCTTCTTTTTTAAAAAAAAAAGTATAAAATCTTCTATTTTAAATTTAGCTAATTTAGCATATCATCCCCAAATTTGAACTGGTCAAAACTATTATCTAAGTGAGATTAATAATTAATCGAGTAATAAAATTATCGAGGTTGAATTGTATTATATTAGTGACATTGGATATCAACCTTTGCAATAATTAATCTTATCAACATAATCACGAAATAGCCACACATGATGACATAACATAAATGAGAGTGGCACAATTTTGTAGACCAATTATGTTGTAGTCAGGGACGGATCCAGGAAATTTTTGCAATGGGGGCACATTTTAGCCTTGCTTGTTTTTATTTCAATAGCCTTTTTTCAATTATATACTATTCATAAAAATGGAATCGTATTTGTTTAAAAAGACTTCCGTTAACAACTTTTTGTTATTGTCGATTATACATTATCAAATTGAATGCTTTTTTATTTGCATTAATTATGTTTTAACATTAATCTACATAATAATATCATGTGAATTTCTTGTCAGCTTGACAAGTTTCTTTTTTGTCTTGTTCTTGTTAACAAGTTCTTTGTGTCTCTTTGTTTACTTCTTTTCACTTCGGACATGAATCCGTCTTTAGACGATTTATGTGGTCGCATGCAAATCGAGGGAGGAAGAGGAGGAAGGTGGCCTTCTTCTTGATAATGTCGGCGATGGTGCTCAAGCGCAAAGATTTACGTTGGTGTCACGGTTGGGTGTTTTCTTTTCCGAGCGACACGTGAATTTTATAGCCATGAAAAATATGTTAGCTTCCATCAGGCGTCGAATCAAAGCGTCTTCATCAAAGAGTTGGGTCCAAATCTTTTTCTTTTTCAATTCTTCCATGAATTGGACATGTCACGTATTCAGTCGAATGGACCGTGGACATTTGACAATCTTTTGCTCATTACTAAACGTTTGCACATTGGTGAACAACCAGCAAAAGTTTCATTGTTCCATGTGGAATTATGGGTCCAGGTGTATGATCTCCCGTTTGGTTATATGACGGAGATGGTGGGTAAGAGTATTGGTAATTTTATCGGCAATTATGTAGATTCGGATCAACATAATTTTGCGGGTGTCTGGCAAAACTATATGCGGATTATGGTCGCTTTTGATGTTCGAACACCTCTCAAAAGACGTATGAAATTAAAAAATTCCGGAGGAGAATGGGTCCGGATTCATTTCAAGTATGAACGACTCCTACCTTCCCGTTTTCTATTGTGGAATTCTTGGCCATTCGGAGAAATTTTGTGCGAAGTTGTTTAATTCCCCATCTATTTCTTCTGGATCGAGCGTATGGCGCATGGTTGAGGGCACCCAACCGTAGGCAAAATCTCAGGTGGGCGGAAAGTGGTTGCGTTCATCCTTTCGAAGCGGTTTGGAAACGACCCGGATGGTGGTTTGGGAGTTGAACAAGGTGGTTATTCTCGATTATCCACCAAAGACCGGATATGCCTAACTCCACGGCATGCGGTTGTGCGGATAATCAAGTCTCGACCATTTGGATGGTAGTTACAAAATTTACGGGCGATTATTGGGAAGTTCCAAGGAGAAACCTCGGGGGAAAGCAGCTTATTATCAATACGAGAAGCGCTTGCCATTAATCTTTCCATTAAAATATGTTTCGAATTTTCTCGGTGATTGGTAGATGGAAGGAGATACATATTGGCGATAATAAACGACGTCGAATAAATGAAGAAGATGACGCTACAAGTTCGAGCAAAGATTCCATTGAAGACTCGATAAATGTGTCATGCGGGTTGACAAGAACCAAAAAAACTTGCTAACGGTGGGTCTGGTTCCCGGCCCACCGAGACATATGAGTACCATTAGTTGTAACTCACGTGGGCTCGGCAACCCACAAACAGTTCAAGTTTTATTGGACATAGTCAAATAAAAAAACATCTTTTATTTTTCTTATGGAAACTATGTTACATAAAGATAAATTAGAACCTTTGCAGGTTAAGTTGGGTTTTGAAGGTTTACTCGTTGTTAGTAATAGGGGACATGGCGGAGGAATTGCGCTTTTTGGAAAAAAATAATATGGCTCAACTTCTCGAGTTATTCTTCTAACCATATCGATGTTTCGGTTCATTTGGAAAACAGGCCAACTTATCGTATGACATTCTTACTATGGTTTTCCGAACGAAATCATTGAAGTTTGTCCCGGAATTTTCTACGGCATCTTTCTACTCAATCTCGACTTCCATGGTGTTGCATTGGCAATTTTAATGATCTCCTATCGGCTCGAGAAAAAAAAAAAAAGGTATTTGTGATCATCCTCCCATTTGTTAGAAGGTTTTCGGTCCACTTGTGGATGACTGTGGTTTATTGGATTTGGGGATGGTGGGCTACCCGTTCACCTGGAAAGAGGTCGAGGTACAACGAATTGGGTGAAGAAAGATTAGATCGGTGTCTTGCAACTCAACCTTGGTGTTGTGTATTTCCGAATTGTAAGTTATGGAATCTCGAAGCATCTATGTCGGATCATTCTCCAATTTTCTAGACATAGGGCCTGCTTTATCGAATCAAGCGTGTGAAAAATTGATTTGAAAATGCTTGGTTACGGGAAAAAATTGTCGAGAAGTTGTAGCAAAAGGGTGGGAAAGAGGTATGCCTGGTGATTTACAAGGTAAAATTGCAAGATGTGGGGAGGAGCTTTTAGATGGGGAGAGCTTCCTGCAGAATTCAAGATCTAAGGGTATGTTTGTTTAGTGATTGAGAGTGATTGGGGAAGTTTTGGAGGTGATTGGGGAAGTGGAGTTTGATGTGATGTATTGGAAAATGTGTGTATTAGTAGAGAAATGCATTGGGAAGCGTAATGTAATGTTTGGTTGGTGATTGGGGGAAGAAATTGGGAAAGTTTACTTCTGGGGAATGCTAACCAAACATACCCTAAGAGGTTGATGAAGCTGTATCGGGGAGACGCGATTCGTTTTCGCAGGAACATTTTACAAGAGGTCAACGAGATTATAATTTGTTATTGGCACAACAAGAAGATTTTTGGAAACAACGGGCGAAACTTTTTTGGCTCAAAGGGGGTGATGCTAATACGAAATATTTCCATTTGGTGGCCTCTACTCGTAAACGGCATAATTCTATTTCTATGCTTAAGGATTCGACTGGTTCATGGCTTTCTTGGGAAAATGGTTTGGGACAACACATTGTTGACTATTATGTTACTATTTTTTCCTCTACTGGATGCGAGGTTACTCCTATTGTTGATTGTGTGGAGAGTAAAATTAGTCCAGCTCAGAATGAGGCTCTTCTCGAATCTTTTTCGGAAATGGAAATTAAATAGGCTTTATTTTCGATGTTTCCTGATAAATCTCCGGGGCCGGATGGTATGAATCTGGCTTTTTTTCTACAATTTTGGGATATTATTGGCCCGGAACTTATTTCTTTATGTCTGCGTTTTATGGATTTGTGTTCCTTTCCTTTGGCTTTAATGATACGAACTTGGTCCTTATTCCAAGAAGGATACACCGGAATACATCTATGATCTTCGTCCAATTGCTCTTTGTAATGTGGCTTATAAGGTGATTTCTAGAGTGCTTTGCGGATTGCTTGAAGTGTTTTTTATCGATTTAATATCGAGAATCACAGTGCATTCATCCGCGTAGATTAATTTGGACAATATTATGGTGGCGTTTGAGATAAATCATTATCTCAAACGTAGCGACAAGGAGCAAGTGGGGTGGCGGCCTTCAAAATCGATATGAGAAAAGCATACGATCGCATTAAGTGGGGATACTTGGAGGCCGTCTTACTTAAACCGGGTTTTGATCGCAATGTAGTGGACCTGTTGATGTTGTGCATGAAAACAGTTCGCTATAAGATAAGTACATGGGGATTTTGAATCGATTTTTTTATGCTTGGGAGGCGAGATTTGAGACAAGGGGATCCGTTATCTCCTTATCTTTTCATTTTGTGTGCGGAGGGGTTATCGGCTATTATCAAGAATTATGAACAACGTGGATGGATACATGGGTGTCGAGTTGCTAGGAATGCACCAAGTGTTACACACCTTTTTTTTTGCGATGATAGCTTTTTATTTTTTAAAGCTAATCGGGAGGAATGTATAAAGATTAAACAAGTGTTTGGACTTATATTCTAATGCATCTGGTCAAATTATTAACTACCAAGTCCTCTATTTCCTTTAGTAAGAATACATGTATAGAGATCATTGAGGAAATTTGTGAATTTCTTAATGTCTTAAATTCGGAAAATCATGGTGCCTATCTCGGTTTACCTTCGTTGATTGGTTGGAACAAAAAGGAAATTTTCGCTTTTATCAAAGATAAGGTGTGGTGTAGACTCCAAGGTTGGAAGAAGAAAATACTCTCTCGGGCGGGTAAGGAAATTCTCCTTAAAACTGTAGCCCAAGCGATCCCTATTTATGCAATGAGTTTATTTTTACTTCTTAATGAATTATGTGTTGAATTGGAGAGGATGATGAACTCCTTTTGGTGGGGTAAAGGAGATTCAAAGAACAGGGGAATTTCTTGGCTATCTTGGGATAAGATGTGTGTTAGAAGTGTAAAGGTGGTCCGAATTTTTGTCGAATTCATGAGTTCAACCTCGCTCTTTTGGGTAAACAAGTGTGGCGTTTGTTGACGGAGGATAATTCTTTAGTGGCGAGAATTTACATAGTCGGATATTATCTAGGGGCTTTTTGAACAATGTTGTTCTTGGTTCTAATCCAAGTTATATATGGAGAAGTATTTTAGCTGCTAGAGATTTTGTGATTACAGGGAGTCGTAAGAAGGTGGGAGACGGTACACATATTCTTATTACTAAGGACCCTTGGTTGCCAGCTCCTAATGCTTATGTTACATCCTCTCACCCAACTTTAGAAGGTAAGTCTGTTAGTAGTCTCATGAAGGTTTGGAGTTTTGAATGGGATGTTGATATAATCCATGACCTTTTTAATTTGCGTGATGCCCGCTTAATATGTAGCATTCCATTAAACTCTGTGAATATTACTGATTCTTGGATCCGGGCGGGTCAAAAAGAGGATTTTACTCAGTAAAATCTGGTTATAAGATGTTGTGCTATTCTATTGCTAATGTACAGAGTTATGAACACTTATTCGAGTGGAAGGAATTTTGGAAATTGAAAGTACCAGCAAAAGCCAAGAATCTTGTGTGGAGAGCGTGTCTTAATGTATTGCCTACCAAAGAACGATTGATTTCACGCCGTGTCGAGGTGCCGTCCTTTTGTCCTGTGTGTAATGCAACAATTGAAACCACTGCACATGTTTTTTTTTGTTGCCCAATTGCTCAATCTGCATGGGGTTTGCTATCATATGGTGTTATTGGTATGGATCAAGTGTCTTTTCTTTCAACTGCCGCATGCATAGAGTTTCGCCTTTATATTTTTAGCTTCACCGCAAGTGTACGGTGTTCGTTATCGAATAGGGTAGCAAGGTCGTATCCACGGAGACTAATAAATCAATAGGCTAAGTATTGAACCAAGATAGTTTTACTTTTATTTAGACGATCTTAATTTGTTGGTTGTTGTTTTGAGATTAAGACAATTTAAATCACTAAAACACGAAAATAAGATAACACAAATGAAAGAAGTATCAAGATGATGAAATGGATTTCCGAGTTAAGGTTTCGATTAATAATCCTCTTGTTGTCCGATTAAATCAAAGCCAAGGTTATTATCAATATTCCTATAAGACGATCAAAAAGCTATTTTATCCCCCCTCTCGAGATGTATATAAAACGTAGATTGAAATATCCATGCTAGCATCTCTACTCAACAATAGATACACAACTCTCAAAAGCATCAAAGATCAAATGTCCTCACAATATTCGCAAACCTCTCGATTCATGCAAATATTCATGTCAAGTACTCAAGATCTAATATTGAAACTCATCTCTCGAATTATGAATCAATATATCAAACAAGTTAAATCATTGGCCAAGTGATAAAACAAGAATAAGCTCAAAGTACTCAAATAGGCTTCAAGACAATAACTTCAACTAAGATTAAAACATTCAACAAGAGTTCATTAATCTACTTCCAAAACCCGGAAATCACAAGAGTTTAGCTACACATGATTAAACAACTTACACACAAAGTGTTCAAAGTCATTACAAATGAAACTAAAAGAGTGAACTAAAAGAGAAGCAAGAAAACTTAGGAACGCCGACAATCTCTCGATATATCTCCGTTCTTCAAGCTCCGATGCAACCCGATTATCTCCTTGATGTCTCCTTCCAAGAGTTGACTCTTGTCTTGTGTTGTAGATCCCAAAAATGCCGAAATTCCCCTGTGTGCCCCAAAAAGCCTTTTTATACTCCCCCATCATGTTTAGGGCTTAATCTGTGCAGATTATGGGATTCAGTAAACAGACGCACGGGTGGTGCGCCCACGCACGGGTTACCGTGCGCCACCTGCTTGGAATACCCCAACTCTCCGTAGGGCGCACGGGTGGTGCGTCGAGCACGGCCTACCCGTGCGCCACTCCTGGTGAGATATCCCGACTCTTTTCTCTAGGGCGCACGGGTGGTGCGCCCATGCATGGGCTACCCGTGCGCCATCTTTGCAGCTTCAATCAACCTTATACGGGTGCACAGGTGGTGTCTTGAGGCACGCCTAACCCGTGTGCCCCCTGTTTCTTCCGTGAACGCTCAACTTTCGCTCTTTTAGGCTTCATGTTTCGTATATCCACTCAATTCTCCGCGTTTCTACTTTGCTTTCCTCATATTCTTATTCAATTAGCTTCAAATATCATGAAATTTCTACAAAATAAGCAAAGTGTAATATCTTTTCCACAAGGAGTGAATATGTAACATTTAACGCGAGTATATGCATGTTTACTTATCATTATAGCTCGAAATACACATCGAAACACATGTAAAATTCACACTTATCAAAATCCCCAAACTTAAACCGTTGACCGTCTCCGATCAACAATTTTTTTGAAAACACGATAAAGCACAACAGGGAGATAAGAATAAAAGCGCACACAACGGATCGAAAAAGAAATTCATATTATTCATCATGAATGTCAAGCAACATACCAATCAAGCCTCAAATATCCGATCAAAGAACACGCCTCAAGTAAAACAAAGTGAAATGCTCAATTCCAACTCTCAAAGTTAAGGGTATACTCTCATCTCTCGAGGATATAGGACGTGTTTACGCTCAAATCGCCGATGTCGCAAAATTACCATAGGCTTGCAATTCGTCTCATATCTCCGCCACTAGAGTGTATGCAATTTGTGAATCAAAAGGACTTTCTCATTTGGTTGTAATGAAAGCTCTTTGGTTTGGGTAGGAAATTTTGGATAAAGTGACTCAAACTCGAGTATATAGACCGATGAGCATATCAATCATTTTCATTACAATCCCATATGCTACTCCAATTATCCCTCATTTTTATCGACTTCATTTATCTCCATTTCCTTTCTTTCTTTTGAGAAACGCCTCCATTCACAATCCTTCGCCCTCCAAGGTTTATCAACTTTTCAATCAATTTTTTTTTTTCATTTGTGCATTTTCAACACTTTTTATTCAACTCCTTTCCTTCCTTTTTATGTCCCATTTAACCAAGTATGCCCACTTATCCTACTTTTCAATTCCCACCCATTCATCCTCATTCATTCCTTTACTCAACGCTATACATTCGAGTTTAAGGTGATGGATATATTAAGATCAAGGGTTAAATTTTGTGGTTATCAAAGAAATAGGCTATAGGCTCAACTTGGCTAACTAGGAATTTCAACATCTTTAGGTAGGTAAAAGGCTTGAAAGGCTAGCAAAGATGGCCTTTAATCACATTCACAATTCGCATACAACATGTGGCCTTGACAGAGATACCCAAGCAAGTTCTAGAATTCTAACAACATGACTGATACACTCAAATCACAACAAGATCACGCAAGATACAAGCGAAAAAAGGCTCAAAAGCTCACAAAGCTTGCAATTATGTAATTCAAAGCATCAAACCAAGTTTTCCATATCAACATGCTCAATGTCATCTATTCAAGGCTCAATCAACTCATTACCAACATCCAATCCCAACAATATGAATTTTCAATCAACACACACAAATAGCAAGTTGCAACATGCCCGGTCAACTCACTCTCTAACTACTACGAAAACAATAAACATGCTAAAGCTATAAACGTGCTCTAATGCAAATGCAACCTAGCATGCTCTAATGCAACTATATGAAAACACAAAATGCATGAACCTTTTTTTTTTTTGTATCCACACTTTTCATATATTAAAATACTATCTCTCCCCCTTAAACTTAAATGAAATTATATCGCACGTAAGGAAAGATAGAATTTCAATAAAAAAAGTGTGAAGTTACCATTGGGTTGCCTCCCAACAAGCGCTAGATTTACCGCCTATAGCTCGACGTATGAATTGGTGCCTCCTTGAATGCATATATTAGCTGCTTTGGGTCATGGTCAAGTGCCATATTTGCCTTACTCCGCACCTAATAATGCATACTTGGGGTGTCCAAGCAAGTATTGGAGTCCCGATGTTGGAACACTTTGATTTGAATTATGCTCATGTTGTCCATGCGCGTATGTACCACCGATGTTCGTTTCGCTTATGAAATAGCTTTCTTATGATATCACGCATGCACCGACCGGGCATCCACGCGCTGTTCATGTGTTCCTCGTCTGTTTACGCTTTTTCGACACCACACACAGTGAAAGTGCATAGACACACAATCCGTGTTTGGTTCCAAACTTTCTTGTTTTTTCGGGATCTTCGACTCCTCGTATTAAGGTACCACTCTTTTGATGAATGGTACTAGATTGTTCCTTTGAGTTGACTTGGTGATGCTCGAAAAATGGCTCTTTTGTTGTTGTTCACCAATAATCGTAGCTAATAGGCCCACTTGAGTCTCAAGATTTTTTATCGAATCGGCCATTTGCAACTCCATCATGTCCATCCTAGCCTCTTGTGCATCGAATCGTTCCTTGTCTCACTTACAAATGAAGTCATTTGATTCATGAATGCAATGAGGCGTCTTCCAAAGATGGCTTTGCCTCTCTGCATTAGTAAACCCATTCATTACATTGAAGCTTGATGGTGGTGGAATCACATTCTCCGTGTTAGCATATGAAAAATCTTCGTAATTAGCCCATTTGGATAATAGACGTAGGGTAGGATTATTCCAATAAGCGTAAGAATTCGATTATTGAAATAATTGGCATTCTCCATCCGAAAGCGGTGTTCGTCACTACCTATACCAACTCAAAGAAACAAATCAAACATTGTAGAGAGAGAATTTACAAAAGAAAAATGAAATAAATAAAAAAATGCCTAAATTAAAAATAATTCTATCTATCGCAATATTAGCACCAAAAATTGTATTAGTCCCCTAACGGCGCCAAAAACTTGTTCGCCTATATTTTTAGCTTCACCGCAAGTGTACGGTGTGTTCGTTATCGAATAGGGTAGCAAGGTCGTATCCACGAGACTAATAAATCAATAAATAAGTATTGAACCAAGATAGTTTTACTTTTATTTAGACGATCTTAATTTGTTGGTTGTTGTTTTGAGATTAAGACAATTTAAATCACTAAAACACGAAAATAAGATAACACAAATGAAAGAAGTATCAAGATGATGAAATGGATTTCCGAGTTAAGGTTTCGATTAATAATCCTCTTGTTGTCCGATTAAATCAAAGCCAAGTTATTATCAATATTCCTATAAGACGATCACAAAGCTATTTTATCCCCTCTCGAGATGTATATAAAACGTAGATTGAAATATCCATGCTAGCATCTCTACTCAACAATAGATACACAACTCCCAAAAGCATCAAAGATCAAATGTCCTCACAATATTCGCAAACCTCTCGATTCATGCAAATATTCATGTCAAGTACTCAAGATCTAATATTGAAACTCATCTCTCGAATTATGAATCAATATATCAAACAAGTTAAATCATTGGCCAAGTGATAAAACAAGAATAAGCTCAAAGTACTCAAATAGGCTTCAAGACAATAACTTCAACTAAGATTAAAACATTCAACAAGAGTTCATTAATCTACTTCCAAAACCCTAAATCACAAGAGTTTAGCTACACATGATTAAACAACTTACACACAAAGTGTTCAAAGTCATTACAAATGAAACTAAAAGAGTGAACTAAAAGAGAAGCAAGAAAACTTAGGAACATCGACAATCTCTCGATATATCTCCGTTCTTCAAGCTCCGATGCAACCCGATTATCTCCTTGATGTCTCCTTCTAAGAGTTGACTCTTGTCTTGTGTTGTAGATCCCAAAAATGCCGGAATTCCCCCTGTGTGCGCCCCCAAAAGCCTTTTTATACTCCCCATCATGTTTAGGGCTTAATCTTTGCAGAGATTATGGGATTCAGTAATGAGACGCACGGTGGTGCGCCCACGCACGGGTTACCCGTGCGCCACCTCTTCTGAATACCCCAACTCTCTGTAGGGCGCACGGGTGGTGCGTCGAGCACGGCTACCCGTGCGCCACTCCTGAGATATCCCGACTCTCTGCAGGGCGCACGGGTGGTGCGCCCATGCATGGGCTACCCGTGCGCCATCTTTGCCTTCAATCAACCTTATACGGGGTGCACGGTGGTGTCTTGAGGCACGCCTAACCCGTGTGCCCCTGTTTCTTCCGTGAACGCTCAACTTTCGCTCTTTTAGGCTTCATGTTTCGTATATCCACTCAATTCTCCGCGTTTCTACTTTGCTTTCCTCATATTCTTATTCAATTAGCTTCAAATATCATGAAATTTCTACAAAATAAGCAAAGTGTAATATCTTTTCCACAAGGAGTGAATATGTAACATTTAACGCGAGTATATGCATGTTTACTTATCATTATAGCTCGAAATACACATCGAAACACATGTAAAATTCACACTTATCAAATGTACGAGTTATGAACACTTATTCGAGTGGAAGGAATTTTGGAAATTGAAAGTACCAAAGAAAAAGCCAAGAATCTTGTGTGGAGAGCGTGTCTTAATGTATTGCCTACCAAAGAACGATTGATTTCATGCCGTGTCGAGGTGCCATCCTTTTGTCTGTGTGTAATGCAACAATTGAAACCACTTTGCACATGTTTTTTTTGTGCCCAATTGCTCAATCTGCATGGGGTTTGCTATCATATGGTGTTATTGGTATGGATCAATTGTCTTTTCTTTCAACTGCGCATAGAGTTTGGGCTAAGGCTTGAGGATAATAAATGTCAAATTGTCATGTTATTGTGGGCTTTATGGAGGAATAGGAATGCAATTCTTTGGTAGCAAAAGGGTGGTCGCTCGCAGTTGTTAATTATGCAAGTACTCGGTTATTTAATTGGCAAACGACTCAAAGTGTTAAAAGTGCAGATGGTTTTTAAGACCGAAAAGATGGGGCGACTAAGTGGCAAAAACCTTCCCCGGTTGGTTGAAATGTAATGTCGATGTGGCGCTATTTCGGGATTCTTTGAAGATGGGATATGGTAGTATTATTCGAAGTTGACATGGGATTTTATTGCGCCATTAATGCATCTCACAACGGACACTTTGAACCAAAAATTGCTTGAGGCTATTGGAGTTAGGGAGGTGCTTAGTTGGGTGAAGAAAAATTGGGAGGATGCTCATATGTGTTTGGAATCGGATTCACTCACGGTGATTAAAGGTTTGCGTGGAAGATCTCAAGATAATTCTTATTTTCATGAAGTTATTCGAATTGTAAAGAGCTTCTTCATAAGCTTCCTAAAGTGTCGTGTGTTTTTATAAAGAGATCGAGTGAATAGTGTTGCTCACGTGTTAGCCGGAGCAACTCATTCTCGTATGCAGTTTCAAAGAGTGGAGATCTGTCCCCCCTTTATTTGTAATTCTATGCGATTCGATCTGCTATATTAATGAAAGCTTTCCTTTTAGCTTCAAAAAAAAAAAGACTTTCGTTGGAAATCACCATTTTCTCTTCTCATTTTTCATATAAAATGACATCTCAAAACTACAATTTTAATTTTCAACCGTAGATATCCCTAATATATCACTTGCCATTCATTATTCATATTTTTTTTATTCAAATTACGCAAGAGCGAAATACTAGTACCACATATATCTACTTAATATATTATTATTTTCAAGCCCACCACCTACAAATCTTATAAATATAATATTATATATTAAAATTAAATAGTGGATGTCCACCACTATCAACTTTCTAAATTATTATATACATATAAAGTATTAAAAATAATATCCAAAAATACACAATAAATATAATTTCATTTTTATCACATAGTTTTGTATTCAAAACTATCTAAAAACTACTCAACCATACATGCATTTCTCATTTCTAAACCTATATAAAATTTAATATTCATCCATTCTTTCACACACCCAATCTCAATTTTCACCCGGCAACCAATAAATTCTCAAAATTCATTTTTTAACACAAAAAATTAAAAATGAACTATGAAAACATAACCATACAAATGCTTTTGTTTTTTTAACCTAATTAATATAAATCCTTTAAAATAAATGATAAATAGTAAAAGGAAATAAATTAATAAATTGTAAACAAAATTATTAGTAATAAAAAAAATCTATGGGAATTATAAACAAAATTATTAGTAATAAAAAATAAAAAAAAAACTATGGGGACACGTGCCCCCATAGTGGGGATCATGGATCCGTGTATGGTTGTAGCCCAACTAATCTAACATGCCACTTTATTTCTCAATCCAAATCTCCTATTTCCGCAATATTTCATCTAGTCGTTTAAATCAATGTTTTAAAATCGGATCCATACACAAACAAGCTTTGCTATCGATTCATGATTCAATCTGCCTCGAGATGCGTGAGAGGAAGCGATATGCATAGCTTGCGATGACCTAATAGTCCTTAATTTTGAGATTGGACTGTAGATAAGGACTCATTTCTCTATGAAGCTCTTGGTTGATAGAACTCTGAGGTTCTAGAATATATTGCTCTAGCCTAGCTAGAGGAACATAAAGACAAGGAGACATGACAACGGTCGATTTAAATGTTGGTCCAGTCGGCCTAATGAAAAAATAATTATTTTTCATTATATTATATAAAATAATAATGTAACTCATGAATTATCACATGAAAATGTGAATATGAAAAAAAATCAATCAATATTCAACTACATAAATAGTTTTTAAGAGCTAACCTGGATTGAGTCGACTCTTCGGTTCACCGTCGAACCGACTCGATTTTTAAAACATGTCATTAGATAGAGACGGAGACGAGAAATAAATATTAGAGTACCAAATTTATTATGATGTGTTTTTAAATTTTGTAGGGAGGGGCAAAATTTTAAATTTAATAATTATATAATTACAATTTTGATAATTATAAATAAAAAGAATAATAATTTGAAAAAAATTATGACATTGAGGATACTACCAAGAATCACCCTCCAGCCCTAGCACTTGGTGATTGTCATGTTTATAGTAATAACTTAATCTTATAGACATCATCCATGCCGGGGATCTATGTGGAAACTAGTTGTACTCCCAAACTAAAAAAATCCAACATTTTTTAGTAAAAAAAAATAATAATAAATTTGTACCCCTATTTTTACAAAAAAAAAAATAGAAAATCCAAATAAAACAATACAAATCATCACAATAAAATTTCAAAAATTAAAAAGCTTGACTTAACAATTTGAATAAATTAAAAATTGCGGATTCGCCACTCGATCCATGCAAAAATAAAATTAAGTTTTGTCCCTAAACTTAAAATTCTTTATTTTGGTTTTTTCGGTTCTCCATCTTGGTGGGAGTATGTTCTGTGGCGAACGTGGATTCCGATTTTGGGTGGGGGATGAGCGAAAAATGGACTGGGTTTATAAATTTAAACTATGCGATTTGTTTTCCATATACTAACCATATTTAATGGGTTTTTATATTGTAAAAGACAAACCTTAATCCCCCATCCCCTTTTTGGGATGTTTATACAAAAATATATATTATAAAAGACAAATATTTTGAAGTTTTTATCAAATTTTGGAGTGCAATTGTAAATTTATTTATTTATTTTACCTTTAAAAAATAATTTGGGAAACTTTTTTTTTTTTTTTGGGGGAGAATTGGGAAACCTGGGTCCACCGATGAGCAAGTTTCTCCCATGTATAAGAGTTGGTATGGTTCTTTTTTATTTTCTTTAGTCTATTAAAATTTGAGTAGATATGTGTTTTTGGTGCTTTATCCAGAGTTTCTCACCAAATTTCTGGAATATTTGCAGATATATAAGGAGTCTGGTGCGGATCATTCAAATCTTACTTGGAAGTACAAACAACCACTCATCCAACCAATAATCACAAATCAACTAAGCTTGATTGAAGTAATTTATTGTTTCTGCTTAGATTTTGCTTGCCTCCCACTGTTCTCTTATTTTGAAATACGAGAGTTTTTTGGATTTTTTTTTTTCAATTGGTGTCAAGCTCTTATATCCATGGTTGTACAAAGCTGAATAAAGAGAAAGTACAATTTACTTGTTGCGAGGGAAAAAAAAAAGAAACTTCTGACCTCGTCCTTGCACTTATTATTTTCTAGTTATCTTTCACTTTCTTATGCTAATTTCACCACTCAAAATTCCAAAATTGTGAGTGGGTGAGAGATAAATTCAAAGGTTGCCCACTTAGTCAACTCCCTAAATGCTACATTTTAAATTGTGTTAAAAGTGAAAAAGACATTCTCAAAAATCAAAATCACATCACAATATCACATGATGCCTTTATCAATGCTACCTTTGTACTAGCTAGTAGCCAAATAAAAAACAAAAATTGATACTTTTCTAAATTTCTGAGCATTTGTATAGTTTGGAGCTGGGCCACTACCAAAATAGATCTAGCAATATATAGTAGCAAACTAATGCAGTTAAGTCCTTGTCTCTCCTTTAACTGACAATTGACCATTTTAATAAGTTTTTGTAGGAGAGCATCTGGATGGTGTATTTGGAAAACAATAATAATAAACCCACTTGGATATTATTTGAATTCATTTGTAAATTGTTATTTTAATAAATACTAATATTGTAAAATTTAAATATTAGTAATATAATTCAACATGTTGCATACTAACTTAGTAACTTATATATCATACAAGTATGTTTATGTATACATTGTGACCAATTAAGTAAGTTTTTGCAATCACTAAAAAAATTACTTCTTAATTTTTGGCTGAAAAAAATCATGTTGTAGTGTTTGTAAATAACACCTTATACTTATATTTCTACTTCATTTAGTCGAATTTAAAAGCAGAAAAAATGGTGCTTTAGATTTTTAATTTTGCTTATGGTTTGATTTTTATAAATAAAAATCTATTTTCTAACTTTTTCACCAAACACTCAACTTCCGATTATCAACTTCTCGATTCTATATTCAAACACTACCAACTTCCCGATTCTATATTCAAACAATACCAACTTCCGATTCTCAACTAATTTTACTTCTAAACTACAAGAAATCACTTCTTCTAAAAGATAAATTTTTGCATATTTGCATATTTAACTCCAACAATTTCTTAGTTTCCAACGCCTCCTAATTTCCAGGAATTAGCCACTTCAACAACCTTCGATGGTTATATTGGTATCCAAAGTACGAACGAGATGGATGTTGTTTTAATAAAAAATATATAAATGCAAATAAAAGAACAAATAAACCAACATGATGGTGAAGTGGGACCAAACATGAACACTACTAAACATGAGTTAATGGGTCCTATATACTTATTTTCGTGTCTAGAGAGATATAGGACATACCCATAAGTTTCATGCATGCATAAATCATAATTATGAGGATAAACTGTTCATCTGCAAAGGACATGGGACAGCATTTTCAATAGCCTTAATTTGTTGGGTGTAGCATAGACGGGCCAGTAAATGAATAACAAAGCTAGCTTGGTACGTAATTTATATAATTTCTTGAGATTTTTTCAGAAAAAGATAAGGTAGTGATTATTTAACTTTTTTTTCGAAAAATTTTATTTACTAGGGAGAATAGTGGTCAATTAATCCATTTTGAAAAAATAAATAAATTTGAGAATGTGATCAAATTGTGAGATAAAAGTTGATATAAAGTGGTTCTTTTATAAAATGATGATTGGAAAAAAAAAAGCGAAATAGTGATGAGATCGTAATTGATAATAGAAAAAAATAAGAGTAGTGAATAATGTATATTTAAAAAATAAAATAAAAAATAATTGTGAATTGAGGTAAAAGATTATATCTCGCATAAGTTTTACAAAAAACTATTCAAAGCAAACACTATAAATTTTAAAAGTTTAATATTTATACAAATATAATTTATACTATTTAAAAAAGTTGGAGTCGGGGTGGTCGATGTCGCCAGCCCCTTGTTATCTCTCTAGGTGGTAAAATTGTTTTTTTCAATAAAATTATGGTTAGTTCTACATATAGAGTGTCTGCAATCACTACAAAAAGTATTTATTGACATTTGGTTGTAAAAAAAACAGCTTTTCGTGTTTTCAAATGTCAACTTCTGCTACCTATTACTTCATTTAATCATAATCTAAAAGTTAGGAAGTATGTGTTTTAGATTTCTAATTTTGCTTCTGATATAATTTTTAGAAACACATGCATAAATAAGCACTTTTACAAATTTTTTACCTGATACTCTTAACTTCTGATTATCAACTATTTTTACTTGTATAACAATAAATCACTTTTTTTCTTAAAAAAATAGAAGTTTTTGCAAATACTCCCATAGCATATTTTGTGTCTATTTTTCTCTTTTGTGAAGCAAAGAGAAACATATGGCAAACAAAATGTAATCTAGAAAAGGACACATGATAGAAACAAAATTGCAAACCTAGCTCCATCTGTTCAGCCAGTTCAATGCGACCTCGACCATGTGACATTGTGACATTGAGATTAGTAGGGTGTTTCACTAGACTTTTTTAAAACATGTTATAAGATATTTTTATAGCTTATATTTTTTCTAGAAGTAAATCGTCCAAGTGTCTGGATAATTAATATAAAATGATAAAGATATTAAGATGTTAAAATAAGTGTTTTTTGAAAAGTTAGGATCACCTTATTTTTTAACAACTTATAGTCTCCTAAACCACATTGTTTTAGAATCTTATAATTAGTTATTTGAGAAAAAATATATCAAACGAATTTTAAGAGTTTATAAGCTCTACCAAAACACCCTTGATAATGTTTTTCAATTAATAAGTTGTATCATATTTTAAAAAAATGTTGTTGAATGTTTAGATAAAGTAAGATTGAAACGCGCATAAGATATCGCATGTTGACGATAATATTAAAATTAATACGATCATAATTAGTTTTTTCAATTTCTTAAATATAACTTACAAGATTTCGACATTTTTTTAAAAGCTTATAATTTATCTCCGAAGATAATTTTATAAAATATTTTTATTTAAAAATAATAGAATCTCATCAAAACACTCTTTTTATGTTACGCCAAAACAGAAACCACGCAGAGAGAACAATACTAATTAATACATATACAACTAAACTTTTAATTCCAATAAGGATAATTGCTTTGATAAATTACTCACTCATTCTATGTTTTATTTTTTAAAATATTAATCGAAATCAATAGGAGAAAATCACAAGTAAAAACATCAACAAGTAAACTTAGTGTTAAAAACATTTAAATGAAAAGAAGTAAAAAAATGGAGGGGTGGGATAGGGGACCCCCCCAAGATTATGAGTTTGGAAAGGCGTTGGTGACTCAGGCAAAAGATCTCACCTAACCATATTTATGAAAGTACTGTGAAAACTGAAAACTATAGTCAATAACCATGGTTGGGTAATAAAGTAGCTCTGCTTTTCTGGCTTTAAAAAATAAGAAACAAAACTCGAATTCCATACTCACGCACCGCAAACTACGTGGAATGCGCGTGACCGTTGATCACTAATCAAAAAATGTTAATATTTTTATTAATGGTGATGCAAGCCAAGCGCCGTAGGTTTGCTACATGCTAATCAAACTCCATGGTTCCCTGTAGATATGACTTTTGCTCATTGCTACATTAATTGTAACCATATTGTTAATTGCAGTGTAAATTGTTTGTTAATAAAAACATTTAAAAGATAATGAGCAACTCATATAATCTCAGGTTAAAATAAATTTACGAGTGACACCACACGATAACCCAACACGAAGTTACTAAGAGAACTCGGAACCCAAATATGACTGACACAAATATGACACGATGTTACCAATTTGTCTAAAATGTAGTTATGTAATATTTTAATTAATTTTTGATGTATTTGAAGTATAACAAAAAACCGAACACGAAACCGACTCATATTTTGTTTGAGAATCATAATAATAATATGATAATTTGGAAACATAATGGTTGTTAATTGTTATATATATATTGAATCATATTTTTACTACTTAGAAAAGAGCTATTAAAATAAGATCGATCCTATTATAAATCGGGGATGTGCTTCATTAGATATCTTTGAAGGAGGAGGAAAACAAACACATTCTTGTTTTGTCATGGGAAAAACAAAAACATTCCCAATACTAATCAAATAATAATAATACTTTTGTTTATCAATTGAAATAACCTTAGATATTCATATTTGAAACAGTAAAATGAATTTTTATGTATTACTATAAATTACGGACAAATTAATTATTCATGCACATAACTAACTATGACTAGAATAAAAGATTGTTCAAGCTATTTATAAGCAGAACTGTCAAATAGACTGAGTTGAGTTTGTATTGGCTCGATGAGTCAAAAAGAAAAATTGGATTGGGTTGGTCTGACCCAAACATTTGAGCTGTCATTTTCGGAGTATGGCACGACTCATACTTTAAAAATAAAAATAAATTGTATCGCGCCGACCAGACCAAATAGACTCGTTCCTTTTGACTGATGAAATTGCAGCCCAATCCCGACTTGAACCAGACTTATTTTGACAATTCTATTTTTAAGTAATAAAGATTACAGAAATCATCGTCGTTTAAATCTTTACATCTTAAATATTAAATCAAAGATCTTCAACTTCCGATTCTATGGGGGTAAATATGAAGTTTATAAATTAAAAATAGTAACAATAATAAATGCTTAACTAAAAGGAAACGTTGGGTAAGATTGACACACGCGCCCTGACGAGGCGTGGTTGTAGATCAACCTGTTAAGAACGAAGAAGAATGTCTACAACGGAACACCACCACCTTGGGCCTCTCTCTCTCTCTGCCTCTGGAACTTAATAAAAAAGCTGCTCGCCCCCTCAGAATATATAAATACACCATAACTAAACTCCATATATGCACTTACTTCTGGAAAATTAAAGAAAAATTAAGAAAAAGAATTACCCCCTTCTGTCTCTCCTGCGCAGAGTCTTATCCGTGCCCTAGATCCACTCATGTCAAAAAATGAACAACCCACACTCTCAATTTCCACTCACGCGCCATTCTTGTTTTCAGGTACCGTTTAGCGAACACTTTTCAATTTTCTTCTAATATTTCGCATTTTTCAGTAAAATAGCATTATTTAGATAATGTTTGCCTTTTTTCACTTTGATTGAGATGAATCTTGGGCTAAAGTTGGTTTATTGGGTGAATTCTTAATTGTGGTGCAGCAATGGAAGAAGATGAGTTATTGCTAAAGTGAAAAACAAAAGATAAGCCTAATTTTGGGGGTGGGTTATTGCAGAATTGTGTTGTTTTTGGAGTATAATGGGTTGTGTTTGTGGTAAGCCCTATGCCATTGATGATAGTAAGGAGAGTCCGGGGGAGAGGTCGTCGAGTAAAGCAATATCGAATTCGCGGGCCCCAAGGTCTGTGTCCTCTAGGAGGGAGGAGAGTTATCAGGTGAAGGATCGGTTGGATAATGAGGGGAGGGTGGTATTGTTAGATAAGCAGGTCAATGGTTCAGTTAGATTACAAGGAGAGAATTTCGAGAGGAAGAGAGAGAAGACCGTGTATGCTTCTGCGGTGCACCATCCGAGGGTAGGCATGGTCCCGAGAGCAAATGAAGGTGAACAGGTTGCAGCCGGATGGCCGCCTTGGTTGGCTGCTGTGGCTGGCGAAGCTATTAAAGGATGGCTGCCGAGGAGGGCAGATTCTTTCGAGAAGTTGGACAAGGTATGCTTATTCATTGCCTTCATCATTGGCATCATATCATATAGTAGTAATATACATTTAGGCTAAATTGCAATTTCATTCTTGTAGCTATAGGGGCGTGGCGATAATAGTGATGTAGAAATCACAATTTGCAAAAAAAACCTATGATTTTAGAAACTCTCGATTTTAGTCATTTGGTCACTGAAAATTGGAAAATTTACCGAAAAATTCACGTGTTCACATTTTGCCCAAACCCATTGTTATGGAACCGAATTTCACTTTTGTGGGCATCCTCCAAGTGAATGACATGTTGGTTGAGAAAAAAACTTGGAAACAAAGTGAAATTGGTTTCCAAATCAACGAGTTTGGCCAGGAATGTGGACACACAATTTTTCTTGCAAATCCGAGTTTTGTGTACCAAGTACCTGGAATCGAGAGTTTTCTGAAAATTATGTTTTTTTTTCCTTGCAAATCGTGATTTCTGCAGGATTATTATTGCCAACCCCTATAGCTACAGGACTAAAATTGCAATTTAGCCTACACATTTATTGAGTGCTTTTACAAGACTTTCTTAAAGGAAAGACATTGAGGATATGTTTGTATGGCTGTGATGCTGTGGTTTTGACGGTCAGTGATGAATCGAAAAACAAATCTTTCAGAACCTTATCCTTGATGATTTACTGTGTTTCGTTGTCTATGTGACACCGTTAAGGATGTTATGTCTTTTTATTAAATTTGCCCTCTGTATGGGACTAAAAAAGAAGGATGCTGCATTCATGAGAAGGGATAGAAGGTTAATCAAGTAGTATACCTTGCACAGCTGAAAGGTAAAGTCCTTTGCTAAGATCTGGTATGGTGGTCTGGAGGCTATCAAACCTTGCCAAATAGATTAGGGTTTGCACCAACAGTATGGTATTGCCGCCAGGACAAATTAAAATGTATAAATTTAAATTTTCTCAAGCATGAGTTGCTGTCAAAATGGTATTTTGCAACCAACCGTAAATTCCAGAGATGATCAAATATAATATCAGTGAGAGTTGCAACTTCTTCTTAATGAGGGATGCTGATCTCAGTTGCTTTCTAACCTGTATTTTAATGTTGATTTTCGTTAAACCCCTTGATAGAGGCCTTCTACATTTTGTCATTGTCTATTGTTCACTTGAAGCCCCAGCACCGTACCCTCAAATAAAATGAATTGTTAAGAAAAATATATACGACCCTTAACGTTATAATATGAGCCTTAGCTCAGATATGATATTGATTAAACGTAGTGTAAAACTACAAGCTGTTAATTTGTTACCCTTGATATAAATAGTATTTTGAGTCACACTTCTAAAATAAGTACTGGAGTGAAACAGATTATTTAAATATGATTTCCCAACGACTTTCACTCAAATTGGCGTGCGGCTTTCTTTTTGGATACTTGCCCCTTCATTTGAGATATTAATAGTTCATTGTACGAGGATTAAAATACTTCTGCTTTTGTTGAAGAGAATATGGATTACTTTGAGTCTATATCAGAGCAGTAATAGCTCAATCTCTGTCATTGTTCTCCTAGTGATTCTTTCATCCCGACTCTTGCTTGGTGCTACGTGTGTGTGTGTGTTTCTTTTTCCTGTGGGGTGAGCTATTTGACTATGCAATCTAGAAAACTCGTCTACCCATAGTCCTGCTCCACCCTTGGCCTTCTGAAGTGTTGTTTGTTGCTATAATTTCAATGTTCAATTCCCTACAGCCCAACATATATTCTCTACCTTACTCTATCTTCTTCAGGCAATCAATTGGCATATTATCTGTATCATACGTGTATTATTAAGAAGAAACGTTTGTGATTTTTGTGAGCAGGCTCAAAGGCATTGAACCAATATTTTACTTAAATGTTTTGTTGCAGAAGCTCGATTTTATGAAATCTATCCTTTCTTAATTTGCTATTTTCCAGTAAAACGCACAATTTACACCACATTCTTAAAACAATTAATAATCATTTACTGCAGATTTTGTGATTCTGTCATATTAACAAATGAACAGGTGATTTTGTAAAGACTTTCTTACTGGATGTTGTCTGTTGGTGTAAGGAGATGGTGACCTGATAAAGCTAATTGTTTCTTTTTCATCCGTAATGAAACTTTATATAACCCGTGCATTACACAGGTCCGACCTTCACTCCCTTTTAAATCCAACACATCCCAATTAAAAAACATGCAATCCAAATCATGTTTTATTGGCTTTTCGGGCTCCTTTACAAGTTTTTATCCAAATTGCAGCCTTAATTGTTACTTTCCTTAAGTTGCAATTCAAGTCCCTGGAACTTCGAATTGATTGTCTTTGTACAAAACAAAAATATGGTTCTATTCGGGCAAATCTTTAGTTGGAATGGATATCCCTATAAGCTGCGGTCCACTGCTTTTTTGCTTCACGGAGCTCTCTGCTATATCTATGTTATTTTACATTAAATTCTCAAAGTGCTCTCTTGCTATGCTGTCTTCTATTTTACATTACATTTTTCTGAGGCATTTGATTATAAAAGTAATATTATGGTACTGTCTTGGCAATATTATTGCTTGGCTAATCCTTTCTCCCTTTTTGGCTTCTTTTTCTTTAGATTGGTCAGGGTACTTACAGTAATGTTTATCGTGCTCGTGATCTTGATGAAGGGAAGATTGTTGCTTTAAAGAAAGTAAGGTTTGATAACCTGGAGCCTGAAAGTGTTCGTTTTATGGCGAGGAAATTCATATTTTGCGTCGGCTCAACCATCAAAATGTAATCAAATTGGAAGGTCTGGTTACGTCACGAATGTCTTGCAGCTTGTACCTTGTTTTTGAGTACATGGAGCATGATTTAGCAGGACTCGCATCCCACCCTGGGCTCAAATTTACTGAACCGCAGGTAGCTGCAGTAGTTCTCTGATTAGGACCTATGTGTTCAATTGAATTGTTGTACCAAATAACTTTTTTCCTTTTGCCTTTTGGCTCTTAGAGTGAACTTTTTCTTCTCGCTAAACCATTTGCCTTATTCTGCTATGGATGTGTCTAGAGATGCATCAGTGTATGATACTTCTTTCAAATGGACCTTTCGCCTTTTGAGCTTAGATTTAAAGAGGATATAATATAACTTGTGTTTTTTTTGCTCAGGTTAAGTGTTACATGAAACAACTCTTACGAGGACTTGATCATTGTCATAGCTGTGGTGTCCTTCATCGTGACATAAAAGGTTCCAACCTTCTAATTGACAATAATGGCATCCTGAAGATTGCAGACTTTGGTTTGGCTAGTTTATATGATCCTCATCAGACTCAACCGCTGACCAGCCGTGTTGTGACCCTGTGGTACCGGCCACCAGAGCTTCTACTTGGTGCAACATATTATAATACTGCAGTGGATTTATGGAGTGCGGGATGTATTCTTGCTGAATTATATGCCGGGAAGCCTATTATGCCTGGAAGAACAGAGGTACGCTATTGGTGTTATTTCTTTTTCTGTCAATTGCAACATGGAGACTTCTTTTGAAGATTATAGTAATTATCCCTATTACCTCATAGTCTTCCAGTCAATTTCTACCCTGCCAAGGATGGTTCTTTGTTTTTCAATGTATACGTGTTTCTAGGTATATTTCAAGATTTTACTATGAGAGACATATAGCACGATCTATGAGGAAAAAACTAATAAGATTACTCATATTTACAGACACCTTGTTGGTTACTAGAATTTAAAACTTTAATCTTACACTGCAAGTTTGACATAACTAGAATAATTCATAGTCATTTTGCTTCTCATATATTTAAGGGATAATTACAAGAACTACCCCTGAGGTTTGGTTAATTACGAAAAAACCCAGATGTTTTAAAAAAAAGTACAAAAAACCCCTTAAGGTTTGATTCTGTATTAAACTTTACTCCCTTCATAAGCAAAAATATTTCAAACACCCCATTACATTTGTAAAAACATTACAATTACTCCCTTACATTTAACACACAACCAAACCTCAACTTTTTTTTTTTGTTTTTTGTAATTTTCAAACCTCTTTTTTTTTTTTTGTAATTAACCTAAACCTCAGGGGTAGTTTTTGTAATTATCCCTTTATTTATTTTGTACTTCTTTCTGAATTCACAAGTGATACAGGGAAAGCAAAGATCAATTTTCATTTTCCTGCTCAAGAGCTTCAGGGATTTTAATTATGATTTCGAACTTCCAAATTTGGTTTTTCGTAGGTTGAGCAGTTGCACAAAATTTTCAAACTTTGTGGATCACCATCAGAGGAGTATTGGAGAAAATCAAAGTTGCCTCATGCAACAATTTTCAAACCCCAGCAGCCTTACCCACGCCGTGTTGCTGAAACATTTAAAGATTTCCCTGCACCAGCATTAGCACTCATAGAGATCTTGCTGTCCATAGATCCCACAGATCGTGGGTCTGCAGCCTCTGCTTTGAAGAGTGAGGTATACATGTCAACAGATCATACTTTATGGTTTTACTCTACAATGACACTTTCTCATGTTCATCAATGTGGTGAATTGGGCAATTGTGTAGCTTTGGGTGCCTGTTCATTTAAATAATTCATCTTACTTCTGAACTTTTATCTGATAAGGTAGCTGCTGCCTTGAAAATAACAGAATAATGTTTTTTACATCCAAATTTTAAAAAAATGTGTCAGTGTGAACGCAACTGAAGATGCTCACAAGTTGGTAAATTATAGTCTGCTGAGATAGCTACCTTCATAATAAGTGAATCATGCAAATTTTTCTAAGAAAAGATTTGCAAGTTATGTTGAACAAAGAAGATGACGCGAGCTTGTTGGTGGGCAACTGGGCATTATTATATATTTCTGTCTTGCACATCCTTTTACCATGAGCAGCCAAAACACTTCATTGCATTTTCTACCTCTTATGAAGTTTTTGTTTTAAATATTTATGTTTATGGGGTACCTTCAGAGAATATTGTTGTTTTCCGGAAAAAAAAAGAGAAAAAAGAGAGGGTCTTGATCTGAGGAAGAAAGACTCAAATATTCTTCTCCTCACCTATTTACCGCTCGATCAGAATGTATTTTATATTTGGACGGTATTACGGAATTTTCATGCATCATTTGCCAAAACTTCTCTGTTCTTGACTGTTATTGGGAGAATTTAAAAGAAATGAAGAATCTTATGTTGTTTCTGCTCTTCTCACAGTTTTTTACAACAAGGCCGTATCCTTGTGACCCCTCAAGTTTGCCAAAGTATCCTCCCAGCAAAGAGTTTGATGCTAAAGTACGAGACGAAGAAGCAAGGAGGTGAATATTTAATTATAAACATGTACTCGTGCAATTTTGTAGCTTAGATGCTGAACCAGTTATGGTTAACCAGTTTATGTTGGAGTTTTAGTGTTGGTTACTTTTTATTCCTGACTGGATGAAATTTGCAGACAAGTGGCAGCTGGAAGCAAAGGTCAAAAGTATGACCTTGGAAAGACAGGATCAAGGGAATCCCGTGCGGTTCCAGCACCTGATGCCAATGCTGAATTGATCTCATCAATGCAGGTAACTGATTCTGTAATTATTTATTAGGATAATTACAAAAACACCCTTGAGTTTTGGGCTAATTATGATAAAACCTAGAGATATTTGAAAATTACAAAAAACCACTCAGGTTTTGATTCTGTCTTAAATTTAAGGGGTAACTATAATATATTTGTAAATGTCAAATGGGTTTTTGAAATGTTTTTTTCCCTTATGAAAGGGAAAATGTAAGACGGATCACACCTCAAGGGGTCTTTTGTAATTTTCAAAAAGCTCTGGGTTTTTGTAATTATCCCTTATTTATTTGTAATTTTGAAAAGATAACTGAGTTTTTTCTTGTTTTGTTTTTGGTAAGTAGGCTAAACCTCAGGGTTAGTTTTTGTTATTCACCCGAATATCAAATCAAATTATAATTGATCTTATGTCTTAGTTATAAGTGATAATAAGGCAGAGACCATAAAGTAACTTAACAGATGTTTTCTTCTGAATTGAACTAATAGAAGATGCTACGAAAAAATTTCTGAAAGAAAAAAATATCAAGGATTCGAATTTTGTGATTTGACTCTTTGATGGAGGGAGTAAATAGCAGTCATGGACTCACAACAGTAAGTAGAGGTTTTGCTGTTGATTAGAAATGCAGCTAGAGAGAGAAAAATCTTTTTATAATTCTTGGGACATACATCATCTTCTTGATCTTTTTCATATCTTTGTTAATTTTTTGTATCTACTTAGAGTAGTAAATGATTCGGGGGCACGTGGCACTATCAGTCCACTCGCCTTTCAAATTTTGTTGCTAACATTAGTTTTAAGTACTTAAAAACTCGGTGTCTGTTCGAATACAGAAAAGACACGGCCAGTCCAACTCGAAGAGCAGGAGTGAGATGTTCAGTTCTCATCCTGAAGAAGTGGCTTCCGGTTTTCCAATCGATCCACCTAGACCGTCTCAATCTTTGGAGGAATCGAATAATGATCCCCATGCAAATATCCACAAGCGGGCCTCCCATTCCGGCCCGTTGGTTAATCGGGCCGCCTGGGCCAAGGCTGGAAAAAACACCGAAGGTGCTCCAAGGAATCTGGGTGTGGCCGACTTATCAGCCATGTCTGGTTTAGTAGCTGCTAGGAGAAGCATGTTGTCTGAAGACTTTAGGGAAAAATCTTATTCTCAGCAGGAAGCTCCAAATCTTATAGCCAGATTTCCAGGTTCATTCAAGGAGGCTTCAAATTTGATGACGAGGCAAAACCAAAAGAATAATGGACAGCATGAAGAAGAAAAAGGCTAGCAACAACCCTGTTCTCGTAAGTAATCGCAGGCTCCAACATATTATCATCTATAAATTCAAATAAATCCTATGGTTAATTACAAAAGGTACCCTTAAGGTTTAGTCTACAACAACAACAACAACAAACTAAGCCTTAAAAATACGGATCATATCGCGCCATCGTTTACGGTCATAAGCCATATTTACCCTTAAGGTTTAGTCTAATTACAAAAAAATAAACTCAACTATCTTTCAAAATTTCAAAAACCCGTCTGAAATTTGATTTTATGTTACAAATTGCATACTCAACAGGGATACATACCTCAAGGGGGTGTTTGTATGCATTAAGGGGTGTTTGTAGTTTTGAAAAATAATTGGGTTTTTTGTAACTAGGCTAAAGTTCAAGGGTGGTTTTTGTAGTTATTGTTGAATCCTAAATTCCTAATCATATACATCTTGTTCTCGTAAGTAGTTTCCAGGCCCTAGTGAAGGACTGCTACATGTTATCATCTATAGATTCAAATAAATCCTAGGGTAAATTGCAAAACCACCCGAGATTTGTCCTAATTACAAAGAACTCCATTTAGATTTCAAAATTACAATTACCCCCTCGAGTTTTGTATTTGCTTAACAAATACCACCTCTTACTTCTTGAAGGTGCAATTAGTAAAACAAAAACAAATGCCAAGAGTGTATTTATAATTTTGAAAGAAAACTGTTTTTTCCTTCCTTTTAATTAGATCGAACCGTAAGGGTGTTTTTGTAATTAATCCTAAATCCTAAAAGATATCTACGTCTTGTCATTTGCCGGTGAAAGTTGGGCCATGATGAAATTAAGCATTTGAAAATAGTACTTAATGCTCTTCATCTTTGCTCTCTCTATGTCCAGCTGGGTAGAGGGTCGAACGGCAAGAAAATTCACTACTCTGGACCACTGCTAGTTCCATCAGGGAAAATGGACCAGATGTTGAAAGACCACGACCGCCATATCCAAGAGGCTGTTAGACGGGCTCGCCTGGACAAGGAGAGAATGCGAAAACTGGAGGTTGAACGAAACCAGTTATCAACGAACTCGTTATTTGTTTCAGGCCGATGACTCGATGGAGCATATTAGGCCACCGATGAAATCATTCGTGATTCTTTAATAATTAGTTTTTTTTTTTTTTTTTTGGTATGTGAGGAAGGAGAGTTATTGTATAGTAGAGTTTAATAGAAATTCTGCCCTTTCACTTGCATATAGCAAGCAGTATTGTCATCTGTATTTTATTGTAGTTCAGCAATTGCAATTCTGATAACATAGGGGCATATTCTGAGTGTCTTTAATCTTTATAATTAATTGTGGGATTAATTACCCAAGAAAGCCTTGAGATTCACGGTATTTACAGGAAAACCTAGGGAAATTTCAAAATTACAAAAGTCCCCTTGAGGTTTGATTACGTCTTACATTAAAACACATTTCAAACACTCCTTATATTTATAGAAAATATTAGAATTACCTCCCTTGCATTTAAGACGGAATGAAACCTTAGGGCGAATTTTGTAATTTTGTAACTTTTTTGTGCTTCTCCGTAAATACCCCAAAGTTCAGGGTGGTTCTTAAAAATAATTATTCCTTAATTTGTATACGTGTATACATACACTTATCTCTGCAAGATATAGAAACATGGCAAGTTCTCTCTGGCTTGAAAGATCAAGAAACTGAAATATGATCTCCTATTTCCTACAATGTTTTTATCCGTTTCGATTTATTCCTATTTCCCACAATGTATTTATCCGTTTCAATTCACTATGTGAATGTCATGTGTATAAGATGAGCAGAAACAACCTTTACTTCTAAGTTTCAGCGTATGTGTAAATAGTTGAGTGTAACACGAAAATGTATTTGGAACAATATTAAAAATATTTAGACAATGCTTGAAAATAATGAATAGAAACTGATTATTCTCCGGGATAATTAAAAAAAAACATGAGGTTTGGGCTAATTAAAAAAACTCATAAGGTTTTTAAAGATTTTCTATAAAAAAGAAAATAATTACTAACTTGACAACTAACCAAATTATTTAGCTGCAACCAAAAAAAATGATAAATTACCTTCTCAGTTTGGGGCTAAATTGAAATAATTGAAATCAAATGGATATTAAAGCAAAGAATTGGTTAGCATTTATTCTCCTATGATATAATATATATAGATGGTGGAGCCTTAATTAGATAGGTATTTTGGAATTTAATCTTGAATAAATTAGTATATACTGTGAAATGTGAACCACCAGACTCCATGGATCTCTAAGTTGGATGTTGACTTACTCACTAGTCACTACCTTACATAACAAGTCATTAGGGGTGTTGAAAGGGGATATCTATAAATATTGAGGACGGTTTATAAACAAAGTCGTAGCCAGAAAATTTCACGGGGTAAACAATACACAAAATTGGAGTGAACCAGATAAAAATTTAAAAGAAAAAAAATATTAATATTAACTACTTTTTCTTTAAAGGGGCATGTTGGGCCCTACCTCCACCAATGTTTATAAACTAAGTAGACCTATTAAACCCGATAAAAAGTTGCAAATTCGATAGTTTCTCGAATTGATATTAATAATTTTGTTGTTTCTGGTGTTTAGTTTTCTTGAAAATCAGGCAGAATAACTCGATAGAAAAAGTCGAGTCTAGTATTGATTACTATCTCTACCAGATAAAATTGTCCAATACAAAAATGCCAATACGATGCGAGAACAAAACCATAACCATATTGGGCTTAGCGCAGTTTACATTGAACTAATGTGATGAATTAACCGCTAGTCTAATCTTTCCTTAATCTAGTCGCTTGTCAACCAATAGGGTTGACAATCTATGACACGAGTCATGACACGTCAATCCGACATGAATCTCATCCAAAGTTACTGAGAGAAAATATGGATGGCAAAATGATCCACCCTGACAGGTAGACCGCCCTGCGCCATTTGGGCCGCCCCGCCCCGCCCCGTGACCCGGTGCGAGATGGGGCGAGTCTGGGTATCACCTCCGCCCCGTGGGTACCCGTCCCACCCCATGCTATTTTTTTGTTCTAATATATTTAATGTATATTTTACTTGTATATTATATAAAATAATATAATTTTATGCATTTAATATTATACTTAACATATATAATGACAAATTTAATAAATAATATGTATTTATAATATAAAATATAAGATAAAAATATAAAAAAAATATAAAAAAATCAACACGGGTCGCCCCCGCTCCATTGCCATCCCTAAGAGAAAATCGAACACGAGAAACCCGAACCCGAACACAACTGGCACGATGTTACCAATTTGTCTAAAGAATATTTATTTTATATTTTAATTAGTTTCTTATGTATTTTAAGTAGACAAAAACTTGCGTGAGACGGTCTCACTCACTGATTTAGATCCGTGAGATGGATCCCTTACACAAAGTTTTAAAGGTTTTATTTTTTTCGATTTTATTTTTCTTAGAGTTTATATTTGTTTTGTAGGGTTTATTTTGTTTCTTGGGTTTATTTTTAATTGATTTGGGTTTTTAGGATTTTTAGTTTTTTTTAGGGTTTATTTTTATTTTTTTGGGTTTATTTTTGTTTTTCGGGTTTATTCTTCATGGTTCGTATTTTTAGGGTTTATTTTTTATTTTTCATGGTTTATTATTATTTTTAAATTTATTTTCATGGTTCATGTTTCTCAAGACGGAGCGCTTCTTGGAGGTCCGTAGACTTTGCTCTTTTAAGTATAACCCAAAATCAATATGAAACGTTGAAACTAAACACCAACACCTAACCCGATGACCGAATTTCCACCCCTAAAAAAGAACTATTTTTTAACATTTTCAGATTAGCGTTAAAAATTAGGCTTGAAATCCTATTGATCACATTCAACATTAAAATAAGGTGATGAATTAACCGATTAATCTAATCGCTTGTCAACAACAAAGAACTGTTTTTTTGGATATCTAAAGATTAGGAGATTAAACAATTTTTAAAAGACGGCTTTGAGTCATCAATTAACAATATTATATTACACTGTCGCTTGTAAAGCCCATGATTCTGTAATTTAATTTTGACCTGTTGAGGGTTCAGGGACCGAGTCATCGGTAATTGAAGATCCTTATGGGTCCATCAATGGAGTAAAATAAAAAATCTTGATTTTTTCAAGAATTTGGAATCGTAAAAAGAAATGATTATTTTTTTTCATTTTCATTTTCGCCACTTCTTTGAAAAGGGCAAAAAGCTTTGAGGTTGAGGACGAGGATGAGCCACGTAGTCCGTACATTAGCGGGAATGAGTGTGGTTGTAGATAATAGAAGATCCTTTTAGGGTTTCTAGAAAAATACTATTACTACTGTTGCCAATAATCGGAGAAAAAAAGAACTATAATAATATTAAAGAACTACCCATTTATTATCACATTCCGAAAATGCATTGTATGAGCAATGCAACTTTGGTTTGTGTTCTTTGAACTCTTTTTCTCTTGGGGGTCGGGAAATTTTGTGAGGCTGTGGTGATTTCATTTAGGAAAAAAAAAACTACACTGTTTTGTTTCTGTTGGGATGTGAGGAAAAAGTTAACAGCATCAGTTTGTTTGTGTGGTTCTTGTTCTTTTGTTTGCTCTGGCTATACTCTCTCTCTCTCACACACACACACATAAACATTGAAACTGCTCTCTCTCTCTCTCTTAGCTTTATGTGTTGTGTGTTTGTGTGTGAAATAAATGTTCTGGGTTTTCTTCATACGGGTGATCCGAATCTATTTTGCTTGCTAATCCAGTGAATTTGCTTCTGTTAAGCTTGAGTTGTTAATTCTACAAAACGTTTGGTTTATGGTCGTTTGAATTAGTTTATATGTTCAAGGGGCAGCTACTATAAAGTTACAGCAAAATGGTTTTTCTATATTTTGGACTATGATGCTTTCTTGATTTCATAAATGGAAGAAATTGTGAAAACCCAGAGGATCAAACCATTCTGCAACACCTTATGTTTATGTGTGTACTATCCTGGTATTCATGTGAGTATACTAATTGGTGGATAGTTATGGAGGGCTCATCCGAGTCTAATTGGCAGAGGTCCGACAGTTCAAGAGGGTTAAATTCGTCGTTCTTGGATAGAAACCCCAGAGCTTCAAGGGCAAACACTGTCAGGTTTTCAGGTGACAGTGCATCTCATGATTCTGGTTATGTTTCTGTAAGAAAAGTTAGAGAAAGAACTCTATGGCCTCACATAAACAACTATAGAACTCAGGTTCTTGGTACTGAGGACGGCGGCGCAGCCGCCGGCGGTGGGCCCGTCGAATGCAACGATGTGAGTTTGAGACAGTGGTTGGATAATCCAGAAAGGACAGTGGATGCCCTTGAATGCCTTCATATATTTTCACAAATTGTAGATATTGTAAACCTGGCTCATACTCAGGGAATTGTTGTACACAATGTTAGACCTTCCTGTTTTGTCATGTCCTCGTTTAATAGGGTAGCGTTCATCGAATCCGCTTCGTGCTCGGATTCGAGTTCGGATTCTCAAGAATACGGGTCGAATAGCCAAACAGCTGAGTTTAAGGGTTCATCTTCACAGATTAACTCTGAAACCAGCTGCTTGCAATCATCTTCAGGTCAAAAAGTGGCTGGAAATGAACGAACGGGAGATAAGAAGCTTTCATTTCCAATGAAGCAAATATTGCTAATGGAATCCAATTGGTACAGCACACCAGAAGAGGGTTCTGGTGGTTCTACTTCTTGTGCTTCTGATATTTATCAACTTGGTGTTTTGCTTTTTGAGGTCAGGTTTTGTTGTTATGATTAGTGCAAAGGTTCGATTAATTCGCATTATCTAGCATTTTACTGATATGTAATGTTTCTACTGTGTGAGCAGCTGTTTTGCACTTTTGGATCCCTGGAAGAGAAGAGCTCGACTATGGCGAGCCTGAGACACCGTGTTCTCCCTCCGCAGTTGCTTCTTAAGTGGCCTAAAGAAGCTTCGTTTTGCTTATGGTTGCTGCATCCGGACCCGAGTAGTCGGCCTAAAATGGGGTGAGTTTTTTGTCGTTGCATGTCTATTGAGTACTGAAATTCGGTTTATGTTGCTTGTTGTGTTCATCAGCAAGTTTATGTTCTTTGATCATGCATGCTGTGAAGTTTGACAGTTTATTGCACAATATGTGGAAGTCCAGTAGACTTCATTTAGTTCTCAAACCGATTGTCTGTCTCAGGAGTCGTGTAATTAAACTTGAGAATTTGTCTCTTGTATTGTATATATTGAACTGTTACATACTAATGAATGAAATGTGTGAGAGTTCTTGCTTCAAACTTTGGAACCATGTATGTGCCTCGTGTCAGTTGTCATTCACCAAAATATTGATCAGTGTTTCTTGAAGTATTCAACTTTCGACCCGGTGATGTGCAATTTACAACCTGCTGAGAATGATGTTTTATGTTCTCACTGAAGTGGAGTATATAATGGGGGAATAAAATACAGCCATCATACTAATTATTGGATTATGATAAATCCACTATGTTCTCATCATTTGTACTGTTCAAATGTATTTCTTACTGCTTGCTGATTTCTTCTCTATGGTTATTTCATCTCAGCGGAATAGAGGACACATTTTTATAATCTTTTGATATGGCTTTATAACCCCAAACTATTTTCTAGTACTCTTCGTGGGTGATTCATCTTGCCGATGTTTATGTGGGTTTTGCATAAATTTAGTTAGTTGCCAATTTTATCCTTGTTCGCATTATTTCCAACAGTGAGCTTTTGCAAAGTGAATTCTTGAATGAACCAAGAAATGACATAGAAGAAAGAGAAGCTGCTATAGAGCTTCGAGAAAAGATAGAGGAGCAGGAATTGTTACTCGAATTTCTTCTAATACTTCAACAAAGAAAACAGGATGCCGCAGATAGCTTGAACGAGACAATATCATTTATATCTTCCGACATAGAAGAAGCCACAAAGTTGCAAACAGCTCTCAGGATAAAAGGAGGCTCAGAATCGGGCAAGAATTCGACTTTAGGTCCCCATTCGACGAACATTACTGATGATGATGATTCTGGTTTCTCAGGGTCCAGAAAACGAACTAGGCAAGGCCTTGTTAATATCACCAACCCAGATGAATCTGACGATCATGCGGTTGAAAATCAGAAATTAGATATTCCTTCCGGACTTCAAGAAAGCGTTCTCTCGAAAAGTTCTCGGCTGATGAAGAATTTCCGGAAATTGGAATCAGCTTATTTTTTGACGAGACGAAGGGCCGTAAAACCGGCTTACTGGCCGTTAGCTAGACATTCTCTAGGCAGTAGTGATGGTAGAGGATCTATTGGAGCAACTGAAAGAAGTTCTATCAGTAATCCATCGTCGAAAGAGTGGAATAATGAGAACAAGCCAAGTGGGTGGATAAATACATTCCTAGAAGGACTGTGCAAATATCTAGCTTTTAGTAAGCTAAAAGTTAAGGCGGATTTAAAGCAAGGGGATCTATTGAATTCGTCGAACTTGGTGTGCTCCCTTAGTTTCGACCGTGATGGGGAGTTTTTCGCGACCGCCGGTGTCAACAAGAAGATCAAAGTTTTCGAGTATAATTCGATTGTAAACGAAGATCGTGATATCCATTATCCTGTTGTTGAAATGGCTAGTAGATCGAAACTTAGCAGCATATGTTGGAATGGCTACATAAAAAGCCAGATCGCGTCGAGTAACTTCGAAGGTGTGGTGCAGGTAAGACATATTCAAAGCCCATTTTTTTTTTTTGGGATAATTACAAAACCCCATGAGTTTCGGGCTGATCACAAAAAAACTCAAGAGGTTTTTGAAAATTGTAAAAAAAAACCCCTTGAGGTTTGATTATGTCTTGCATTTTTCCCTTGATAAGCAAAAAACATTTCAAACCCACCTGATATTTATAAAAATATTACGGTTATCCCTTAAATTTAATTTAGACAGAATCAAACTTGAGTTTTTTTTTTTTTTTGTAATTTTGAAACATCTCTGTTTTTTTTTTTTAATTAGCCCAAACCTCAGAGGTGATTTTATAATTAACCCTTTTTTTTACACTTGCTCTCATTATTGTCATCAATAATTTTGCTAGATATATTTTCCAGGTGTGGGATGTTACGAGAAGTCAGGCTTTCATGGAAATGAGAGAACACGAACGGCGCGTGTGGTCGGTTGACTTTTCAGTGGCAGATCCAACACTGTTGGCCAGCGGCAGTGATGATGGTTCCGTCAAGCTCTGGAATATCAATCAGGCAATTCTATTTTCGCACTTGGTGGATGTCAGCTTTGAAACTAAACGTACTAAAGCATCTATATATTGTTGCTTGTGGATTAAATTCTGGATGTGTAATACTTTGTTTTTTTCTTACATGGGCTGCTACTGCAGGAGTAAGCGTCGGTACCATTAAGACAAAGGCCAATGTGTGCTGTGTTCAGTTCCCCACAGACTCTGGTCGTACTCTTGCATTTGGTTCGGCTGATCATAGGATATATTACTATGATCTTCGTAACTCGAAAACGCCTCTGTGTACTCTAATTGGACATAATAAAACAGTGAGCTATGTGAAGTTCATTGATTCGACAACTCTTGTGTCTGCATCCACTGATAACACACTAAAGCTCTGGGATTTGTCGATGTGCACATCAAGAGTTCTTGATTCTCCTCTTCAGTCATTCACAGGCCATCTGAATTTAAAGGTATCTTGTTACTCTAAGAAAATATATGTACATTGGGAGTTTTGGATAATTGTTCACATATTGACTCAAAAATTTCATTTATGTCACTCAGGATAAAGTTGCAACATTATCTTTTGATTGTTTAGATTTTGTGCTTCTGTTTTCCCCCCCTCTTATTTTCAAGAACAGTCCAAAGCCCCTCACAGATTATGATAATCCAAAAGCTGTAACGAAAGGAATTTCTTAATCAGCCTTATTTGTCAACCCTCTTATATCATGGTAAAATTGTCAACACAAATAGAGAAAAAAAAAAAAAAAAAAACAAGAGCAAAGAGCCCGTTTGGTGTAATTTCAAACTCATTTTCATTTCTACCACATTTTTAGGGTTGAAAATATTTTTGTTAGGTTTTTTTATAAAATGAAAATATGTTTGGATTAGTTATAATTTATTGTTACTTTATGGATTTTGAAGTGAAATGCATTTGTTTATGATGTATTCTAAATGGAAAGACGTGATGTAGGATTAGGTTTGCAAAATGAGATCAATAGGTACATAAAACGATGTGAAGAATTAGTAGGTTCAAAAATAAATTTGGAAAATAGAAATAAGTGGTATTTCTGATGAAAATGACTAAATTCTTTTTTCATTTCCAAATAGTGAAAAATGGAAAGATTCTTCTTGGAAATGAAACGAATGGGCTAAAAAAATCTTGGGATGCCGATAATTTTTCAATCTATTTTTGCCTACTTCAGCATGTCTAACCCATGTTGATAAAATTCATCTAGTATTGCTCTCCAGCCTTATATGTGCCTCTTTTTCATTTCTCACATTATGCGTCCAAGTCTATGATCATGTTTGATGCCTGATGATAGATATCACTTTATTTCAGAATTTCGTTGGCTTGTCTGTATCTGAAGGTTATATCGCAACCGGCTCAGAGACAAATGAGGTATTTCAAATCTCACTTCATATTGCTACTCCTTGTGCTTCCTGTGTGTTTTAACTTATTGATTATGCCATTTTGGGAAGGCTTTGATGATTACAAATATTTTCAACATGACCGGTGGAAAGTATACATGGTAGTTGAACGTATTCATTTAGGTCTTCATAAAGCTGTAGTGTTGACCAGGATTGAGCTCTTACTGGCAGTCTGACCAGTGTAACTTTCCTTTTCTAGAGATCCTTTAGTATAGTAGAACTGAATAATTTTTATCTCGTCCTTTGTCTGCATAAATGTATAATAACTTGTGGTTTTCTATTCCAAATGCCCTGAGTATTCCTTTTTTTTTTTCTTTTCGGGTGGTCTGATTGGTCAGTTTTAAGTTCCTTCTTATTGCACTTTTGTTAAATAGACCGAAATGGTCGGATGAGGTTGACCGTTGTGCTGGTATTCGACTGATTATCTCTTCATTTTACATAAGGGAAAAAGTAATTTACCCTCCAAACTATGCTCATTTTTACACTTCTTTGTATAAACTATTTCGGGATTCAATTTGCCTCCTGAACTCCACGGGTTTTGCACATAACCACCTGAGGGTCCCTGTTGGTGGAATATTCGCCGGAGATTCGATCACGTGTCTTGCACGTGGGGGCAAAACTAATTTTATTTTACTTCAAACTATTTAGATTTTGTGCACTTTGCCATCTGGACTTTGCACGATGTTCACTTTGCTATCTAAACTTTATTTAGTTTTCACTCTGCCACTACATTTTGAAAAAGTAATAAAATTTTAATGTATATACATTTATTTTATCTCTTTTTCATATTCTTATCCATATAGAATTAAATTACTTCAATAAAGTATTTTATCGATGAAATTATTTTCTAATTTCATTTTTTAAATTTCTTGTAGTTATAATTTATTTTCTGAAATATACTTTATTAATTTTTATATTAAAAATTATCTTAGAATCTATATTTATGTATGTATATAATTCTATTTCCTGCATAATCACCATTTTTTCAATATATTCTTTTTATTTTAATTTAATGTAATAAATACTATAAATACTATCAAGGAAATTAAGAAAAGTAATTTATAATTCTACAAGAAAACTAAACTATAGAAATTATAAAATAATTTTCTTAATAATATATTTTGTTAAATTAAATACTAATTAAATTTATTGTTTGTGGATAAGAAATTAGAAAGAGATAAATACATGTATATATATTTAAATTTTGTTAATTTTTTTCAAACTGAGGTAGCAAATTGTCTCGCGCAAAGTTTAGACAAAGGTGAACATTGTTTAATGTTGAGATGGCAAAGTGCAATGATCCAACTAGTTTGAGGTGAAAGACAATTTCGCCCCTACTTGCAAGGCACGTGATGGAATCTCCGGCAAATATTCCACTGGCGGTAACCCTTAGGTTGTTATGTACAAAACTCATGGAATTTAGCAGACAAATTGAAACTCGAGATACTTTAGTCAAAGAAGTGTAAAAATGGCTATATATATTGTTGGAGTTGTTCGAATAGCGCCATTGTATTGTAAGATGTAAATGTATGCCAATTTAACCTTGAAGCCCCAACAATCCGATTCCCCTTTCTTTTACGTGTGTGCAATGCTACAAACTCAGTTTTTTCTCTGATTCTTATCAAGATAGTTGTGTATACAGGTTTTTGTCTACCACAAGGCTTTCCCAATGCCCGCTATGTCGTTTAAGTTCAATAGCACGGATCCATTTTCCGGTGATGAAGTGGACGACACTGCACAGTTCATCTCATCTGTGTGTTGGCGTTCTCAATCGTCCACCTTAGTAGCTGCAAATTCCATGGGAAATATTAAGCTTCTGGAGATGGCTTAATTTGGTAATAACGAACATTCATGAGCCACTTGGGACACAACGTTAAACCGGTTGCTGAAATGTAGATAAGCAGCTGAGTTTGCGTTCAACCATGGAGTTGCTAGTTGAGAGGTCCGACTTTCGGAGGATTCAAGTAAGTAGAAAAATTGGTTTGCGATATAAACAAATTTTTGCGTTAGTTTGTAGTCGATACATTAAACGTTAACTCGTAAAGTGGGATTCGTATTTTGACAAAGTGTATTGTATATAAATATGAGGTGAAATGGAGGTAGAGGTGTGGAAGGGGGTGTTATTATTGATTTTTCTTTATATAATCTTGTAATATTATTGTGGTTTCTTAATCATTTTTATGTGAACTTTTTAATTTTCAAACTAGTTTCTGCATACTAGAGATACTCTTTTAGTTCTTGTTCAAAATTTGAAGTATGACATCAAATTTATGATAATGATAATGTGTATAGAATAAGAACCTTTCAAAATTTGAAGTATGACATCAAATTTATGATAATGATAATGTGTATAGAATAAGAACCTTAATGCTATGGGTGCTATGTATTAGTGCTATTTAAATGAATGTTTTTGTTATTGTCTTTCATTTTGGCCTTGCTTGTTGTCTTTTTGATAGTATTGATTAAATTGGATTAAATATGATTGTACTCATTAACAAAAACGTAGTCAACCTATATCTTGTGTTTGGAAGATTTGATTTTGGCCCAGGATAGATAAGCTGGCTAGGTAAATTATCAAGTTCTTGTTTGATTGCTAATCCTAAAGTGTACATTTTCTCACATTTTAAAAAGGATATTTTGGGTATTTTCTATTTTTATCTAATCTAATCATTAATTTGAAAGGAATATTTTTATACTACACGAGGCGGTAGCCATAGTTTCACAATGCAAACAAAAATTTCATTTAATTATATTGTTCATGTAATCCTAATTCATCCAATTCATGGCAAATGATAATCTTATCAACAAACTCAAACGATCTTATGATATAATAAAAAAGAAAAAATGTGTTTGGGATGTGGGGTTATGATGTTTGATATTTGAGTAGGATAGTTTATATACTATAGATGATTGAGATGTGGGCTCGTTTGTCTTTGTTGATGGATTGTAAAAATTATTGGGATTGGATAGTATAACATTGTTTATTGATTAAGATCAACAATTTTCAGTGTGTGAATAATTCATTGTTTGGTAATTGATATTAAGTTTGATAATGATGTCAAGTGTCCAAAGTATCCATGCCCGGATAAAGTAACAGCACAATTAAAGTGCAAAATAGATAATGCAAAACTTGAGAAAGTGAGGGATTATATAATATTAGGGGATGGGCTTAGCCGCTTAGAGCTGACAAATGGGTCGGCCGGCCGGGCCCAAGAAAAAATGTGGCTTGACCAAAATTTTATTGAGCCACTATTTTTGTAGCCCAAGTCCGATCCATGCATTGAAAATATACATAAAACATGATAGACTGAGTTTTGGGGCCAAATGGGTGGGGCCAAATAGGCTCGATCCTTTCAGACCTATGACAATGCAGCCCGGTCTGACATTTTCACTAGGTCGGACTAGTTTTGACAATGCTGATATTTGTTATCAAATGGATGAAGGATTTATTCATGGTCCCGGGCCTCAAACATGCACCCTAAACAAAGGATCATAGATATGATAATCAAGCTTTTCCCACCTAGTCCTCATTCCCAAAAGTATACTGACATTTGAAATGATGTAGATAGGCACTACTTGCATTTTTAGGTGCCATCTATTTGTGTTTAAGTAATCAACTCATATTTTACCCGCATAACATAACTGTTAATCAAGGAGACATTGACTGCCAAAGAAGCATCCTTACCCACACAAAGATGCTTTTAAACATAAGGTAGTGTATTAGTAAGAAGTGCAAATCTGAAGTCCATCCAAATTGGCAAGTAAATGCAGTGAGTTTAGCTGCCAATAGAAAAGAGAGAATAAAACTGCACTTTAAAACCAATATATGTATATAAAAGAAAAAAGAAAGATATAAAATTTGTGCCAATAGAGCAATGTTGAATATGCAATATTCCAATGCTGGTTCTATAAAATCCCGAATGCTTTTTTCGCTCTTTTTTCCTCCCATTTTTTTCCTCCGCGAGCAAGAATGAGATCGATAGAATCTATCTACATTGATTTTGGCTGAAATTGCCCGAAAAAACTATTGTTCCTATGAGTCTCCGAAGCCTTTCAGCTCCGGGGCCCGGTCTAAGCTTGGTCGGATTTCGCACCTTTGAGCAACGAGGTTTGCCTCCACACCAACCGCCAGGCGTGAAGCTCCCGTTTTTCCTTCCGAGCAACTCCCTGTCGATTTTGTCCAAAATGGGAGTGTCCTGTTTGAATTTACGTGCAAACGCAGCATCACTTGCAATCATTTTTGCGGTGTCGTTAAGGGTGAGCGTATGGGGATGCTGTTTTGGAGGGGAATCCCAAGAAATGTAGTGCATGTCATGGTTGACGACTGTTGGGACGAATTCTTGGGCATTGCAGATAACAGTCTGGAAATAGCCTTCTGGGGACGAAACAAAATTTGAGTAATACATGAGCAGAGTTCGGGGGAGATTATCCCAACCCCATATGCAGTACTCCACAAATGCGCGCGATAAGATCATCCAAGCTGAACCTGCAAACATTGAATGCATATAATTTGCTCGGCTTAGAATTCAAATGTATACTAGTTATCCACTGTAACATTGATAAGAGTTGCTTCTAAACTGAAAACCAATTAGAAACGATATTTTTATTATCACGACTATATGAAGCATGCCCACGCATAGAATCAGAATTTAGCAAAGCTAGATAGAGAAATGATTACTAACAGAAGCCAATTGCGAAGGAATTTCTAACATCAACAATTCGTAATGGTGTGACACAAATTAGCGGGTGACAAGATATTAGGGCACCACATATGATCAGCCTATCAGATGAAAAATTCAACAACTGCTAAAAGAGAGTATCCGAAGTCGGTAACATGATAGTTATGTACTACCGATTACAACACAAACAGCTAAATGCTAATACATCCCTAGAAATGTTCTTAGAAATTGGAACTTTGTCTCTATGGTATTTTCAGGTGATTATCGTGTACTTCAAGTTTCAATATCATATCTCCAACTAAAGAGCAAACCTGCGTATTCCATGATTACCAATCTGAATCTCCGAATGTTTTATGATTAAGAATCAAATCAAAATGCTTCTGGATGAGTTTATTACAACAATCACATGACAGAGACCAAGACTTTGTCAGACATGATTCAAATGTTTGACATGATGGAATCAAACGCATGCACTAACCAGTAAACAATTTAAATGCTGTCGGTAATTTTCTATTGGGTGTGACCCAATATATGTCGGACTTGGCTGTCTGATAGAGTCCAGGATCTACAATCAACGGCATTGCCCTTTGACCCCTATAACAAAACCAGATATACAGGATTACATTTCGTGGCCCCTTCACACCAATACTAAAGTTCAAATAAAGCCATTTAAATGGAAAAGGAACTTACGCTTTCCAGCCTAAGTGGCTAGTGTGTTCTATGAAATTGAGCTCTCGTTTCAAATCGGAGAATGTGTCAAGTAAATCTGCAAGAAAAAACACTAGTTATGTTCAAATATATATTATAAGAAAGCAAACACACAGACGAGCTTACTAATGAAAAAAAAAACATAAATCGCAAAAGAGCCCTTGCAATAAGGAATGAAAAAACTCACCATCTTGAGTTACCAAAGGATAATCTGAAGCGCTAAGGTTAATAAACCAATCCCAATCTTTATGTCTCTTTAGAAGAATAGCACATGCGTGAAGAGTATTCAAACCATGGTGGGCCCCTATAAGTAACCATATTTGATCTGTTATTCACAAAAACATTCCCGACCTTTGCAAAAATAGGGTGCTTTTCCACCCGAGATCCAAGTTCGAATCTCTCCTCTACCGGCGACTCAAGATCCAGATGAACAACGTAATAGTTCCATGGATGATAAAGCGCGTGAAGAGTCCTCCAAAGTTTCTCTAAATCACCTCTTGATCCAGAAATCAGATAAGCGAATTTCGGAACGGGAGGACGAGCGGGAGGTGGTGGAACTTGATTCTCAGCTAAACTAGAAGCGGTTACATTGGTCATAACACGAGAAGGAACATGGAAAGAAGAGACATTGTGGACAATGAGGACAAAAGCCCCATATTGAAGGAGGTTGCCAGAAGGAAAATGCATACTAATGAACTTAAAACAAGAGGGAACATCCACTTCTTCTCCATGTTCAAATATCCCATTGCAAAAACTTATAATCATGCATTCCACCAAGAAATTCTCATCACGATTGGACAGAACAGTCTCTGTTCTGACCAATTCAACAATTTTCAGAATAAAGGACTAAATAAATTATAGGCGGAGCTGATCCCTATTGCAACAGCAAATGTTGAAACAAAGATCAACAACTTCTCCTATTGGAATCCAAAAACTACGCTGTATGATATATGGAAATAGCTGTTGAAATAAAAAACCTGTTAGCACAAAAAAGAAAGAAAAGTTTAGTCGATAAATATGAAACTGCTACTCCTATAAATTACAGTAAGACTCTGTAAAATCTTGCCAATGAAAAGAACATCATATACTACTAAGCACCTCTATGCCAGTTATATATATTATATATGCACACACATATAAATAGTGAATTTTCCTCATCAACATTAGTTTTCTGTGCGTAAAGAACCAAGCAAAAAAGGATAGGAAATCTGAGCAGCAAAATCAAACAGGAAATGAAGTACAGTCAAATTTGAAATAAAGAAAATTCCATAACTTACTATATACATGTAATTTTGAATAGCATTCCTTACTAAGAAACCAAATCCCAAATCAAGGTTATCTCATAAATCTCCAAGATCAATCAGGAATTAACCCAACAGGCAACAACGAACATAAAAGGAAGCAAATACGAATTTACCAATAGAACGAACAAAACCAACATTTAGTCTAATTCAAAACTAAAAGGACCAAAAAGGGAAAAGAAATAAAAATAAAAAAAATAAATGGAGCTTTTGAATTTAGATCATCACTAAATTAACGAGTCAAACCACAACCCCAACAATCATGGCGAAGAATACACAGCCGTTACAAGAATGAATTGCATGGAGCTCAAAAATCTCAGGCTCCCCCAAAAACCCAATTCGTACAAGCGAAACCCAATTACCCAAATACACATTACAATTTCAAAATCAAATGGGAGCTGTTGCATGTGCAAACCATATATGAATTCCACAATAATCTTCACATAAAAAACACACGCACATATGCAACAATATACGTATAAAACAAACCATAAACAATAAGAAAATAAACGAACCTGTTAATTATATTACGATGGCGGAGATTGAGTCCGCCTTGGTAAACCCGTTATGGGGGAGAGAGGGAGAGAGAGAAATATAGACAGAGAGAATGCAAGATTTATATTGCAGAGAGAGAAATAAAAGCTTTTCGAGTTAATGCATAATTTGCATACGTCAAATAAATGGTGGGTTGGTTTTTAGTCTTCAAGATTACTGTAATCACAGAATTTTCAGAGAGAGTGACAGAGTTTTGTGGGTGGTGTTGGTTTGTGTTCTGCGTGTAATTCTGTTGCTATTTCGTGTAGAGAGAGAGAGAGATATAGAGAGAGATAAAAGTATATGGGAAAACATTTAATCATGGTGGGATTATAGGGATTATAGTTTGACCCAGGAGCCTCCTATGATTTTATTAAGGGTTAATTACAAAAACACCCCAAAATTTCGTCTAGTTACAAAAAAAATCTAGAGATGTTTGAAATTACAAAAAAAAAACTCTAATTTGATTCTGTCGGAGGAAATTGTAATATTTCTAAAAATATCAGGGGGCTTTTGAAATATTTGTTTGCTTACCAAGACTCAAGAGGTAAGATGTAAGCGGAATCAAAACTTAAGTTTTTTTTTTTTTTGGAATTTTAAAACAAAATGGGGATTTTTGTAATTAGCTTGAACTTTAGGGATTTTTATGTAATTATCCATTTTATTAATTGTAGTTATCACGTAATTATGGGTTAGGCGATGCTATTAAGGCTTCTCCGCCTATGTTTCATTTTTTTTTAACTTTATCTTTTTCCATTGTCCTTTTTGATATTTCCTCACACATTTTTGTCCTTTCATTATCTTTCCTACAAAAATTAGAATAAAATCTAGTTTGTTCCAATTCCATTCAACTACGTGTTTAAATTTAAATTTATTATGTTGTTTAATTCACATTTTAGGGGTAGAGATTTTAATTACCATATAATTGATAGAGTTCCATCACAAGTGACCAATCGAGATTAAGTTCATTGGTACCAGATCTGTCCAATAATTTAAACTTTGTGTTTCCACTTGTTTTCATCTATATTAGTTTTACTTTTGTAAGTCTCTAGATTTACCTAATAAATTTGATTTGTTTCCACTTGTTTTCATCTATGTTAGTTTTTTTTTTCAGGTAGATTTTTCTAATGAATTTTATTTATCAAATTTGATTATTTTAACTGGTTCTTTATTATCAATTAATGATTGTTGTTTCCAGCTATATTAGTGAAATTTTAGTATTTTCCTTAAAAAAAAAAAAGTTTCATCTGAGGTGATTAATGATAAGTCAAATATAATTCTATTTGATATTCACTGTATATGATTGTTATAATCTGGTCAAACAATTTGAAATAATTCAATATTTTGCCTTAAACACATAAGTATTCGGATAAATTTATTTAACAACTTATAAAAAGAAAACAATTATCAATTTTTCTATGAAAGATTCACAATAATATTTTGTGGGTTGATTGAATTCTTGGAGGATTCTTTTTGGAGTCTTTTTCCTTTTTCCTTTTTGAGTTTTACAGAAAACAAGTCTTTTCAACTTTAAATGGATTGTAGGTGTGATAACAAATTAATTATTCAAGAAGCTATCAAGGTTCTTAGTATAGGCTTTAGAGATCTAGTCATTTTATTAATAATTGGGCTAAATAAAATCTGAAAAAATTTTGAGAACAAAATCTTTTCTACTGTAAAAACAACTATGATCATTTATTTCTTGGCCTGCACAAAAATAAAAAAGAGAAATCACGAATTGATATTTTTTAGGCGGTACTCCTTTGGGTAAACTTTTCTCTTACCCATTAATTCGTCTTATTTTTTTTTAAAGTTATGAATTATTTATTTTAGAGCTTGCAAACACTCTTTATATCCATAATATACACATATAATGTTATCAGTAAAATACAATAAAAAATGTAATAAGATTCATAATAATAATTGTTGGATAAAATTATAGTGAAAGGTTTCTTTTTGGAAAATGGCAAAGTGTATGGTGTCTAAGTCGAGGCCTCAATTGGATTCAATCTCCGCAAGACGAAAAATGCCTCGTATACCGAAATTACTGTTCCCGCTCGCCTCTAAGATACGACGACTTTTTACAATCCGGTTAAGCGGACTAGCAAACTGAACAAAGAAACTATAAAAGTGTTTGACAACTTTCAAGCTTTTCAAGGAGGAAATGGGACAATATGCAAAATGCAATGCTCGATTTTAGTATTACGATTATTTCGTATATTTATTCAAAAAGCGGCGAATAATATAGGCTTGAGGTGCCTCGTATGGAAAGATCGCGTCTTTTGGCTCGAAAAACACATTATGCACCGACAGACGCACTAGTTCAAGCGCGCGACCACTGACGCCGCAGGCGTGCGCTCGCCCCGTCGTCGTCAGCGCAAAACTTCAAAGAGACGCACGACCACCGCACGGCCGTGCGTGCGCCGTGCTCGGTCCGAATATTCCCGTGTTGAATTCATTTACAAAAAATAATTAAATCAGTTTAATTAATTAGAAAAATTAATTAAATATTTATTTTAAAGGTTTTTGGTCCAAAAAGAATAAGGGCCTTGAAGCCCAAGCCACGGCCCGCGGCCCGGGCCAGGCCCGACCCGGGCGTGCGCGGCGCGCATGTTGATTTGAACCAAACCCACAAGATGTAATTCCTCACCCGTTTAAAAACTTCCTGCCCCTGGCCCAAATTCATATGTCCAACTTGGGATGTATTAAGTGTGCAAACTTATCCTCATTTTCCTATGTGGGATGGATCATCTCTCCTTCCCCACATTTTCCATTTTCCATACCATTTATTTGTAATAAGTGGGCTAACTTCTAGCATTAATTTTCTCATTCACCCTAAATCGGTTTTGAGAAATTCCAAATGCTATTCTCATCTACTCTCTTAGTAGACTTTTTACAAATAATTTAATTTCATTTTTCACTAATGGAAACCACTTAATTATTTAGTCAAAATCGGTCAATACCCATTTCTCAAGACCAAAAATTCCAACAATAATTTTATTAAATTTGAAAACAAGGGATTTCTCGATGAGATTTTAGAAACATTAACATATAAGTTGCGAAATTGATCTCACTCACACACATGTCGCCTAAATATATTTTTTATTGAGCAAGTTTCACATAATATATAAGTGTATATATATTTGCCATTTCATTTTGACGATAAATTGGAAAGAGATTTCAGCCTGAAGACAATGTACAAGCCCATGAAGCACGGCAGCTTGACTATGTAAGGGGATTAATTTATAGAGTACCACTATTTTTCTCCACTAGCTATTAAATATTTAAATGCTTTCTTTTAAATATTATTATTTTAATTTTATAATTAAATGTGACATTCTTCCATTATGAGAGTGCACAAATCGAAATATTCCATGAGGAATTTGGTGGTGACGTAATCCGTTACCCAATCATTGTGTCACTCCCACCATCAATTTTGTTCCTTACTAACTTTTTACCGTAAAATTAAATTATCATTTAATTTGTCTCGTCAAACAAAAAAAATAAAATACAATTATTGTTGTCTTCATTATAAAACATAGTTTATGTCATAATAATAATTGATTAATGTATTTCCTCAAAAAAAAATTTGATTAATGTATTTCGAGTCAAGTCATACTCGTCTTTAAGTTTCTCTTTTAATTCAGTCAATCACAAATATATTTTTACAATCACAAAACATCTGTATATGTATTGCAGTTGATCGAATAACATTTAGAGTTGTAAGCTCGCTGTGAAATTTTATGTGAATAATCTAACAAAAGGAAATTTCAATATAAAATATTAAGAGTGAGAATTCTCAAAAAAAAAAAAGGTTTTTTTGAATGAAAAAAAAAAGATTGTGAGAGTATGTGTTTTTTCTTTACAAGAAAAATAATTTCATTGATTAATTCAAACTAGTAATACATCGATAGAAAACAAAAACAAACTGTTAAAAGCCATAAAAGATGAAACTATGAAAAAATTCATAGCATCTAGGTTAATAACAAAAATCGGCTTAAAGCCTACAATTTTAAAAACTCTATAGTGCCTAAAATTAGGGGTAGCCAAATGAAACTGAACCGGGTTCCAAACCGGAACCGTCGCTCAGATTCAGGAACCATTGACCGACGATGGTTCCAAAATTGGAACCGAGCCGTAGATCGGTTCTCGTTTCGGTTCCTTGGTCCCACAACCGTGGAACCCAGCTTTTTTACCGCTTGGTTAGAATCGTATGTGGAACCGCTGGGGAAGCTAAAAACCGTCAGTTTCAAGGTTAAAACCAACGATTTTTTTTTTGGGGGGGGAGGATTAAAATATGCTAGAAGAAATGTTAAATGTTTATTGTAATGTTTTATTGGTAACTACATGAGACATGTTTTAAACCAATTATTGTAAGATAATTACGTGAACTTTGACTCTTCTATACTCTAATAGTACATATAGACAGTTTAATATTATTATAATATTAAATACAAAACTTAATTGAATATTAAGTCCAAGCCTTTTTATTTCTTTTCCCTTTCTTTTGTAACGGAAATTGATAAACCATTTTTAAAAAATAAAAAAATATATAAAGATAAACAAACGGTTCCGTGAACGAACCGGGCTCCAACCTGGAATCGGAACCGAAACCGGCGATTTCGGAACCGTGGTCACCCCTACCTAAAATACATATGATTCTAGATTTGCAACATGTTGAAAACCATAATCTGATTTGTTATATCTGTCACAATAGAAAACTTACTTGTCCTGAATCTCGTGAAAAAAAAAGGCCACACTAAGACGGTGACAAACCAAAACCCGCACTGGATGGCGAAATCACAAATAAGAGAATAAATAAATAATCCCAGGATCTACGTGAAACCACTTATTTAGAAACTAAATTAATAAAAAAAGATGTAGATATGGTGATTTCACGCTAAAAATGGCCAAAAATCACCCATTAACAATATTAATAATAAATAGTCAGAAGAGGAGAGAGAGAGAGATGATTTTGTGAGGGTATATGTTAGATATTGTCGTCTTTAATATTTACAATATATGTAAATGTAAACCATAGTCACGTTCTTTCTCTTCTTTTCTTCTATCATTTTCCCACCATGGGAGGATGGGAAGCAATATTATTCCTCTTGTTTTCTCATTTAATTGTTTGGCTTTCCTTTTTACGGTGGTTATCGAGTCTCTCCATGAGAGTCTTTGTCCTTTAAGATATTTTGCCCCACATGGTGGTACTTTATTCAAACAAATTTGTCGTTTTTCAATGTCGTACTGCAGACGTTTTTGGCATAAGTTTCAGATAACTCATTAGTGGAAGATTAATAATAATATGAGTTCGTGATTTGTTCAAGATTACTTTATTTTTTCGATTCTACTAGATCATTTGAATCAGATAGTTTAAGATATTTTTATATATTGGATTAGATATGCAGAGATTTATGATTTTGTACACCTTACGTTCGATCTTATCGATTGTAAGATTTTTTACATTGAATGAAATTTATTAATATTCAAAAAAACAAAATATATATATATATATATATGTTTTTTTCCTACACAGGGAAAAATACAAATATAATTACGAATCTAATTCATCCTAATTATGTAATTGTTTAAGAGTATATGTTTTCTTCCACAAAAATTAAAATATTGTTAAATATAATATAATCACGATTCTAATTTCATCCAATTACGAAATTAAAATTCAACTCAATTATAAGATAGATGTTCCGTCTTTAATTAGGATAGAGATTTAATGTATAGGTATATGTTTATTTCCACATGAGGAAGCATGCATATTTAATTAGAAAATTTGCATTTACATTGTGGAATTAAAAATTCAATTCCAATAATATAAATGTCAATCAAGTAATAAATCACAAAATTCCAACATTAGCAATGATAATTATATTTAAGAGGTTCGAAATATCATGCTTCGTTTTTCTTAAATGTATAGAAACAAAATAAAATTCGACACTTTACCACATTTCTTTCATGAACTACTGATATTTCCATTTTTATGATAGCTACTCGGCTCCACCATTTTGTCCATTTATTACTACTTAAAAATGAAAATGTCAAGCTGTCAAAAAAAAAATAAAAATGAAAATGTCACAGTCAGTCGACAATATTTTGACATGAAAGATTCATGTCATTTTTTTTATGAATGATATATTTGTCCATCACGTGAATAATCAGTGGAAAATACAGCGATTTCAGAATAAATTCGGTGTTACCATAAGTATAAATTTTGTGTTTAACATTCTCAATTAATACTATATATATTTTTATTTCCACATCAAGTGAAATATATACAGTGATCTTTCTTTTAGGCGAATCACTCAAGTCGGAGATTCTCGATGAAGTCAAAGTCTTCCTCTTCCTAAGTGAAAAGTCTTCTAAGTCTTATTTTACGGGAGTAGGAAATTCTTCAATTGAGAACTTGTTTGCGTGTTCTAAGTCTTCTTCTACGGGAGGTGAAAATTTTTCAATTGGGAACTTGTCTGTACACACGCAAACGTTAGACGGGCCCCGAGGTTGTCCAAGGGAGATCCGTCCAACACTCAAATCAGCACAGTGATCGGAAGAGAAATTAAGATAGTAAACGAATATTGAATTAATACGTAAGAATAATTATGAGCGAATGTCCTTCTAAATGAAGAGGAAAGACCTTTATATATTTGAGTGATGAACCTCGTGGGCCATTCGGGAGAAATTGACATGTGGGGCAGTCCCACTTCTTTAGGTCGGGTTATTCTATTAAAAGTCCATTTAATTAATATTATTCCAATATATAAACCGAATTATGTATTAATTATTAAATATCGTTTTAGCCCCAACATTCTGTAAGTCCAAAAATACTTACAAAAAATATGAACCCAACCAAATAGTCATCTCCATAATTTTTATATGCACGAATCTTGATCAATATAAATGAACTTTATATTATTCAAAATATGTGAAACAAATTAGGTTATTTGATATGGTATAAATTCAAAAATTTATAGTCATCTCCATAATTTTTATATGCACGAATCTTGATCAATATAAATGAACTTTATATTATTCAAAATATGTGAAACAAATTAGGTTATTTGATATGGTATAAATTCAAAATTTTAAATATCATTTCACAAACTGTCAATTCCTAGGTGCATTCTAGCTTGGGACATACACAAATCGTTAGGGTGTCGGGTGGCGCTCAAGTACTGAGAGCAAGAGTAAGTTGAATAATTCAAAGTACTCCAAAATAACATGGGTAAAGATAAAATCTATATATGCACAAAAATTGTTTACCTTCAAAATAACATGGGTAAAGATTTTTATAAGTTTTTTATTTGAGATATAGGCTTCACTGGCCGTTTGCTTATTTTTGGGCATCTTTGATTTGTAGGCTTTATTAGGCTAAAATTAAATGATTTTGGCTTTATGTATAAATGTCTATTTTTGTTGTTGAGGGAAATTTCTATTTTATGAGTGTGATTGATAAGACCTTTTAAGCCTGTAAATTTAGTTCTATTAAATTATTTATTATTACTATTGTTGTTATTTTTATTATTATCATTCGTATTTGAATTATAATTGAACACATCATTATTATTAACAAATAGTAAAACGTACAATTAGAAAATGGTAAGGAGGAGGCCAAGGCCAAGGATTACATCCTTAGGACTCTAGGGACGGGATTCTGAGGGTCCATAATTAATCCGACGAAAAAACAGAAACCCAAGAAATTTAAAAAAAAAAAAAAGGAAAATGCATGATGACAACGTGGTAGATACGAGGGTTGGGCGACATTGAATTAAGGATGTAGGCCAGCTAGAATTGTAGAAATTAAATGTGCACACGTTGAGGGTAGGCCAAAAATATTAATGCTACACTCATTTTTCTTGTTTTGTAATAGATCTTGGATTTCAGGTAACTAAATTTGAATCCAGCTTTTTTCTAACAATAATGAACTATTCCCGGATTTTTCTAGAAACTGGGAAATAAAATAAAAGATTATTTATTATGTTGTTTGAAGTGTGAATATTATATTTATTTTTAAAAGTTATATGTGTGTACTATTATTTTATATCAAGATTTATGGCATATTATTCTTTTTCTTTTTGGTACAAGTCCTCGATGGGGGCGGGGGTGACTCAGGGATTTGATTCCAAGTCAATAGGTTGAGTTACAAATACTAAATTAACTGAGCTACAGTCAGTTCACATGACGTATTGTTCTTAGGCAATGGCGGAGGGAGGAGGGGCAAACCCACCCTCCCCAACCCATTTGTTTAGAAAAAAATTACAAGGTAATTTAAAAAAAAATAAAAATTATATAATTTTTCTTTTAGTTTTTTATCTGGTCCTCCCCGGTTTTGTGTATGAGCCCAATCTGTAATATTTTTGGCTACGCCAATGTTCTTAGGATACAATACATTTGAACATAAATTTTAAAGTTTCCCTTCTAAATTGGTGAGAGAACAACAATAGTGAAAAACGTAGGATCTGGTTTGGAATATATTAGAATTCCTTTTATTTGCACTAGGTTAACGTTCTGGGTTATTTTTCTTGGGAGATTTTTAAAAAAAAAATAAGTGTAGGCGCCCTTAAAGGGCGCCTACTAACCCACTACTGGGCGCCTCTTTGCACACTTATTTTTTTTTTTTTTTTTTAAAAACTGTGGCAGGCGCCGGTCAAAGAGGCGCCTGCCAAACCTGACACCTGCACTTGGGGGCGCCATTAGGAAGGGCGCCCACCCCTCTATAAATGGCGTTCCCCCATTTTTTAAATTTTCTTTTAAATATTAAATAAAAATACAATTTTTGGATAACTATAATATGAAATATCACTGGATCAAAACCCGATTAAATAATAAAAACTACAACGAATATTTAAAAACCAACAAGAAATTACACATTAAAAAACTGGAATAAGAAATGCCATCCCCATTATTCGAATATATACGAATCAATTCGAATAATCGTATTTAAAATTTTAATATATCTTTATTGTTGGGTTATTTAGAAATTATATGTTTGGAATAAGAGATATTTCAAACTAATAAATATCTCTTATTCCAAACATATAATTTCTAAATAACCCAACAATAAATACATATTAGAATTTTAAGTACGATTATTAGAAATGATTTGTATATATTC